>JAVANC010000023.1:22162714-23362714 GCA_033319125.1 Parnassius glacialis | reverse complement strand
AAAGTTTTCCTAAAGAAAATGTTATTATCGAACCAGTTTTTTTAAAGGTATGCTAACTCGGTAGTTTTCTTTTAATAACGGGCAGGGCATTCCAGAGAAGTGTTGCCTGAATTTAAAATAAAAATAAAATAAACCAGTGGTTTACTAAGGTATGTGATCTTAAGAACCTTAGAAAAATACGGTTCACGGTCAAGAGTCCAATTCCGACGAGTATTGTGGCGTTGGAAATTAATTAAAACTAAGAAATCTAACACATTACTTGCAATTAACTTAATTTACATTCATACATTGTCGCCAGTTCCGAATAGGACTGATTTCAATAATAATTATGAAAATAATACTAAAAATAATAGTGCCCACGAAAAATATGTGCGTTGAAGAAAACCCGCATGTCTGAGTAATACGAAACTCAAGGCCAAGGGGAAATCCACTAACACTATGCTCTAATAGCCTCTCAGAAATGAGATGAGGGCTGTGCTCAACTGTGGGATGTATTTAGGCTGTACTACTTTACTTTTTAAAAATATTAAAAGTTATTTTATTATTTTTAATACTTATATTTGAATTTTTAATTATAATTTTGAAGGCGTTATCAAACCCAACTACATGTATTTACCATACCTGATTACTATAATACTATATCTGATTATCTATGATTACCTATCTAGTTATTTTACAAAACATACGACCCTGAGAGGATAATAGGTTTTTCGCCTGAGGAATTATCTGAGCATGTTCTAAAACTTCTATCAATTTCTACGCCCAAAGAAAAATGTACGCACTGCTGCAACTAGTCTAAATGATGTATAAAGGGGCATTTAATATTTATACATATAAATAAGTAATGAAAACTGATATACAATATATACAAATATAGTACAAACATAAAGACTCAAAAATAAGCAAAATGTTACAGATTCGTCTCAACTGTCAGATATTATCTCATTAGGCAGAAACAAGTTTAAAAGGTAAATAGGTACACTCCACTTATTCCCTTAGACAAAAAAAAAAGGATACAATGGGAAGATGTAGTGCCGAAAGGCATTCTATAATATCCATTCATATTTCCCATCGCGTTCACCACTTTCAATTTTAAGAGACAAACATTCGCCTCTTACATTATAAAAAGGAATAGAAGGCAACAGATTATTTCTAAATTTAAATAAATATGAAACAATAATTTATTACAGAATAAGAAAAAATACGTTTGCAGGGTATTGAATGACAACAGGAAATATTAAATTCGCATTATGTCACAATAATGACTATATTTTTATACATACGTATGTATGTAATTACTCTAAGTTTTTACCCGACTGCGGAGGGTAATGTGTTAATCGACCTATATATTATGTATGTGAACAAACATATAATTTTTTCCGCTCTAGAGACCAAACACGTGGTCTAATTTCGATGATTGTTACGTTAATCGATTTGTCTTCATTTTTTAACTGTCACTAAAGACATGACAGTAATCAAAATTCAATATGGCGACAACCAGGCGCCTTATTGCTAAAAAGAATAAAATGAAAGTCCAACTATGTTATTGATTACGTCTTTGAAAATTATAATATTTAGGTTTCTCTAGTCATTTTTCCTTTTGAATGACCATTTGGAATCTATAATGATTTTATAGTTGGCTAGCGACCATTCTCACTTAAATATTTTTTTTATAGGATCAGGGTAACAAACGAGCACACAGTCCACCTGATGGTTAGTGGCTGCTGTGGCCCATAGAAATCTATATCTCTTCTCGATTACGAATCAAAATGCAGATGCGTTGTCACCCGTGAGGACTAAGATAGAATGCATCGTTTCCAGTAAAAAGGGTCTCCGGTTCTTTACACTCACCATACGAAACAAAGTAACTTTAAACTGCTATTTTACGCTGGTATTCTGTGAGAGCGTGGTCCTTCCCTGGTCGAGCCGACCCATTCGTGCTACAACTATACCAGTAATATAGCTGCAGCATGCAGCATGGCACGTATAAAACAATACTTATAACAAAGCTGTGATAAAATTCTCATTTACTTAATCGTATAATGGGTATTATTAATATTTTTACGCAGTTGGATTTTTTTAAACAGTATTAACCTTGCTTATCACTACAAGACTTCCTAAATGATAAGCACAATTTCAATAACTAATAACACACATTGCATTAGATACGATAAGTATTTTTTTTTAAATCATGCCTTGTTTGGTTAATACAATTTATAATTCATGTGTAACGTCCATCTTTACATTTGTGACATATATATATATATATATATATATATATATATATATATATATATATATATATATATATATATATATATATATATATATATATATATATATATATATATATATATATATATATATATATATCATCAGAATTTGGAAGTTTAAACACAATGATTTATAATGTGTAAGTCATTACCTTTTTTTATTTTAAAAATGTTTTAATAGATTTGTCAATCATAAAGAAAAAAAATAGAATATACAGTCCCAGTTTCTCGTCTTAATCATGCCTAGAAAATATAAGAAATCTCTTTTATATATATCCTCGTGATCAATTTTCGAGGGGGGCAAGCCATATGCGCAGAATAGGATCATAGTGCACGAGTATGTGTAAAAGCACATAATGTCCATTCTCAATCTCATAGTTATATAAGACGGCAATTAAACACGACCTGACGCAAGACCATCGGCTCTTCGTGATTTCCGAGATACAGGGTGAAACACTGCCCACTTCCTAACTCCGGGCTGCTACTGAAAATTTCTAGACAGAGAAACTCACTAACTGATTTAGGCCTGACCCAGGATTAGAACCTGATGAACTAGATTGGTTTGCCGTCCCATCTATCAAAGTGAGAGAATAGAGTGTTTGCGCACAAACTCGTACACGTAATCCTGACCCGTGTAGATGGCTTATCCCCGTTGGACTAGCCACAGTTACAGAAATTCGGTCTTAAGGACATTATTATATCAATCATCATAAATCCTAGTTCTTGAATACAAATTTAAAAAATGTTTACACACACACACACACACACACACACACACACACACACACACACACACATACAAAAATGTTACATTTGTTTCTTTTTTTCTTGTTGGGAACCATACGATATTGTATATCTAATCAGAAAAGTAATGAATCCTATAAATATCAAAATACTAGATAAAAGTATGGAAACAAGCTCTAATTCATAGTATTCAGTCCACGAGATATTTGCAGCTGGTGCTCGCAAGTGTTTAGCTCCGCCGTGTCGAAGTACGTATTCTATCCACCATATAGCACGATCTAGCGGCGCCTGCGGTTGATCTTGCATTAAGGAGCGAAGTCGTACGATGTTTTCACGGTACCTGGAAAAAGGGAATTTTATAAAATAAATATGTTTACGTGGATTTTTAATATACTCTTTTACGTAGTAGTGTGTCTAGGTATTTACCGCCAATCGTGATGCCGCTATGAAGCCTGACCCCCATTTTGTAGCCCGGTCTGAATGATTTTAAGTGCTAGTACAATTACATATTATGAAGTATTCCATCATAGCCGTTAGAAGTGATAACGCAATGGTATCCTTTTTATTGGGAACTGATTTTTAACTTGCAAATGCCTGTATGTTTCAGTGATCCCTTGTCATTCCATAGGGACTTTCACACCGAATAGTATTGTGTAAAATCCGGAAATTGATGCCCCGGTGATGAAAACTCTAGATCGCATTCTGCTGGATTGGTTTTTTAGCATGTTCTGAAGGGTAGACTACTGAATTGTCCAAAAAAGTGGGGGAAGTTAAGTTGGAACCATGTATGAAGTAATGGCCCTCTTTTATGGTATCTGGTGATTGTCTACCACAAAAGGGGGCCTTTGGAATCGCGGGACATCTCAGGGCACCACTGTGGGCGCTACTACGTATCCATGAGCTTACAACCTCTAAGTCATCCCAAGAAGAGGTAGGGCTTAATTTCTATTCAAGAGTCCTTTAAGAGTGGTACATCTCTATTACCTATTTTGGTAATAAGTTAAAAAATTACAAATTGTGAGATATTTGACCTGAGTCTTCGTGCTATCAACGCATCTGTCATCCAGGAGCTATAGCCAATTACTGTAAAGTGGATTGTTGATTTATTTATTTTATTTTGATTTTATTTAATCTTTATTACACACCGTATAAAAAGAGATATATAGGGCGGACTTAATGGTTTATGTCATTGTCTATAAGTCAACACTGAATGATATTGATTGATTGAAGTCTTTGGTCATAGGTAGTACTTATATAGGCTGTAACAGCATTTCGTGTACTTAAAATTTTAACAGTAACCTATTTTAATTTACAGAATACACGCACAGGAGCAGCAAAGCCGACTAATTGCTCCAAAACACTTTTAGAAAAGAGAGGCCTGTACCCATTAATGAAGGGGTGTAGAAATAACTTTTTTAACTTCTTTTTAAGTTGTACTTCTATTTTAACAGCAAAACTATTTTAGAAAAATTATATGGCTAGTTACTATCATTATCTTCATTACAGCCCTTCACAAGTTGCCTACTGAACATAGGCCTCTCCCACGGAATGTTGAACATAGGCCTCTCCCACGGAATGCCAAAAAGAATAGTTATAAAACATATAATTATGATTAAAAAGATAATTACCTTTTATCTTCTATTACTTCTATAATTGAATTTTTCAATTGATTTTCAGTAAGATTTTCGAGGGAAAGCTTGACACCAATTTTATGATAGACATATTTTTCTACATTATACCACTGATCTCCTAACATTGGAATGCCTATAAGTGGTACACCAGCAGTAATTGACTCGTCTGTCGATTGTAAACCTCCTTGAGTTATAAATAATTTCACATTTGGATGTCCTGAAAAGTAGAGAGTAACTGTGGTTAATTGTATTACGATTTTCGAATTTCTTCCATGTTCATTCCATCTTTTTATTTTAACAATTATGGTCAAAGGTTAATTTAAACTACTCACTCAAAAGATCTGATTGTGGTAGCCATTTATAAATTTTTATATTTTTTGATTTCACTGTTTTTTTATCATCATCCCATTTCCATATTACATTATATGGGAGTTGTGAGAATACATTTTCAAATATTTTAATTTTTTCTTGAGATAAAAAAGATGGTAGAACGTTGGTTCCAAAACTGAAGTAAATAACACCGTTTTGTGAAGCATCCAGATATTGCTGTAGATCCTGCAATACACATCATTTCAGGTTTATAATGTAATAACGATGTAAACAGTGTTAAATTAAATCAAATTTCGAAACAACAAAATAAATGTTTAATTTCTCATTTTGTAAATATCGTGCTTATTGACTACAAATTTATTAGTAATTGCTATTAGTATTGGAATATTTTATTTTTCGAATATGATTTGTTCTTATGTAATTTTCGCTTACTCGTAATATTGCGTTTTTTCATAATACGAAAAAATTGCCAACATTTACATTTGAGTTTTGTTAAAATTTTTGCCTTGACTGCGTTTTCATCGGATTAAGGATGAATTACTGTAAATAAACTGAGAATAGATCAGAGACAGATCTATACTCACATGATATGCCACTCAAGTTGCTAGGGCTGTTATTTTAATTAAAACTGGGCATACCAACAAACATGTAGCCCTAACATTACGAGTATCAAAATCTGTGGTACACCGAGTTATCGCGGGTCTCGTATACGATAGTATACAAGAACCGCAGCGACTTTAACTACAAACAGTGGTCAGAGATGACAATCAGGTTCATCGTTATCAGCGTGCTTAGAAACCGGACCTTAATTTCTTCTGAGGTAAGAACGAAGCTCCATGAAGTGAGAAAAGTCACAGCAAGCACAAAAGCTGTGAGGAAAAGATTGGAATCGTCCGGAATAAATTCACACTTGCCTGCCAGAAGCTCTCTTCTTGCCACATGCCATCGAGTTGCGCGAGTTAATTTTGCTCGCAATCACCAAAAATTGGAATGACGAAGCTTAGAGGCAAGTTCTAGTCCAGATTTATACCTTAAGTCAGATAATGGGAGGATAACAGTTTGGAGTAGGTTTGCCCAGGAGAGAGGTATGTGTAGTGCAATATCGGCAATAAAGTAGTTTTATTATTATATGCAATAAAGGCTTTTTATTATTTTATGGTATCCATAAAATTTTCTCATCTGGTTGCGCAATATAAATATATAAGTGTAAATAAACATGGTAAACGTACATAAATATCAATAAAATAAAATAAATACATAAAAAATACATAAATATATAAAAACCCAACCAGATGGAAGCCCTCGGCAGGGGAGACCAAACGGCCGAGGGTTAGGCGGAAAGGGAAAGAAACCGGCGGACGATGCGGGCGGTATTTTTTTTTATAGGATAGGGTGACAAACGAGCACACAGTCCACCTGATGGTAAGTGGTTGCTGTGGCCCATAGACATCCACATTTATCCTCGTTTGCGAATCAAACTGCAGATGCGTTGTCACCCGTAAGGGCTAAGATGGAATGCCTCTTTTCCAGTAAAAAGGGTCTCCGGTTCTCTACACTCACCATACGAAACACAGCATCATTAATGTGCTATTTTACGCTGGTATTCTGTGAGAGCGTGGTCCTTCCCCGGTCGAGCCGACCCATTCGTGCTACAACTGTACTATTAATATAGCTGCAGCTTGGCTCTACCACGTAAATAGATATCTTTTTTTTTACTCATCCGGTTGGGCTGTATAAATATATAATTGTAAATGAAAATGATAAACATACATATATATCAACAAAATAAAATAAATACATAAAAATACATAAATAAATAAAAACCCAACCAGATGGAAGCCCTCGGCAGGGGAGACCAAACGGCCGAGGGTTAGGGGGAAAGAGAAAGAAATCGGCGGACGATGCGGACGGTATCGAGGAGCACCGCCTTCTGCATTTGGGCTTGGAGCGGTCCGTTACGGAGTCCCAGCCGCCTAAGATGACCCGAGAGGCTGACTGGGGTTAACCCGTTCGCAGAAACGACTTCAGGTATTATTTCGGCCGGCAATCCACCCCACATGTCGGTCACCTCGTGAGCCAGGTCCAGATATTTAGTTCGCTTATCTGTTTCAGCTTTCACGAGGTTCTCGTCATACGGAATGGCAATGTCGACCAAAAATATCCTTGACTGCCCGGCCCATCAGCACAATATCAGGCTTATTCGCAAGAATAGTCCTGTCTGTGATAATGGCCCGGTCTCAGTAGAGCCTGGTGCGGTCATTTTCGAGCACGGCTTCCGGCAAGTACTTATTAGAAGGCAGTTTCCGTTCCACGAGACCGTATTTCAGAGCGAGCTCCTGGTGTAGAATCCTGGCTACTAGGTTGTGCCTATGCAAGTACTCAGAGTTAGAAAGCGCCGAACAACCGGAGATGTCATGCCTAATTGATTCACCGGGATGGTGACAAGCTCGACAAATGTCGACGGTGCCATCCCTTCCTATCCCTATCTCCGATAGTTGTTGGTCTTAATAACCTGATCCTGTATTGCACAGACAAAACCCTCGGTTCCCCAGAAGAGGTCACCAAAACGTAGCCAGTGGAGGGAGGCAACTGTGTCTACGAAAGGCTCATGTAGAGCCTTGTAGAACCTCCCGTGGAGCTCCTTCTCCTTCCACACGGTCTCCCGGTCGGAAATGCTCTGTACTGCCGGGAGTTGCCATTGCTCGTCGGCTAAGGATAGAGAGGTAAGTCCTTTATCACAAAAAATTACGTCCTTATAGAATGGATCATCCGCTCTCACCAGAAAGTAGTTACGGAGGCTGCACACTTCGCGATTATGTATGGTAAGCGCGCTTAAAAAGCCGCGCCCACTTTGTTTCCTGCGGCAAGTACAGCCTCATTACTGACGATCTCGGATGATGCATCCTGTGGGACGTAATATTGGTGCGGACTTTTCTATCCAAAGCGTTCAATTCGGTCTGAGTCCACCTGAGTATGCCAAATGTATACATGAGAACAGGCATGATCCAACCGTTATATGCGTGTGTCTTATTAACGCCTGACAAAAGACTGTTATTAATATTGTTATTATTGTTGTTTCTCTATTGTTTCTTTAAATAACTAAGTAAAAGCTATATTATATTTGACGTTGTCGATATAATTTTTTGTGTATTAAAAAATTATGTTTATGAAAATTGAAATAAACGTGGCATTTGATATAATTAGATATAAATAATAGAGCATAGTTTTATTAATATTGACGAAAATTCAAACGACTATAGCATTAAATATTATTGAATATATTAGTCCTCAAGTGGTCGTAAGGTTGAAATGGCTATTGCAAGACTATTTATTTTTATATTATTACACGTATTTAACTGACTATGGTACATTAAAGCTTAAATAAATTTATTTCACTTCTGAATTTAACTGCAATTATCACATGGTAAAACTAGTTGTAAATATTTGCATTCTCGAAAAAGGGTTAAGGGTTCAAACTTTTTTTTAATACGAAGAGATATAACCATACTTTCTGAAAATAAATTAATTGTACAGTAGGTCCATTTTTTATAGATTTCAACATAAATCGTTAACCTGTCAAAATTGCTAGACTTAGTTAGACCCCATTACAATAAAATTGACATACCTACACTTACACTAATACTTTCATACATCACATAAATAGGTTAAATAATAAGTATTAGAAATTAACTTGCCTTTGGTAATTCCTTTGGAGGTTTTTGATGTAATCCTCCCATATGTATGACACTTGGTGGTACTGGATAATTTCCTTCCCAAATTGGATTAACATTTAACAATAACATATCAACATTATTTTTTAAAATGCTTAGAGGTGGAGTATCAGGACCAAATATACTTTGAATCTGTTGGTCGTAATTTTTCTCGGCGGAACTTAAAATGTATCGAAACCGAAAATGATTGTATAGTTCAGTCACTTTTTCCCATAAATTTAAATTATATAATCTTTGACGGAACAGGTTATGGTACAATAAAGGATGCGTTGGTGCTCCCATTATCTCATAGCTTCCTATGAATGGTCCAGCAGAGCTTACTAAAATTGTCGGTGCCTTGAAAATGTGTGAAAAGCCCAGTCCTGGTGTAAAAGTTGCTTCCAAAAATATCAAATCAAACTGTTGCTTTTTATCGATAATAAGGTCTTGAATATCCTTCATCTTCATTTGTTTTTCAAATATGTTGGGAATAATTTTAGCAGTGATTAAAACTTGATTTATTAAATCATCCTCATTTCCGGTTATAGTAGGAATGGCCTCCTGCATAAACTTGTATGAAATATCATGAACGTCAATTTCTCTTAAATTTTTAGGAGCCGTATCATTTTTAAAATAAGGATCTGGAGTTATAACTGTGACATCATGTCCTCGCTTAACTAACTCATTTGTTAGTGGCCGAAATACTATTTGATGACTTATTGATGGAAATGGATATATTGCCAAAATTCTTGCTGCGTCAATGCTGATAACTATTACATAAAAGAAGAACAATAATTTTGTTATCAACATTTTAATATTTCGATAGGAATTCGTTATGACAAATGATTCAATGTACGTAAAATCAGTCTTATATATAATTTTTATGCGAAGTTTACATAATCTTACAAGCGTCTTGCCGGCGTTGAAAAATTATAATGTGTAGAATTAAAGCAAAGCCCCGACTTCTAAAACTATTATGTGGAAATGTTTTCTAGTTCTTTAAAGTTTGATTTTACTTTTTATAAAATGTATAATTTTTCAATCATTTTGAGGGGACTTAAGAATATAACTAGCTCGAATATCTGTCTATATCAAAAAGTTAAATTAAATATTCATCTCTTAGTTTTCCACTCTTAGGCGTAGATTTTTTCTCTAATTCGCATAATACGATTACATAAAATATATTATTTTTTTTACAGCTATATTAAATGTAGTACAGCCTATTTAATAAAAAATATCATTACAATGAGTTCACAATTGACGAAGATATCGAGTCACATTCATACAAAAAAAGTACATACAGTTAAATTTCTGCTTTTTTGAAGTAGGCTAAAAAAACTACATATTTTGTTATTGATAAATAAATTTTATTTTCAGCCCGGAAAATACTGAATTTATTATGACTTTAACTGTTGCGTTTATTTCATACATCATATTTCGCTATATACTTTACTGCCTCTGCCTAACAAAATATGTTCTCGATGATGCAATATTTAAAATACTTAAAAGTTTTTTTAATTGTGTTTTCGTAGCAGTTAATGAATGTAGATTTTTTGCAAGCGATGTTTTTTGTGGCGTTCGTTAACACTTTTTGCTTTATAACAATGATAAAATAATGTTGGTATAATCTTTAAAACATAGCTGTTGAGATAAGATAAAACAGGAAATATTATAATTCGATAGTATGAAACTAAAGTTTATTTAAGTAGATACGACATATTAACAGTAAATTAATTCATCCATTTATCAAAGTCCACTACTGAACATAAGCTCCCCATAGATTGCCCCATACATTGGTCTTGGTTTCCAAGTTGGACAGCTGCAGTTTAGTAATAGTCTTGAGTAGGCGTCATGAAGATCCCGCAGGATAATATAGCGTAGTGGATTTTTTTTCTGCCACTGCACTGTAAGTGAGTAGTAATCTCTTACGTAAGGGAAAAAAACATTTAAAAACTTCCCAGAAAAGGAACATATTATATGACTTCGCGTCATACGATCGACCGACACTTTAGAATTTCTGCAGTTTTTATGCAGAAATTGATCACAAATCACAATCAGAAGTAGGCTCATTCTTACGTCCATAGGTCCCTTAGTCATAATGGTCCGAATAAACCTCTTGTGATAGTAAATTCCACTTTGTGGTTGTACGAGGTATAAAATTATGCGTAAATCAGAGACGCAACTTCTCTTCCCAAGGCCAGTAAATCAAGCCGATCGGAATTTGGTTCAACCTGCACTTTATTAAGTCGGAAACGGTGGGCCGCCATAAAGTACCGTCTCGATCTACATATTTAGTCTTCCCTTAGAAGTAATAGCGGAACTGTATGTCTTTCGAAATGTTGAGGCCAAGGATTCCGATGCTAGCTCAAGCAGCAAGAGGGGTATCTTGAAATTGACATACATGAAACAAAGGTGTTCTTGTGTACCTATGTACGTTTCATGAAGCAAATCCGATTAGACGAACATAGATAAATAAAATATTTGAAAGTGCTACTTGGTTACATTATTAACATAATTATTACAACCTTTCACAAGTCCACTGCTGAACTCTCCCAATGAACACCACTAAACACAGGACTAAGTCAACTGCATCCATCAACTTCCTTCTTAAATTACCAGGTTGTTACTCCATCCAGGGGGAGGGGGCATCCTACACTTCGGTTAAGGGAACGAGGTTGCTACTAGAGAACCTTTCTTCCCCATCGGTTGTCAGTTCCTCTAGCTATATGAGCGGCCCCTTGTCACTTTAGCTAACCAATCCTTTGGATTATGTTGATTACTCTGGTTCTGGTTTATTGCGCATACCATCATTCCTACGTCTATCACGCAGAGAAACTTCGAGCATAGCCATTTTCATCACTTTATGAGTGACCTTGAGCTTTCTCATACGGCTAGCAGTGAAAGAGCAAATCTCAGATCCATATGTCATCACTGGCAACACGCACTGGATGTATAAGTTATCCCGTTTCCAATTTCCCTGACCATACCATAGAATAGAATAGAATTTATATTTATTTTCTTATCACAAACGGGTACAGAGTTATTGATGACAAACATGTTGTACTATAAACTATAAACGTATTGAACCCAAGTTTATGCGATACTGGTGGCTAATAAAGGTATTATTCAATACCTGCTCTATAGGACACCAGGTCCCACCTCTCGGATTGTACATCTTTAAATTACACGATTGTATAGTATATTGAAGAGATCATTACATTCATTGAATTAGTTATGAAAAAAATCTATGTTAAGTAAAATTAAGGATTAATATAATAAAGCTTGTTATAATATATACATATAATAAATGTTATGTTTATATGTATTTAGACGTGTCGTAATCTCGCGAACGATATCTGGCCGAGTTAAATCCATCGATTAACCTCTCGGTTGAATTCGAACTATTTGTCTTAGGTAAACATACTCGTCGACTACTTCGAGCGTGGTTCTCTCAACAGCTACCAACATAGGTGTGACATTGACGTTACACATTAACTTTGTTTTGTTCATGTTCATTTTAAGATTTATCCGTTAAGATACACTTTTGAGATCATTAAGCGTAATGGTAAGTTCTCCAGCCAGTGCCTGATTTAAAGTTTTCACAGCCCTAGGCTAACTATGAATATGCGTTTCGTTTCTTGAAAGTCTGAGTCGTATCGGTCCTCCAGTCTTGCGAGGAAGAAAACTCCTAATATATCACACAGTCATGGTTGACTACTAAGCATCTAGATGGTGTCGGGACAAAACTCACGGTAACATCCCGTGAGTTTTGTCCCGATGTGCGTTGGTGGAAAATGCGATAGAAAATGCATTGTATACATCTCTTCACAGCGACAGTGAATTAAGCCGATCATAAAGAATTCGGTCGTCGACGATTCAAGCCGCTCGTTTAGCTGGATTCGGTCAAGTGAAAGAAGCAGGCACTGGGGTGCTCCGGTCAGAGGTGAGAACAGTTCTTCATATAAGGGCAAACTTGCGCCTTGTAAAGTTGCAAACGGTGTACTGGCATGAAGTACTGTCCCGCTCTGCAGACCACGTCAAGCTTTTTTTTGAGAGGTTAATGTAGCCTTCTCTTCCAAGTGACTGCAGCACTATACGTCATTCGATATGTCGATGCTGAGGATTTAGATGCTGGGTAAGTGCCCTGAAATTGAGGAGATGTCTATTATTTATTTAAATATTATTTTTCATTCATTCATTGCAGCCCTTCACAAGTCCACTGCTGAACATAGGCCTCCCCCAAAGAATGCCACAAAGCACGGTCCTGAGCCACCTGCATCC
Source organism: Parnassius glacialis (assembly GCA_033319125.1). Lineage (NCBI taxonomy): Eukaryota > Metazoa > Arthropoda > Insecta > Lepidoptera > Papilionidae > Parnassius > Parnassius glacialis. The sequence continues at coordinate 23,349,745 of JAVANC010000023.1, read as the reverse complement.
ATCTACTTCCTGCATACCTTACCAGGTCGTTACTCTATCTAGTGGGGGACGCCCTACACTTCGTCCGGCGGTACGAGGCCGCCACTCGAGAACCTTTTTTCCCCAACGGTTGTCGGTTCTTCGAGCTATATGGCCGGCCCATTGCCACTTCAGCTTACTAATCCGTTGGGCTATGTCGGTCACTCTGGTTCTACTGCGGATATCCTCATTTCTAAGTTTATCACGCAGAGAAACTCCTAGCATAGCCCTCTTCATAGCTCTCTGAGCGACCTTGAGCTTCCTCATCCGGCCAGCAGTGAAGGACCACGTCTCAGTACCATAGGTCATCACTGGCAACACGCACTGGTTGTACAGTCTTGTTTTCAAGTTTTGAGGTATACCTGACGAGAAGATGTGCTGTAATTTCCCGAACGCTGCCCATGACATGGACATTAAACATGGTCTTTGTTTTGTCCATGTTCATCTTAAGACCCATCCGTTGGAAAACACTATTGAGGTCATTGAGCATAGTGCTTAGGTCCTCCAGCGATTCTGCCATAAGGACTATATCGTCGGCAAATCGAAGGTGAGTGATGTACTAGCCATTGATGTTAATACCGTATCCTTTCCAGTCCAGAAGATTGAAAACGTCTTCCAATGCAAAATGATAATATTATACGAAATTTTATTTTGTACATGAGTGGTGCTTGCAAAGGCATGCTTAACGCCCCCTCAAACATTGCGCTCCTGGCTCCAGCCTAGTTAGCCTGTGGGTAAATCAGGCCCTGCCTCTAGCGATTTTACTATATGGATTATATCGTTGGCAAATCCAAGGGGACTGATGTTCTTGCCAATGATGTTAATACAGAATCTTTTCCATTCCAGTAGCTTGAAAACGTCTTCCAATATAACAGTGCAGAGTTTCGGAGATATCACGTCACCCTGTCTTACACTTTGGCTACCCCATACCGAACCCAGTAAGGGACATTTTTATCAAAAGTAGTTTTTTCCCATATTCCTTACACCCCATATTATAAGCTCCATCAAATTGTCAAAACACCTCGGAATAGAAAAAAAACAACCTTGTATAATAGAAGTTGAGAATAATATAGCTATCTTATTTTGTATTAAATGTCATACGCGTGAAAAGTTGAACTACAAGAATTTTGTACTCATTTTGGGATTCCACCTATGCTAATAATTACACAGTTATAATCACATAAATCGACGTCATGTTAATGTTTACTATAACTGACTATACCTATGTATACAAACATCTTTTTTTGTGTAATTTTTTATGATTCGATTATATATCCCAAGTAAGAGAAAAACGGCTTATTTAAAATAGGAGAAAAGTCTCTCGTAGCATAGCAATGGGCAGTGCATGGTTTATTGTGAACAGAAAATTTAAAAAATATAAACCTTTTAAACACGCTTTTATTAGCTCGGTATGTATCTATGTAACGAAATTTTTTAACGTGATTTTCATTTGCTTCAAAGCGTCGGATTGATTTGAAAATTCGCACACTAATCAAGGACCGATGACAATGCACTAATTTAAATAGCTTGTCCCATTATACTTGCCAGGATCTTTAGGATTAGCGATTTTTCCATCCCAAATACCCGGTAATATTTTGTGACAAGTGCACGTATAGAATAAAACGTGCCTAAGAAACTGCTACTACATCCAAGGAAGGCAGCAGGCGCGCAAGTTTCCCATCTCACACATAAGTTACCGACTTTGAATATAATAATATGCTGTACTGTAGTTTTTCAACAAGTTATATTGAATCTATTCAGATTGTAGCTAAAAACTACAAAATCTTCATTTGAACGGTGAATTGATGTAATAATAAATAAATAAAAAAAATGAATCACGTATAGAGACATGCATGGTTTGACCTATGAGACAAGCATACGACTATTTGTAGGGGTAGTCATGGAGTTTTGTACATCATATAACTACTGTTCTTAGCCGTGTATTTAGACATACATAGTTCGAACTTTGAGACAAGTATACTACTACTTGTAAGGGTAGTCAGGGTGTTTGTTACGCCATATAACTACATACTTAGCTGTGTATTGATATATGCATGGTTCGATCTATGAGACAAGCATACGACTACTTGTAGGGGTAGTCAAGGAGTTTTGTACATCATATAATTATTGTTGTTAGCAGTATATTGAAAACAGACATGTTTCAATATACTGCTAAGAACTATAATTAAAAACCGACAGAATTGATCTCTGAGTGCTTTATGTCATTTGCTGTAAATATTTTTGTGGATGTTTGTAAAATTAGCGTCATCATAAAAATATCTGAATAAGCACCCCACGCTTTTTTGACAACTAAAATGGCGGTAATGGTAAATCCAAGATGGCGGCTGAAGTTGGTACCAATTTTTTCATCTCGGGTGTCATTTTCATGGGTTTCAAGAGTGTTGAAGCCGATAGTGCTGTCGAAATGTAAATCCAAGATGGCGGCTGCAATAGGTATCATTTTTTTCATCATGGGTGTCATTTTCATGGTTTTCGAGGGTGTTGAAGACGATAATGCTGTCGAAATGTATTTAAACTACTTTAATAATTCCGTGTAATCATGTTATACGTAATTTTTTTAATGCGCTTTAGGCCCCGCTCAAAGTATTCATACAATCATATAGCCTCATACAGTTTCATTCGTCACACTCTTGGTTTACGCGGGCGACCTCAGGATAATATAAGGCGTATTAGGCCATTTACGTGAAGGGTCGTAACGGTCACACATATACATATATATATATATATATATATACCGGTTGTTTTTGAAACGCTCCGGAAAACTAAGACAGATTATAGTACTTAGGACACCTTTGATCTTTGGTCACAAATAAATTTGAGCCCGAGAAAAAAAACATCTTTTCACAACGTTTTATTAACTTTATTCACTCTCCATCATGTTAGCACAGCTAAATGATACGATAATTATAAAATAATAATGAAAATACTTAAATATAAAACCAGCAGTGGAATTATTGAATTACAATCCGCTGACTAGGGGTCAATGTACGAGTGGACGCCGAACTCTTATAGGTCCTGTCCCGTTAAAAGAACGCTGGCCTTGAACCTGGGCACAGCGATTTATCGATCAAATTGGTGGTACGAAGAGGGCCCAACGGGGGATCGTTCGCCAGTATTACTGTGCGAGCATGCTATTGAGTCATGCTTCCCGCGCTTTGTTGGCTTCCAAAATACAGTCGCACACACAGCTTACTTTGCACGACTCGCGACGAAGGTTTTAAAAAGGAAAGAAATAAAAATTATTTACATCTATTGTTTTATAACTGAACTAGTGAACGGAAAGATAAAATAGAAGGTGAATGGGGAAAACTGTACAGTAAAGTTAAAAATATATATTGGTAAATCCAATTGGGCGTACCTAAAGCGCATTAAAAAAATTACGTATAACATGATTACACGGAATTATTAAAGTAGTTTAAATACATTTCGACAGCACTATCGTCTTCAACACCCTCGAAAACCATGAAAATGACACCCATGATGAAAAAAATGATACCTATTGCAGCCGCCATCTTGGATTTACATTTCGACAGCACTATCGGCTTCAACACTCTTGAAACCCATGAAAATGACACCCGAGATGAAAAAATTGGTACCAACTTCAGCCGCCATCTTGGATTTACATTTCGACAGCACTATCGGATTCAACACCCTCGAAAACCATGAAAATGACACCCAAGATGAAAAACTTGATATCTATTGCAGCCGCCACCTTGGATTTACATTTCGACAGCACTATCGGCATCAGCACCCCCGAAAACCATGAAAATGACACCAATGATGAAAAAATTTATATCTATTGCAGCCGCCACCTTGGATTTACATTTCGACAACCCTATTGGCTTCAACTCTCTCGAAAACCATGAAAATGACACCCATGATGAAAAAATTGATACCTATTGCAGCCGCCATCTTGGCTTTACATTTCGACAGCACTATCGGTTTCAACAGCCTCGAAAACCATAAAAATGACACCCAAGATGAAAAAATTGATATATTTTGCAGCCGCCATCTTGGATTTACATTTTGACAGCACTATCGGCTTCAACACCCTCGAAAACCATGAAAATGACACCCATAATGAATAAATTGGTACCTATTGCGGCCGCCATCTTGGATTTACATTTCGACAGCACTATCGGTTTCAACACCCTCGAAAACCATAAAAATGACACCCAAGATGAAAAAAATTGATATATTTTGCAGCCGCCATCTTGGATTTACATTTCGACAGCACTATCGGTTTCAACACCCTCGAAAACCATAAAAATGACACCCATGATGAATAAATTGGTACCTTATTCAGCCGCCATCTTGGAATTACATTTCGACAGCACTATCAGCTTCAACACCCTCGAAAACCATGAAAATGACACCCATGATGAAAAATTTTATACCTATTGCAGCCTCCACCTTGGATTTACATTTCGACAGCACTATCGGCTTCAGCACCCTTGAAAACCATAAAAATGACACCCATGATGAAAAAATTGATACCTATTGCGGCCGCCATCTTGGATTTACATTTCGACAACCCTATCGGTTTCGACACCCTCGAAAAGCATGAAAATGTCACCCATGACAAAAAGAATTATACTACTTACTTTTAGTACTTATTACTTATTTATTCTGTGCTTTTACTTATTTATTCTGTGCTTTTAAATATTGTAATAAAAAAAAATCTTATTATTATTATATTCAAGTATTTAAGAAACTTGGTTATTCGAAAATTGTGTATTTGTACAGCGATCTTTTTGAGCCGCTGAAAACAACCGAAACAATGTCCACTCACGACGGCGACTGAAGCCGAACTAAACTTAATACAAAGGTACTCTGTGAACTAAACTACTCTATGGCTGTAGATCCCCATTTACATAAACAATTTATATACAAGGCAACCAAATCAACGAAAATTTCGCCATTTAGGAGACGAAAAAAATTAATTATAGCTTAACAAAACAAAATTACACTGCCATTTACATTCAGTGGCTTCCCACATGATAGATGAAGAGATTAAAAATAGATTGAGTTAAACAATTGATATTTTCAAAAGTTATAGTGTTTACAAGCCACAGGGACATGATAAATCCACACCATAAGCCACTAAAACCCTTTTTTTATTTAAAAATAGCAATTAATCGATTTAAAAAAATTATTAATAAGTTCAACAATCATTTATCTTTCTAACAATGTGCTTTTTATATCATTTCTATGTATAATACTCGTATGATTGCTAGATACGTATTTATTCGATAAAATGTTGGAATTTTAATTTTTAGGCGATAGTAGAACATTACCTTGCGCTTTCACTTAAGGTATGCAATATTGAGGAAGAATACCGAACCGAATACCATGTGGTCGACCTGATGACGGAAACATTTATCATTCGCATTGATGATGATGATTATTCTGATGACGAAAGCTCAAGCGAAGATAAAAGTGATTATGTAGTAGCATCCAGTAACACCAACGCACCATCGACATCTGACTTTCATGTTCCATATTCTAACGGTATAATGGACGGTGTGTCATCATCCTTATCTTAAGTTTTCATCCATCCTTAGCTTAAGTTTTCTTGATACAAACTATTATTTAAATATAAAAATAAAAAATAATGCTCAAATAAACATTATCCATTTTGAATTCCAACTTCTTCCAAAGTTCTAAGTAGCTGGTTAAGTACTTATTATGATTCTACAATAAAACAATTACTTACCATTATATTATAAAACAATAGCCTAATACCATGTTACTACTTTAGAACGCGACTATACCCATGCACAGACACACTCACTCCACTGTAGACCTGTATCTAGCTCGAAGCGAAACAATGCCTAGCTTACTCACTCCAGCCGGGATATGGAATTTAGGCATATCAGCTTTGAAAAACATGTGGGGAATTCCCAAATTTGCGGGGAATTTAAAGTCGGTTGGGGATGCGGGGAAAATATAAGGATTTTAAAAATTGATAGCCAGCGCCAAGTCAGAACCTTTTTTCAAGAAATCTAAATACTTAGCATAACATTTTGTTTGGTTTCGTATGAATATCGAATGATTCGCTTTTTTAAATTATCTTCATTTTACCATATTTAATTTTCGGATTTATTTCGGCTACGTTTGTGTATCATTTAATGCTTTTCATTTCATTAGTTTTTATTTAAAAAAAAGTTAGTTAAAAAGTAAATCTTATAAAATTAGTTAAAAATTTATTCTTTTTTTAAAATAAAATTGAGGGGAATTTGTGAAGAATCTGTTGAAATTTTGTCCTAAAATTAGGGAATTCGGCATGAATTTTCGGGGATTTTGACAAATTGGTGTTGGCAACAATTACAACAACATTAATTCTGATAGATTAATTAACTGTCGATCATATTTGCAATTGATTTTAACTATTAAATACCATTTCATTTCTATTTTCTTATGAAAATCAAAGATAACGGTGAAATAGTGTTTATAATTATGTAAGTGAGTAACGAGTACCCAATTAGGTACGTTTATTAATTTCAATATAATTTTTGTTTTAAATTTAAGAACTGCTTGTTGCGTCAGGGTACAATTGATTGTGTAATTGTATTAAAAATGACAACCATAATGTTGGCGACGCGTCCATAAAGATATTTCAAGTTATTAGTTTACCAATCACGGGCAGCTTCTAAAGATTAATTATCAAGAATTAATCATTTTATAAGAAAGCACTTAGTAAAATTTTAAAGAAATTTCGAGTTAATACCCTAGGGTCCTGGGTTCGTTCCCCGGTCGAATTACTTTTTGTCGTTTTTTTAGCAATTTTTCTTAGCAAATATTTAGAGAAAATTGTATAACAATAATCTAGGATCCCGGGTTCGATCCGCGGTCGGATTAATTTTTGTTATTTTCTTAGCGAATTTTTAAGACAATAAAATAGAATCCTGGGTTAGATCCCCAGTCTGATTAATTTTTGTTGTTTTCTTAACAAAATTTTAGAGAAATTTCAAGATAACATTCTAGGATCCCGGGTTCGATTCCCGGTCGGAAAGATCACTTTTATCCTTTTGAGATTAATTTGTAGTCGCGTATTACATAATAATTATCTGCGTAATATAAATGCAAATTTTGTAAAAATAAATGCTTATTTTTATGTTTAATACATGGAAATAATTTTATTTGTGTTATCAGATAAGAAACATTATGACTGATAATTACATATCCGTCCACCCCGCGCAAGTGATTCTCGCCTGACATGTCCGCGCATTAAATGTCACATTTTTGTACGAGCGCGCGAGACTGTCTTAACATAAACGATTACTACTAAAAAACTACTATAGCTACATTCAAATAAAAAATATTCTCAAACTACTCAAAGAATTCAAAATTTAATTTTGTCAAAAGATTATATATATAGATAAGAAGAAAGTCAAATTAAAAATAAAGGCTGAAAATAAAGCTTAAAAATGGGAATATCAAAAGATCATATTTATTTTTTATTTCGAGTTTTACAAGAAAAGTACAATACTTACTGGATACAATGAAAAACCTGAAAATGATTTATTGATTTACAATGATAAAATTTAAAGCAGTCGCAAATGCCCCTGTACTAGGTTGGTAACCTGTATTATTGGGTAAATTTTATATTATAATAGTATTATTATTTTATATTATAACTAGCTGTTCCCCGCGACTTCGCCCGCGTGTTTGGGGTTTTAATTTTTTTGCGAGTAACCCTAATTATTTTTCTAAAATAAAAGTAGCCTAAGTTACTCCTTGTGTCATCAGCTAACTGCCAGTGAAAATCGCGTTAAAATCGGTCCAGCTGTTTCGGAGATTAGCCGAAACAAATAGTCAGACAGACGGACAGACAGACAGACAGACAGACAAAAAATTTAAAAACTGTATTTTTGTTATTAGTACCGTATATATTTTTATATGTATTTAGTAAAAAGCTGTAATTTTGACATTACAAACAGACACTTCAATTTTATTTATTTGTATAGATAATAGTACATGGCATTCACTTTAAAATGACACCAATATAAATAATATCTTATATACTCAATATAAGTATATAATGTTTACCCAATATAAATTTGAATAAATAAGTAAATAAATAAAAATAAGTTTGAATAATTTCTAGATACATCTCAACAGATATTACTTTTATTAATTGCTATCAATGTGTTAATAGTGAATTATTCTTTTATATTTAGTATTCATTTAACACAAAAAACTGATTAGAATACATTTTAAACAACATATAATCAATAAACGATGATTGCGTAAAGTGATTAAAAATTCGAGCTAAATTTTTTGGAATTGTCGTAATGATACATATTCACTAAAGAAAATATCTTCACCATTAGTTTGATGTGCAATAAAAATAGAAATATATTGATAAATCCAATTGGGCATACCTTAAGCGCATTACAAAAATTACGTATAACATGATTATATGGAATTTTTAAAGTAGTTTAAATACATTTCGACAGCACTATCGGCTTCAACACTCTCGAAAACCATGAAAATGACACCCATGATGAAAAAATTGATACCTATTGCAGCCGCCAACTTGGATTTACATTTCTGCAGCACTATCAGCTTCCACACTCTCGAAAACCATGAAAATGATACCCAAGATGAAAAACTTGATATCTATTGCAGCCGCCACCTTGGATTTACATTTCGACAGCACTATCGGCTTCAACACCCTCGAAACCCATGAAAATGACACCCATGATGAAAAATACCTATTGCAGCCGCCACCTTGGAATTACATTTCGACAACCCTATTGGCTTCAACTCTCTCCAAAACCATGAAAGTGTTATGTGTTGTGTGTTTAATGTGTTTTTAACAGTAGTAGAGCCACGCGGCTTTTGCTGTCGCACGGATGGGCCGGCTCGAACCGGGGTGTTACCACGACCTCACAGAAAACCAGCGTGAAGTAGAGGTTTACCTCTGCGTTTCGCTTGGTGAGTGCAGGTGGCCGGAGGCCCTTTTTACTGGAATTGAGGCATTCCATCTTAGTCCTCACGGGTGACAACGCATCTACATTTTGATTTGTAATATAGGATAGATGTAGATGTCTATGGGCCGCAGCAACCACTTACCATCAGGTGGACTGTGTGCTCGTTTGTCACCCTTATCCTATAAAAAAAAGTGTTTTAAAGATAAAGATACGTGTAAAAATGTGAATTAAACTATTGTCTTAATTAAGATATTTGCATTTTCAAATAAAGAACATTGTTTGAGAGTAGTCATTGAGCAGGCGTACAGAGCAGACGTGTTGTACAATTTCTAAATAAATTCACTAGTGCAGTTAAGTCACCAGTGCACCGGTTACGCGATACAGTGTGGAGATTAACTTCTTGGCTCGGCGCATAGGCAAGGTAACCGCTCTTCACTCCCTCGGGGAGACGAATTATATATTTTTTTTTACCTTTTCACTCCGTAGCGATCACTACGCTTAGCGTGATAGACGCTGTGTCACAGATCTATGATTAACGAACTACGCTCGCCTACCGTAAGTGGCCTAAGTGAGTCAGAACCAAATTTGTCCACAACACCTGAGTCTACCGATATATCAAAGGTTACCATGCGCAATAAGAGAAAGCGTTTTGATGATAGCGAAGATATCAAGGAAGAATTAAGCGAGATTCGTAAACAAATGTCACAAATGATGGCGATGCTCACAAACTTGAGCATTAGTTAGCAAGAATTTACCAATAAAATGAAGGATGATGTTTTAGCTATTAAAGAACAGATGGCTGATATAAAAACTAATATACAGAATCTTACAATGGAACAAAATACAATAAAATCTGATATCTCAAATATAAAGTCCAATAACGATATTACTAATAAAAACATTGAAGGCTTGCAGTCTGAAGTAAAACTGCTTAAAAATACGTCAGCCAATCAAGTAACTCAGCTTGCAGATGCTTCTTACGTGTCTATCATATCTGAAATAGCAGAACGAAACATTAGAAGCAAAAACATAATCATAGATGGACTACCGAAACCCGTATCGAACAATAAAGACGAAAGGAAAGACATCGACATTAAACAAGTGACTAAATTAGTAAAGAAAATAGATGAGAGCTTCCAGCCCAAAGTAGTATACCGTCTTGGAAAATATAGCCCCGGCAAAAATCGTCTCATAAAAGTATGTTTTTCGTCTTCAGAGACAGCTGTAACTGTGCTACGCAATAGAAGAAATGAGAATATAGGCAATTTCAAAATATACGCAGATTAGACCCCTCTACAGCAAAAATACTATAACGATCTTAAAGAAGAAGTAAAGCGCCAATCGAACAACAATAATAAAAACTTATTTATAAAATATGTTAGAGGTGTGCCAAAGATCGTAGAACGCTCGTCAAAAAACTAAAATACAATGACACTACTCACCTCCAAACTTATTCGTGCAACACAGACCCAATTACTTATAAAATTGTAGACAGCTACAAAGATATTTCTTCTACCAAAAATTCTCTACGATTTCTATATGCCAACGTAAGAAGTATAGTGAAACCAGGGAAATTGGATAAATTAAAATGCGTAGTAGAATCGTTTCAGAATAGGGTTCATATAATCATCCTCTCAGAGATATGGATTAAGTCAGACGAAGAATAATTATCTAACAGTGGTAGAGCAACGCGGCAGCTTTTGCTGTCGCACGGATGGGCCGGCTTGAACCTGGGTGGTACCACGACCTCACAGAATACCAGCGTGAAGTAGAGGTTTACCTCTGCGTTTCGCTTGGTGAGTGCAGGTGTCCGGAGGCCCTTTCTACTGGAAATGAGGCATTTCAACTTAGTCCTCACGGGTGACAACGCATCTACAATTTGAATTGTAATAGAGGATAGATGTAGATGTCTATGGGCCGCAGCAACCACTTACCATCAGGTGGACTGTGTGCTCGTTTGTCACCCTTATCCTATAAAAAAAATCAAAAAGAAGCTATAAGTCTTCAGATTCCCGGCTTTTTTCACTATTCTAACTACAGGCGTAACATGAGAGGCGGAGGAGTATCAATATTAATTTGCAACAGCCTAAAACTCCACGTCACAGAAAATCAGTTTCAAGGTGACAGCCACTACCTTTGGATTCATCTTGACCACTATTGTCTTGATATCGGTGCAGTATATCGGAAACCAGACGCTTCAAATTTAAAAAACTTCTTGGACTTTTATTCCATGCAATTGCATAAAAGAAACAGAGCTGTTGTGATTGGAGACTTCTACATTAATTTACTGAGTCAACAACAGGCAACTAATAACTACAAAGATGTGTTAGAGGAGAATGGTTACGATATAATAAATAAAATAGACGAAAAATTCTGTACATGTGAAACAATTTCAACAAAATCAATAATAGATCATGTTTACTCAAACCTTAAAAAACACAGATTCAATTTCATCATAATTGAAACCCCCATGTCTGACCACAAGCAAATATACTTCGAAGTATAGAAATACCGGCCTGAACCACTGCGAAGAGTTAGATATGAAGCTATCAATTACGAACAACTATATAAAGTTATAGGAAACTGCAAAAATACTGGTAATAAATCATATGAACTACTTGAAGAGAAGCTGAATTCTTGCGTCAGTAATAGTAGACTCATAAAGATTAAAATTCTTAACCCACTCCGCCAAGACTGGATCAACAGGAAAATTAAAGATAGCATAAACATTCGAAATAAAATATGGAACAAATTTAAGAAGAATCGAGAAGACAGATTATTAGAAGAAGCATTCACCAAAGAAAGAAACGAATTATCAAGAACCATTCATAAAACTAAAACTAAATATTATTCAAAAGCTTTCAACGACTGCAAGAGCAACCCTAAAAAGATGTGGAAATAAATAAATATTCTTTCTAACAACAAAGGAAGAGACCCACCATTCCCGAGTAAACTTTTAACACCCAATGGTTACATAACGGATCAAAATACTATCTGTGAACAATTCCATGACTTTTTTTCTAATGTGGGCTTGATCTTAAATAGTCAAATACCAGCAAATTTTTATAATAACTTAACGCATACAATTGGAGCGAATAATGCTGACACAATCGCGCTAACACAGTTACAGCCATGTACAACGGAAGAAATTGCCAAGTTAATAGATAGCTTAAGCACAAATACTAGTTCTGGATTAGATGGGGTTAATAGCAAATCAATAAAATGCGTGAAACACCTCATCCTTCCTGAACTTACAAATTGCATAAATAATAATCTGGAAAATGGCACTTTCCCCGATAGTCTAAAGATGGCTAAAGTTACACCTATATTTAAATCTGGGACTAAGTCGGCACCTGGCAATTACCGCCTAATATCTGTTCTTCCCGTAATGTCAAAAATTTATGACAAACTATTATATAAACGTCTTGAAGCCTATCTATCTACACAGAACTTTTTTTAAAAGCAGCAGTATGGATTCTAACCGAAATATAACACACTGTCAGCTACAATAGACTTCATAACTAAAGTGAAACTCAACATTGATAAAAAACAAATAGCACTAGGAGTCTTCATAGATTTAAAGAAGGCCTTTGATATAATTAGTCACGACATATTATTAAAGAAACTATCTGACATTGGCATTACGGGAACCGCTAATGATATACTCAGATCTTACCTCACTAATCGTCGGCAAGTGGTTAAGATCGGTGAAATACAGAGTGGGCCCAGGGTTGTGCCTTGTGGTATACCTCAGGGTTCGATTCTGGGGCCTCTCTTATTTCTTATATATATAAATTATATAAAAGATCTCGGGCTTAAGGGAGACATAACGTTATACGCCGATGACACCACTCTATTCTACTTTGGCCATTCTATAGATTCTGTTATTAAAGACGCACAAAATGACTTAGATCTTCTAAATATAGGGTTTCAATGCAATCGGCTAACTATAAATATATCAAAACAAACTATATAATATTCACAGCAAAAAAAAACAAAAAAATATCACATTATACACCATTGGAAATAAATAATCAAATTATAAATAAAGTTGATGAACAGAAATATCTTGACTGATCCTAGACTCGTATTTAACATGGAAACCACATATTTCTAAAATTAAAACAAAATTAACTTCTCTTTCTGGAGCCCTAAGGGGTATGATTACATGTTGACCGCACCGAATTCGATATAATATATATAACTCTCTTATAAAACCGCATTTAGAATATTTGACTGAAATTTGGGGCACTGCTGCAAAAACAAATCTAGAACCAATACAAAGGTCACAAAAAAAATTAATTAAAACATTGTTTAAATATGATTTCCTCACACCAACAAATCTACTATATAAAGAAACAAAATTATTAAATATAACTCAAACCTATATACGAGTATATATAAAACTTTTATATTAATAAGAAAAATATTAAATAAAGACATACATACTCAAATAACATTCACAAAGAAACAACAAATACAAAAAATTAGACTAAGACGTGCAAACGACCTTTGCCTCTTAACCCCAAGAACTAATTATGGTAAAAGAAAATTAATGTACGAAGGTGCGAAATTGTAAAACCAATTACCGAAAAATATTAAAGAAGCAAAATCAATGCCAACTTTTAGAAAGCACTTAAAATATTATTTAACATCCAATCTGAGCGCACCTTAGTTTCACTATTTCACACGTCACTTCTAGCTACGCTCGATCTGTGAAAGGTGCGCGTCCAAGCATTGTTTGCTCCTTGTTTATGTTAGTTTTTTTACAAGTACCCTGTTAATCTACATTGTATTTTCTTTATACTTAGAAATAAAAATTATTTAAAATGTATACTTACGATTTGAACGTGTACTATTGATTTGAGTGAAATGTTTTCGATATATTAGTGTACGCCTAGGATAAGATTATTATTTGTTTGCAAGTATTTAAACTTTCTCATGTAAGTGAATTGTTGTAAATTCTTATGAGAAATAAAGATATCTCAAACCTTAACTTTGTTTAAATATGTTAGATATTTTATAATTCTAACTTAGTAAATATGTTGTAAAATAGACATGATTTGTTAAATAAATAAAAGGCTTTTTATGTGATTGAAATACAATGAATGTAATAATATTAAAGTTTTGTTGTGCTGTCATTATAAATATATTGTATATTTGTATGTCTCTTATACCAATAAATATGTTGAGCAAACTGTAAAAGTGCAATAGACCAAAAATCAACGTAATTGTATTGTTAAATCGCGTAAGGGTCGCGGCTCTCTTTCGAGTATAGCTTTGAAGTACCTTATTAAATTAGTTTTCACGTAATTTGTTCACGGCGGTTCCTAGAGCTTGAATTACCGTCATATCATATGACGCGCTCCATCGGCATAAAAATGGAGGCGGCGGGCGAGGATTTGAGGATATTCGCAGCGTATCGCCCGCCAGGGTCTCCATTTCACTACTCAGACATCCGGACGATCATGGAAGGCTCAGCACCAACCATCATCGTGGGGGACTTAAACGCAAAACACCCGGCCTGGGGATCTAGAACTATCACCCCGCCGATTCATGAGGTCTATGATGACGCAGAACGTAACAACTATGACGTTTTAGGTCCCGAAGAAGCAACGCTCGTTCCAAACGACCACAGAAAAGTCCGGATGTATTGGACATCGTGCTCGCTAGGGACGTCAACTGCCCGATAGTGGTAGAGGAGCTGTGCGATTTGAGTTCACAGCACCTCCCGATTCTGATAACCCTTGGCTTCAAGGCGGTGACTACGCTGCCCAGAGCTTTTATTACCAAGATTAACTGATGGCTCTATCAACAACACATGCAGGAGAGACCTCCAGCATATACACCGATAACCTCAGCGGATGACGTAGAGGCCGCAGCAACTAGAATAACACAAAACATCCAAGAAGCTCTCAACGCGGCCTCTACGATCGTAGAGAAGAGCTGCCACGAGAGTTACGTGCGCAGCTAAACCACAAACGAGCGCTGAGGAAGCTCTGGGCACGCACTCGCTGCTCACGCATAAAATATAGACTGAACACACTGACGGAGGAGCTGTCGGTTGCAATACAGGCCTACAGAGGAAGGGCCCGGGAGCGGCGCATATGGAAGGCTGAAGATCAGGAAGCGTCGCTCTACAAATTTAACCGACAGCTAACTAAAACTAAGCCCCCCGCCTGCCCGCTGACCAACAGCGCGGGCGGGAGTTGTTACGAGGCCAAAGGTAGAGTGGATATCCTAGCCGAGCACTTCGAGGAGCAATTCATGCCGAACCCAGCAAGTGCGGAGTACATGGAGCTTCATGCCCCAAAGGAGAGCCGCGTACGGGAGTTCCTGTCGTCACCCGCACCACCACTTGCAGGAGAGTGGTTCATCTCCCCCGCTGAAATGCGGAGGAAGATAGCCCGCTTGCAACCGAGGAAGGCACCTGGGCAAGACCGGGTCACGAACGCTGCACTTCGACAGCTGCCCCATAGAGCCCTTGTACAGCTAGGACGACTCTACAATGGCATACTGCGGACTTCACACTTCCCGGAGGACTGGAAGAAAGGCAAGGTCATAGTTCTGCTGAAACCCGGGAAGGACAGGCGTAGAACAGCTAGTTACAGACCTATAACGCTGCTACCGCACATAGCCAAATTATTCAAACGGATCGCCTTAAGAAGAATCCGCCCGTGTATCCAACTGCGGGCGGAACCACATGGATTTAGAAGCGAAAACTCCACAGCGACACAGCTGACCAGAGTGCTGCACCACCTGGTGGCCGAACACAACCGGGATCACACATCGTTGGGCGTCTTCCTCGATATCGAGTAGGCGTTCGACAGGGTATGGCACTCTAGTGTACTCTATAAGATGGAACAACAGACGAGTGTCCCTCCGGCTATGCTGCGGCTAGTGGCGTCGTTTCTAGCCGACCGGAGGTTCTACGTCTGTGTTGAAGATGCCGAATCCGCAGTAAAACCCACAAGAGCTGGCGTACCACAGGGCAGCTGTCTTTTGCCGATCCTGTACCCGGCTTATATACTAATGACAACTACGCGAATGGGAGGACGACGTAGAGCTGGCGCTATATGCGGATGATAGCGCCTAATTTACCTCGTCCAGAGGTCTCCAGTTCTCTACACTCACCATACGAAACACAGCAGCATTACGCTGCTATTTTTGCTAGTATTCTGTGAGAGCGTAGTCCTTCCCCGGTCGAGCCGACCCATTCGTGCTACAACCATACTATTAATATAGCTGCAGCAAGGCTCTACCACGTGATTGTAATTCAGTAATTCCACTGCTGGTTTTATGTTTAAAAATTTTCATGTTTTTTTTATTAAATTATCGTTTCATTTAGCTGTCCTATAATGTTGGAGCGTGAATAAAGTTAATACAACGTGGTGAAAATATGATTTTTTTTCCTTGGGATCAAATTTATTTGTGACCCATGATCAAAGGTGTCCTTAGTACTATCATGTGTTTTTGTTTTCGGAAGCGTTTCACAAACACCCGGTATATAGATAGTCAATTATAATCATCTTTGTACCTTGGCATGTAAATTGATGTAAATTGCATTATTTTCAAAATCAATTTTTTTAAATCTTTTTTGAATACCACTCCCCCTATAAGTCTGATTTGAAAATAAGTCTTTCTGTTACGATCTTCCCATTTAGGCCCATTTTTAGTCATTATATCGGTCAAACAGAAACTTACTTATTATGCTCATTATCAAGAAAGCCCATTTATTGAAACGGGCAACTACGGAACCCTACTTCTTAATTGTGCGTGGCGCGACACGCACTTGGCCAGTTTTTTAAATCACTAGATATGTGCGTCACTACATTTAATCTAATAGGACGTCATATATATTTGGAGGTGGAATGAAAGTCAATTAAATTCATGTATTGTAATAAAATAAAATATATTATTGATTTCTTATATTTACGCGAACACTACACATTTAAATAAAACTAATTTTACGGATTTTATCGCGTATATTAACTTATTTTACATTCCCGACGTTTCGAGCACTTTACAGCACCCATGGTCACGGGGGGGATGCAGTCTGTGAACACGTACAGGATCGCCCCTGTCACTACATTAGATTTGATAGACCACAAATCCTCGCTAAAGAACACCGATTCCTTCCAAGGATGATTCGCGAGGCTATTGAAATCAAGAAACATCCTAATTTCAATAGAGAAGATGGCTGGGTGCTACCATCTACTTGGGATCCCATAATTAATAAAATTAAATCCCAACCCAAGCATACAACTGCAAGACTTCATGATACTGTAAGTTCATACTGCGTAGATCGGAACAAAAATTAATAATTTTTAATCTGGAGGTAGCCGTGGTTAACTATGACATTTGGGACGTTATACACCTCAGTCCCTCCCGTGACCATGGGTGCTGTAAAGTGCTCGAAACGTCGGGAATGTAAAATAAGTTAATATACGCGATAAAATCCGTAAAATTAGTTTTATTTAAATATATTATTTCTTATTTTTAACCCTTGACGCAAACAGAGGGGTGTTATATTTTTAACTTGTTTAATATATAGATTGAGATTTTTATAATTTTAAAGATGACTTGATCGAAAGTGTTCTTAGCTATGAGTCATGAAAATCGTCTCAGCCATTTAAAGATCATCAAGCTCAAAGCTCTTTTCTTTCGGGGGTTTCCAAAGCTTCAATTTAAGTTATAAGACCTTTAAATAGTAAAAGTGTTTATAAATGAACAATCTCGAAAGGTATTCAAAATCAGCATAAGTTTTAATTTTCTATACATACCGAATTGTAATTCAAATTATAATACAAAAGTTTTTTGTATCTCCAGTGTACTAGAGTGCTAACTCCCGTCACTAATTTTCAAATTTAACTTGTATACTTTGTATTTAACATAAAAGTACACCGAGACTAATAATTTTACCGCAGTTCTCTAACAACTTTTAAGTTTTTACTTTAAAAATATATTAATTTGGTTGAAAATAGTATAATATAATTACAGAACCCACGTTAAATGACTTAATAGTAAAAAACTTTTATTTTAATCTGGACCTGTAATTAAACCATCTAAAATAGAAAAAGCAATCGAAAGCTAGACGATTAGTAAATCACCAGGTTCAAAAAACATCACGATCGAGCTCCTGCAAAGAAGAAAATATTCTGATAAGTGGGAAGTTTATAAAAAATTGGCAAACTTTTATAAGATTTTTTACGCGGTAGAGCCATACTGCAGCTATATTAAAAGTATACATATTATAAAGACCATGTCTGCGTAGGAGTAAAAGAGGCGAGAGAGATGTGGCAAGATTGTGCTTAAAGGAAGTCCGTATTCTCTGCTTAACCCTTTCGGTGACTAGCGTGATTATTTATTGTATTTTTAAGTTATTTTAATACTTTGACAGCATATTGAAGGTCAAGAGGAAATATTAAAGTTGCATTATATTAAAATATTAATACCACATCATTTTACTACAATACTTCCTGAATGATAAGAATAATTTTGATAACCGACATAATCACACACATTGCAAGAGATACAATAAATATATTATTTTATAATCATGTCTTATGATTGATTAATAAAATATTTTTCAAAATTATTTATAATTATTATAATTGATTTGTAACGCATATCTACGATTCATTTTTTTTTTTTTTATATGATAAGGGTGACAAACGAGCACACAGTCCACCTGATGGTAAGTGGTTGCTGCGGCCCATAGACATCTACATCTATCCTCTATTACAAATCAAAATGTAGATGCGTTGTCACCCGTGAGGACTAAGATGGAATACCTCATTTCCAGTAAAAAGGGCCTCCGGCCACCTGCACTCACCAAGCGAAACGCAGAGGTAAACCTCTACTTCACGCTGGTATTCTGTGAGGTCGTGGTACCACCCCGGTTCGAGCCGGTCCATCCGTGCGACAGCAAAAGCTGCCGCGTGGCTCTACCACTGTTAAATTTTTTTTATTTTGATTAAATATAATTAATAAAACATTTAAGAGGACGAAATTAATAAAAATTTGGAAACAACAATTAAATTATGTATATTCAAGCAAACACATCTTTAAGTAGTTCTATTTTAAGATTCGCATTGATTTTATGACCATTTCCACTTCTTATGACTAAAATGTAGTACTATATAGTAAAAGAATATTAAAATAGTACTATATAGTTAACGAATATTAACTAGGTGGTAAGATATTTTTCCACCTAGCCTTCTTTGCTTAAAAATGGTTATGGGTGTTAATGCCAGACTATTGAGGAGGCCTATGTTCATCAAAGGAGCTTTGACAGGCTGTAACGATAGCGGGTGTCTATGAGTTGCAACAGTCACTTACCATCGGGTGGACTGTTACTTCGCTTGTCAATGTGAAAAAGGTGTCAGACACGTTTGCCAAAAAAAAATATCAAAAATCTTTTATGAGTCTTGACCTTTCGCGGTCAGTTTCAACTGAAACAAGACATCTACGCAGGACAGAATTATACTTCACGAGGATGTGCGAAAGCATATGCTATATTAATATTTTTTTTGCTGTGGCAACCCTGGTATAAGTTGTAAAAGTAATTGGTCCCGATAAATTTTAATAATTTAAATATTGTAAATTCACCATACACACGTAAATTTTATGTTATAGTTAATAATTACTGCCGCTTTGCATTTAATATTTAAAAAAGTTGGTACGTAAATATTATAAAAACTTTTTGGTGTTGGAATAAAAAGTGACAGGTAACGAACTTTGTTTTAAAATGATTGTAATTCTTATTTCATATCATTCCTTTTATAAATTAAAGATTTATTTTATTACTCGGATTATTACATTCTTTGCGGGTTTCTCTTGGAATTGTTTTAACGATAATTTGATTTGAGACTTGTAAATAGAAAAAAAAAACAACAACAACAACATTAGATTAGCTTATTCTGCTCCTTCTGTTTACGATATTTGTTTTCATTTACAATTTATAACAAATAGTAAAATGAATACTCGCAACGCCAAGACACGCCAGATGGAGAACCAGTGTGAACTGTTGTTTAAGGAAAGGGATGATAATGAAAGGGAAATAGTTAGCATAATTGCCAAAAATACACAACTGAAATATGATATGGTTAAGTTATATACAGAATACACAAGTATTATAAAAGAAAGAGATCAGCTACAGGGAACGGTAAATGAGTTTGACCAATGCAGCAAGGAATATGAGGAAGCTCTCAAGTTAATTGCTGCATTGAAGTTACAGTTGAATGAGGCTAATGAGCAAATAACACAATTTAAAACATATATAGATAACCTTAAAGCCTCCCAGACTCATAGCCTGTTCTCTGAGCTTGAGCAATGTGATACTTCAAGAATGTTACAGCAATCTGAAACAATAGATTTGATTGGTGACAACTCTTCCACTTCAGAAAATACAGTAATGATTAATTACAGTAAAACCAAATTCGAGAAGTATATAAAAGTTAATAATTACAAAAAGAAAGCACAAAACTTAATAAGAAATAAGATTAATACCAAAAATTATGTTAATGTATGTAAAGAAAAGCAAGCATTGATATATATATATACTTAAGTTGTACTCAATTGAGATGGATAACATAAAAAAAATGTTATGAGACTGACGTAGAGTGCCTTAAGTCAGAAATATTAAAACTTATTAATTCTCTTCAAACTGTGTCCAATAAATATAAATCAGCCCAAAATGAAATAAAAGAACACATATTGGCTATGGATTATCTGGTAAAGACTTATAAATATAATGAGGAGCGGTTTGACTCCTTAGTTAAATATCAATGTGAGTGTCAGCGTTCAATGCAGGCTTTTTCAGAGTCAGTGTGTGTTGATAATATTATACCACCACCAAAATTCTATGAAAGTGCCTGAAAAGGTACGTCATCAACAGCATCGGCTTAGACAAAAGCCAACAGAGGTTTACCTTCAGTCGGTCTTGATCCTGAATCTTCTGACATGACACCTACTTTGGGTTCAGGAGGTCAACGAGGCGTATGTGAACCACGTGAATGAGTATCACACGACAGTGTATGCTGCTGCCTTTTCTTAAAAAAGGTTCAGACGAGGATTACGGGTCTTCCGAGGTCACCCCGGTCCCAACGCCTTAATTCTTCAATATGAGCTACGTTAGCACAAGGTGGACGGTATATTAATATTTGAAGGTGAAGGATCCCTTGGGAATAAAACAGCAATTATCTTTAAACCGCTCCGTGAGAGAGTAATTACTTTCCCTATCACTTCCCTATATGTTTTCTTTCTTGATTATATATATTATTGGTAGCTGGTCCCAAACGATTTGCATGAAAACCAGTCAAATTGGGTATCAAAAATGCTTTACTCAAAAGAGAGCTGCGCCCTCTGTGCGATTTCGCAACTCAATTACCTCAAATTTGTACTATCACTCTCCCACGGTTTGCCCAATATCTTTATTTGTATAAGACATACATTTATACATTTTATTTTTTATAAAGATAGCACAACAAAATATCTATACTATGATATACATTACATTTTGATATCACAAAAAGCCTTTTATTTAGTCAACAAAATATGCCTATTTTACAAATTAGTTTTAAATTTTTTTAATAAGTTAGAATTCCTAAATATCTAACACATAAGGTTAAAACAATGTTCTTTATTTGAAAATACAAATATCTTAACTAATACAATAGTTTAATTTACATTTTTTCACACATTTTACTATCTAAAACACTTTTAAATTTCTTATACAAAACTATCAATATTTCACTACTCCAAAAGAATTTATACATAAAAACAACAGAGAATTCACCTATTTTGCTCATACAGTTAACCTGAAACATTTCACAAGTCATTATTACATAAATTGCTGAAATTTACGAACATTTAAATTTCCATTTATTTAGACTTCTAATTTCGCAAATTAGCGCGCAGCTTTTATCTAGAACTAAGTGAACAAATACTCCCTTCACGACTCTCAACTGTCGGTAAAACGGTTGCTAATTTATCATGCGCTGCTATTAACCAATACTAGGTGAACTACTGATTTCTACACGACACTCAACTGTCGGTAAAGTAGTTTCCAACAATATTCTTATCAGTTATCAAGGTTCTTATCAGTTATCGTGTTCTTATCAGATAACACAAACAGAATATTTTATGAATCAAGCATTGAAAATGGACATTTTATTTTTCATACAAAATGTACTCAACTTACATAAGACAATATTGTAATAATTAATTAAATTTGACATATAATTGTAATGATAAAAAGGGGAATGCCCAATTCTGGCCATGAAACGCCCAACAATTTGTATTTGTTAAAAAATACATCTTTTTTTATGGTTATTAATCGCGGTATTTATGTGTCCAAAAAAGATTGTAATATTTTTGCACAAAAAAGTACCGAAATGATAAAAATGAAATTAGGTAAATCCGCGAGTCATTAGTTTGTAGATAAAATAAAAAGTGTTGCCAATCACAAATCTCGTTAAGAAAGTCGATTATGTTTTTTCAATCGAATTTTTATGGTGTCATTATTATAATGGTAATATTATTTTTTGATAATTATTATGATGTTATGATAATTAAACAAGGGAATTGCTAGTTGATTTACTATGAACTCTTTAGACCATAACAAAAACTTTACTGCATAATTTAACTGTTAATCTTATCTGTTTTTAAAAATACATTTAAAATGGAATTTAAATAAATAAAACAAAACATATTTTAAAAGGCATGCAGAACTTAAAGCGAATCAAAGATTATTCTTTTTTATGAAATTATAAATTGAACTATTTCATATATTTACGCGAACACTACAAATTGAATAAAACTACTTTTACGGATTTTTTCACGTTTAGTTAACTTATTTATCTTATTTTTATTAATTCCCGGTGTAAAACACCTGAAATATCGGGAATTAATAAAATAAGATAAATAAGTTAATTAAACACGAAGAAATCCGTAAAAGTAGTTTTATTCAATTATAAATCGAATAAGAAAATCGCTATTTATTTATCGATTTTATGTCTGTTAATTTGCAACATCAAATCTGACCGCTAGGCCCATGTCATATATATCAAAACTTAATAGTCACAAGTCGAATTCCTTTGCATTTGTGTTATTTTGTTTGTTTTCTCGAGGATTTGTCATCTAAGCAACGAATAAGCTTTCTAAATGAACTGCGATAATTCTTCTCACCAGTTAGAGAGGACATCTGTTTTCGACGCCTCGGCAGTCTTGAAAGTACGGACCTGCCCATTCTATGGCTACGCGTAGATAGCGAGGACCATCCCCGCATCTACGGGTGCCTCTATAGGTCCCATAGCGGTAATGCCGACACAGACCGACTCATTGACAATGTCCAAATGGCTGCAAACTCCGTGCTACAACAAGTCCCATCAGCAGAGATCGTGATACTCGGTGATTTTAACGCCCACCACGCTGAATGGCTTGGTTCTGATTTAACCAATTATGCGGGTAGATGTGTCTATGACTTTGCTTTGGCATATGGTCTAACACAACTCGTTACTTCGCCTACGCGGATTCTAGATGTGGAAGACCATGTACCTTCCCTGTTGGACCTTCTGCTGACCTCTCATCTGAATGGATATCAGGTCTCCGTCGATGCCCCTCTGAGCTCTTCGGACCATTGTCTGATCCGGAATACGGTGCTACTCACGCCCCAATCGCAGTTGCGATCTCCAGCTTGCCGCCGTGTTTGGCACTATAGATCGGCCGATTGGGACGAGATGTGGTCTTTTTTGCATCCTTAACCTAATCTCCTTGGGGGCGGGTTTGCTTCTCGCCGGAAGATCCCAGCGTTGTTGCCGATTCTGTTGCTGATGTGGTACTTAAGAAATGAACTTTTTATTCCATACTCTGTGGTGCCCATCGGAGGCAGATCCCAGCCATGGTTTGGTCGCTTCTGTAAAATAGTATCACGCTATAAACAGGAGTGCTACCGGGCCTGGGCCGACACATCGACGTCTCGGGATGATAACACCAGCGCACTTAAAAAGAAGTATAATTCCGCCTCCAGGTCCTTCAAATGCGGCATTGCTAAGGCAAAATCTGAGCACATCGGCAGAATTGGCTAGAAACTAGTCCGCCTCCCTTCGGAGAACACGTGCATTCTGGTCTCTCGCCAAGGCTGTCCAGGGGAAATTCTGTTAGCCACCTCTTCCATCTCTGTACAGAGAAAACGACTCACTGTCCCATGCCGCAAAGGAGAAAGCCGATCTGTTGAGTTCTCTTTTTGCGTCAAACTCGACTATAGATGACAGGGGGAGCATACCGCCAACCATCCCGCGATGTGAGTGCTCCATGCCAGATGTGCGGTTTACACAGCGCTCGGTTCGCAAAGCACTCTTCTGCCTGGACGTCAGCACGTCAAGTAGGCCCGATGGAGTCCCTCCCATGGTGCTGAAGATGTGTGCTTCGGTGTTGGCACCGGTTTTAACACGTCTTTTCGGGTACTCCTATTCCCAAGGCGTAGTCCTGAATTCATGGAAGACAGCTTTGGCCCACCCGATACCTAAAAAAGGCGACCGCTCAGACCCGTCCAACAACAGGCCTATCGCCATCACCTCCTTGTTCTCCAAAATAATGGAATCCATTATAAACTGCCCACTCATGAGGTACCTTGAGGATCACTAGCTAATTAGTGACCGACAGTACGGTTTTCGTCGGGGTTTATCAGCTGGTGATTTTCTAGTATATCTGACTCATAGATGGGCGGAGGCAGTAGAGTGCAAGGGGGAGGCATTGGCCGTTAGTTTGGACATAGCGAAGGCCTTCGATCCGGTCTGGCACAAAGCGCTCCTTTCGAAGCTTCCTTCCTATGGGCTTCCCAAGAAATTTTGCAAATGGATCACCAGTTTTCTTGCTGATCGGAGCATCAAGGTCGTAGGAGACAGTGCATGCTCTGATTTCAAGCCTATCAACGCTGGTGTTCCACAAGGCTGCGTGCTATCACCAACGCTGTTTCTCCTGCATATCAATGATATGTTGCTAACTGGTAGCATTCATTGCCATGCAGTCGACAGCACTGGTGATGCCTTATATACCGGCCGTGCCAATATTTCTCGGGAAAACGTCGCCGAGTACCGGGACAAACTTGTGTCTGAAGTCGAGTCTTTGCATAACAAAGTCTCGGATTGGGGGCGACTATATCAAGTCCAGTTCAATCCCCAGAAGACACTAGTTTGCGCGTTTACCGCTAAAACGAACCCCTTTGTCGTATCTCCTCAGTTTCAAAGCACTCCCCTTGCTGCCTCAGCTAGCATCGGAATCCTTGGCGTCGACATATTCAATAGTGTGCAGTTTCATGGTCACTTGGAAAGGAAAGCCAAATTGGCCTCTAAAAAGCTTGGCGTGCTCAGCAGAGCGAGACAGTATTTCATGCCGGCACATCGCTTGGAACTTTACAAAGCGCAAGTTCTGCCCCACATGGAATACTGTTCACATCTCTGGGCCGGGGCACCCCAGTACCAGCTCCTTCCACTTGACTGCATCCAGCGCAGAGCGGTTCGAATTGTCGACGACCGAGTTCTTTCTGATCGGCTCAATACACTGGCACTGCGTAGAGATGTTGCATCTCTTTACGTATTTTATAGCATTTATAACGGGGAGTGCTCTGAGGAATTGTTTGGACTAATTCCATCCGCTCAATTTCACCATCGCACATCGCATCAAAACTCGCGTTACCATCCATACCATCTGGATGATTGGCGGTCCACCACTGTGCGATTTAGAAGAAGTTTTCGCCCTCGCACAACTTCCTTGTGGAATCAATTACCACCAGCGAATTTTCCAGACCGATACGACTTATGAACCTTCAAGAAAAGAGCTTACACCTTTCTAAAAGGCTGGCAACGCATCTGCAATTCCCCTGGTGTTGCGGTTGTTCATGGGCGGCGGTAGTCACTTACCATCAGATGAGCCGCATTCTCGTTTGCTCCCTCTTCTATAAAAAAAAACCCTATTGACCACGGCCTGAAAATGGATCACGTTCCTACTTCTTATGATAACTTTTGCACGAACATGGACTCGATATCCTCTATTAACGATGACCCCAGCTTTCAGACCGGCCAGAGTTCTTCCCATTTCTCAGAAAATTATTCAAGAGGGCTTTTACTTTGTGTCAATTGTGGTTTAAATGTCACGAAAATACGAAGTCATTTGTTGTTAAAACTGTTCTTGTGAAAATAAAAAAAACTTTTATATCTTAAAAATCTGGATATTTTTGAAACGAATTTTTTAACCATTTCATTCTTTTAATTGCGTATTATCATTTCCATATACTTTTATATGTGGACAACAATGGCCGAAGTGTCTATGAACGGTGAGCATTCCCCTTTCATGTAATTGATATAAATAATTTAATAAAAAGGTTTTGGACAAAACATAGGTATAGGTAATACCTATGTTTTGTCCAAAACTTTTCCAAATATTATTTAGGACTGGTAGCAAATGTGCTATTTTATTATTTACTTTTTAACTCAGCCAATTTTTTGGCTACCAAGACTGCTTTTATTGAGCATAATAATCATTTGACATTTAATTTGGAATCAGTTCCAACTAATTTAAATAAGTGAATGTGACAATAGAGGCAATCTCTAGCAATAATGAGAGTTTAATTAATTTTGAATACAGCCCACAAATAAGTAATAAAAATTGTTTACACCTGGATCATCAAAATATACAAGGCATGATGGGCAAAGAATTGGAAGTTTTATTGTGTGTAAATATTAACAATATACACATCCTTTGTATTACTGAACATTGGCTAAAAGATTATAATTTCATGTTTAATTTTAGAAATCACTAGGTGGTCAGTTCCTTCAATAGAGAAAAAAGTTTACGTGGTGGCTCCGTAATATTAGCAGATAAGTCATTATTATATAAAGAACGTAAGGATATTGTGAGCCTCTCTGTTGAGCTAACTGTAGAAATGGCTTGTGTCGAGCTCGAGCACCTCATTGTTGTTAGTGTTTATAGACCCCCATGTGCTGCTTATGACTATTTTGAAAGGATTGTGGAAGAAGTTTTACTCAAACTTAGTAAACAGAACAAGTCTGTTGTAATATGTGGAGACTTTAACATCAATCTCCTTGAAACTTCTTCCTTTAGTATTAAGTTTAGCTCATTGTTTAAGTCGTATAATCTTGTTAATTTATTCTTAGTACCAACATGTATTGCTGGGCCTAGTGCGACCTGTGTAGATAACATTTTTACAGATGTTAAGCCCTTGCATAAATCAATTATTCAAAATTTAAGTTCAGATCACTGCGGACAGTTGGTATCACTACCTTACATACACAAAAAACAGAAAAATAAGAAAGTTGTATTTGTTCCAATAAATAAACATCGCTTGGAGAGGTTTAGAAGTAATATAATAAAAAGACTTCCATCACTTTCAATCAAAATAGTGCTAATTATTTGTATGGTAACTTATTTAAAATTATAAGTTATTAATTAAGTAGTATATTTACTTCTTAATCTTTCTCTTTTAACAGTCACAAATCATTTAATGAATGGGCGACAGTAGGAATTTATGAAAGTAGGCGAAGGTTTTATTTATTTATTTAGACTTACCAACTAAGTACATATAAAAACATTTCGGCTACATTTTGTTATAACATTATATATATGTACTAAAATTATAGGTGGGTACAACACTTTAATATTGACGCAATTATTTTATTTAAAACAATACTAAATATGTATGTGTGAGATTAAAATATTACATGTAAAATACATAGTTATATACAATATTAAAATCTATAATAATAAATTAATATAATATAATTATCATATAATCCTACTCCCCGCGTTATCGTACCAAAAATGCTGGTTGCGTTTCCCCGCTGAATGGGACTTTGAGCGAGAAAAGAACCAGCCCACTTATCACCAACAGCAACGACCAGCCTCGGATGGAATTCCTTCAGAAACTCCACCGCACGTGGATCCCACGGACCGATAGTCTCTACAGCAAATGGCACAAATATGTAGTCATCTCTCAGAGACTTATACTTGTGCCACTTACTCAGTTCAGCTACCTCTGATACCGCCCCTGCTCTAAACAATATATAAAATTTTATATAAATTTTTATATAAATATTTCATTTATTATTGAGATGTAAATTTTTTTAATGGTGACAGCCCTTAGACATTGATCGCTATTGTAAGAAAAATGTTCTAGGTGGATTTTTAACTATGCCTACTCTATTTTAAAGGACAACTTTAACGACTATTAATCTGATATTTTCATATAATACTGCACTGTCCTACATTTATATTCAGCTTTTTTAAGAAGTTAGGTTTTTTTTAATCTAGGTTTTCACGACACAGTTCTTTGAACGATGTCATCCGAAGGGCTCTTGTCTCTATAAATGTTCCCTCGGTTTTAGAGCCTTGTGGAATATTTAGAGACGATGGCAGGAGACCCGACGGTATGACATTGGTCCCTTGGGAGAGAGGTAAGGCCCTAGTGTGGGATGCTACTTGCGTAGACACTCTGGCGGCCTCTCATCTCAGGGGTACCTCGTTTAGAGCAGGGGCGGTATCAGAGGTAGCTGAACTGAGTAAGTGGCACAAGTATAAGTCTCTGAGAGATGACTACATATTTGTGCCATTTGCTGTAGAGACTATCGATCCGTGGGATCCACGTGCGGTGGAGTTTCTAAAGGAATTCCATCCGAGGCTGGTCGTTGCTGTTGGTGATAAGTGGGCTGGTTCTTTAGTTTAGGAAAGTGCTTCTTATTAATAGTTGACTTTCCCGGATTTTGAATTTTGTAATTTGTGTGTTTTTTCCATTCTCTTTTTAGTGGGGCATAAAACGCTACATCTAGAGGTTGGGTAAGATGTGTGGAGTTAGGTGGAAAAAACATAAACCTAATGTCATATTTATAGCATAGCTCCACAACTTCGATATTAAGGTGACTAGTCAAATTGTCACCTATTATGACTTTTGGCCCTAAAATATTCTTTGCCCACTTTAGTATAATTGTTCTAAAATAATTCTCAAAACAGGCAGAGTCAAACTAAGCCAATTTCGTGCAATTACAGCGAATGCCATCAGGACCTCCGTCAACCCATTCGGAATATAGATTAGTAACTTTATATACTATATATGTTGGCAGACAGTCACCAGCTGCAGACACCGCAAACATAATCGAAATACAACTCTTAGAACAGTTCAAAATTCTTTCGGGATATTTTATGCCCCATTCTTAAAAATGCAGTTTGAATTTCCCGGGTTATCAGACAAATTAGTCTCATCATACTTAAGGATGTTACTAGCTGGAATATCCTTCAGCTTCGCTTGCAAATTATCGAAGAAACTTTGCATTTCTTGTAAACCTTTCTCAACCCGGACTTTTTTATATTTTGTGTAGTTAGAACTGATAATTTCGATGAATGTTTATATAAAAATGGTTCTACCTAAGCATTTCCGGGCAGTTTTTCATTAAAAATATAACAGTGTGAATTTTTTTCTAAATCATTTAAAACAATCATTTTCAGGTCTAACTTGGTCATTGGACAACCATATTCACCGACAGCCAGGAGAACATTTTCAAGATTTTCTTCTTCGATGTCTGTTAGTAGCTTTTGTACCCCAAACGTTTTCATGTGCATTTCTTTTGCCTTATTTAGTATGGTCCACCGTGGTATCCCGAATTATTTTTCGGCTTATCTACTAGACATAACCTTTTGTTTTACCAGATCTACAGTTATATCCGACATTTCCTTAGAGTAGTTTTTTGTAATTTCTGGTTCCTAGTTTCCTTCTATTTCTTTTTATTTTTGTATATGCATTAGCTTTATTATTACTGTCCATCCTATAAAAACAAAAACAATATATTTGAGAAACTACAAAAACAAATAATAAAAAAGTAACGAAATGCGGCATTACGCAGAATCGTAGAATACTGCATGTAGAGAATAAATACATCCATCACCAAATAGACATAAAAAATCATCCAAACACGAATCAAACAGGGATATTTCATTTGCGCTACTAAGAAAAAAACGGCCAAGTGCAAGTCGGACTCGCCCATAAAGGGTTCCGTAGCAGCAAGTAATATAAGTTTTATTTTTGACGTATTATAAAAATGCTTACTAGATCTCGTCCAAACCAATTTTTCGTGGAAGTTTACATAGTAATATACATCATATATTTTTTTTAGATTTATCATTCTCTTATTTTAAAAGTAACATGGGGGGCACACATTTTACCACTTTGGAAGTGTCTCTCGCGCAAACTATTCAGTTTAGAAAAAAATGATATAAGAAACCTCAATATGATTTTTGAAAACCTATCCAGGTGTATCCAACGCGTATGGATTTGATGATTTTTTTTGAGTTTCAGTTCTAAGTATGGGGAACCCCCAAAACATTTGTTTTTTTTTTCTATTTTTGTGTGAAAATCTTAATGCGGTTTACAGAATACATCTACTTACCAAGTTTCAACAGGATAGTTCTTATAGATTCGGAAAAAGTGGCTGTGACATACGGACGGAAAGACAGACAGACAGACAATCCATAAATCCATCAAAAAATCCATAAGGGTTCCGTTGTTTGCCATTTGGCTACGAAACCCTAAAAATGACAGCAAATGAAAAAGTTACAGATGACAGCCCTACGGGAAATAAATTGGTGGGCAATGTCGTCAACAATGCTCAAAATAGAAGTGTGTGATTTTGCCCATCAACATATTTTGAGAATTTATGAATGTTTTTACGTAAATAGTAATCTATATTACCCATGTTAAATATATTTACGGTGGTAAAAAAATACTTACCTGCTGTTACTGCAACTATCACGTTTTGGTAAAGTTTTTGTGCTGGTTTTTGCCTACGAAAAAACACTACCAACTTATACAAGCTCTGACAGGCAACTAAAGTTACACAGGTAACATAATGTTAGTTAGCAACTAAAGTTACATATGTAACATAATGTTAGTTAGTGTTGCCAGAAAAGTAATGAATTTTATACCACATACACAAAAATAATTCTACATTTTGTCAAATTCGATGTGCATTAAGTTTACCATAAAAAACCCAACCAGGCAAAGTCGAACCTCAAGGGCGAAGTTGCCAGGTTTTACGGTACGTAAAATACCTGTAGAGTTATTAAACATATAGAAACAATAACGCTTATGGACTATAAGGTAATTACATTTTATCTAAACGTAGTGATTATATTCTCTTTGATTTGATCTTCAATTAGATGTCAGCAAGTTACAAAAACCACATCCCTTGTGATTGCTTGTCAATTCGCTTGTCACTTCAATTTTGTAAAAAAAAACTCAAAGACTAGTGTTACTGGTGTAAATAGTAAAAACTTCACATAAAATCCTATACTGAGAGTAATTTGATATAATTAAGCTTCTGTTTAATCTTAGTTTCCCAATTCTAAACATACTAAATCTTTTAAGAAACCAATGCAGTAGCTGAGTAAGATAGCTTAACTCAATTAATTTGTACAATGCATCAGTTTACGATACCGCTTCCTACAAAATCCTAATAAATGAACTCCTACAATGTTTTTGCTACTTCAGTTCAATTATTACGAATACAGTTGTTTATTTCAAGGAATATTTCTATTTTAACCGCTTTATTTTAATTGATTGCGTACGATTAAATTATTCGTGGGTGGAGTCTAGTGACCCCTCATCGAACATAATATTACATATAACGAAATAATAAATATTAATTAGACATTCCATCTCTATATATAAAATTCAATTGCTGTCCATTAGTCTCGCTAAAACTCAAAAACAAACTCAATAAAACTTATATTTTCTGAAGAGGTGTGATAAAACCTATGTAGGTTGATATAAAACATTACCTAAATATAAATAAATCACTTTTATAAATAATCTCCTCATGGCCAAATTTCGGTATCGGTTTCCAGTTTCAACGGAGACTAGGCATCTGCGAGGAAGAGAATTATAGTGCACGATTATATGTGAAAGCATGTTTTGTGCAGTCTCTATTCTCTCACTCTCATTATTAAAGTTGCGTAAGTCCCGCCGTATGCATTCCGAGATATGTCTATTCAAATGCCTGTACGCTTTCAAATCTGCTGAAGACTGCAGCTTTATTTCCCGTCTAATAGCCATGAGATTAAGAGTGTGATCGGAGAGCTTTTGTGTTCTTCTACGGCGGGTCTAGCAAAACTTAGCTCTTGGACGTCATGGACAGTTTCCACGAGCTTGTCATTCATATTTAGCAAATATCGTTTGCTGATTCTGAGTATAAGGTGCGCAACCCTCGTCGACACACTCTCAATCTTTACAAAATTGTTAACTAGAGACTTGCGGATGTTAAATCCGACACCCCTTTGTGACAGATAGTCACCCTCCCGGTGATAGAACAAGTTGCCGGATTCGAAGATTACCATGTCCTCCCCCTCTCTTCGGACCTCCGATAATCCTATAATATTCTAGCACAACTTATCTATATCTTCTGTCTCCAGTATCTTCTCGACAGTCCTCAGGGTGCGTGCGTTATATGTTGCCAGGTCGAGTCGTCTTAGATGGCAACTGAACCTCCACCGGAGATTCTTAGCACCCCCTTCCCCGCCGTTACCATGATCACCACCGTAGTCAGGAATGGCGGGGCCGCCTGGAACTGGCGGGCGTCTCTTCGTTACTTTATTCAGGGGGCTATATTGCCATAGTTGCCACGCTTTGCGAGCGGGTTGGCAACTATGGAAATTTTTTATTGTTAGTTTTATGTTATCAGAAAGATGCTGCTGCAAATTTTCTGCCTCAGTTTCCCTCTGCTGTTTCTTACGACACCCACGGGAAGATATGGGGTAGTGGGTATTCTTACCCACCACTACACGGGGCAATATTTATACAATAGGTACTTAATGTATTTGTTTTGCCGAGGCGATGTTTATTATTGTATGCTATTTAGAAATCTAATATGTGGCGCTGTAATTGAGGTATTTACAAACACTATATTTATGGACAAAATGAACGATTTTCACAATATTATGTGTGTTCATACTGATAATTCTCGGGAAAACGTCGCCGAGTACCGGAACAAACTTGTGTCTGAAGTCGAATCTTTGCTGGACAAAGTCTCGGATTGGGGGCTTCTAAATCTAGTCCAGTTTAATCCTCAGAAGACACAAGTTTGCGCGTTTACCGCTTAAAAGAAGCACTTTGTCGTATCTCCTCAGTTTCAAGGTACTCCCCTTGTTGCCTCAGCCAGTATGGGAATCCTCGGCGTCGACATATCGAGTGACGTGCAGTTTTGTGGTCACTTGGAAGAGAAGGCCAAATTGGCCTCTAATAATTTAAAATTAATTTTTTTTTACAGCCGACTTCAATATAAGTTATTTAAGAATAACTCAATAACCATTGGTCTGACCTTGATCAAATTCATGGGACCACACGAGAACTATCAGCTTTCATATAAAAAAAGAATCATCGAGATCGGTTCACCCAGTACAAAGTTATGAGGTAACACACATAAAAAAACATACAGTCGAATCGTCTTCGATCGAATTGAGTATCGTCTACTTTTTGGAAGTCGGCAGAAAAGTTTGGCGTGCTCAGCAGAGCGGGACAGTATTTCATGCCGGCACAACGCCTGCAACTTTACAAGGCGCAGGTTCGGCCTCACATGGAATACTGCTCCCGTCTCTCGGCTGGGACTCCCCAGTGCTAGCTCCTTCCACTTGACCGCATCCAGCGTAGAGCGGCTCGAATTGTCGACGACCGAGTCCTTTCCGATCGGCTGGACTCATTGGCGCTGCGAAGAGTTGTTGCATCTCTTTGCATTTTCTTTCGCATTTACTGCGGGGAGTGCTCTGAGGCATTGTTCGGATTAATCCCAGCTGCCAAATTTCACGAACGCACATCGCGGCAGAAGTCCCGATAACATCCACACCATCTGGACGATTGGCGATCCATCACTGTGCGATTTAGAATATATTTTCTTTCTCGCATAACTTCCTTGTAGAATAGTTTACCACCAACTATTTTTCCGGATCGATACGACTTAGGGACCTTCAATAAAAGAGCCTACTCCTTTTTAAAAGGCCGGCAATGCATCTGCAATTCCCCTGGTGTTGTGGTTGTTCATGGGCGGCGGTAGTCACTTACCATCAGGTGAGCCGCATTCTCGATTGCCCCCTCTCCTATAAAAATAAAATAAAAATAATACGGCGAGTGTAGAGAGACTTTTAGGGGGTGACGCATCTACATTCTGATTCTTAATTGAAAAGAGATGAAGATGTCTATGGGTTACAACATCACATACATTCAGGTGGACTGTATGCTAGTTTTTCAATCCTATTCTATAAACAAATCATCCCGCGTGTGTCGTTAGAGACGTCGAGGGGACACGAAACGGTAGCAATTTTCTCACCAGGTGAATATTTTATAGTAAATTAATAAGTAATTTCTACGTACACGTTCTACACTTTAAATTTTAAGAGATATTTGGTCCACATTCGCCTTCCTTTGATAAAAACGAAAATAGTAGGCAAAATATTTTTTAAATATTTAAATAAGCTTGAAATATAACAAAATGAGAAGAAATCCGCCGGCAGAATTTCGAAGGTCGACATTAAAGATTAAAGTCGAAGCATATTAAAATAATAAACAATCATTATTTTTACTACAACACTTCCTGAATGATAAAGCACAATTTTAATGACCAAAATAATCTCTGTGAGATTGCACGCGATAGGATAAATACAATTTTTATATTCATACCTAGTGTTTGGTTAATCCAATTTATAATTCATTGGTTACATGTGTCTTTATTTCGTATATATTTTTATGGTTTTAAATAAAAATAGTATAAAAAGCATATACAAAAATGAAACCTATAATCACTAAATTAGAAAATATTAATTTCCAATAATTATAAAATTTCGTAACACATCTTTATATACTGGATTCTAGATTGGGACCACCTTCCTTTTATAGCGGTTTTCACTACTGATGACTAAGGTGAAATTTTATTTATAAAGTAAATGAAGTTTTACTAGGCGGTAATTGCACACCTACCTAAGTGAGGAAGTGCTCCACTCTCGATATGTAGGCCATATCTGTTTCGCTACATAAAATCGTTCTGATGCTTTTAGCTAGAAATCAATTCCATATTATTATTAACGTTACAATAACTAGAGACATAGAATTATAAGTTTTATTTTTAATTGATTTACTTTAGATTACATAACAAAAGTTGCCGTGGTGTCTCAGAATACGACAGTATGCGACCAAACCGAGTTAGATCCCTGCCGGCACAAATGAAATTCTTTATTGCAATATTAAGTGCTGATTTACCACGTACTCGGCGGTAAAGGAAAACATCGTGACGAAATCTGCATGTCTGAGAAATAAAAAAAATATTTCGAAGACATGTGAAGTTCGCCAACACGCATTAGGGCAACGCGGCGGACACTTCTTTGCCCTAAAACACTTTCAGAAAGGAGGGAGGCCTGTCCCCAGCAGTGGGACGTATATAGGCTGTAACTTTAACTTGTACTGTACTGTAACTTTAACTCTTTTTAACATCACAGAAATGTAATTGAAAAAATATGTGAACTGCTGTCCGTTGGCCTGTGCGACGGTGAGTCTTCTCGCTTCATAGAAATTTAAGCAATGCAAATTTCATATATTCTAATGAGGATTTTTGTTCTTGAACTCAACTCCATTTAAAAATATTAATGAAAGTCGATCAGATTGTTTCTTTTTCCTATAAAAATTATCGTCACTATTTTTATTTTTTTCATCAAAATTAAATGAAACGCTAATGAGGTGTGTACTTCTGGGTTTTCCAAAATATTTCTTTTTCGCATAGGAGTCCGCCTACCACATATCACTTTTACTAATTTCTGCCGCGAGTTCTGAGGGTAATTTGATATAATTAAGCATCTCTTCTCATCTCAGTATTCAAATACTGAAGACACTAAACCTTTTAAGGAGCCAATGCAGTAGTTGAGCAAAATAGCATTACTCCTAAGATCATTGATAGGTCTTCGAGCGCTCTAATTTATCAGTACTCTACTCAATTAATTTGCACAATACATTCTCTACGAGACCTCCATAGTATAAAGAGAGGGGGCTTGCTGCAAAATCCTAATAAAGAACTCCCGCAATGTTCTTGCTTTCTCAAAATAATTATATTTGGAATTTGTTTTATTAAATATGTAAGATTAAAAAATATGTATATATGTATATATATATATATATATATATATATATATATATATATATATATATATATATATATATATATATACCTAGTCAGGTCATAAATTCTGTCACATGTTTAATATAAAATAATTGGAACAAGTTTATTCATTATGTAACCATTTATATACCAAAATGAACTTTACAAAACATAGATTCTTATGACACTAAAATTTATTCAAAATTACCTCCGTGATTTTGAATACAGGCCTTCAATCTGCGCGGCCAGTCGTCTATCGCAGCACGAACAAGGCCCATTTCAATATCGGCGGCTGCCTTAATCAAGGATGTCTTGAGTGACTCCAAATTGGGATGAGGCTTTGAGCACGCCTTTTCCTCCAAGTGTTGCCATATTTTGTAATCTAACGGATTCAAACCAGGACTGGAAGAGGGCCAGTCTTCGTGCCGGATGAAGTCGATTTCACGCGCCGCCAGCCAGTCTTGTGTGCTTTTCGCTCTATGAGCTGGCGCCGAATCTTGTTGGAATACCCAGTTCCTGTTATTGAACATGGTATGAGAAACAGGTTCCACAACGTTTGTCAGGACTGTATTTTGATACACCAATGCATTCGTTTTTACACCTTTCTCACAAAAATGTACCTCTGTTAAGCCCCAATAAGAAACTCCCAACCATACTATGAGGGAGGATGGAAAATGACCTCGTTGGACACGCGGAATACGGTAGCTCGCTTCCTCACTACTGTGTGCGTACACCTTATCATTTTGTTTGTTGTAGTTCTCTTCTACGGTAAAAATGTTTTCATCCGAAAAAAGAATTTCCCGATATTTTTTTCCCGCGTACCGCTTCAACAAAGCGCGGCATTTTTTCAGTCTCAGGTCCAATAGACGAGCATTCAAACGATGTCCTGTTTTTCTTCGATATGCCCAAAGCCCTAAGTCTTCATTTAACACCCTTTTCACCGTGGTTCTGCTTAACCCCATCTGAAGGGCTAACAGTTTCTGCTTCCGTATGGGATTTCTTTGAATACGCGCCTTCACAGCTTTTATCACTGCTGGAGTCCTAACAGACCGAGGGCGACCTGTCTTCTTGACCTGTCATCTACACTAGAGTCTTCATTGTATCGTTTGATGGTACGATAAACGAATCTTTTGGTTATATTCAAATTTTTCAGTATGTCAAAAATTTGAATTGGCGCGTAACCGCAACGATGCAACGCAATAACTGCAACACGGTCTTCTTTAAGCGTCCACTCCATATTTAAAAATGAGTAAAACTCTAAAAAGTATTTAGTTTTATTTTCATGAATAATTCGAAATTCGAATTCAATAAACTTTTTTGTGGCCAGCATTCTAAATGAAAAGTTTTTACTGTGTGACAATACTTATGACCTGACTGTGTATATATAATTTTGTACGCGGTAGAGCAATGCTGCAGCTATATAAGTAGTATAGTTGTAGCACGAATGAGTCGGCTCGACCGGGGAAGGTCCACGCTTTCACAGAATACCAGTAAAATAGCAGCTTAACACTGCTGTGTTTCGTATGGTGAGTGTAGAGAACCGAAGACCTTTTTTAATGGAAAAGAGGCATTTCATCTTAGTCCTCACGGGTGACAACGCATCTGCGTTTTGATTCACAAACGAGGATAGATGTAGATATCTATGGGCCACAGCAACCACTTACCATCAGGTGGACTGTGTGCTCGTTTGACACCCTATCCTATAAAAAAAATTATTCGCGGTGGAATCTCGTAACCTCTTACACGGTTACCTCAAACAAGGTTTGAGAATTAACACACATTTTCTACCCCAAGAGCCTTTTAACACCTATGATATAGGTGTTAATGTACCAAAGCATCCCTAGACTAGACCATTACTAATCAATAGCGGCGTCACACGACCGATAAGTTATTAAAACTCCTACATAAACGTTGCGATGTTTTAGCTACTCTACTTAGACAACCTAGCTTTACTCAGTCTTCGAAAACAATTATATTTTTTTAGAGATAAAACCTATATAGATTAATATAAAAGATTACATGTATACAAAATTTCATACAAATATTTAAAGCGCTTTTCTAGAAACCAATTAGTCAAAGTTTAGGATTATTAGATATAGCTTGTAAATATAATAATCGTGAGAGATGGACATGACAGTCGTGGGTTCAAAACATCGTTGATGAACTCAATATTTGTTTAAATACTAGTGTCTGACCGAAACAGGATTTTCCACCGAAACCGAAACCGAAACTTATTTAGACATGTTATTTTTTTTATTGTATACTGAAATCTGGTATATTTTTATACATATACAGATATGTAATGCATGTTAATGACAAACAGTTATTGTAATAGGGGTGTAGCAATATATTTATTTATTTTAAAGTAAAAATCAACAATTTAACATTAAGAAATATTTTTAAATCAATTTTGTAGAATAATCAACACTTACACATATTAATCGCTAATTGAGAACATATTTTATTGTGTTCACAATATTGCTAATATTATTCAATGAGAGCATTAACTTAATATATCACACTCACACACTTACACACTATATACACACAACTTAACAAAATCCCAGAAAATATACAAAACCTTTTCAAAGTTCAAAAACTTTAATAAACTAAGTATGTGAAAAGGGTTATTATTATATTAAGAAATTTATGTGATGATACCCCCTGGCAATGAGGTAATCACTAGCAAGCTATTTATAATTCGTTTAGTGTTGTTGTGTTACAGAAATGATTGTAAAATTAGCGTAGCTAGGCATGGGCAAAGTGACCCCTCACCCACGGCCTCGGCTCTCACTTAAAGGGGCCTCGCGAGGCCCCCTAAATTGCGATGCCCCCAGACTTTACCACAGATGACTAATTTATTTGATCACTTTTACGCTAGAAAAAGAAAATCACAAATTTAAGTGTGTTTGTTTGGGGCCTTGCAAGTAGCCACCTTCAAAGACCCGTTACATTGACGGAATACGAGACTTGTCAGGAATCAATAGATACGAGGGTGACACTGAAAGTTTTTAGAAAATCAAAAACCGAACAAACTAGCAAGTTATTTAGTTTAATTATATATTTTCAAAGTAGTGTCCATTTACATCAATACATCGCTGCATCCGATGGAACCACTGGGAAAGCACTTTGCCCACTCGTCCTTAGGGGTCTCTTTGACAACTTTTAAAACGCAGCCACTGTTTCCTCGGCATCCATAAAATGTTTTCCTCGAAGTTTTTTTTTTTTATTTTCGGAAATAAATAAGAACCGCAAGGTCGGTGCTATAGGGCGAGTGATCCAGTAATTCCACGTCTGACGTCGGCAAATAGTCGATTGTTTGCTTGGCGGTGTGCGTCAAGGCGTTGTCGTGGTGAAGGAGGATCCTACTGCGAGGTCGTTTCTCCAGAACTTTTTCCAAGACAAGTGGCAAACAGTTATTAGTGTACCACTCTGCAGTTACTGTTTTTCGATCCTCTGAAACAATTGTTGCGTAATGACCTGTCAGTTTCTCGTATTAAATTCATGCTGACGTGCCACAGACAATTTTCAGTTTGCCGCCAAATCGTAAACAAATGACAAATTAATAAAATACATACACAATAATATTAGCAAAGAGTTCCATTTTCAAAATTTGAACTTATTTTTTTATTATATCGTTTACAAGTGGCCAAATCTATAAACTTTCAGTGTCGCCTTCGTATGTCGTGTCAAAGCATGTTTACTAGGATAAATCTATTGGGTAGATCCTTGAAACGAAAGAAAAGAGGCCTCGCTGATGCAACTTCGCCCAAGTTTATATTAGTCCACGTGCGTAATAATTCTATCAGTCCACGCTACGCCTCTGATTCTAAGATGTTATTTTTAAAAGTCCCGCTGGGTTTTTTGCTGGTTCTTCCAAGGGCAGAGGTTTTTTTCGAACCAGTGGTAATTATTTACAATCATTATTGAATAAAAAAGTTTCTGCTTCTGTATAATTATAAATAATATACGAGTCACGAACTCATCCGAACGACGCACGATAATCCACGAACACTGAGTTTCGGCGCCACGCAAGGTTCGGCAGATTTTTTGCCGAAACCGAAACTATTACCGAAACTAGTTTTTTTGCCGAAACTGG
Source organism: Parnassius glacialis (assembly GCA_033319125.1). Classification (NCBI taxonomy): domain Eukaryota; kingdom Metazoa; phylum Arthropoda; class Insecta; order Lepidoptera; family Papilionidae; genus Parnassius; species Parnassius glacialis. The sequence goes on along the minus strand of JAVANC010000023.1, from coordinate 23,309,471 downwards.
CCGAAACCGAAACCGAAATCGAATCTTCGGTCGGTCACTGTTAAATACAAATATTTCACAGCTTTTCAATGTTTTTAAGGCGAATTTTTACAGACGATTACATAATTTAGAATTATATCCCCAATGATTTATTATGTGTTACTATTAAAAAATCTAATGTTCAGTTTTAACGGAGACTAGCCATCAGCGCAGGACAGAATTATAGTGCACGATTATATGTGAAAGCATACTGTACACTCTCTATTCTCTCACTCTCATGATATGGCAATCCGACTATTATATCAGACGATTATGGCGTTATGGTATGGCAATCCGACTCGACCGGATCGAGATCGGTCGCAAGACTACAGGCTTTAGTAAGGTAAGCCTATGCTCATTTTCCTGATTAAGAGCTGCTACTGATAATTATTTGACAAAAAGAAATCCAAAAACTCATATAGGCCTGACCTGTGATTCAAACTTATCGAATGTGGTGGTTCGTCGACCTATTGAGCTGTGAAAATGAGGGAATATTGCTATATCAATTAACATATTAAATCCTAGTTTATAAATAAGAAACTATAAAATCTTTATACACACTAAAAATTACTACATTTGTTTCTTTTTTACATATTTGGAAGCATACGATATTGAATATCTAATAATAATAGTAATTAATCCTATAAATATAAAAAAACAAGATAGAAGTATGGAAACAAGCTCTAATTCATAGTACTCAGTCCATGAGATATTTGCAGCTGGTGCTCGCAAGTGTTTAGCTCCGCCGTGTCGAAGTACGTATTCTATCCACCATAATGTACGATCAAGCGGTGTCTGCGGTTGATCTTGCATTAAAGAGCGAAGTCGTGCGATGTTTTCACGGTACCTGAAATAAAGGGAGGCTTAATAAATGTTTACTTGGTAGTTTAATGTCCTATTTTGCTTAGAAGTGTGTTTGTGTAATAACTGTTCTACTACCAATAGTATGACTAAGAATCAGAACACCCATTTTGTTACATCTTTCAGACTTGGATTGACTCTTTAAAGTCAATAGAATTACATTTTATGAAGTATTTAATCATAGCCCTCAAAAGTAATAACGCTTTGGTGTGCCTATAAGTGCCCACAAATTTCAGTATTAACCCTTTATCCTTCCATGGGTACATTCATACCGAATGGTGTTGTGCAAACTCCGGCAATGAATGACCTGGTGATGAAATTTCTAGACTGCGCACTACTCGATTGAGTAATGAGCATGCTCTTTCTTTTCTTTTCTTTTTTTTTCTTCCCGGTATACCATTAAAATCTCGAAAAAAAAGTGGGGACTGTTAAGTCGGAGCCATGTGTGTAAAGTTAGTTCGAGAGCGCAGGGCTCCTCGTATTGTTCATCTTTGATTGTAAATATTAATAGCCTACAACAAATGGAGCTTTTGGGGTCGCGGGTATTAGTGATCTTACCTTAAAATTCAGGGTACCACTGTGGGGTATTAGTCTTTATTAATCCAACATTACCAGTTTTCTTCCTATAAGAGCTATCAGGTATCCACGAGCTAACTACGTCTGAGTTATCCTCAGGTGGTATGGCTCCATTTCTACCCAAGAGCCCTTAAGGAATGATACAAATATATAACCAATTTATGCTTTAATAACCAGTGTACCTACTAATATGTTAAGGCTGGAGGAATAAGAGAGACAGTATAATTTTTAATCTATATACGATAACAATCTTAGTGTCTTCAAGGCAAGTGTGAATAGACTATTGTAACGCTAAGACAGTGCGATTTATCGTTTAAGACTGTGATGAAGTCTTCACTTACCAGCAGGTATAGGATTGTAGTCAACCAGTGGCTATTACTAGGTTAAAAATATAACAAATAGTGTGTCATATAATCAATGCATCCTCGTGGTAGAAATGCATCATGCATCATCATCCATTCAAGCTTATTATCATAATGTGAACCCTTTAGATTATTTGTTTTTTTTAAATATCGTTATTTTTTTTTTGATGTAAGATACTTTTTAATCCAATTTTATCAAGAACATATTGAAGTCACACACGAGCAACCCTGGTTCGATCCCCACGACACACATAAATTGTTAATTGCGATCAAATTGTTAATTGGTACTAATTTACCAAGTGTGCGGCGGTGAATATTTCAGAAAACAATAAAATGGTTTTCTTCCTTACGCAACTTCCTCATGGAAAAGGCCGTCAACGCATCTACAGTTTCCCTAGTGTGGCAGTTGATCATAGGTGGCGGTAGTTACTTACATTATTATCATTGGGAGGTATAGGTATTTACATTTTAACAGCAAAACTTCCTTTGCTTGTAGAATGTATGTAGTTATTAAAAATTAAAATATTAATAATAATAAAGTTACCTTTTATCTTCAATTACTTCTATAATTGCATTTTTCAATTGATTTTCATTAAGATTTTCTAGGGAAAGCTTGACACCAATTTTATGATAGACATATTTTTCTACATTATACCACTGATCTCCCAACATTGGTATGCCTATTAATGGTACACCAGCAGTAATTGACTCGTCTGTCGATTGTAAACCTCCTTGAGTTATAAATAATTTCACATTTGGATGTCCTGAAAAGTAGAGAGTAACTGGGGTTAATTGTATTACGATTTTCGAATTTCTTCCATGTTCCTTCCATCTTTTTATTTTAACAATAATGGTTAAAGTTAACTTAAACTACTCACTCAAAAGATCTGATTGTGGTAGCCATTTATATATTTTTATATTTTTTGATTTTACGGTTTTTTTATCATCATCCCATTTCCAAATTATATTATATGGGAGTTGTGAGAACACGTTTTCAAATATTTTCATTTTTTCTTGAGATAAAGATGATGGTAGAACGTTGGTTCCAAAACTGAAGTAAATTACACCGTTTGATGAAGCATCCAGATATTGCTGAAGATCCTGTAATACACACCATTAAAGATTTATGATAGAAATATAAACGTTATATCAATGTAAATTAAATTTTTATTTATGATATTGTAAAGTAGATACTTTTATGTAAAATTTATATTGCCCTACTAACCTAATCCTTTGAAACGGCATAGATTGATAAAAATTGTGTAAATATTACCAAATTTAACGTAAAAATCGTGCGGTGTTTCACATCAGATATAAGTAAGTAATTTTTGATCAAAAAATATTATAAGTAATAAAAATATATGGGTTATGATTTTCAATTTCATCAATTTTGTTTGTTCCAGTAAATGCACGTCACTTAAAGAAGTTAAGAAGAAAAATAGTGAAAAAAACTTCCATCACTTTCATACCAAAATAATCCAGTTTTTTTTTGTATGGAATATTATTTAAGCTTATTTGAAATGAATTTGACAATACATTTACTTCTTAAATATTACCCTTGAAGAGTCGCAATGTGTTCAATGAAAGGGTGACAGGAGGTGTCATAGGAGCAGACAAAGGTTATATCAACTTTACCATGAAAGGTCAAGTATAACAATATGCCATCAAAAACATAACTTGTAAAAAAACCAAGTCTCGCAACTCAGTTTTTCTACCGTAAAAAGTTGTGAGATCCATGTAATTCCAAGTCGGTTAATTTATTCAGTCCCTACTTAAGGGTCCGTCTGTCTTAAGTTATTACGTAATAGTTAACCTAATAACATCTTATAGTGACCATATCAATATTAAAAAACTTTTATTATTTAAATAAATAGATTGACTTGGCCATCGCATGAAAACGCAATGTATCTCTCAAGTAATACAATTATATTAAATTAGATTGTTTAGTGCGATTGCCAAGTCAATTTATTTATTTAAAACATAAAAGATTTTTAATATTGATATGGTCACTATAAGATGTTGTTAGGTTAGCTATTACGTAATAACTTAAGACAGAAGTACCCTTAAGTAGGGACTGAATAAATTAACCGACTTGGAATTACATGGAACTAACAACTTTTTACGGTAGAACTGAGTTGCGAGACTTGGTTTCTTTTTACAAGTTATGTTTTTGATGGCATCTCATTTCTTTTTGTAGAAAGTTATATCTAGGTGCCTATCTTCATCTATTGTTCCATTATATTATACATATACAGGTACACTGATTCATTCACTGCAAATGTAAATTTGTAATCCTATATCTTTATATGGGATTACAAATTGATTTATGCAGTTAATGTATCTCAACAACTGGACCGAAATTGCAAAATATTTTAATTATTCCTTGATTTATATACTAAACAATAGTTGTATTCCAAATTTGAAGCTTCTATGTCTGCTGGAAGTGCCTTAGAGTTTTGATGATCGGTCAGTCAGTGAGTAAAAAAATTAAGAAACTTTGACTAGTTATAACTCTTAAACTACTGGTTTAAATTTCATGAAATTTAAAATATATACCAAGATTATGCAATGCCTACTTGGTTACTGAAAATTCACAATTCTAGTTATATTCACAACGAAGTTATAGGGTTTCGAAAATGGCCTGAACTGCTTCGAGAAAAGGATGGTACGGTCGTGCCGCTTTTTTGCTCGACTTGGCGGGGGCAATGCCGTGCCCGCAGATAGTCCATATTCAATAATATGTAAAAGAGTATGCTCCACAGCCAATTCTATGCAATTAAGCAACAAAAGTATGATGGCTTTTAATAAAATTAAAATGAAGTTGAGTATACTTAGTAGTGAAACTTGTAAGCTCAACTCTCGCAATTCACACAACCAGTAACTTTTTAACAACAAATTAATTTAATCAGATCAACACGTTGCCATGGTTTTGAGAAATATTTTACTGATATTCTTCTCTTGCCGTCACCGAATTATTACTTTAACAAAATATAAATGCGTGTACAAACGAGCAATTTATGATTTATAACCTAGAGTCGCTCAGACAAAAATTTAAGGAAAGCCCTCTCACTAAATTTGTAAAAATGTAACGTACGTATACAAAAATAAAAGTAGTTTTACAAAAATAAGTAAAGTTCATTCTGTAAATACTAGGAACAGGCACAAGCTGGTAGTACCAGTTACTCGACTCAATCGAGTCAGTAATTTATTTTTGGGGCGATGTATACTTTGTAAAAGACAACAAAATCCCAGAAAATATACTAAATATGCTTAAAGTTCAAAAATGATAATACACTATGTTTTTGTAAAAAGGGTAATTATAATGTTAAGGAATTTATGAATGATTATAACCCTTAGAAATAAGGTGATCGCCACCACAACATTTCTAATTTTTTTTATGTTGTAATATACATCATTGTAAGTTGTTATTTATTTTAAGAAAAAGTCCCGCTTGGTTTCTTGCTGGTTCTTCCCAGGACAGAGGGTTTTTTCCGAACCAGTGGTAAATTAAACAAAAGGGTGACTTTCAATATGTATTATTTATAATCCATATTGAATAAAAAAGTTTTTTTTTTAATATTATAAAGGTGACAAACGAGCACACAGTCCACCTGATGGTAAGTGGTTGCTGCGGCCCATAGACATCTACATCTATCCTCTATTACAAATCAAAATGTAGATGCGTAGTCACCCGTGAGGACTAAGATGGATGCCTCATTTCCAGTAAAAAGGGCCTCCAGCCACCTGCACTCACCAAGCGAAACGCAGAGGTAAACCTCTACTTCACGCTGGTATTCTGTGAGGTCGTGGTACCACCCCGGTTCGAGCCGTCCCATCCGTGCGACAGCAAAAGCTGCCGCGTGGCTCTACCACTGTTAAACTGTTCTGTTTCTGTTTTTGTTTAAACGCGCGTGTTTTACTAAGTTTTAGAAAAACAATCTCAAAGATTTCATCTATCTGTATAAACTTGGAAATTAAAACATTTTTTAATTTCAAAATTTATGATATTGATTGATATTTTGGAATTTCTTTTATATATTTTATTAATTTAACAATTTATGTACACGCTTAAAATGGGGAGTATGAGTATACATAATATAATATGATAACGAGTTTATACAAGGGCGCTACTTATGTTTACAAACATACAAGATAAATAAATGATAATAAGGTGCGCACTTTATTATTATACCATATATACATAAATAAACACACACACACACACACACATGCACACGCACGCACGTGCGTGTGTATGTATGTGTACAGAAATACATAATATTTCGTTACCGTCACAATCTATTAAAGTCCATTGCTGAACATAGCAGTCCTCCTCCATAGATTGTCTTATAGGGGGGAAATTTTTCATAGTAACCACGCTACATACTTTACTATACCACCTAAAATAAACCCCAGTTTATTTTTTATTTTTAGTTCTTATTAAGAAGACGCTACTGCTGCACATCTTCTGATTTGTTTCCCCGTTTACTCGTTTTTTGAATGATGTAACTGTTTCCATTTCTCGAATGGGAGAAGATAGTTAATTCCAGGGTCTTTACATCATGACTTAGCGTAGTAATTTATGTGATTTCTTTCAATTTCAATTTATATCAAATTGATAAATTACAATATCATGATATTCTGCTATAACAATCCTCACAACAAAATTCAAATTTACTCTGTGGCACCTAAAAGTTTTAATATTACTCATAAACTCGAAAAAATGGTAGAAGCCATTACAATAATATATGGGTACGCACTTTCATTTTATACACATTTTTTTTATAGGATAAGGGTGACAAACGAGCACACAGTCCACCTGATGGTAAGTGGTTGCTGCGGCCCATAGACATCTACATCTATCCTCGTTTGCGAAGCAAAATGCAGATTCGTTGTCACCCGTGAGGACTTAGATGGAATGCCTCATTTCCAGTAAAAAAGGCCTCCGACCACCTGCACTCACCAAGCGAAACGCAGAGGTAAACCTCTACTTCACGCTGGTATTCTGTGAGGTCGTGGTACCACCCCGGTTCGAGCCGGCCCATCCGTGCGACAGCAACCTGCTGCGTGGCTCTACCACTGTTAAACTCATATTATGCACCTTCAAACGAGTCAATTAAAAACGTATTGAAAATGAACTTGAACCTCTCAGAAATGAGAGGAGGCCTGTGCCCAACAGTGGGACGTATATAGGCTGTAACTTTACTTTACTTTTATCTACATTATTCTTAAAAGAGCTTTGAGATGAAGGTGGAGTGTCAGAGTATTTCTTTATTGTACAACGAGAAAAGATAAACAGGATCTTATTAGTATAGTATAGACTTATTATACATAGTAAATTCTTCCAGATAACACAAATAAATCTAAAATAAGTAGCAAATAAAGATTAACGGGTAACAAATGATAACAGATATGCACTAAAAATACAACATATTTTCCTCCTCTAAGTAATGATCTCTGATCTATCGATCAGTGATAGTGGATAAAAGGACGACATTAAACAGGTTAGACGTACATAAAATGGTCCTTAACCTGTGTTTCCAAACATCAACAAAAAACTTACTTACCTTTGGTAACTCCTTTGAAGGTTTCTGATGTAATCCTCCCATATGTATAACATTTGGTGGTACTGGATGATTACCTTCCCAAATCGGATTAATATTTAACAATAACATGTCAACATTATTTTTCAAAACGCTTAGAGGTGGAGTGTCTGGACCAAATATTCTTTTAATCAATTCGTTGTAATTTTCCTCGGCGGAACTAAAAATGTATCGAATTCGAAAATATTTGTATAGTTCATTCACTTTTTCCCATAAATTTAAATTATATAACCTTTGACGAAACAGGTTGTGGTATAGCGTAGGATGCGTTGGTGCTCCCATTATTTCATAAGTTCCAATGAATGGTCCAAAAGAGCTTACTAAAACTGTTGGTGCCTTAAAAATGTGTGTAAATCCCAGTGCTTGTACGAATAATGCTTCCAAAAGTATTAAATCGAACGGTCGTGTTTTATTGTTAATAAGGTCTTGTACATCCTTTACATTCATTTGTTCTTCAAATATTCTAGGAATCATTTTAGCCAATACTAAAGCTTGGTTTATTACATCATCTTCACTTCCGGTAATAGCAGGAATAAAATCCTTTACAAACTTGTATGAGATATCATGGACGTCAATTTCTCTTAATTTTTTAGGAGCAGTGTCATTTTTAAAATAAGGATCTGGAGTAAGCACTGTCACTTCATGTCCTCGCTTAATTAACTCCATTGTTATGGGCCTAAATACTACTTGGTGACTTATTGATGGACCTGGATATATTGCCAAAATTCTTGCTGCATCTATGCATATATTTATAGCACATAAGAAAAATAATTTTGCTATGAACATTTTAATATTTAGTTAGGAATTCGTTCAGGCAAATGAGTAATTGAACGTAAGAACTGCCTTATATATCAGTTTTTAAGCGAAGTTTACATAATATTACGACATCTGACAAGCGATATAGCCGATTCCAAAACATAGTGTGTAAGGTTAAGGCCCCGAATTAAATTTTATTTTAGTTATTTTATATCTTTTAGTTCGTCTAAGTCCGCATATACTTTTTCTTAAAAGTTTAAATTTATCACCCTTTTGAATAGACAAAGAAAAATTACAAGCTCATATATATATATATATATATATATATATATATATATATATATATATATATATATATATATATAAGTCTGCTAAAAACCTGCTTCGGTTTTTATGGAATAAAGTAATAACTAATATTTTTACATATTTCATTAGGCACTTTACTGCCTCTACAGAAATATTTCTCGATGTGAAACATCGAGAAATATTTCTGTATGTAAAAGAGTTAAGTTTTTTTTAGTCGTAATTTTTAATAGCGAACGTTCACACTATTTTGCTTTGTGATGCCAATTAAAATAATTTACTCTTATAAATTAACTGTTGAGACAAGACAAAACAGGATATAATTTAACTTAGTAATATTTTTTTTATATTCTACTAAGCCAACGCTTATATACGATCCCACATGATGGAAAGTCAAGATGTAGCCTAAGATGGTGAAGCGCACTGACTTAACAAAAGCCTATTTACTCTTGCCTTGAAGACACCCACACTGTCATCGGATGTAAACACAGATGCTGGCAACTTATTCCACTCGTTTGCTGTACGCATGATGAACAACGCAGCAAACCGTTTGGTTCGAATGGGTGGTAAGTCAACAAAGAAAGGGTGGAGACTGACCAAACATCTGGTTGTCCGATGGTAGAAGGGAGATTTAAATTATGCAATTCCTGCGCACACTCTCCGAAATGCATCCGGTAGAAAACCGAAAGGCTGGCTACTTTGTGTCTATATTTGAGGCTGGTTAGATTAGTTTCAACCAAATTCGGGTCACCAATAAGCCTTTTAGAACGCCTTTCCATTAATTCCAAAGCTGCTAGGTGGAATTTTCCAGCACCAGCCCATATATGGCAGTAATACTCTATGCACGACCGGACTTGCGCTTTATATAAAGTAAGCAGCTGTCCTGGCGTGAAACATCGCCGCACCTTTGCAGGGAGTCCCAGCTTCTTTGCAGCTGCTTTGGCCTTGGACTTAATGAACCGCCCGAAGTTCATATTTGGGGATATCTCAACCCCCAACAACTGAAGGCGGTCGGTGTATTCCAGTGATACATTTCGGAAAGAAGGATCCAAGGTGAGCTGACTCCTTTTTGCAGTGAAAAGTCACGTGTGTGTTTTAAAGGCGCTGAATTTCACAAGATTGGCATAGCCCCATTCGGAGACTGCCTGTAGTGTGAGATTTTTTTTATAGGATAAGGGTGACAAACCAGCACAAAGTCCACCCGATGGAAAGTGGTTGCTGCGGCTCATAGATATCTGCATCTATCCTCTATTACAAATCAAAATGCAGATGCGTTGTCACCCGTGAGGACTAAGATGGAATGAAACTGGAAATGAGGCATTCTAAGATGGAATGCCTCATTTCCAGTAAAAAGGGCCTCCGGCCATCTGCACTCACCAAGCGAAACGCAGAGGTAAACCTCTTCTTCACGCTGGTGTTCTGTGAGGTCATAGTACCACCCAGGTTCGAGCCGGCCCATCCGTGCGACAGCAAAAGCTGCCGCGTGGCTCTACCGCTGTTAAAAGAGATTCACACGCTCTACCATAACTTCTCTTTCGGACTGGATTTGATCCCGACAGGACTTGGTTGGAATCTCTCCACAACTGTGCTATCGTCTGCATACCCATATATACCGGGCATAAGCAGATCATTAATTTGCAGCAGGAAGAGAGTTGCGAAGAGAACGGACCCTTAAGAAACACCGACGTAAGTCGTCATAGGATCGGATGGGCAGCCATCGACGACGACCCGGAGAGAACGTTCACTCATAAAGTCCTTTACCCATTCAGTAAGAGCAGATGATAAGCAGTACGCCGAAAGCTTACCCAAAAGGCTAGCGTGCCAAACTCTGTCATGGGCCTTCGAGATATCAAGGGAAACAGCAAATGCTTCCCCACTGTTCTAGAGTGCCTCGCCCCATACGTGTGTGGCATACGCTAGAAGGTCCCCAGCTGACCGATTTTGGCGAAATCCATATTGCCGGTCACTAAGGAGGTCATTCTGTTCTAGGAATGCCACTAAGCGGGCATTCAATATACGCTCCATAATCTTATAGAGTATAGAGTTAATTGAGATTGGCCGATAATTGGCAGGGTCGGTACGGCTGCCCTTTTTTTGGAACAAGCTGCACATTGGCCAGCTTCCAGGATTTTTGCTTATTCCAGTCTTAAATGAAAGGCGGAACAAGCGTGTTAGCAAAGAATACAACTCAGGTGCACAAGCTTTTAGAACTATAGCTGGTATACCATATGCTCTACTAGCTTCATTCACGCCTAGACGCAAGGTTTTGAGAACCTCCTTATTTGTTATACGAACCTCCGATAGAGGTCACGCAGTGTGGTTATTCAGGTGGTACGTTGTTGCCACTGTCCAAACGTGAATTGTAGGCAAAAAGAGACGCGAACAGCTCCACTTTCTCTTTAGCTGTAAGGTCCGGTGTACCGTCCGTTTTTACCAGCGAAGGCAGTGTAGGCCGACAGAAATATGTCTCGCTTTGGTGAGAGACCAAAAAGTTCTAGTGCCAGATGTTCTGGCAGAGACTTTTGCGCCAATAAGTTTAATACGATCGAGACTTGCTTTCAGTAATGCTTTTTGTAGGACTTGGCGGTCTGGTTGAAGGTTCTCTTCTTGGAGCTAATATCCGGAGCTTTGCGGTTTCGAGCGTAAACCCAGGATAGGTACGCTAAATGCTTGCTCTTTTCAGCTTGGGCGCATGCAGCGTTAAACCATGGGTGAGCTTTGCTACCGGTCGGAGCGTCAGAGAAGGGGATAAAATACTCTATAGCTTGACGCAACGCATCCGTTATCGCAATCGCGCAGCTCGACGGATTCGCAGAAGAGAAACAGATCTCCCGCCAAGGATAAAAGGCAAAAAAGTGTCACATCTCATCCCAATCAGCTGACTTATATCGCCATATTCGTCGAACACCTTGGGACTCGTAATCAGGTGGATAATATGACGATACAGATTTCACCAGACAGTGTTCAGATGTATCCAAAGGAGAGGTAACCTGTACTTCATATCTGTCTGGTTTGGTAGTCAGCAGACGGTCCAAGCCATTTGCTGTATGACCATCTACATCGGGTACCCTAGTCGCCACATTTACCAACTGAGAAAGACCTAGCGTCAAAGCGAAATTCCACGCTTCTCTTCTAGCATGGTCTTCTGATTAGAGTGCAATTCTCGAATATTAGTGAGGTGCACTTTTAGGGAAAGGATGTGCAACCGCTGTTTAACACTAATTTTCTTTTGAATGTCCATAGTAAGTGTTAAGAGTGAATAAGGATGGAGAGTGGCAGTTGAACGAGGCGTTGAATTAGCAACCAAATGATGCTATCAGAGATACTGTGCCCATGGGAGCTTGATATGGAGACAGCGGGGTCGCCCGAAGCCCCCGGAGATCGCCATCGGGTCCTCTCGCTCGGTTGCTAATCGGCACAATTGGGCCACCCTGTGATTTTTCACCAGTTGGCGGGACAGCGTTTCTTGAGTAGCTAATTCACTAATTGGGCCCTCAATTACCTGCGGTCAGCCAGTGGAATACCTTGCTTCGGATCCCGATTACGTCCACGACCAAGCACCCGACACAGCAACAACTGACGTTTCGTACCTGGTTTACATACACAACGCTACTGTTCAGACCAATTCTCGAAATGGCTTCACCAAGCATCATGCCGGAACACGACAACGTCATTTAAATGCAAGACTTTGCATTGGTGGGTGATAACCGAAAAGCCAGCAGCCAAAACCTACCACTGGATTTAGTGCTGCTCGTTTAGCACTTCCCGGTAGACACGTGTAGGGTTTCAGATTTCAAGTATTTTCTACGGACGCAAGCAGCCTCGTACCCCTCGTCACCCTCGTATTAAGGAACAATTCGGTAGCGTACTTCACGCAGCAGCATTAGGCGACACATCGTGGCGACATTTCGCTGCGACATTTCGTGGTATCATGTCGCTGCAGTTATGATTCCGAACCCAACTACAGGCGGCAGTAGCCCGTGTTCCAGTCTGTTCTGAATGTTCTGTGGGTTTTCTATTTATGTAAACAAAATAGGTACTTACCGCTTTTATTTTTATCCTTACCTATATATTTTCAAATATTATCTTTTATCACACTGTTTAAATAGTTATTGTGATATGCATCGTATAGTGGGGGATATAGGGCCACCTAGTTTATCAGATTCTCTTCCTCGGAATCGGTGAAACTCATTTTTTAAGGGAAATATAACATGTCGCACGGGCGTTGGCAGCACTACTGATGTTCGGTCGGGCTACAGTGTCGTCTACGGCTCGGCCTGTAGCGGCAAACGACGTGTCACTAGCTACGGAAGGTATTTCATCGCCTGCTGCTGCTGCGTGCAGTCGGCTACGGAATTGTGTCCGAAATCTAAATTTTATTTATTTTTTTACTTACGACAAATGCAAAACTATAGTCATTCATTTATTAATTACATCCTATCACAAGTCCTCTGGTGAACATTAACCTCCCTCATGGAATTACCTCATAAGGCAATCCATTAGGGAGCGGCAGCCGCAGTGTTATAATATTTTTAGTCGTTACGAAGATCTCACGGGTCGATTTAGGGTAATGGATTTTCTTATACTAATGCTAATTGAAAATGGATGTTATTTTCTTATAAAATCATTTAAATATATTCCACGAAGAGCAAACATTTTCTACCGATTTCAAAAAGGAGTCGGTACTCAATTCGACAGTATGTTTTTTTATGTGTGTTACCTCATAACTTTTTACTATGTAAACCGATTTTAATGATTATTTTTTTATTTGAAAACTGGTGCTATACTTGTGGTCCCATATAAACTTTAACAAGGTTTAACTAATAGTTTTTTAGTTACTCTTAATAATTTATGTTGTGGTCGGTTCTACAAAGCTTTTAATTTTAAATTATATTATTTAAAATATATCGACCTACCGGCACTCTGGTCTGCAGTTTCCATGCAGAATTTGAAAGATCACAAATCCCCGATTCCTCTCGAGAATCATTTGTGAGTATATTTAAATATAAAACGTCTTAGGTTCGATTAGTTCCATACCAGAATTTTATCTTATCGATCCTTACCTAAACTAATAATTTGCAGGACAACAATAACTTGTTCCATACGGAATTCCGACATGTAAAATTTTGTTTCTATCATCACCAAGTATATAAAACACAATTTTAGCACATAACAGTGCATTAAGATACTAGTGACCTTATATTCACTCCATGTAGATTAGATTAAAACTAGTAATGAGATAAATGGCTATGACATCATGACATCGGTATTTAAAATGGAATTATATAATAAAATAAAATAGTGATAACGAAATGGAGAAAAAAAACTGTGATGTCAGAGTTTTTGGTTAATTCTATTTCGCAAAGGTCTCATTTTTAAGCTGGTGTAAGATTTTGATGTTTATATGTAATTTATAAATTTAAACTTTAAAAAAAGTAAAAGTGATCTCAAAAACAAGAAAAATAATTTCTTCATAATAGCTTCTGTTGTCGGTGATAAGACATAGTATCAATTAATTAAAGCCCCGACTTCACAAGCTATTATGTAGAAATCAGTTGTGGTTTTGGATTCGATAATACTTATTAATGTTTGATTATTTTAGCTTTTTAAGTAGACCAAGGAATAAGTTCAAGATAACTTAAAAATTCTATAAATTAAAAAGTAATCTGAAATTAATCTTTATTGAATCTGTAAATTAAGTTTTTATAGAATATTTGTATTATATTAATATACAGTATCATTAACAATAATAACATACTTTATCAAACCATAGCATTTTATCTTTGCTGAAGCTTATCTACGCTTGGTAAAGTTGTTTTTGATAAAACACTCTTGTGACAATACTATATGGCTCTGTGTAGTATACTCGTATTATGTTCTAATAACATACTAATAACACACTGGATTCGTCATACTCTGACCATATTTTTTTTAAAGAAGTATGGTTTAGAAACGAGCACACAGTTTATCTTACGGTATGTAAGTGCTATGGCTATAGGCTCCTACATCATGTGTCCTCAAATGCATCGTTATCACCTCTTGGGACTAAAATGGAATGATTCTAACGTGCTCTACTAAATAATCTACAAAGCTTTTAGTTTTCGTGTCGTTTCGTGAGTCTACAAACGTGGTCCTTTTACGGATAAGTCCACTCATTGGTATAGTTTAATTATATGTTACACTGCATCTTGGTTCTATTACTTAAAAGTCCCTGTCAAATGCTACCATGGCAAACATCCCCTTTATAAGGATATTTATGGCAAAGGCCTATGTTCAGCAGTGAACTTTTAATAGTCTGTAATGGTAACGGTAATGACACCGATTACGATCATACTTGGGTCTTTATTTCTTCTTGACTTTTATCAAGCTGTCTTTCCATGTATAGACCCCATAAGTCATTAGGGGTCTGCGTTCCAATATATATTTGCAGTCTTATGGCCTCTTCAACCGGCGGAAGTGTTGGTCCATGATATTTTGTCTAGTTCCACCGACGTGATTCCGCAAATCTGCTGTTATAACGCCACGCCAGACCGAGTTTTGGTCACGGCTATCAATCTTGACGGAGACTAGTCATCTGCGCAGGGCAAAATTATTAGTGTGCGCGTTAGCTTATATGCATAATATATACCTTAACTCTCTTATGATAGATTATCAATCGGACATAACTGGAGATATTATATCAAACGCAAAACCAAAAACTTGTTGTACTTTTCAAAACATGGAGGTGGAACGCTGCCAACTTGTTACCTCCGAGTTACAACTGAAAATTTCTGAAAGAAAAATGCAATATTGTCACCGGCCCGACGCGGGATTTGATCCTCGGACCTCATAATCCACAGCCTGGCCTTAAACCACGCGCTTACTATACCGCGTTCAGGGCTGAGGCCCCTAATGCCTAGTATTGTAAGCCCTGAAATTATGATTCGGAAGTGACCCCAAGACATCGTTAGAGCGTTGTATGGGTGCTGGAGTCTGGCAATTACTAGCCTCAGAACGTGATTAAAATAAAGCCAAGCGAGAGAGGGTTGTGTTCCAAACCGAGACCCTGGTATTCCTCTTATACGCTGATGGTGACCATCGTGGAGTTTTAGCCGGTAGGATTCTGATATAACCTTTCCGTTGCCACCACAGCTGAATGTGTCCATGAGGATTTCCTCATGATAAAAAAGGTGCATTATCTATTCCTTAACTCTCATAATGCGGCAGTGGAACGGAAATCAATACATCCGGAGATATATCTAGCATGCTTCCCAAAAATCAATCAATCCATCCTACTCTATAGAAGAGTCATCCTTTTTTATAGAATAAGGGTGACAAACAAGCACACATTCCACCTGATGGTAGCCCATAGACATCTACATCTATCCTCGTATGGGTCTCTTGTAGGGGTAATCATGATATAGTATTATTTGCTGATGATACTTCCTTGATTTTTAAACTTAAACGTCAATCATTTAAATGTGACAAAGTGAATAATGCTATATCAAAATTTGTGCATTGGTTTAACGTTAATAATCTACATTTAAACGGTAATATAAAACTAAATGTATTAAATTTACAACAACGAATGTTAAAAATCTGATTACCAATGTGTTTTTAAATGAGAAGGAATTGAGGCCTGTTGTATCCACACCTAGCATAATGTCTTATGGGATTTTGCTATGGGGAAATGCGGCTGATTCAGAAACTATTTTTGTATTACAGATGAGACATTAGAGCTATTTACAACCTAAAACCAAGAGAGTCTCTTGGAGATAAATTTAAAGAAATAAATATATTAACTATGGCCTCTCAGTATATTTACGAAAATGTAATGTATGTTTACAAAAACTAAGGTAGTTTTAATAAAAAAAAAGTGATGTACATTCTGTAAACATTAGGAACAAACACAAGCTAGTTGACTTGAGATACCAGTTTCTCAACTCCACAGAGTCAGTAATTCATGCATGGGGCAATGTATACGCTATTACAACAGGGTCCCGGAAAGTGTACAGGCTCTCTCTATTACCAAGTTTAAATGTTTTGTTAAGTTGATACTGTATAAAAAGGGTTATTATAGTATAAATTAATACATGGTTTATAATAACCCCTGGGAATGAGGTGGTCGCTTCCAAGCTGTTTCTAAAATAAATTTTGTATCTACCAATCATTAATGTAAAATATGCTTTTAAAAAAAATCCCGCTGGGTTTATTGCTGGTTCTTCCCAGGACAGAGGTTTTTTTCGAACCAGTGATAAAGTAAAAAATGACTTTCAATAAGAATTACATATGTGATCTATATTGAATAAAAATTATTCTATTCTATTCTATTCTTTTCTATGCGAATCAAAATGCAGATGCGTTGTCAGCCGTAAAGATAGAATGCCTCTCCTCGAGTAAAATGGATCTCCGGTTCTCTACACTCACTATATGAAATACAGTAGCATTAAGCTGCTATTTTATGCGGGTATTCTGTGAGAGCGTGGTCCTTCCCCGATTGAGCCGACCCATTCGTGCTACAACTGTACTATAAATATAGCTGCAGTATGGCTCTACCAATTCCTGTGGGTGTCGTAAGAGGCGACAGAGGGACATTAAACGGGAGACTCACTAAATAAATATTTAAAGAAAGAATTCTAATTAATAAAAAATTAAAACGTTTAGTTCACCACTTTAAATTTTAAGAGAATTTTGTTCCAACATTCGCCTTTCAATGATAAAAACGAAACTAGTAGGCAAAAGTTTATTTCACAAATTTAATTTTACATAATATAATAATATTTAATTTTACATAATCTATACATATAATAAATCTGTAGAAAAGTCGTGTCTGTAATTCTAAGATATTTTTGAAAAAATAAGTCCAGGGGACTAAATAAAGGGTTCTGAAGCCAAATTAGTGGTTTTTAGAATTTTTGTCTGTCTGTCTGTGTATTCCGTAAAAACGTAAAAACTACTTGTCCGATTTACATGAAATTTTGTATTTAGGTAGTTAGTAACTTGGGGCAACTTATAGGGTACTTTTTATCCGATTACGGAACTTTAAAAAAAAGAAGGTTAAGTAATTTCCTTCCTTTAGATATTAATTTTCTATTATATCTTAGTTATAGGCGGGATTACAAATGTTTTTCAAACAAATACCAGATTTATAAATAAAGTTATAACCTTGGTAGAATAATTTGAAAATACACCGATTTGGTTATCAAAATAGCGCCATCTATCATCAAATGGAAAAAGTATTATATTTTGCTTTCAGTTATTAATAAATTAAATAATATAAACAACTTACATTTATGTTTAAATAATTAGATTTTTAAAATTATTTGAAAATTCTAACGTTTAGTTTTTCAGCATTTTTGTTATTTTATTTTAAAAGTGTAATAAATACAATAGATAATAGTGACGTCTATCAAAAATATGAATATTTACAAGGTTTATATTTGAATTACTAAACTATATGTAAAATGACCCAAACTGGTTTGGCTGCAATTATTGCAAAATTTTTATTATCATTAAAGTTTTATTAAAGAGATTTTTATATATATTTAGTGTCCAGATCATAGAATCGATCATAATTAAGTACTCGTAGTAGGTACCTATATAATTTCTTGAAATAGTGTGGTCATTTCATGATATTTAACACTGTTTGTTAACCATTTCATGATATAGCTTGACCAAATAATTGAATACAAATCGTTTAAGATATTAATAACCAAATTCAACGTTGCTATTTCATGATATAGTCATATGATGATATCATTAAATCTAGCGGCGCTGATAGCGTATTTTGTAACAAAAACAGAACCTTTAACAGAATTTCCATCACTTTATGCCTTATTATTATAATAAATATATTAGTTTTCGCTTCTGTCGCTGATATTACTAGATAGCATAGTTCTGACTTTCATTGTTTCATCTTCTACTAGCGCCATCTACTTACTTCTTAATGAACTAAAAAATGGTAAGTCACTGATAATATTAAATAATAGAATGCTACTGAATATACGATGTAAATAGTTAGAATTTTTTCGTGACATCGGTGGATGTCTTATTACTAGGTAGATATGGTCAACAATCATGCAAAAGTTTAGTTTCAGTTTTTATGAATTGTATTTAAACAAACTTTCATATTTTCAGACATAATTGTAACAGTCCTGGTTTCATAGCTCATATGTAAATGAACAGGCTCTTACGGAAAGATTTAAGCAAAGGTTTATTTTATTTTACTTGTCAAAGTAATCACACTGATTAAAACTTAAATTTCATGGTACGTAAGCATTATTATAAATTTTAGCATACATTTTAGTTGCAATCTGAAGTGTCAATTTACCACCTTCTCGGCGATGAAGGAAAACCTGCATATCTGAGAAGTTTCCCAGTAGAGGTCATCCCGCGTTGGAATCAGCGCAGCGAACACTTTTTTGGTCAAAAATTCTTTGCGGCCTGAAAACCCTGAAAAAAAGTAGCAGCTTACATACATGTTACTACTGGGCAGTGACATGTATGTAAGCTGCTACTTTTTTACTTTTCATGGGGCAATAAATGTGAATGTATAGAATAATTATTTCATTCATGTTTTCGGGTATGTTAATTTTTTGTTTTTACTCTATCGCAAATATTAAGGGTTGCAAAGATGAGTAGAACTCTTTATCGTCAGCCTATCAAAATTGCACTGAAATGAACATAGGCCTCCCTCATAAATTGTCAAGTAGCTGGTTATTTGCTATAGTTGCCACGCTTGGTAGGCGGGTTGGCAACCGCAGCTATTATTATTTTGATCTGTTGTCAGGAAGATGATGCTGCCCATCCCATCTCCTGTTTGTTTTCCTATTTTGCCTCTTACGACGGGACGATATGAGGTGGCGGATTCTCTTTCACCGCCACAAGGCGAACATTTTTCTACTCCCGTTTATGAGTGAAGTGCTACCCATGTTCACTGTGAATAAAAGTTATAAAACTAATTTTAAGGATTTCATCGTGTTTAATTTTAACCTTTACAATTTCCGATGTTTTTGGGCACTTTACAGCACCCATGGTCACGAGAGGACAGAGGTGTTTGACGACCTGATGTCATAGTTAGAATAGAATAGAATAGAATAAGAATAGTATAGAGAGAATAAATGCTTGGTTTGTAGTATGCTTGGGTTTGAATATAAGTTTATTAAGTATGGAGTCCTTAGCACTTAGCCATCTTCCCTATTAACCCTTTCGCTGTCCCGTGCACTACATATAGGTCACTGCTATTGTCTTACTATTGTGTTTAAAAACCGGACAGTGAACGTGTTAAAATTAGGATGTTTTTTAATTTCAATAGCCTCGCGAATCCTCAATGGTGGGAATCGATGTTTTATTGTAAGGATTTGTTGTCTATCCGTTATGATCTATCTAATGGTTGGGACGATACATAACATGTTGACATACTTTAGACTTCCTGGAGCGTCCGTGCTTCACATCAACGATATGGTCTTTGATTAAGGTTTTTATGGAACTTTCAGTTAAAGATGCGTAAAAAACCCAACGTAAAAAAGTTAAAATTAAACTTGAAAAAATCCGTAATATTAGTTTTATTCCATGTGTAGTATACATCATTATAGAACTGTGCTTATGAAATTTTGAAGTCTACTCGAACGTAAAACAAATATCTACTGTGTACACCTATTTTATGGTACCAATCAATATTAAATAGGACCAATGATATGAATAAAATATCTCATATAGACATTATACCGTAAATTGATAGATCATGAAATTCATCATTATTTTGTTAAAACTAAATTTATTTTAATTATGAATGAATGTAAACAGTAAAATGTAAATAGTAATAATAAAATTTTATTCCAAGAAAATTTACCTTTATTATATACATTTACAAGGAGGACACGCGCTATATAAAAAATAGAAGGTGTTTCTAGACAATTCAAGTGTTCCTGTAGCATATTATATCTATGTCAAACACCAATAACAGACGTCTAATAGTCTTTTGAAATTCATAAAATATTTTCGACAGACATTAAGACAGACAGCGGGACTCTAAAAGTAATCGAATTTTGCTAAATTCGGCACGGAACAGCTTTTGATGATTTGAATGATGTTCCTAATTCATGCTCACGCGAGCGAAGCCGCGGGTAAAAAGCTAGTATAATAATATATTACAAAATAAGAAGTAATGCGTTGGCAGAATATTAAAGGTCAAGAGGAAATATTAAAATAGCATTATTTATACTACATGAATGATAAAGCACAATTTTTATAATTAAATAATTACACACATTGCACGTAATACGATATTACAATTTTTATAATCGTACCTTGTGTTTAGTTAATACGATTTTTAATTCATTTATTGTGTATCTTTACTTTAATATTTTTTTTATGTTTTTGAATAAAAATAATATAGCAATACATAATATGAGGACTGAATATAATATGAGGTCTATAATATAAGGACTATTATTTTCATTTATTTATTTATTTATAAATAAATAAATGAAAATAATAAAAAATAAATAAATAAAAACTGCGGTTGCCAACCCGCTCGCCAAGCGTGGCAACTATGGCAAATACCCCCCAATGACGAGAGTTACAGTAGAGCTACGATGGCTATTCGAGTACAGAACCAGAGTACGAAACCTATCCAATTGCAGAGAGGTGTAAGACAGGGTGATGTTATATCCCCGAAACTCTTCACCGCTGCATTGGAAGACGTTTTCAAGCTTCTGGACTGGAAAGGATACGGTATTAACATCAATGGCGAATACGTCACTCACATTCGATTTGCCGACGATATAGTCCTTACGGCAGAATCGCTGGAGGACATAAGCACTATGCTCAATGACCTCAATAGTGTCTCCCAACGGATAGGTCTTCAGATGAACATGGACAAAACAAAGATTATGTTTAATGACCATGTCACACCTATGCCGGTAGTTGTTGGGAGCACTAAGCTCGAAGTTGTTGACGAGTATGTTTACCTGGGACAAATAGTCCGACTAGGTAAGTCCAACTTCGACCGAGAGGTCAATCGACGGATTCAACTCGGCTGGGCAGCGTTCGGGAAGCTACGACACATCTTCTCGTCAGACATACCTCAAAACCTTAAAACGAAATTGTACAACCAGTGCGTGTTGCCAGTGATGACTTACGGAACTGAGACGTGGTACTTCACTGCTGGCCGTATGAGGAAGCTCAAGGTAGCTCAGCGAGCTATGGAGAGGGCTATGCTCGGAGTTTCTCTGCGTGATAAACTTAGGAATAAGGATATCCGCAGTAGAACCAGAGTAACCGACATAGCCCAACGGATTAGTAAGCTGAAGTGGCAGTGGGCCAGCCATATAGCTCGAAAAACCGACAACCGATGGGGAAGAAAGGTTCTCGAGTGGCAGCCTCGTACCGGTAGGCAAAGTGTAGGGCGTCCTCGCACGAGATGGAGTGACGACCTGGTAAGACATGCAGGAAGTCGATGGATGCAGGTGGCTCAGGACCGTGCTTTGTGGCATTCTTTGGGGGAGGCCTATGTTCAGCAGTGGACTTGTGAGTGGCTGTAATGAAATGATGATGATTTATTTATCCTCTTTATTGCACACAAAATACTACACAACACAGCAAACTTAAATTTATAAATGTATGTAGAATTAGGTTGCCTTACCGCTAAACAGCGATCTCTTCCAGGCAAACCTTGGTGAAGGAGATTAGGACTAATAACTAAATTAGAAAATATTAGTTTCCAATAATTTTTTTTTTTAACTCATTCACTCTTGTTTGGAATCGGCCTTTCTTTTTAGCCATTTTCACTACTGATAACTTATATAGAATTCTATATAGTAAACGAATATTTACTTCGTGGAAAGATTTTATCGTATAGGAGTGCGCCTGAGTAAGTACAAACTTACCTATTTTTGTTATAAGGTATAAAAGCAAGAATACTGCATAATTACAGACTAAGAGGTCTTTTATCTTTAAGAAACTAATGCAGTGCCTGAGTAAGATAGCTTAACTCAATTTGTACAATGCACCAGTTCTCTACGGGACCGCTTGTAGAGAAATCCTAATAAATGAACTGAAGTTGTAAATATGACTACATATGATTAAAAATTATTCGCGTGTGGAATCTCATGACTTCTCACCGAACAAAGATTTGAGAAGTAATAATTTTTTTTCTACCTCCAGTCTACTATTTTTACTTTTAACAAGTCATTTTATCTAAGACAGATAAATGTGTTTATGGGCCACGGTATACACGTACTATCAAGCTGTGTTCTTTTGTCGCCTTTACTTCTTACAAACTATATGAAAATGTAATAAATTTACAAGAAGATGTAAAATAATAGTGACATAACTAATTACCAATCAGAAGCAGCATTTAAAAAAAAACTTGTTTTACGGTCTTTACGAGGCATTTCATTTTAGTCATCAGGGGTGACAACGCAGATTTTGAATCGAGGATAAATGTTAGATATTTAAGGGCCACAGTGTTCACTTAACATCATGTGGGCTGTGCGCTTGTATGTTACCCCTATTCTATTTAAAAAAATATTGGAATGGTAGCTCATTACGTAAAAATTATTTAAATTCTAAAAAAAATAATGCTTTGAAATTTTTGGCAAATATTCTCTCTATTAGACAATTTATGGCAAAGCACTATGTTCAGCAGTAGACTTGAGAGTCTGTTATAATAACGGTAGCTGTTAGGATTTCCATCACAATCATGCTTTGGTATTTATTTCTTCCTAACTTTTAGCAAATTTTACCAAGGTGCCTTTCTATGTACAGACTCCATAAATCGTTATAAGGGGTATTCTTTCTAACACGTCAGCAATATATAATCTCAGTCTTATGGTCTCTTTAGCCGACTGAGGTGTTGGTCCATGATATTTTGTCTAGTTCCACCGACGCGATTCTGCAAGTCTGCTGTAATAATGCCACACCGAACTGAATTTTGGCCACGGCTATCAATCTCGATGGAGACTAGCCGTATGCGCAGGGCAGAAAATAAAAAATTAGTGTGTGCGTTAGCTTATCCTCTCAACTGTCAAACGGCCTCTATAAGGTTGGAGTAAAATAACGTGCGTATGTCAAGCGCCTTCTGGAGGTCGATCGGTTCCGACTTATTTCAATGTGCTAAAATGCCTCTTAGAACCATATTTTTACGACTCACTTTCGAACAATATGTAGGAGAAATGACAAGGATGTTACAACGTCGTACCTAAAACATCTAATAATATGTATTATAGATATCTTTTGTCCGGCGCTTGGGTCGCTTAAATAAGGCATGTTATGGTAGAGCTTGTAGGGTGAAAAAAATGTATTGAGAGAGAGGTGTTTTATTTTAAAATATTAATGTAAAATAATGTATTTTAAGTAAATAAAATAAAATATTTATCGAAGAAAGCTTTTATTTTATAATTTTAACGACTTAAGTACAATCACGTAGGAAAAAATCGGTTACACATTTTTTTTTGTTTATAAAACATTGACAATATATTACAAAATAAAACTGTGCTGCTTTGTATGTAGTTAGTTAGTTTATTTCATAACAATTCCAGCGACGTAAGTTTTATATATAGCTCTCATACAAAACTTTAGAGAAATCGTCAATTTAGTCACACGTGCCGCGATCGCGCGAGTTCTCTCAGAAGTGGCGCGACAGATGCGCTTAGAAGCGTAAAAGTGCCGTGACTGACGTAGGGTTATATGCGTAATCTGTACTTCAACTCTTTTATGATAGGACAGCAATCCGACACAACTGGAGATTTATCAAGCGCAGGAACTTGTTGTACTTTCCGAAGCACTGCCAACATGTCAACTGCGGGCTACAACTGAATAATCAATATTCCAACTAATGGTTATTCAGTTGTAGACCGACATGGGATTCAAACCCCGGACTTCATATTAGCAGCCTCGCTAAAAACCACGTTTTTACTTTAACGCGTTCGGAGCGGAGGTGCCGAATGCCTAGTATTATAAACCCCGAAATTGATGACTGTGGAAAACAAAAATGCTGAATATTATTAATAAATTTTAGTATAATATAGTATGTATACATACTGTATTATACAAAAAGGAGAAGGAGATGTCTCCATACATTCTTGGGCCCAAGTGTTAACACGATGAAAGTAGGACCATTTGAAAGCGTATATATAAACAATCCATAGCTGAAAATCTGGCAAGATTTGTCAATCTAGGAGCTGAGTTATTATAGAATAAGTAAAAGTGGGATTATCTATTACCTACACTATAACAGGTGATTTTTCACTGTTATTACACTGTAACAGGCTATTTTTCACTATAATTACTTAAAGATATAAATACAGGATCAGTATAATATCACCAAAAAAGCGGTGGTTAATAATGAAACGAAATTGTGAAACGATTAACGAAAGTTTAAACAACAACTACTATGTGAAGTGAATATTGGGGATATCGATCTGTTATCGATTACTTTAATTGTTGTTGTAACTGTTACTTGTTGAAATGTTGATATTTTGTATTTTTTATTATTATTTTGTAGATATGTACGCAATTATTTTTTATCTCCTTAACACAAAAAACAATAATCGAAAATAGACATTAAAATGCTCAATTTAATCGATAATCGACTATATTGTACTCGTTTCAAATTGAATCGAAAATCTGTCTATTTCTTTTAAGTAAATAGTTTGAAGTTTGAACTGTCAATTCAAGTTTCAAAATAAGAAGATTTCACTAGTGTATTCTTTATGGTGATCGATTTATTGCCATAAAGAATACACTACAATCGATTTTCTAACTTATTTTATTGTTTTTTCGAATTCTTGATTGTAAAATGAGCTACTTTTTTGTATTTTACTTTATAAAAATATGACCAATTTTTAAAGTATTAATCAATTAGTTAACTTTAGGCCCAAAAATCCCATTCTCCTTTATTGACAATGTCTCAGTAGCGTAGCGTATGTATTCATACTGTATTATACAAAAAATTATTGACAATATCTTCTCAGTAGGAAGTTATGGTTTCGAGTCAGATTGTGTTCACGTCTCTGTATTTACTATTTACATATTACGAATATGTGGTTAACTTTGCTACGCATATCTCAAGTTGCATAAGTTTGCTTGCGTGTGAAAGTCTTTCATAAAAACGTGGTTGAGGCCATTAAATTTACTGGCTGTGCTCGAGATGAGTTGGTGTATATACCACAGATACCACTTATACCAACGGAGTACCCATTCGAATTTAAATGATAGCAATTCCCCCTTAAGGTTTGTTTCGCAATGATGATCAATAAGTCTCAGGGTCAGTCACTGAAAACAGCAGGAATTATCTTAGGGGGGATTGCTTCTCGCATGGCCAGTTTTACGAGGCCTGCTCGAGAGTGAGCTCATCTAACAACTTGGTCGCGTTAGCATCTGAAGGCAGAACTTCTAATGTAGTATAGAAAAAAGTATTTTCAGCATAGACTGAAAAAATAAATTGTTTTAATCCTTAGGTACTTCCTTGGGTAGGTTTCCTGCGCGAGCTAAGCCGCGGACAAAAGCTAGTCATATATATGTTTCAAAACGAATAATCGATTACTATATTATTATTATTAACACGCAAAATACGCGCTAAGACGTGGAGTTGCGAAAAACAGCCCGTTTATTCTATTTTATTCTATTCTATTATTGTTATTAATCAGATTTTCAGGCAGACATTTAGACATTGGGGCGGATCTCTCGCGTTCATAGACTTCCAACGCTTAACAATAGGGTGCCTAGCAATAAGTCTGATAATTGTTATACAAAGTCTCGGATTGAGGATGACTAACTCTAGTCCAGTTTTTCTAGTCCATATTTCACGAACGCATATCACGTCAAAATTCACGAAACCATCCTCACCATCTGGATGCTTGGCCGTCCACGACTGTGCGCTTTACTAGGATTTTTCTTCCTCGTACAACTTTTCTGTGGAATTGTTTACTACCGGCAATTTTTCCGGACCGATACGACTTAGGGATCTTCAAGAAAAGAGCTTACACCTTTCTAAATGGCTGGCAACGCATCTGCAATTCCCATTATTCACTTACCATCAGGTGAGCTGTGTGCTCATTTGCCCCCACTTCTATAAAAAAGAAGTTTAACCCTCAAAAGACACAACTTTGCGTGTTTGCTGCTATAAAAACTCCTTTGTCGTATCTTTTCAAATTCAGGGCACTCTCCTTGATGCCTCAGCTAAAATCAGAATCCTCGGCATCGACATATAGAATTATGTTCAGTAACCACGAACTTGGAATGGAAGGTTAAACTGGCCTTTAAAAGAAGCCAATTTAGCCTTACCTTCTAAATAAGCGGGATAGTATTTCATGCCGGCACACCGCTTGAAACTATACGAGGCGCAAGTTCGGCTTCACATGGAATACTGTTTTCATTTCTGGGCCTCTATTCTAGTGCAAGCTCCTTCCACTTGACCGCATTCATCGCAGAACAGTTCGAATCGTCGACGATCGAGTTCTTTCTGATTGACTCAATTCACTGACGCTGCGAAGGGATGTTGCATCCCTTTGCATTCTCAAACTTTTTTTTAGGGGAGTGCTTTGAGAAATTGTTCTGATTCATTCCATCTGGATGCTTGGCGGTCCAGCACTGTTACGGCCAGCAGCTGCTTATCTAACAGTAGAGTCTCCGGGCCCATAGAGGAAGAATCTACAAGCAGGTGCCGGTCGAGCCTCCTACAGGCCAAAGGTGGAAAATTTCTAATTAAAATAAACAATCAGGGGGGAGCGTTCTATTCTAATAAAGGGAGCTTACTTACCTCTATCCAAGGCGACTGGTCCCTCAGGATTCGGTCAGGTCGCATGTGTATGTATAGTGCTAGGAAAGTAAGGGTCAGTGATGTGTATCTGGGTGTTGCTGGTAGTGTTATTGACCTTATTAGACCGTTACCCTCTGCAGCAGTTCGGCCCTCATCACCTCTCCCAACTACGGTATCCTTCCGCAGTCACTTTCTTCGTTTTCTTCGATGACTGCTCATTAAATCTGTCGTACGATTAACTTAGTAACGAGAGTAAGTGGCTTCTGTTAGGTAACAGAAACCACTTACTCTCGTTCGTTATAAAGCTTAACACGCGTGACCAGATCAAAGGTCACTACCGTTCCGCGTGGCAAAAGTTATTTCTTGAACATAAAATGCCGCTCTAGCTATTATTGTCGAATGCACTTATATAGATTCTGATTTAGACATAATAAGTCCCGGGTGAAGCAAACAAGAAAGGAATGCGCGTTACGTATCCTAAACCGTATATTTCCTAGATGCGCGTGTCGTATACCGCCTCCGAGTTCCCGACAAAAAAAGACAGCGTGCCGCCGATTGCAGCGCTGAATTTGGACTCTCAATTTTTCTAGCGCGTTCTTGACACACACCGTTCAAAACGCTCGGCCGAACTTCATTCCGTATCGCGCCGGGCCGAGTGCCATCTAACGTCGATGTAAGACATTAGCGATTTTACGGGAACAAGCAGAGTACGTTTCACTAGGAGTTTTCTTCAACGTACGAACTTTCTGTGGAATAATTTACCACCGTCGATTTTTTCAGACCTAAACGCCTTAGGGACTTCAAGAAAAGAGCTTACTCCTTTTTAAAAAGCCGGAAACGCACCAGCAATTGCCTTAGTATTGCAGTTGTTCATGGGCGGCCGTAGTCACCTATAAAAAAAAGAAACTTATTGATTCAATTTGAGTTATTAATTTTACTAACATACAATTCAATTCTTAACTAAATAACGAGAGTATTTACATAGCAGGTTTTAAAATTGGTATGTTTGTAGATGTTTTTATATAGCTCACAATATACTTGCATGAAAAAGCATAATGACAGCTTAACGTTTTTCTTCGTATGATGATCGTAAATACCCAATTTGCTGATTACAACATTGAAGTATAATAATGTATTTATAATAATGACATAATATCTCAAAGAATAACAAAGCGTTCCATCTTAGTCCTCAATAATGAAAACGCACCTGTATTTTGATTCGGGGGAACTTTGATGATCGAGGGAAGCTATAGTTTTCTATAAATCACAGTACACACTTAACATCAGGTGAACTGTGTGCTCACATAATATCACCTATTTTCTGTTAAAAAAAGAAATATTTAAATGTAATTGTTATAATGAAACAACTACATGTACATAACTTTAAATTAATATTTAGAATGATAATGTGTACTTCGGTAGCGTTATTGTAATTCAAACCATAAAACAAAAGTTTGTTGTGTCTCCAGTGGACTAGAAAGCTAACTCCTGTCACTAATTTTCAAATTTAACTTGTAAGCTTTGTTTCTTGTAAGTACAACGAGGCTGTTAATTTAACCGCAGTTCTCTAACAAGTTT
Source organism: Parnassius glacialis (assembly GCA_033319125.1). Taxonomy (NCBI): domain Eukaryota; kingdom Metazoa; phylum Arthropoda; class Insecta; order Lepidoptera; family Papilionidae; genus Parnassius; species Parnassius glacialis. The sequence continues at coordinate 23,280,672 of JAVANC010000023.1, read as the reverse complement.
TAAATTTTTACTTCGAAGGAAATTTTTTACAAAATAGTATTATTTTAAAATCCATTACGTAAAATTGCTCATAAGTCAGAAAATGCAATTTTTATTATGGCCCTGTAATTTAACCAGACAAAATAGAGAAAACACTCAAAAGCCAGAAGACGAGTAAATCACCAGTTTCAGATAAGATCAGTTCGAGCTGATGCAGGGCACAACCGTTTTTTAACTTCCCGCTTTGAAAATTAATAATTTCCAAATGTAAGAAGTTATAGATTTCGGTCCGATTTTGAGAATACGAATTTTCATCAGATCTCCACGTTTTGACCTAAGAAGCCGTTTCGACTATTCCCGGCTGGACATCCGTCCGTATGAATTTTTTTGTTGTTTTCTGGACAGCAGCAATCTCCCCCACTCCCGACTATAGGCGTACGGCCAATCGTCTTCAACGAGAAGTCCGTTTCCGCCTCTCCGAATTTCGATACCTCGAAAAGATTAAGCTCATGGAGAATATCTCTTCCCTTCATACAGCTTACTATCAGATGGCAAGAGCCCTCCGTATAGACGCTATCACCCACACTCTCCCTCTCTCCCGTCCCGACGGTACGGGAGCACGAGGAAAAGGTTGAGTGCTTTGCAAACTGCATTGCCACACAATGCTCTCCTAGCTCTCAACCCACCGACCCCTCCCACATCCAGATAGTAGAGGATGAGGAACTCACCCCACACAGCCTCTGACCCTATCACTGTGTCCAATGATAAAATCTCACCCCTCATCAAAGGACTGAAGCCCAAAAAGGCTCCGGGTGCGGATGGCATCTCCAACCAACGCCTTTAACATTTCCCTGAGCAGGTGTTAACCCTTTTGGCTATTATCTTCAACGCCTGCTTCAATCTTAGTTACTTTCCCACTACGTGGAAAGAGGCAACTGTCATTGGTATCCTCAAGTCAGGAAAGCCTCTCAACCGACCCTCCAGTCATCGTCCCATCAGCCTGCTCAAGGCCTTCGGCAAACTCTTCAAAAGAGTCAACCTCACTCGCATGAGGCTCCATCTGTTTCCCACAGACGGTGACCCTCTTGTCATTCCCCACCAATTTGGTTTCCGACCGAAACTTTCTTGTCCCCAACAAGTTCACCGTATTGTGGAATATATCCTCAGCGGTTTCTATCCTCCTCGTCATAAGACCATCGCGGTCTTTTTCGATATTGCAAAAGCTTTCGATAGAGTCTGGCACGAAGGTCTTATCTACAAACTATATAAAATATGTCTCCTTGATCGTCTTGTACGTCTCGTGGCCTCTTACCTGAAGGATCGTACCTTTCGTTTGAGACACGATGGCTTGCTCTCCTCTCAGCGCCCCATCAAAGCTGGTGTTCCTCAGGGCTCAGTACTTACTCCTTTCCTGTATATCCTGTTCACCAACTTCATTCCCATCCCGTCAAATGGTGTCCAGCTCTCCCTCTTCGCAGACGACTTTGCCCTCTTTTGTAAAGGTATCCCGCTACCTTTTATATGAAACAAGATCCAAAAGTTAGTTGATGACTGAGGAGCTTAGTTACAAAAATGGCCCATCGATGTGTTCATGTATGTGTGCGTATGAATGTTGTGCCTGCGCCCCCGTTTCCCTAAACAGGGTCGCTTACGATTCGGCAGACAGGCCTTAAAAGTCAATGCCAGTCTCAAAGGTGGTGTTTAGTGGGTAGGCACTTAGGGTGGTTAGTTTAGGTTAGTCGCTAGTGAGTCCCACATTACCACGACAGCCGGCTGTCGTGGTATTCTTAGAGCATTCACCACCTCCCTCTCGTTTCGGGGGAAACTCTTTTCAATTGCTTATGGGCGCAAAAAAACGGGCCTACTGATTATAAATGCAACATTTGTCTCGATAACACGTGTAGTCCAAGCGCTGCGATCGTTTACGGAACAGTACTTTGTAGACCAAATTTATCTTTTTTAAACTGTGATTTTCAGCGCAATTTTGTGTGTTTGCACCCTACTTTCGCACCATGAGGCACAAAATTAAGGAAATGGCCCCGAGTTCCCGGCGTCCCTTTAATGGGGCAGGGGTGCGAAGAATCTCCGGGAGGAAAACCGGCGACGAGGTTCGCCACCCGTCACGTTCTGTCCCCCGGAGGGGCGAAAAGTGGATTGCGGAAGCCCGTCTGGCTACATTGAATGTATGTGTGTGGAGGAATGAATGATAAGATGAATGAAGTATGCCATATGATGCATGATAGAGGAATAGACTTGTTATGTGTAAATGAGACGAAACGGAAGGGAAAGGATGTCACTATACATGGCTGGTGTAGACGAGACCGAGCGGGCATGCCAGGGAGCCGGTATCATCCTTTCAGGAAGAATGGGTCATTGTGTGAAAGAGTATGAATGTGTAAGCCCGAAACTGCTATAGATACGAATGAAAATGGGCTTAAAGAAGTTGTTTGGTTTAGGAGTCTACGCCCCAGACATGTCTAAGCCCACTTATATCCGAGAGCAGTTTTGGGAGTTGGTAAGTATGGTGCTAATGAAATGCAAGGTTAATGAAAATATTGTGATATTAGGCGATTTTAATGGAAGGGTTGGGGTGAGGAGGCTTGGTTATGAAAGGATATTTGGAACGTTTGGTGATGAAAGTATAAATGAGAATGGTGAAAGCCTTCTCGCCGTATCCGTGGAAAAGAGTCTTTTTGTGACGAACACTTTCTTTCGTCATAAGAAGATTCACACGTATACATGGGAAAGAGGTGATGATAGAAGTATGATAGATTTCATAATTGTTGATGAAAGAATGAGAAGCGCGGTGGTAGATACAAGGGTTTACCGGGGCTCTAACGTAGGGACGGATCATTACTTGGTCTTATGCCGAATTAATGGTCTTTTCAGACGTTGGAGGCATCAGACATCTGTGTCTACCACTGCGTTACAGCGTGTAAGAACAGAGAGGTTACAAGATGAAGGTGTGAAAGAGAAGTTCAAATGTAGATTGAGAGAAAATATAAGTGGTGTGGCTGAATTGTGTATGAATGATTTAGACTTGGAGACTGTGTGGTATAATATCAAGAAAGGTTTAGTGGATGCAGCTAACGAAGTATGTGGTGTAAGTAAGAGAAAGAATGAAAGGAAAAATAACACAATAATAATTATGTTGGGATGATGAGGTAGGGATGGAAGTTGAAGCAAAGAAGAAAGCATGGCTAGATTTACTAGCAACCAAGGCTAGTAATTCTAGCAGTATGAATGGTGATATTGAAAGGAAAAAGGCAGTCTTTAGACACCTAAATAAGAGAGTAAAAGAAGAAGTTGAAAGGAAAAAGCAAGAAAGAACGGATAAGAATGATAGAAGAATATCGGATAACTTCCAGGCAAACATTAAAATGTTCTGGAAGCTCGTAAGAACTACCAGGGGTTCAAAACAGCCTAGAATGAATGCTATACAAGACCAGAATGCCTGTATTCTGAATGACGACGTTTTGAGTTTAAGAAGATGGAAGGAATACTTTGAAAGCGTGTTTATGAGTGATGAGACGTTTGAATTAAATGAAATAGAAATTCCGAAAGTAGACGAAATAGATAGAGATGTAAGTATAGATGAAATAATGAAAGCAATGAAAAGTATGAAAGCAGGTAAGGCAGCCGGTTATGATAGAGTATCTCTCGAAATGCTAAGGGCTGGAGAAGGAGTGGTAGCAGACCTGCTGTACACCTTGTTTAATTTATGTTGGGACCTTAAGCGGGTACCGGGAGACTGGTGCAAAGCCGTGATAGTCCCAATATATAAAGGAAAAAGATCACAGCAGGACTGTGAAAACTACCGTGGTATCAGCCTTCTTAGCATTGTGGGGAAACTGTATGCTAAGGTACTAATTGAAAGAGTTATGAAAGAAACTGATGGAAAAATTTGGGATGTGCAAGCGGGATTTAGAAAGGGAATGGGATGTACGGATCAGGTCTTTTCCATGTGCATGATCGCGGAGAAGTTTTTGGCCAAAAACCAAAAAGTTTTTTGTGCGTTCATAGACTTGGAGAAGGCTTATGACAGAGTGGATAGGGATGTGTTATGGCAAACACTGAACTCATTTGGGTTGAACGCTGGCTTGATACAGGCATTGAAGTCTCTATATAGGGACTCTAGTGCTTGTGTCAGGATCAACGGGGCCTACTCGGACTTGTTTGGCATCCATTAAGGTGTCAGACAGGGCTGAGTGGCTTCCCCGTGGCTGTTCAACCTATTTATGGACAGTTGTTTAGAAAATTTGAAAGTAGAAGAATGCGGGTTAAGAATGGGTGAGTTAACCGTCAAATGCCTTTTGTACGCCGATGATTAAGTCATACTTGCGTCGTCGGCAGCCGAGTTGCAAATTATGGTTACATTAATGAACAGGACATTAAAAGAAAAGGGAATGAAAGTGAATGCAAGTAAGACGAAAGTTATGGTTTTTGAAAGAGAAGAAAGTAAAACGATATGTGAAATAAGAATAGAAGGGGAGTTGGTAGAGCAAGTAGATGAGTTTTTGTATTTGGGATGTGTGTTTAGCAGGGATGGTAGATATGATAAGGATATAGAACGACGAGTGAATGCAGGAAATAGAGTGAATGGGGCTCTACACTCTATTGTGAAAAGTCAGAATGTGTCCAAAAAGGCACGTATCGCAATTCACAATGCTGTGTTAGTGCCTACTTTAATGTATGGTAGTGAAAGCTGGGTGTGGCAAAAGAAGCACGAGAGTAGAATAAATGCTATAGAAATGCGGTCATTAAGGAGTATGTTAGGGATGAATCTGAAGGACAGAGTGAGAAATTGTTTAATAAGAGAAGAGTGTGGTTTGCAAGATGATGTTGTGACCAGGATTAAGAAAGGAATGCTTCGGTGGTTTGGTCATGTATAAAGAATGAATGAGGAAAGAGTGACAAAGAAAATTTATGTTGCAGGTGTAAACGGCAGAGTCGGGAAGGGTCGCCCTAGGCGATAGTTTATCGACCAAATTGGCGATATATTGAAAATGGGCCAAATCAAGAGTACCTTTAACCGACGAGCGTGTATGCGTAGGTATATGGATGTGGAGGAAGCGAGAGAAGTCTGTCAGGATCGTGCCAAGTGGGGGTCCGTAGTCTCTGCCTACCCCTCTGGGTGACAGGCGTGAGTGTTTATGTATTATGTTTTGTGTGTTTTGAATTTCTAAAATTGATTCATTACATTTCTAATACTTTCGATTTGAATTTTCTATTGCTTTTTTTCAAAAAGTCTGCATTTTAGCGCATAACACTGAATAAATTGAATAAATAGATTTTGTTTGTCATATATAGAGTTTGTTATCACAATGACTGTTGAATTATTGAAAATTGATGGGACTATGGTGCCTCACACCGTGGTTCCTATAATTGGAGATGGAAGCTGTCTGTTTAGGGCTGTCTCCTATCTATTGTATGACACATAGTTGATGGCCAGAGAAATTCGCGAGCAAATTGCTAGCCATGTGGTGGCCAACTGGAAAGAGTATTCAATTATGTCCCATTACATAAATGGGGACAATTGCTCCAGTGCCGCTGAATACTGCATTGACATGTCACGCCCTTTTACTTATGGTAGTTTATGTGAGCTGGAAGTGGCAGGGCGATTCTTTCCATGGGTCTTTGAAGTATACCGCAACAGTATCACCTCAAACGGGGCTTCCCCATATTGACATCTTACTATGGCTAGAGCAGCGTATCACCCCAGATAAGATTGACAATGTTATTAGAGCTGAAATACCTGATCCTGAGTAATACCCTCTCTTTTACGATATTGTGAAGGCCAACATGATACATGGCCCTTGCGGTAGTTTAAACCACAAATCGCCCTGCACGAAAGAGGGATGATGAACTAAGAGGTATCCTCGACCACTTCTCAAGGAGACACAGACAGAAGACGATGGATATCCGCAATACAGGAGGTTGTCTCCAGCTGACGGTGGTTACACAATAAAAAATAATGAACTTTAGTTGGTCAACCGCTGGGTTGTGCCTAACAATCCTGTACTGTTACGTACTTTCAATTCTCATATTAATGTGGAGTACTGCAGCTCTGTTAAGTCTATCAAGTATATTTGTAAATACGTGAATAAGGGAAGTGATCAAGCAGCCTTCACTATAGAGAATGAGAAAGATTAGGTGAAAATGTACGAAAGCGGCCGGTACATAAGTAGTTTCGAAGCAGTTTGGAGGAATTTAAGCTTTCCCATTCATGAAAAATTCCCTTCAGTCTTAAATCTCGCTGTTCACCTTGAAAACGGCCAACATGTATACTTTATCTAAAATAACCTGCAGAAAAACTAAAGAGTCTACCTCAGACAACGCTGCTAGCGTTTTTTGAAATCTGCAAAACGGACAATTATGCCAAAACACTGCTGTACTCTGAAGTTCCTTCTTACTTTGTCTGAAACAAAAATATAATTTCCCTAAGGAAAAGACGGCGAGTTGTAGAGGGCTGGCCCGGAGGGAGAAAAGAGCACGTTCTGGGTAGGGTCTACACCATTCATCCAAACAACACCGAGTGCTACCACCTACGCCTGTCGCTCCATGAGGTTACATGACCGACATCTTTTGAAGACTTAAAGACTGTGAATGGTATCCTCCATCCAACATTTCAGTCTGCATGTAAGACTCTTGAATTGTTCGAAGACGATAAGCATTGTGACACTACTTTAGAGAAAGCTGCATTGTGCAATTCTCCTTTGAAGCTGCGAGAGCTATTTACAATAATTTTAATTTTATGTCAACTCTCTAATCCTTCAAGCCTTAGGGAGAAATACAAAGACAGTCTCTCGGAAGACATGAAAAGGAAACTGGAGAGAGAATTGCAAGATATTGCGCAACTGCTCATAGACGAAGTGTACAACAGATGCTTGATATTGATCGAAGATGCAGTGTGAGCTCAAGCAGGACAAAACTTGGCACAATATGGATTGCCTCAGCCAAAAAGATCTACAGCAACATACGGTAATCGAGAATATCTGAGGGAGATTAATTATGACCTTGGTATTCTGAGAGAAGTGGTGTCCTCTAATGAGGAGTTAGTGACGGATGAACAGCTTTACGTTTATAAGGATAATGATTTTCTGGATGCTCCTGGTGGCACTGAAAAAACCTTCCTTATCAATTTGCTATTGGCAAAAGTAAGGAGTAATCGTGGCATCGCCTTAGCTGTCGCATCGTCAGGAATCGCAGCAACACTGTTAAAGGGAGGCAAGACAGCTCACACTGTCTTCAAGCTCCCGTTAAATCTCATCCATGTCGAAACTCCATCCTGCATCATTTCAAACCAGAGTAATAGGGCTCAAGTGCTGCGCAATTGTATACTTATAGTTTGGGATGAAAGCACGATGGCGCATAAAGAGGGTTTCGAAGCACTAAACAGAACTCCAAAAGATATCAGAGAGAACGATGATATGATGGGTGGAGTCACCGTGTTGTTAGCTGGAGACTTCCGTCAGACTCTCCCGATAGTGCCGAGGGGAACCCGAGCTGACGAAGTTAAGGCTGGCATTAAGACCTCAAATCGTTGGCCAAAAAGAAAAACATGCGAGTGTACTTGAAGGGCGATGTTTGCGCTGGACAATTCTCCGATCTCCTCCTTAAAATAGTAAACGGAGAATATACGGAAACTGAACGAAAAACCATCAGATCTTGCCTTAGTTGTGTCGACCGTTGATGACCTAATAACCCGTATATATCCAGATGTTTACCACTTACACAGCAAATCCACAGAGTGGCTGTGCGAACGTGCGATTCTCAACCTAAGAACGATCAGGCTTCCGTCATTAATGACACTTTGTTGAAGTCGTTCTAAGGTGAATAATATCAGTACAAAACTGTGGACACTGTTGTGCATACGGATGATGCTATACACTATCCTGTGGAGTTCCTAAATACACTCAACCCACCTGTTCTACCGTCTCACACACTTATCCTCAACTAATTCAGATTTCCAGTAATGCTACTCTCTCAATTTGCCTAAGTTGCCTTCTCTTTCTGTTGCATATCTCCAGTTTAAATAATGTAATGGTCGTTAGACTTGTTCAATTTTAATGATAATTTGTTCAGCAGTTCCTTTTTGTAAATAATATTAATCGATTAAATGGAAATCTAAAAAAATTTTGAAATGACAATCTGTTCCTTTTCATTACATATTACAGCATTCCTGATTTTGTAGTTTCCTCCTGGGAGAGTCTAAGACCACTATAAGCATTCATGTTATAAGCACATTTAAAATAGGACTGACTCTTCAGTCTATTTTTAGAGAAACTTGGATGAATATCCAGTTTGAACGTGCTCCTCTCTTTCACTTTTTACTAAGAAGAATATAATGTGATTTTGCCTATTTTTTTAATCTTTTTCACTCCTTAGATCTTCACTCCTCCATGAACTCAATGAATACTTTTAAACGCCGCCCATCTCTTTCGGTTGCTTCATTCTACAAATATCGTACGACAAAATTTTATTTACATACATACATACATATACACACACATACACACGGACGGATGTCCAGCCGGGAATAGTCGAAACGGCTTCTTAGGTCAAAACGTGGAGATCTGATTAAAATTCGTATTCTCAAAATCGGACCGAAATCTATAACTTCTTACATTTGGAAATTATTAATTTTCAAAGTGGGAAGTTAACAAACGGTTGTGCCCTGCATCAGCTCGAACTGATCTTATCTGAAACTGGTGATTTACTCGTCTTCTGGCTTTCGAGTGTTTTCTCTATTTTGTCTGGTTAAATTACAGGGCCATAATAAAAATTGCATTTTCTTACTTATGAGCAATTTTACGTAATGGATTTTAAAATAATTCTATTTTGTAAAAATTTTCCTTCGAAGTAAAAATTTAAAACTTGTTAGAGAACTGCGGTTAAATTAACAGCCTCGTTGTACTTATAACAAAAAAAATACAAAGCTTACAAGTTAAATTTGAAAATTAGTGATCCCGTCACTAGTTAACTTTCTAGTACACTGGAGACACAACAAACTTTTGTTTTATGGTTTGAATTACAATAACGCTACCGAAGTACACATTATCATTCTAAATATTAATATAAAGTTATGTACATGTAGTTCTTTCATTATAACAATTTCATTTTATTATTTCTTTTTATAATAGAATAAAGGTGATATCATGTGAGCACACAGTTCACCTGACGTTAAGTGTGTGCTGTGATTTATAGAAAACTATAGCTTCCCTCGATCATCAAAGTTCCCCCGAATCAAATTACAGGTGCGTTTTCATTATTGAGGACTAAGATGGAACGCTTTGTTATTTTTTGAGTAATTATGTCATTATTATAAATACATTATTATACTTCAATATTGTAATCAGCAAAATGGGTATTTACGATCATCATACAAAGAAAAAAATTAAGCTGTCATTATGCTTTTTCACGCAGGTATTGTGTGAGCTATATAATAACATCTACAAACATACCAATTTAAAAACCTGCTATGGAGATACTCTCGTTTTTTAGTAAAGAATTGAATTGTATGTTAGTAAAATTAATAATTCAAATTGAATCAATAAGTTTCTTTTTTTTATAGGTGACTACCGCTGCCCATGAACAACTGCAATACCAAGGGAATTGCTGATGCGTTTCCGGCTTTTTAAAAAGGAGTAAGCTCTTTTCTTGAAGTCCCTAAGGCGTATCGGTCTGGAAAAATCGACGGTGGTAAATTATTCCACAGAAAGGTCGTACGTTGAAGAAAACTCCTAGTTAAACGTACAGTGCTGGACCGCCAAGCATCCAGATGGAATAAATCAGATCAATTTCTCAGAGAACTCCCCTAAAAAAAAGTTTGAAAATGCAAAGGGATGCAACATCCCTTCGCAGCGTCAGTGAATCGAGTCAATCAGAAAGAACTCGATCGTCGACGATTCGAACTGCTCTGCGATGAATGCGGTCAAGTGGAAGGAGCTTGCACTAGAATCGAGGCCCAGAAATGAAAACAGTATTCCATGTGAAGCCGAACTTGCGCCTCGTATAGTTTCAAGCGGTGTGCTGGCATGAAATACTATCCCGCTTATTTAGAAGGTAAGGCTAAATTGGCCTCTTTTAAAGGCCAGTTTAACCTTCCCTTCCAAGTTCGTGGTTACTGGACATAATTCTATATATCGACGCCGAGTCTGATTTTAGCTGAGGCATCAAGGAGAGTGCCCTGAAATTGAAGAGATACGACAAAGGAGTTTTTATATCAGCAACACGCAAAGTTGTTACTTTTGAGGGTTAAACTTCTTTTATATAGAAGAGGGGGCAAATGAGCACACAACCCACCTGATGGTAGGTGAATAATGGGAATTGCAAATGCGTTGCCGGCCTTTTAGAAAGGCGTATGCTCTTTTCTTTAAGGTCCCTAAGTAAACACGCCGATAGTAAACAATTCCACAGAAAAGTTGTACGAGGAAGTAAAATCCTAGTAAAGCACACAGTCGTGGACGGCCAAGCATCCAGGTGAAAAGGATGGTTTTGTGAATTTTGACGCGATGTGCGTTCGTGAAATTTGGACTAGAAAAACTGGACTAGATTTAGTCATCCTCAATCCTAGACTTTGTATAACAATTATCAGACTTATTGCTAGGAACCCTATTGTTAAGCGTTAGAAGTCTATGAATGCGAGAGATCCGCCCCAATGTCTAAATGTCTGCCTGAAAATCTGATTAATAACAAAAATAGAATAGAATAAAATAGAATAAACGGGCTGTTTTTCGCAACTCCACGTCTTAGCGCGTATTTTGCTTGTTAATAATAATAATATAGTAATCAATTATAAGTTTTGAAACATATATATGACTAGCTTTTGCCCGCGGCTTAGCTCGCGCAGGGAACCTACCTAAGGAAGTACCTAAGGGTTAAGACTATTTATTTTTTTAGTCTATGCTGAAAGTACTTTTTTCTATACTACATTAGAAGTTCTGCCTTCAGATGCTAACACGACCAAGTTGTTAGATGAGCTCACTCTCGAGCAGGCCACGTAAAACTGGCCTTGCGTAAAGCAATCCCCCCTAAGATAATTCCTGCTGTTTTCAGTGACTGACCCTGAGACTTATTGATCGTCATTGCGAAACAAACCTTAAGGGGGAATTGCTATCATTTAAATTTGAATGGGTACTCCGTTGGTATAAGTGGTATCTGTGGTATATACACCAACTCACCTCGAGCACAGCCAGTAAATATAATGGCCTCAACCACGTTTTTATGAAAGGCTTTCACACGCAAGCTGTTCCCATTACACAACTTAGGCAAATTAAGAGAGTATCATTACTGGAACTCTGAATTAGTTGAGGATAAGTGTGTGAGACGGTAGACCAGGTGGGTTGAGTGTATTTAGGAACTCCACAGGATAGTGTATAGCATCATCCGTATGCACAACAGTGTCCACAGTTTTGTACTGATATTCTTCACCTTAGAATGACTTCAACAAAGTGTCATTAATGACGGAAGCCTGATCGTTCTTAGGTTGAGAATCGCACGTTCGCACAGCCACTCTGTGGATTTGCTGTGTAAGTGGCAAACATCTGGATATATTCGGGTTATTAGGTCATCAACGGTCGACACAACTAAGGCAAGATCTGGTGGAATTGTAATTTTTCCCTCAGTTTCCGTATATTCTCCGTTTACTGTTTTAAGGAGGAAATCGGAGAATTGTCCAGCGCAAACATCGCCCTTCAAGTACACTCGCATGTTTTTCTTTTTGGCCAACGATTTGAGGTCTTAATGCCAGCCTTAACTTCGTCAGCTCGGGTCCCCCTCGGCACTATCGGGAGAGTCTGACGGAAGTCTCCAGCTAACAACACAATGACTCCACCCATCATATCATCGTTCTCTCTGATATCTTTTGGAGTTCTGTTTAGTGCTTCAAAACCCCCTTTATGCGCCATCGTGCTTTCATACCAAACTATAAGTTTACAATTGCGCAGCACTTGAGCCCAATTACTTTGTTTTGAAATGTTGCAGGATGGAGTTTCGACATGGATGAGATTTAACGGGAGCTTGAAGACAGTGTGAGCTGTCTTGCCTCCCTTCAATAGTGTTGCTGCGATTCCTGACGATGCGACAGCTAAGGCGATGCCACGATTACTCCTTACTTTTGCAAATAGCAAATTGATAAGGAAGGTTTTTTCAGTGCCACCAGGAGTATCCAGAAAAACATTATGCTTCTAAACGTAAAGCTGTTCATCCGTCACTAACTCCTCATTAGAGGACACCACTTCTCTCAGAAAACCAAGGTTATAATTAATCTCTCTCATATATTCTCGATTGTCGTATGTTGCTGTAGTTTTTTTTTGACTGAGGCAATCCATATTGTGCCAAGTTTTGTCCTGCTTGAGCTCACACTGCATCCTCGATCAATATCAAGCATCTGTTGTACACTTCGTCTATGAGCAGTTGCGCAATATCTTGCAACTCTCTCTCCAGTTGCCTTTTTATGTCTTCCGAGAGACTGTCTTTGTAATTCTCCCTAAGGCTTGAAGGATTAGAGAGTTGACATAAAATTAATATTATTGTAAATAGCTCTCGCAGCTTCAAAGGAGAATTGCACAATGCAGCTTTCTCTAAAGTAGTGTCACAATGCTTTTCGTCTTCGAACAATTCAAGAGTCTTACATGCAGACTGAAATGTTGGATGGAGGATACCATTCACAGTCTTTAAGTCTTCAAAAGATGTCGGTCATGTAACCTCATGGAGCGGCAGGCGTAGGTGGTAGCACTCGGTGTTGTTTGGATGAATGGTGTAGACCCTACCCAGAACGTGCTCTTTTCTCCCTCCGGGCCAGCCCTCTACAACTCGCCGTCTTTTCCTTTTGGAAAATTTATTTTTGTTCCAGACAAAGTAAGAAGGAACTTCAGAGTACAGCAGTGTATTGGCATAATTGTCCGTTTTGCAGATTTCAAAAAACGCTAGCAGCGTTGTCTGAGGTAGACTCTTTATTTTTTCTGCAGGTTATTTTAGATAAAGTATACATATTGGCCCTTTTTAAGGTGAACAGCGAGATTTAAGACTGAAGGGAATTTTTCATGAATGGGAAAGCTTAAATTCCTCCAAACTGCTTCGAAACTACTTATGTACCGGCCGCTTTCGTACATTTTCACCTAATCTTTCTCATTCTCTATAGTGAAGGCTGCTTGATCACTTCCCTTATTCACGTATTTACAAATATACTTGATATACTTAACAGAGCTGCAGTACTCCACATTAAAATAAGAATTGAAATTACGTAACATTACAGGATTGTAAGGCACAACCCAGCGGTTGACCAACTTAAGTTCATTATTTTTTATTGTGTAACCATCGTCAGCTGGAGACAACCTTCTGTTTTGCGGATATCCATCGTCTCCTGTCTGTGTCTCCTTGAGAAGTGGTCGAGGATACCTCTTACTGCATCTACCCTCTTTCGTGCAGGGCGATTTGTGGTTTAAACTACCGCAAGGGCCATGTATCATGTTGGCTTTCACAATATAGTAAAAGAGAGGGTATTACTCAGGATCAGGTATTTCAGCTCTAATAACATTGTCAATCTTATCTGGGGTGATACGCTGCTCTAGCCATAGTAAGATGTCAATATGGGGAAGCCCCGTTTGAGGTGATAATGTTGCGGTATACTTCAAAGACCCATGGAAAGAATCGCCCTGCCACTTCCAGCTCACATAAACTACCATAAGTAAAAGGGCGTGACATGTCAATGCAGTATTCAGCGGCACTGGAGCAATTGTCCCCGTTTATGTAATGGGACATAATTGAAAACTCTTCCCAGTTGGCCACCACATGGCTAGCGATTTGCTTGCGTATTTCTCTGGCCATCAACTATGTGTCATACAATAGATAGGAGATAGCCCTAAACAGACAGCTTCCATCTCCAATTATATGAACTACGGTGTGAGGCACCATAGTCCCATCAGTTTTAAATAATTCAACAGTCATTGTAATAACAAACTCTATATATGACAAACAAAATCTATATATTCAATATATTCAGTGTTTTGCGCTAAAATGCAGACTTTATAAAAAAAAAAGCAATAGAAAATTCAAATTGAAAGTATCAGAAATGTAATGAATCAATTTTAGAAATTCAAAACACAAAAAATTGCGCTGAAAATCACAGTTTTAAAAAGATAAATTTGGTCTACAAAGTACTGTTCCGTAAACGATCGCAGCGCTTGGACTACACGTGTTATCGAGACAAATGTTGCATTTATAATCAGTAGGCCCGCTTTTTTTGCGCCCAGAAGCAATTGAAAAGAGTTTCCCCGGAAACGAGAGGGAGGTGGTGAATGCTCAAAGCATACCACGACAGCCGGCTGTCGTGGTAATGTGGGACTCACTAGCGACTAACCTAAACTAACCACCCTAAGTGCCTACCCACTAAACACTACCTTTGAGACTGGCATTGACTTATAAGGCCTTTCTGCCGAATCGGAAGCGACCCTGTTTAGGGAAAAGGGGGCGCAGGCCCAATATACATGCGCACACATACATGAACACATCGATGCGCCTTTTTTGGAACCAAGCTCCTCAGTCATCAACTAACTTTTGGATCTTGTTCTATATAAAAGTTAGCGAGATAACTTTACAAAAGAGGGCAAAGTCGTCTGCGAAGAGAGATAGCTGGACACCATTTGACGGGATGGGACAAGAGAGTCACCGTCTGTGGGAAACAGATGGATCCTCATGCGAGTGAGGTTGACTCTTTTGAAGAGTTTGCCGAAGGCCTTGATGAGGCTGATGGGACGATGAGTGGAGGGGAGGTTGAGAGACTTTCCTGGCTTGAGAATACCAATGACAGTTGTCTCTTTCAACGTAGTGGGAAAGTAACAAAAATTGAAGCAGGCGTTGAAGATAATAGCTAAAAGGGTTAACACCTGCTCAGGGAAATGTTAAAGGCCTTGGTTGGAGATGCCATCCGCACCCGGAGCCTTTTTGGGCTACAGTCCTTTGATGAGGGGTGAGATTTTATCATTGGACACAGTGATAGGGTCAGAGGCTGTGTGGGGTGAGTTCCGGCGGCGGACCTCATCCTCCACTATCTGGATGTGGGAGGGGTCGGTGGGTTGAGAGCTAGGAGAGCATTGTGTGGCAATGCTGTTTGCAAAGTACTCAACCTTTGTCTCGTGCTCCCGTACCGTCGGGACGGGAGAGAGGGGGAGTGTGGGTGATAGCGTCTATACGGAGGGCTCTTGCCATCTGATAGTAAGCTGTATAAAGGGAAGAGATATTCTCCATGAGCTTACTCTTTTCGAGGTCTCGAAGTTCGGAGAGGCGGAAACGGACTTCTCGTTGAAGACGATTGGCCGTACGCCTATAGTCGGGGGTGGGGGAGATTGCTGCTCTCCGGAAAGCAGTTCTCTTGGCTTTCATAAGGTTGCTAATATGTAGGGAAAGACCATCATTATTAACAACAGGGGCGACCCTTTCATTCTCCTTAAGGGAGGATTTTATAATGTTAGAGAGAAAATCGACCGCGGTGTCGATTTTTTCGGGACTGTCAAAGTCCGACGAGATGGAGATGGGGGAGTCCTGTGTTTAAGGAGTCCATAACTAAAGCTATGGACTCCTTGAAGCCCTTTCAGTTAGTGAAGGTTTTCGTCGAGGGGGTTGAGGGAGGTGTCTGATGGCCAAGAATGAGGGAGACCGGAGCGGATCCTAGATCATCTAGCGTATCGATTGCCCTGAGGTTGAGGGAAACTCCTTTGACTAACGCAAAGTCTAGCACGTCGGGAGCGTGGTTGGTGTTGGCGGGATAGTAAGTGACACCAAGGGGACTGTGGACGGTAAGGTCAAGAGACTGAGTGATATCAAGCAGTTTCTTGCCACTCCGAGAAGTAGTACGGCAAGTCCATTCAGTATGCTTGGAGTTAAAATCTCCAAACATAATGATTGATTTACTTAAAGATTAGATAGCCTCAAAATCTTTTTTGGGGGGAAGAGTTCCACTGGAGATGTAGCAGAAGGCTATGAAGATGGACTGATGTCCAGTCATGGTTAGCCTGCATACCGTAGCTTCCATTTTGGTAAGCTGCGGAGTAGGAATGTGAGAGCAATGAAGTGTATTCTTGTAGTAAATGGCAGTACCACCGCCTTTGCGGTCAGGTCTTTCATTACGAAGAAAAGAAAACTTTTGAATGGAAAGGCCTTTAATGTCCTTATTTTTGAGATTCGTTTCCTGGAGGAGGAGGGGGCCGGCTTTGCGATCTCGAAGAAAGGGCTTAAGCCCTGGGAGGTTATTTCGTAACCCGCGAATGTTAAAGGATTCAAGCGATAAACCCTGAGGCTTAATACGACCGTGAGATTTTGGGAGAGCAGAGTGCTCTCTCATTTTATAATGTATCTTTAATTTATTTTATTTTATTTAACTTAAATGAAATAAATTCAAGTTACAGGGAATTCAAAAGGTTGTGATACTTTGTAAGAGCGAGGAGACGGTCCTAAGGAGACTGAGCAGCGCGCAGTTTGCGTGCTAGGACGGCCACCTCCCTAATGTTAATGCTCCGAATGGCGGCATACATCGTATTCAGGTCATCAACCATTGAGGGTTGTGACGAGTAGGCCCGTCTTCTCGCGCTGCTTATATACTGTCAAGGAAGCGACTGAAATCCGGTTACTGAGGCAAATTTCCTAGAAAAGGCAGAAATTTCTTAATGGCTGCGAATAATTGAATTTATTATAAATGAGAAATTGAAAAGTTAATATCTCGGGTGAGGTTTTGAAAAATCGGGGTAAATTAAGTTATAGCGCAGTGATGCCAGAATTATCGAATTTTGGGGAAAATTATGGTACAAATTGTAGTAAGCATACTCCAGCACAAATAAAACATTAATTCAAATTAATGTTATAATGATGTATTTGAAGTTTGAAAACTTATAATTACTTATTTTTTTGACACTCACTCACTAGGAAAGACACAACACTGACGACAATACTTACTACTGCAATTATTATATAAGTATTTTCGTCAGTGGTGTGTCTTTCCTAGTGTAGAGGTGTTGGGAGTAGTGGTGCTGAGATTAGTGGTGACGGGGACTGTGCACGCAATTGAGGGAGGGCGGAAAGTGCTCTTCAAACTAGGTGAGACACATCATTTTATTTTATCTAGCGGATATACGCACAGTAATTTTTTGTCAAATTTAAATTGTTTTTTATTGCTATATATATCAAAATTTAGCTAGTTGAGTATGTCATTATGTGATAAATAATACTCAATAAATTGTTTTCTACACATTTTCAGACTGTGGTGATTATAAGGAATAAATTATTTAATTTAAATAAAGATACAAAATCAGCTACTCGTATTTTACTCTCAAATAAAATTATCGTTACAGCCCTGCACAAGTCCACTTCTGAACAAAGGCCTCCCCCAAGAAATTCCACAGAGCATGGTCCTGAGTCACCTGCATCCATCAACTTCCTGGGTGTCTTAACAAGTCGTCCCTCTATCTAGTGGGGGCCTGGCCTACATTTTAGCTACCGGTACGAGGCTGCCACTCGAGAACCTTTCTTGCCCATCGGTTGTCGGTTCTTCGAGACCTATTTCCACTACTTACTTACCTCACTTACGTGAATATTGCTATAATATAAATATATAAATCCATTGAATACTTTTAAATATTATCTTTATTCGATTCGATTCGATATTCGCGTAAATAAAAGAAATTCGCGTAAAGAAATAAATAGTAGACACCAATTTGAATGGGCTCCATCTAACTATGGGTAGACGAGAAGCTTAAAATTATGTGATGGCGTCGAATCATTAAGAAATATTGCTATTATTAATAGATTTATGTATATTATTTTATCTTTTCATCATCCATCTTTGAAATTCACCGAAAGCCTCCAGCTTTTAAGTGTTAAAATTTATTCGAGCTTTAGTTTTCGGTGGTTTACTGAGTAAAAGGCGAACGCGTCCGCAGTAAAATATTATTGCAAAGATGTGATAGTACATAACGTAGAGGCAGATTTCTTATATCAATTTCCTGGTGCGATATGATGCCTATTATTGACTTTAGTTTGGTTTAAATAAGGAATATCTAACATAGTATGTCTAAAAAAACGCAGATTAGCGACTATCTAAGTAATCAACACGATACATATAAGAGGGTTAGCGCTTTACAGACTTCATAAAACTCATTTTTGGTTAGATGTATAACTATTTACAACGAAATTACTGATTTGCCTTTATAAAGAGCATTTTTGGAAAGGATATTATAAATTAGATAACTGTGTGTTTATAAGATAAATATGCGATGTCAAATGTAAATTTTAAATTAAAAAAAATAATTTAGCTTTGACATGGCGGATATGATAATATGGTAGATGTAAAATATTTAGGCAAGTGACAGAAAACAGCACCAAATGTGTAACTACAGTTGCAGTATAGTAAATAATATGCATTAAGAAAATACAAAGAAGGAAATTAGAAAGAGGTGAGTAACTACTGTAATTTATAAACTTTTCATAGGATGTTTTCTGTATGTTCAAATATTTTAACCACTGTTCAAATACAAGTTGCCTCGATCATGTCATGGTCGAAACTAAGAAAACACGTTGCTCTTTCTCGTTGATGACACGACTATAACTGACCACCAAAGTTTATTGACATATATTATGTATTGTATATTTAAGTATTGTATATATATTGATATGAAAAATAAGTCACTTTTCCGTAATAAATACATTAAAAGAATTAATTTTATTTTAGAAAATAATACTAATAATTATGCTTCATGTATTGTGAACACACTACATAGTCTAATAAATAATAATGTAATTGTAATAAAATTGCTTAGGAGTAAGCTCACTATAAAACCGTGGATATCTACAGGCATGTTAATATGTATAAGGACAGGGACGGATTACACTCAAAAGTAAAACAAAATTCGAATAATTATATTTTAGTAAAAAAAAGAGACTAGACCGCGGTTTTACCGGCGTATATCACGCGTCTAAGCCGCACAAGATGACATAACAGGTGTCATTCACGTCATGCATTCAAGCATTTTAGATGTCAATGTATGGAAAAGTTGGCAAAATTAATGGAGTACTTTTATCTATCGGCATACGTGTACGTTATATATAAAAATTAAAATTTTATTCATTCTCCCTCCCCCTCCCGGGTGAGCGGCCTTGTGAGTCCGGGTGAGTTTCCTTTTAATAGTTTACTGTAGACAATATGTTTGATTAAAATGTTTATTTCAAATAAATAGGTAAATATTTATCAAAAATTAATTTCTTCACTAATTTGTTTTTTACACTTCTCTGCGAAAGTTGGCGACCATAATGGCTATCATTATCTTTGAAGCTGCAGCACGGAAGAGTGAGCGAGTTCTGAGGTTCAACCATTCATGAAGCCTGGATGTTCATCTTCTGCAAGGTGGGCATTTTCTCTCGATTTTTCCTTGAATCACAAGCTGAAGAATACGATATTTGTGTCCTCTTATTATGTGTCCAAAATCATGGACTATGAGAATAACAAATATTGAAGTTCTGCGTCAAATAAATACGAAGTTGGAGATTATGAGGACTGTGATGAAGAGGTAGCTGCAGTTCCTCTTCATCACGGTCCTCATAATCTCCAACTTCGTACTTATTTGACGCAGAACCTCAATATTTGTTATTCTCATAGTCCAGGATATTCCGAGCATACGTTGGTATACCCACATTTAAAGTGCTTCAAGTTTTGAACATAATGTCGAGGTGAAGGTGTCTACAACACAAAACCTTTTTTAGCTTCATAAAGGCACTACGGGCTTGTTTTATACGGACTTGAATTTCCTGTGCGCTACTTCATTGCTCATTTACGTAGCTTATTAATGTCTACTATTTTATTATTGAGATTGAGTGAGCTGCATAGAAAGATGATAACAGCATAATTTAGCCTATTTATTTTCAGGCTTAGTCAAAGGAAAAGTCTGTATATTATAATTCGAATCCCACTATTGCACTTATACCAAAAAAAATAAAAATGCGGCAATACCTATATTATCAGAAAAAAATATTAAAAGGCTCCAAGCTTAACCTCTTTTTTAAAGAAAAAGCCAGAACTTATTAAGCGTCAACATAAGAAAAAAGTATAAAAGTAGGAAGCTATTACGACCTCAGTATTCTCCAGAATTGCGACGTGTTGCTTAAACTGTCTATACTAATACAAGAATATATTTCTTAATGAAAGAAACGAACCTACAAAAATGTATTGGTTATATAAACATATGCAAAACTAATCCATTTTCTATAGATAAAACTATCCCTGGTTTAAAATTATAATTAAATTTATATAAACGTTAAGTTTATTAGTTAAATGAAACGTTATTATAATAGTAATAAATAAAGCCCTATCTTAATTATAATATCCACCTTTTCATAGATAACGCGTATCGACAGTTTTTACATCAATGGCTGTAGGAAAAGGCACATTTGCCTTTTCCTTGACTAACAACAAAATACAGCAGTAGACTTACTTGGCTGATAAAAAATTGAGAAAGTTAGAGAGAGGGGGAGAGTACAAGCGAGAGGAAGTAAGAGAGAGATACGAGTATATTGCGTCCGTACTAGATACAGCCAAATATTCAAAATAAGGACAACGAGGGCACAATCTATTCAAATAGCAAATACATAAATTGCCGGGTTATCGCTTTCCAGACCACTTGATGCGGTATGCGATCGTTTGTCGAACGATTGTGGTAGCGTTGCACCGTTAGGGGATATTTTATTACGCCGTATAACCGGGCTCAGTACGATTACTTTAATGCGTTCGAGTGGACTGCAACAGAAAATGTTCATCTTTGCTTACCTTAGCTTCACAATATAAACTCGTCACTAGTAGTTAAACTTACTGACTTCTAGAATTCATCAATATTATGCTGCATCACTTCGATCTCTAAATTGTAAAAGTCTAGAATTTGCTAGAAATTTTTAAATCGAAGTATCCGTAGCGTTACTCGTAAATGACGGTAATAATCAGGCAAATCTAACGTCATCACTTTCTGTAGTACAGCATCTAAATATAGCAACAGCGAAAAAAATTTCCTACTTTTACCGATCCAAATAAAATTGTGTTAAATTTACACAAAACAAAATATATTGCTACAAACGTATCGTAATCGAACAAATTAAATGAAATTTATTTGCAGAAACGTGTTTATTTGTATGCCTTTATTTAAAAGTTGTTAAATATCGTAAATTTTTACAAATTTGGTTGGTCTAACATACATTCCATCTGAGTTCTTCGGGATGACAACGTATCTACATTTTAATTCATAATCGAAGATAGAGGTAGATGTCTATAGGCTACAGTATCCTCTTACCATCAGGTAGACAGTGTGTTTGTTTGTCACCCTTATTCTTTAATAAAAATATATTTTAAATACTGCATAGGATAACAATACCTTAACAATACAATTTGTTTTTACTTTATATTGATTTATATATAATGAGGTACATAAAAATTTGTCAGATATTAATTAAAGAATTTCAAATCAGCATAGCAATAAAGTAATAAGGTCATTTATGTCATTAAAACCAACATTAAGCCATTTGTGAAGTTTGATTTTAAACTGCCTGCTATTGGTTTCGGAATCTAACGAGTATTAGATACTCGTAGGTTTGTTGCCTAGCAGCTTTTTGGATGATTTTGTTATAAAATTTGACATCTTTAGCTTCGTCGGTTCTCAATATTTCACTCTGAAACTAAGACTATTCAGATATGATGAATGTTCATTTACCTTGTAAATCTATGAAAATAAATAAACATGAACTTTTAGTGCAGGTAATTTAGATTTATGAAACAGTGGTTTACATGATGTGAGTCATAAACCTACCGCTACCCTGAGACATATTTTAGACAGAAAAGACAGTGAAGATCATTTATGTCTTAATATTGAAATAACATTACATTTTTTTTCAAAGTAATTTTTGGGGTATCACAAATCAATTCAGTTGCATACAAATAAAATCAATGTGAGATTTACAATTGCATTGTTTGTCTAGTAGTTACTTCATAAAATATCAACGTAGGTACAATTATGAAAATTAAGAAATTTACTTTTTGCCATTACAATATCATTATAGCTTTTTTTTAACCAATTAAGTGTAGAGTCAATGCTACACTGTAGAACATCATTGTATCACTCTCCTTTAATTTTATTCGGTACAAATGATACACCGTCAATAAATAAATTGCATTTTATGCTCTATATTACATCATTAAGAATAATCAAGATTCTAAATTGATCATATGATGAATATAGTTCACTAGATTAATACGTAGTAAGAGTTCTTTGTAACATTTTTTACTTCTGTATATTGCTTTTATCCTGTAAGATAAAAATTTCTATTTCTTTCAATTTCTTACAAATTCAATCACCATACTCATGACAAAAATATATGAGATAGGTAACCACCTATCAGTTTTTTTTAATCTAACTCTAGTCATGGTTTCGTTGCTTTAGCGCTTTTGATATATTCAGGGAGATTGAATACTTTACGATATTTTATAAAACATCTTAGGATTACCTCTAAACAAACATCTTAGGATTACCTCTAAACAAAAGAATGAACATCTTACATCGTCATTATCCATTAAGTCAAAAAAATAACAAAATAGTTACGACAGGAAGATTTTTAAAGTTAATAAAAATACTCTTTATACAGGGTATCCTAGTAGTGGTGAATAATCTGATACGTACGTGTTCGGGCGGGGGGGAGGTGGCCTCAGTTTCCTAAAAAAAAAATTCTATCCCGAACGGTTCGCGGTCCATGCCATGTTTTGTAAAATTCCGAAAGTTCGTACTGCTGCTCACATTTGTGGTCATCACGTCCGCAGTTTAATGCCTAGATCGGATTTTTTTCTTTTAATGTGTTCCCTAATAATGTTGTTTCTAAATTACCCATAAAAGTTTTAACTACTATGGGTAGTATTTTACAAGACGGCACTAAACATAATTTTAATTATTTTACTTTATTTAACTGCTAAGTTTGAGCACCTTTGGTGAAAAAAAAAACGTATAGGATCTGTGTGGCCAACCATTTTAAAAGTTTGCCTATATCATAAGGATTCTAAAACATTAGCATAGTATGTACTTAATGTTATTACTTACTGATCTATAGCCGTTAATGTGTAAAAGTAGGCATTTCATTACAAAATTACAAAATTATTGGCAGATATTTTTTTTAAACGTTACATGTCTTTATTAAGTAAGTACATTTGTCGACCTTAAAAATTTTACTTTACTACGAGTACCTGCTCGCCTTGTTTGGATGAATTCTAAGCTTCTGCTATGGTCAGTTTTAATGTTCAGTCTCTATTTACATGCCTACCTGTTGAAGGCTGCATCTCAATTGTAACTAGGAAACTAGAGGAAAACAACATGCCAGCAGAATATGCAGTATTACTCAGACATTGCCTTACATCTGGCTATCTATTGTGGAAGGAACAGTTTTACAAGCAAGTAGATGGTGTTGCTATGGGCTCACCGGTATCTCCCATTGTCGCCGATATTTTCATGGAGGATTTTGAGGAGAAAGCCCTGCTTACTGCACCACTAACTCCAAGTTTCTACAAGAGGTACGTAGACGACACTTTCACAGTTTTACCATCAGACGAATTAACTGCATTTTTAGAACATCTTAATTCCATGAACTCTAAAATTCAATTTACTATGGAGTTAGAGGCAAATAATTCTTTAGTTTTCCTAGATGTGTTAGTCATTCGAAATCCTAAAGGTGAATCCCACCATCACCCTTCACAGTTACCTACCGCGGGCAAATCTTTGTTACAGACAGCACGAGGGATCTGTGACAGCAAACACCTGGCCGCCGAGCTTCAGCACGTCAAGCAGGATCCGCACGACAACAAGCTTCGGTTTCCGCGCCTACGTCACAGTGACCGAGTGAAGCCGGCCAGAGTCGAGCGTGTGCCTGCTGTACTACCATATGTCAGAGGTGTCACAGACAAGATTGGCTACATCTTGAAGCGATATCTACTATTTTATTATTGAGATTGAGTGAGCTGCATAGAAAGATGATAACAGCATAACTTAGCCTATTTATTTTTCAGGCTCAGTCAATCTGTATATTATAATTCGATTCCCACTATTGCACTTACATCAAGAAAAAGATAAATGCGGCAACACCTATATTATCAGAAAAAATATTAAAAGGCTCCAAACATAACCTCTTTTTTAAAGAAATAATCAGAACTTATTAAGCGTCAACGTAAGAAAAAAGTGTAAAAGTGGGAAGCACTCACGACCTTAGTATTCACCACAACTACGATGTGTTGCTTTAACTTTCTACATTGATACAAATATTTCTTTCTTAATGAAAAAAGCGAACCCACAAAAATTTATTGGTTATATATATAAACAAAACTAATCCATTTTAAAAACCAGCGACAGGTTTACTGGTTTTAATAATATATAAACTTTAAATTTATTAGTTAAATGATACGTTATTATAATAGTAATAAATAAAGTCCTCTATTTATTATAATATCCACCTTTTCATCGATAATGCGCATCGACAGTTGTTACATCCATGCATGCTGCTGTATCGTCAATGAGGTTGCGCCACTTCATTACACTGTTATAACACGGAATAATATATATATATATATATATATATATATATATATATATATATATATATATATATATATATATATATATATATATGTGTGTGTGTGTATGTGTATGTGTGTGTATGTAAAAATTAATGTGTTATTTTAATTGTTATGTTTGAGTTTCGTCGCGACAGACGGTTATTTTTGTGTGGGAGTCAGAGAAATTGTGCGTGACGCAGATTTCCTCCCGCAAAAAATTACAGTTTGGGGTCGGAAAAAACGCTATGGCTTCTCCCCTCCTGTGTCGCTCTATGTATATGGCCATATTAAAGATACTTTAATGCTATAGAGTAATTTCAAACAGAAGAATTAAAGTCAATACTTTTAAACTTGATTATTGTTCAATAGCTGCTATGAAATCATAATAGTTGTTAAAAATTATTTGCTTGTTTTATTGCATGCCATAATCGCAAAGCGCGTAGGTATGTGTTTATATTTATATTTTAACAGTGGTAGAGCCACGCGGCAGCTTTTGTTATCGCACGGATGGGCCGGCTCGAACCGGGGTGGTACCACGACCTCACAGAAAACCAGCGTGAAGTAGAGATTTACCTCTGCAATTCGCTTGGTGAGTGCAGGTGGCCGGAGGCCCTTTTTACTAGAAATGAGGCATTCCATCCTAGTCCTCACGGGTGACAACGCATCTACATTTTGATTTGTAATAGAGGATAGATGTAGATGTCTATGGGCCGCAGGAACCACTTACCATCAGGTGGACTGTGTGCTCGTTTGTCACCCTTATCCCATAAAAAAAAATGTTCTACTAGCGCCTAAAATCAAGATTAAGTTTTGTCGCGTGAAATCGTATCTACGAGTAGCAATCATATTATACATATCAATGATATAAAAAGCACATTGTCAGAAATATAAATGATTGTAGAACTTCTTAATATATTTTTTTACATCGATTAATTGCTATTTTTACACAAAAAAGGGGTTGCAGTGGCTTATGGTGTGGATTTATCAAGTCCGTATGGCTTCGTTAACACGATTACCTTGGAAAATATCAATTGTTCACATCAATCTATTTTTAAAACTCTTCATCTGTCAGGTGGGAAGCCATTGAATTTAAATGGCAGTTTAATTTTGTTTTGCTTAGTTATAATTAATTTTTTCGGCTGCTAAATGTCGAAATTTTCGGTGTGCCTTGTGTGAATTCATTTTAGTAAATAGAGACTGCCTCACTCAGCTAGTTCAGTTACTTTAAAAAAATCTGTATAATCATGTTATTCGTAATTTGTTAATGCAATTAGGGCATGCTAAATTGGATTTACCAATAGTTTTATTCAAATTAATATACCACAAACAAAAATAAAAAACCATTGCTGGTTTTATTTTTGTTTAGCTAACCCCAATGTCTTCTGATATCAACCTCTTATACACACAAAAGCGATATCACTGATAATTTCCGCGCAATCTGCAACGAAGTATAAACATTTTTTTATCATTTATTGATTTTTTTTATCAATGTTCTTTTTTTCATAAATTTTCCACTTTACCGCCAAGGCATATATAACTAAATTAAAGAATAAAATTGTTTGCAACATCTAAAATTCCACGTCTCATGAGTGTTTCGTTTAATTTTGATGAAAAAAATTATTTGTATTCCTGACTTTAAAAATATATTATTTACGTGTTTTAAATTTGGCGCTCTATTATTTTAACAGATATTGTGGTCAAAATATAGGAAAAAACATTAATAATGTTTACCAAAATAAATCGATTGCACAAAGTATAAAATCGATATAGGATGTATAGTACATTTGTCTATTATCTATCAAATGTTAAAAAAATATGACAGTGGCATTAAATTTTTCATAGCAATAAAACGAATAAAATTTGAAATTCCTTTTATTACCAAACTAAGGGTACTAGACTGTTGATATGAAATATAAAAAACAGTTGATATAATTCTGAAGCTAATAAAAAAAAACCGGTCTCGATACGTCATTTTCTTAGGGATTTATCATGACCACATACAAAACAACATCCGGACGTCTACGTAAAAGTTTTTTAAATTATTTTCAAAGTAGCAATATAAAATGATTTTTTTTATAAAATATAAGATGGATTAATTCGTTTTTTCTTGATATAGGGCTACTAATATTATCATATAAGTGGAATATGGTTATGATAGAGGCATTTTAAGAACACAAAATTGTTTGACCTTGACTTGTCGAGAGTAAATCACACCTATAACGTTTCGCATTATGATGTAAATATTCTTAATTCATGCGTACAAAACGATAATATAATTCGTCAGATTAATACGTACTAAGATTTCTTTGTATCATTATTTAACTTCTGTATATTGCTTTTATCCTGTAAGATAAAAATTTCAATTTCTTTCAATTTCTTACACATTCAGCGCCTTATTTAATCACAACAATATATTTGAGGTAGGGAAACGCCTATCAATTTCTTTTTATTTAACTGTAATGACGGTTTCGTTGCTTTAGCGCTTTTGATATATTCAGTGAGATTGAAAATACTTTACGATATTTTATCAAAAATCTTATAATTACCTTTAAACAGAAGAGTGAACATCTTACATCGTCATTATTCATTAAGTCTATCGTAAATTTTTGTCAGTTTTGGTCGCCTTTTAGGCCGAAATATGATTCACACTCAATTGAAACGGCTATTATATATCTAGTGGGATCACAAGGGATCCTTGTATTATGAATTGCTGAAGCCGCAATAAATTCCACATACCATCGAAAAATACTGTAATCAGTAAAGTTAATTAAAAAAATGAATTAAAAACAGCTTACTTATTTATTTCGTTAAAAGTTTATGAACTAGGTAAAAAATAACATTTTAACGAAAAGTAAAAGCTGACTTCAAATAACTAAAAATAATATTTCTTTTTTCATATTTTACACATAAAGAATTTACATAATATTCTTATGTACTATCAGTAATTGTTTCAAACAATGTGACAGTCTATTCCATTGCTATGTATATTTTAATGTTATTTTCAATTTATTACCGGTTTGTTGGTAAAGGTGGTCATTTCGCTCGCGCGATCGTCGTTTGCATCGCCTGTGCATATCGTAAAAGCGCTCCTCGTATACGAGCAGTATATCTGTGTGCGTATGACCTAACCGGCCAGCTTCGTGGCAGCACGACGCAGCGTTAGCGCTATTGTGTATTTGGCACGGATTAATAACTTGTATAGAGGTGACGTGACATGGACAAAACAAAGATTATGTTTAATGTCCATGTCACACCTATGCCGGTAGTTTTTGGGAGCACTAAGCTCGAAGATGTTGACGAGTATATCTACCTGGGACAAATAGTCCGACTAGGTAAGTCCAACTTCGACCGAGAGGTCAATCGACGGATTCAACTCGGCTGGGCAGCGTTCGGGAAGCTACGACACATCTTCTCGTCAGACATACCTAAAAACTTTAAAACGAAATTGTACAACCAGTGCGTGTTGCCAGTGATGACATACGGAACTGAGACGTGGTCCTTCACTGCTGGCCGGATGAGGAAGCTCAAGGTCGCTCAGCGAGCTATGGAGAGGCCTATGCTCGGGGTGTCTCTGCGTGATAAACTTAGAAATGAGGATATCCGCAGTAGAACCAGAGTAACCGACATAGCCCAACAGATTAGTAAGCTTAAGTGGCAGTGGGCCGGCCATATAGCTCGAAGAACCGACAACCGATGGGGAAGAAAGGTTATCGAGAGTGGCAGCCTCGTACCGGTAGGTGAAGTGTAGGGTGACCCCCTAAGTGGAGTGACGACCTGGTGAGACATGCAGGAAGTCGATGGATGCAGGTGGCTCAGGACCGTGCTTTGTAGCATTCTTTGGGAGAGGCCTATGTTCAGCAGTGGACTTGTGAAGGGCTGCTCAGGAGTGAACTCTTATCTTTCCAGAACAAAGTTCTTAACATGGCGTAAAGCTACTTCTCACAACAGGATGAAAAAATCTCCAAACAGGTAAAAGAAACTAAGGATGTCAAGACCTCAATAGGAGTTATGAGTGACATCTTCAACGACTTAAATAAGAAATTGAAAATAGTCAACATGACCATTGACTTAGCGAACTGAAAAAAAATCAAGGCCAATTTCCCCAGAGTCAGATTATATTCAACTAGTTGTTCTTCAGAAAAGGCTGGATTACATGGAGCAAACATCGAGAAGTTGTAATGCCGAAATCAGTAATCTTCCGGAAAGGCGTGGCAAGAATTTGTTAAATGTAGTCCAAAATATAGCCAGTATTATAAAACAGCCGGTTACATCACAAGGTATTGTGGCCATTATTCCTTACAACAACTAAATCTGACTAGCTCATGACCGAAGAATATAATTGTCACATTTTCCAGTCAAATAATGAACAAATGAGCACGTCTAAAGAAAAATATTATATATGAACAACCAAAAATTGAAGGAACATCTTACATGATCTATATCAATAGATTTCTAACAGTGGTAGAGCCACGCGGCAGCTTTTGCTGTAGCACGGATGGGCCGGCTCGAACTGGGGTGGTACCACGACCTCACATAATACCAGCGTGAAGTAGAGGTTTACCTCTGCGTTTCGCTTGGTGAGTGCAGGTGGCCGGAGGCCCTTTTTACTGGAAATGAGGCATTCCATCTTAGTCCTCACGGGTGGCAACGAATCTGCATTTTGATTCGCAAACGAGGATAGATGTAGATGTCTATGGGCCGCAGCAACCACTAACCATCAGGTGGGCTGTGTGCTCGTTTGTCACCCTTATCCTATAAAAAAAAATCATATGGATCAAATACGGAAACATTCTTGTTCTGGCAAAAGACACCTTCTCTACTTCTACTTTACGTCCTGAACTTAAAACTAAACCAATTAATTTTACCAAAACAAAGTCAAAGTTTTTATAAAGTATTTCAGTATAATTACGTGTTTACTTTAATTTTGGGTTGTCGGATCGGAAAAGCTGATATTTGTGAACTTGTGTATAAATTTGTAGTGAGATTAGGTGCTTAGTGTTTACTTTCTTTGATTGTTTGAGGCGAGCGCTCTTGAGCGTGCATTACCCTGCGACTTCACACGTATTCGAGTGTTTTATCGTATACCCCGCAGTAACATTCGCTACTTGCTATCAGAAATTATTGAAGATAAAACTTGGTTTTTACTGTTTTATAGTTTTATGCAACACTCTGTAATACATTCTGTATGCAATACTACAATTATGTGTGTGAAACAATATTTAATTGCAGATTTCATGGTAATTTATGATGTAAACTGTGTTAATTGTCACTTAATTAACACACATAATAACAAATTACCGCCTTTCTATTTGCTAGCCTATTTTTTAGCCAACATGGAAACAATTATTTATAATATGTTTTTATTGTAAGTGAATAACAAATTTACTATTTATTATAAAACTGCAGAGATTTACGTACCAAACTTAATTCTTTATACAATAATATTCTTGCAGTGTTTTGATATTATAGTGTTGACTGAAACGTGGTTAATACCTAATATTGCTGATTGCGAGTTAGTGGATTCACGTTATTTGGTATTTCGGTCTGACAGAGTCCGAGAGGCATGTGGTAAGTCGGACGGTGGTGGTGTTTTAGTTGCAGTACGCCGTGGATTAACTGCCAATCGTCGCATAATCAGGCTGCTACCAACGTCTGATGATAATGTATGTTGAAATGTGCCCTCTAATATTTACTATGTATTTTTAAGATTCAAAATATCTATACACCATGAATGTAGTGTAGTTTGTGGCATTTACATTCCGCCGAACCAAAACGTGAACACATATGAATCATTATTTAATGCCTTTCATTATAAATTCACTTCTAGTGCGGTAAATGATTTTTTCTATTTTTGCGGATTTCAACCTATTACACATGAAATGGGTTTCTAATGATAAGTACATAATTATGCAAGATCCGCTGCATATCTGTACACCTACATACCAAATACTTTCTAACTTTTTGTCATTATTGAATGCCAAACAATATAATGTATTTAATAATACTATAGATCGCATTCTTGACCTCTTTATAAGTAACACTGATAGCTGCAACTGTTAGCTGCCGCTGCTTCCCTTGGTTCAAATAGATAATTACTACCCATTTTATTGCATATATATTTTTAGACGTACCACAAAAACCAACTATTCGTTGTGCAGATCCTAAGTATAAATTTATGGAAGCTAAATATGTTGATAATAATAGAGAAATAAATTCTATTAATTGGGCACATATACTATACGGGCTCTCATTGAAATCGGCTGTATTCTTGTATTATAAGGAGAAAAATAAAATTATTATTAGAAAGCATGTACCCTTACGGCCTACTAAATCAAAATAATTTCCTATATGGTTCTCACGTCCTCTTATTCATGTTTTAAAAACAAATAAAAAGCATGGATTAGATGGAAAAAGTACGGTATAAATCGGATTATGAGACTTTCGCAGTATTTCGTAAAAGATTTAAATCATTATAAACAATTATTAACAGTGGTAGAGCCACGCGGCAGCTTTTGCTGTCGCACGGATGGGCCGGCTCGAACCGGGGTGGTACCACGACCTCACAGAATACCAGCGTGAAGTAGAGGTTAACCTCTGCGTTTCGCTTGGTGAGTGCAGGTGGCCGGAGGCCCTTTTTACTGGAAACGAGGCATTCCATCTTAGTCCTCACGGGTGACAACGCATCTACATTTTGATTTGTAATAGAGGATAGATGTAGATGTCTATGGGCCGCAGCAACCACTTACCATCAGGTGGACTGTGTGCTCGTTTGTCACCCTTATCATAAAAAAAAAAAAAAATTATGTAAAGAATGTTATAACACTTCCGAAACTGGTATGTATAGGGATTTAAAATTGTTTTAGTCATTCTTTAAAACGCGAAAGCAAATTGGTGAGACAACATGATTTATAATAATTCTCAGTCTAACAACCCGCAAGAAATATGCAACAGGTTTTCAAAATATTTTGGATCTTTGTACGTGGAAAGTGATGCAGCATTGGCCGACCTTGACTCCTGGACATGTACTTCTACTAATAGCGTCATTCGAAGTAATATATTCTTCTCTTTAGATACTATAATCGGAATACTTAAATCCTTAGATTTTTCTAAAGGACCTGACGACCTTTCGACAGTCTTTATTATATATACCAGAGAATCCATAAGCATTCCTCTCTTTCATATCTTCAACCGTAGTCCACGCGAGGGATATGTGCTAAATGTTTGGAAAGCAGCAAAAATTACCCTTTCCTCCAAAAAAAAAATGTCCAAAAAAGGTTGTTTCTAACTACCGCCCGATCTTGCTTCTGTCCACCTCATCGAAGATCTTGGAAAGGTTAGTTAATAACTTTATCTATCCAAGCTTACAAAATATCATTGTCCCTGAACAGCATGACTTTGTCAAAAACCGCTCGATTGTAAGTAATCTTATATGTTCACCTTATCTTTGATAATATGGACAGGCGCCTTTAAATTTATTCAATTTATACAGATTTTTGCAAGGCTTTCGATAAGGTGGATCACGAAATTCTCCTTCGAAATATTGCTTATAACGGTATACGCGGAAATTTACTGCGATGGTTTTCATCGTACACCCTAAACAGGACGCAAAACGTGGTTACTAATGGATTCTCGTCCGATGAAATAAATGTATCATCCGGCATGCCACAGGGTTCAATAATGGGTCCTCTTCTGTTTATAATCTTTATAAACGATATATCGACTTAATAATTTCTTATATTAACGCAAACTCTACACATTGAATATAACTAATTTTATTGATTTTTTCGCGTTTAATTTATTTATTTATCTTATTTTTATTATTTCTAGACGTTTCATATAGGGAAAACAAAACGATCAATAAAAATTCTCGTAAAACAACACATAGCTGAAGTGAAGCACCAACGTTCCTCGGCCATTAGAGACGGCCTCCGCCATTACATTAGATTTGATAAACCACAAATTATCGCAAAAGAACATCGATTCCTGTCAAGAATGATACGTGAGGCTATTGAAATTAAAAGAACATTCTAATTTGAATAGAGAGGGAGATCGGGTACTACCACCTGCTTGGGATCCTGTAATTATTGAAATTAAAACTAAGCCTAAGCATACCACTGCAAGACTTCAATACACAATAAGTTCATTCTGCGTGGATCGGACCAAAATTAATAATTAAAAAAGCTGAAGGTACTCCGGGTTAACTACGACATCGGGACGTTAATCACCACAGTCCCCGATACCACGTCGTCGGAAACTTTAGAAATTAATAAATATAAGATAAATAAGTTAATTAAACGCGAAATCAGTAAAAAAAATTTTTTTTCAAGATATATCATTACGAATATTCCCATTTCTTACTCTCTGTTGATGACATTAAAATTATTCTTATTATAAAAACATTGAATGATTGTTTTCTGCTTCAAAATGACATGGATCGCTTATCTCCTTATTGTCTTGAAACTAAACTAATTCTTAGCCTACCTAAACGTTAATCTATCATGTTCAATAAAAAAAGTAATATTATTAAATTCACATATTCACTTTTTAATAATCCTCTTGAAAACGTCTCGTTTATTAAAGAGCGTCATATGTTCTTTGATTCTAAGCTTCATTTTGATTACCACATGAACCACATTATCAGCAAACCCTTTCAACTTTACGGTTTTGTCATGAGAATATGTAAGCCATTTCAAAAATCCAGCACTTATCTTCTGCTTTATAAATCTCTTATAAGACCTCAATTGGAATATGCCACACAAGTTTGAAATCCTCTTTACCAAAGGTAAAACGGATTCAACGGTTCAAGGTAAATATATAGGTTCTGTAAACTGTAGATAGTACCGTTCTTGGTCCTCTTATGGTAACCTCTTGCATATATACTCTTTAACAACTTTAAGCAATAGGCGATTACTGCTTGACTGTATTATTCTTTACTAAATATGTCGTAACTTTTTCGATTGTCCTCAGTTTGTCAATTGTATATACCTTCGTGTATCAAGTCGCTCATAAAGAATATGAAACACCCACGTGCATCGTTTGTTTTTCCCTAATCTGTGCAAAACAAATGCGGACAAGCGAGCACCTTTACGTCGCATAGTGGAACTGTATGACAGCAGATTTTCCGATGTAGACTTATTTACCATGTCACAACCTCAATTTAGAAAAACCATGAAACATGTATTGAATGACTTGTAATTTTTCTTTTTCTTCTCTTCTAATGTAATAACGATAATCAAAGTTGTGTTCTTTTCCAATTAATACATGTAACATTTATGATTTCGCTGTTAACGGCTACGTATGTATTTTTGCCTCTTGCTTTATTATTTGTTATATGTGCCTTTTAGCTTTTTAATTACTATGGTATTTTTGTGGGTAACGGTGTTGGTTTTGTAATTACCTAATCTGTATATATAAGATTTGAATTATATTTTTTTATTATACAACTGTTTGTTGTCCTTAATAATATAAAAGACAAACGTCACGTGGACACCGGCATTCTGAGAAACAAGTAGTCCAAAAAATCTGTTAGAAATTATGTAGAAACGAAGCGCGGGCTTGCTTAAGGTGAATCATTCAGCACAAATTACAAACTCGAGCTCTTATGCCTATCACATGTTCTCAGTTGCAACTTGGATATAGAACACGCCGTTATGCATCGTGCCTTCCATTAAAGCATTAGGATAAGGAGAGCGGAACTTGAGGCGTGGTGGTGCTTCCCATACAACTAGAGCTGCCTTTACTCAAAACACTGCAATTGAAATACATGTTTGTAGTGACACTACGCTGCATGCTCCGTTAAACGCTTTCTACTGAAGCCTAATCGTTGAAGCCACACTTCACTCTCCACTAAATGCATTCTACCGAAACCTTAGCCTTAGGCTGAGGCATAGTCTGTTACCAGCTAACGTTCTAATTCATACTATTGAACATTGTTTTTCCTACGTAAAATACCTATAGAACTATTTCTTTACATAATAAATGTTGAAGTTTGTACATGACAAGTAAAAGAACTCGTAGTGTGTATAGTCGTCATCGTTTCTTAGATTAAAAGGCAATATAGGCTATTGCATTGCCGTAATTTTCATGAATTTATTAGGAGTAATATTCCCGAAATAAAAGATAACGAGCAATCAAAAGCGTACGGTGTATACAGAAGAAACATAAAAATACACTGAGATAAAATTTTGTTACACGTTCTCGTACTGCACTAAATAACATAATTACGTACAAAATATTTGACATTGCGCGCTTTTAGTTGATAGTTGGCTTCTGCAATCAATTATTTAGCACAGCTTGAAAAAATGGTTGAAATAAAATTAAGTCCAAGAGTAAATAATACTTTTTGGTAAATTAAAATAATGAAAATGTTTCAATAAATAAGTACAGAAGAAGCTTTAAGCAAAGTATGAAAAAAGAGGGAAACAAACCAGGACATGGATAGAAGCATCATCCTGATAAATCAAAGTTAAAAAAAAACTACTGCTGCCAACCCTTCTGCCAAGTGTGGCAACTAGGCGAGTTAATTTATGCAGGAGGCCTATGTTCAGTAGTTCACTTGTTGGCTGTGATGGTGATGATGATGGTAAAATTATGAAATATTTCACACAAACCAAGGAATACTAGATAAAACTTTTAAAGAAGCGATGAAAAATAATCATTCATGGACTCAAAAATAATGCTGGTGCTCCACAAGGCTGCATGCTATCACGAACGCTGTTTCTTCTGCATATCAATGATATGTTGCGAAAAGGTAACATTCATTGCTATGTGGATGACAGCACTGGTGATGCTCCATACAACGGCCGTGCCAATATTTCTGGGGAAAACCCCGCTGGAGTACCGGAAAAAACTTGTGTCCGAAGTCGAGCTCAGACAAAATCTAGTCCAGTTTAATCCTCAGAAGACACAAATTTGCGCGTTTACATCTAAAAAGAACCCTATTGTACGTATCTCGTCAGTTTCAAGCACTCCCTTTGTTGCTTCAGCCAGTATCGAAATCCTCGGCGGTGACAGATCGAGTGACGTGCAGTTTCATGGTCACTTGGGAGAGAAGGCCAAATTGGCCTCTAATAAGCTTGGCGTGTTCAGCAGAGTAGGACAGTATTTCATGACGGCATACCGCCTGCAACTTTACAAGGCGCAGGTTTGAACTCGCATGGAATACTGTTTCCACCTCTGGGCTGTGGATCCCCAGTGCCAGCTCCTTCCACTTGACCGCATCCAGCGCAGAGTGGCTTGAATCGTCGACGACCGAGTCCTTTCCAATCGGCTCGATTCAATGGCGCTGCGAAGAGGTTTTGCATCTCTTTGCGTATTTTATCGCATTTACCACACGGAGTGCTCTGAGGAATTACTCGAATTAGTTCCATCCGCTCAATTTCACCACCGCACATCGCGACAAAACTCGCGATACCATCCATACCATCTAGATGATTGGCGGTCCACTACTGTGAAATTTAGAAAATGTTTTCTACCTTGCACAACTTCCTTGTGGATTCGATTCTTCAGGACCGATACGACTTAGGGACCTTCAAGAAAAGAGCCTACCTCTTATTAAAAGGCCGGCAACGCATCTACAATTCCCCTGGTGTTGCAGTTGTTCATCGACAGCAGTAGCTCCCTCTTCTATAAAAAAACACCGGTATAATTAAGTGACTGTTATTCTGAAATTCTTAAAAGAATTTGGTAGTGCCGTTAAGAAATACTTAAATATGCGTTTGTATACATTGAGTTAAAAAATGGTATTACGAACGTTTTCTTAGTCATTTTTATACGTTTTCAACGTATAAAAATGACTAGTGCCATCTATAAAAGAAAGAAAACAAAACTTTAATTTTCCGGATTAACGAAATTAAGTAATCATAAGCGGTATCAATTAAAAGCCCCAAAACGCATAGCAAGAGTGACAACTATGGCAACATTCCCCTATGAACATAACTCCATTAGGCAATCTATGGAAAAGTTCTATGTTCAGCAGTGGACTTTTATAGGCTATAATGGATGGATGGATGTATGGATGATTAATAAAATTGTTTTTGTGTAAATTTATATAATGCTTGTATACAATCTTTACATGTTCAATTGATATTCAAAATGAGAAAAATTACAGTCTTATATTGCTTGAAATATGTATTTTCAGTTTAACTATTCTGTACGTTTTCATTTTTCTTCAACATAAACCTAACGTTGGCTTTGAAGTGCGTGGAACAATTCATTTAAAATATGGTTCACTAAGTTCCTGAATTATGTCACCACTCCACGCTTCATTCCGCACGATTTCTGTTAGAAAAGTAGTTTATTTCCAAAAAAGTAGAACACACTCGCTTGATGAGAAAAAGAAAAACTTTACAAATATATAACTATTGAATTGAATACCATTGTACAAGTCTTAAGACTTAAGTTAAAATTAAAATTGTTAAATCGTGTATGACATGTAAAAAACTATAGGTTAATTTAAAAATATTTCAAAATTGCTTGAGTGTAATCTGCTTAGACGAGTAAGAGTATAATCTGCATGTATACATATTTTTACTGTACTGATAGATTTTATTACCAGTATGTACAACACATTTTAATTCGGATTTATTAAAATCGTTTTTGTACCTTACAAATTTTATAATATTTTAAACTTAAATATTTTCACAAAATCGGGTACCACTGTGTTGCAATGCAACAAACGCTTGTCGTTGCAGATTAAAACCATATTATGTGTAATAAGTGTGTAGGAAGGTAAAAGAAGAAGCACGACTTATTTAAGTTAATATGCTAAATGCATGGAATAGAGATGAGATATTGCGTAATAATAAAAAGTTACTAAAAATATTTACGTTAAGAAGATTTCAGCAAACAAGTTTTATGAAAGAGGAAGGAACTCATGCTTCAGTTAAAGGAAGAACGAAGAAAGGGACGTATAGCATTTATAAAATATGTCAAACTGGTTGTAAAGGGCGAAGCAGGTGGGATGCGAGATAAAAGGAAGGGATAACAATCTGCTTCACCAAAGACAATGAATGACACCAGTGTCATTCATTGTCTTTGGTGAATTAATAGTTAATTAGTATAAATAGTTAATTAATATAGTAATTAAAAGTTAATTTTTGGGTGCCTTTGGAGGCACCCGAACAAAAATTAATAAAATAAACGCCTTCTAAAGAATATACAGGAACAGATCTCACTCAGTATCAGATATAAATAAATAATAGCAATTAACACACATCGGACAACGGAAGATCAGAACAAACGAAATAAAAATATTTAATAAGACAACCACGCTGAATGGCTTGGTTCCTGTTTAACCGATCATGCGCGTAGATCTGTCTATGACTTTGCCTTAGCATATGGTTTAACGGAACTGGTTACTTCGTTTACGCGGATGCCAGATGTGAAAGACCATGTATTATATACCTAATTATATTAATACCTTCCCTATTGGACTTTCTGCTGACCTCTCATCCGGACGGATATCAGGTATCCGTCGATGCCCCTTTGGGCTCTTCGGACCATTGTCTGATTCGGAGTACGGTGCCACTCACGCTCCAATCGCGGTTGCGATCTGCAGCTTGCCGCCGTGTTTGGCACTATAGGTCAGCCGATTGGGACGGGATGCGGACTTTTATTGCATCCTACCCTTGGGGGCGAGTTTGCTTCCCGCCGGAAGACTCCAGCGTTGTCGCCGATTCTGTTGCTGATGTGGTACTTCAAGGTATGGAACTTTTTATTCCATCCTCTGTGGTGCCCATCGGAGGCAGATCCAAGCCAATGTTTGGTCACTCCTGTAAAATAGCATCACGCTATAAGCAGGAGTGCTACCGGGCCTGGGCTGATGCATCAACGTCTCGGGATGTAAATACCAGCGGACTTAAAAAGAAGTACAATTCCGCTTCCCGGTCCTTCAAAAGCGTCATTGCCAAGAAAAGGTCTGAGAACAATGGCAGAATTGGCGAGAAGCTAGTTCGCTTTCCTTCGGAACCAGTGCATTCTGGTCTCTCGCCAAGGCTGTCCAACTTCTGTCAGCCATCTCTTCCATTTCTGCACAGAGAGGACGACTCACTGGCCCATGCCGCAAAGGAGAAAGCCGATTTTTTAAGCTCTTTCGTTGCATCCAATTCGACTCCAGATCACGGGGGGAATACACCGCCGACCATGTCGCAGTGTGAGTGCTCCATGCTAGATGTGCGATTTACACAACGCTCTGTTCGTAAAGCACTCTTCTTCCTGGACGTGAGCAAGTCGAGTGGGCCTGATGGAGTTCCTCACATTGTGCTGAAGACGTGTGCTCTGAAGTTGGCACCGGTTTTAACGCGTCTTTTCCGGTACTTTTATTTTCGGTGTAGTCCCGAATTCTAAAACGATAGCTTTGGTCCACCGGATCCCTAAAAAAGGCGACCGCTCAGACTCGTCCAACAACAGGCCTATCGTGATAACCTCCTTGTTCTCCAAAATAATGGAATCCAATATAAACTGCCAGCTCAAGAGGTACCTTGAAGATCACCAGCTGATTAGTGACCGCCAGTACGGTTTTCGTCGGGGTCGATCAGCTGGTGGTCTTTTGATCTACCTGACTCATAGATGGATGGAGGCAGTAGAGTCCAAGGGGGAGGCATTGGCCATTAGTTTGGACATAGCAAAGGCCTTCGATAGGGTCTTGCACAAAGCGCTTCTTTTGAAGCTTCCTTCCTATGAGCTTCCAGAGAAATTGTGCAAATGGATTACCAGTTTTCTTGCTGATCGGAGCATCAAGGTCGTAGTAGACGGTGAATACTCTGATTTCAAGCCTATCAACGCTGGTGTTCCACAAGGCTGCGTTCTATCACCAACGCTGTTGCTCATGCATATTTATGATATGTTGGAAACTAGTAACATTCATTGCTATGCAGACGACAGCACTGGTGATGCCTTATATACCGGCTGTGCCAATATTTCTCGGGAAATCGTCGCCGAATACCGGAACAAACTTGTGTCGGAAGTCGAGTTTTTGCTGAACAAAGTCTCGGATTGGGGGCGACTAAATCAAGTCCAGTACAATCCCCAGAAGGTACAAGCTTGCGCGTTTACCGCTTAAAAGAACCCCTTTGTCGTATCTCCTCAGTTTCAAGGCACTGCCCTTGCTGCCTCAGCTAACATCGGAATCCTCGGCGTCGACATATCGCATAGTATGCAGTTTCGTGATAACTTGGAAAGAAAGGCCAAACTGGACTCTTAAAAGCTTGGCGTGCTCAGCAGAGCGAGACAGTGTTTCATGCCGGCACATCGCTTGCAACTTTCCAAAGCGAAAATCCGGCCTCACATGGAATACTATTCTCATCTCTTGGCAGAGGAACCCCAGTGTCAGCTCCTTCCACTTGACCGCATCCAGCGAAGAGCGGTTCTAATCACCGACGACCAAATTCTTTCTGATCAGTTTGATAAACTGGCTTTGCGTAGAGATGTCGCATCTCTTTGCATATTTTATCGCATTTACCACGGGGAGTGCTCTGAGGAATTGTTTTGATTAATCCCAGCCGCCAAATTTCACGAACACACATCGCAGCAGAACTCCCGGTGCCATTTACACCATCTGGTTGATTGGCGGTCCACCACTGTGCGATTTAGAAGATGTTTTCTTCCCCGCACGACTACTATGTGGAATCGATTAATCATCAGCAATTTTTCCGGCCGATACGACTTAGGGACCTTCAAGAAAAGAGCCTACTCCTTTTAAAGAGACCAACAACGCATCTGCGATTACCCTGGTGTTGCTTTTTATTCATAGGCGACGGTATTCACTTACCATCAGGTGAGCCGCATGGTTGTTTGCCCCCTCTCCTATAAAAAAACCTAAACTATCACACCTTTCCCAAGCCGGCTGGTCCCCGTGGGGGATATCAATCAATCCCTTCCATCTCCAACAATAAAAAATAACAGGAGCACTAAAACACTAAAAACACAAGAAATTTGAAAACTCTATATTTCCACTTTAACCACTTTTTGCCTAACACTGAGAACACAAGAGAGGTCCACCGAATTAGAGCTAGCAGTTTAATTGAAGTAAGGAGACTAGGTGAAAGCATTGAAGATGGAAAGGAATTCATTCTGTACTTTAAATGGGAAACAAAAGGAAGTTATCGTGCTGGCTTCATGGTTTAATCATTTACAAATAAACATATACGAATTCATTGGTTTATCAGCAAAAAATATCTGTACTTAATATGCATCTACCAGGCTACTAGCTCTAACGGTCGGTTATTCAAGTTTATGCTTCCACCGACCAACAAGATGAACGAGTTAAAGACCTCTCATTTTTTTTCTTTTTTTTATAGAATAAGGGTGACAAACGAGCACACAGTCCACCTGATAGTAAGTGGTTGCTGCGGCCCATAGACATCTACATCTATCCTCTATTACAAATCAAAATGTAGATGCGTTGTCACCCGTGAGGACTAAGATGGAATGCCTCATTTCCAGTAAAAAGGGCCTCCGGCCACTTGCACTCACCAAGCTAAACGCAGAGGTAAACCTCTACTTCACGCTGGTTTTCTGTGAGGTCGTGGTACCACCCCGGTTCGAGCTGGCCCATCCGTGCGACAGCAAACGCTGCCGCGTGGCTCTACCACTGTTAAAATATCATATGGCTAACTGTCATCAGTTAAACAAGACACACAAAATTTCAAGA
Organism: Parnassius glacialis; assembly: GCA_033319125.1. Lineage (NCBI taxonomy): Eukaryota > Metazoa > Arthropoda > Insecta > Lepidoptera > Papilionidae > Parnassius > Parnassius glacialis. The sequence goes on along the minus strand of JAVANC010000023.1, from coordinate 23,239,426 downwards.
TTTTAATGGTAGAATAGGCTCTCAATGAATTGGTGAAGAAAATGTAGAAGACAAATGCGGTTTTGGTAGAAGAAGTAAAATCGGAGGGGACGACGAAAATGGCGTTACAAAACAATCATGCATTTACAAACAGTTTTTTCTAAAAAGATCCAAGGAAAAAGTGGACCTAGAACCAAGAAATGAAATAGATTAAACAGCAACTAACAACAGAAAAGTTTTTTAAGATTTAAACTTTCTAAACCAATTTAATTTTAGCACCAACCACCGCATGGTGAAAGCAGTAATAAATAGTATAGAACCGAAAAAAATTGGTAACAAATTTGTCAAAAACACCACGTTACCACACAATATAACAATATAATAAACGAAATATATGGTCCACTATTCAAGAATTTCTCAAAAACCAAGACAGCTCATACCGAAAATGAAACTACAAGGTTAATAAAACTCAATCTAGGAAAAGACAAAAAAACCTAAAGGCCATTGCAGAATAAAGTAAAAAAATATAGCACCAAAAAGAGAGAACCATAAAACAACCAACTTACTCAACTACTATATAAAAAAACAGGAGGAATAAAAAAAACGTTAAAACAACAAGTGGAAATGAAAACAGGGGTACCAAACATTAAAAGTAAAGCAGGAAAACAGAAAACGACAAAAAAGCTATAATCCAGACAGCAACTGATTTCTATAGAAAACTTTATGCAGCAGAATAAAATACCCAGATCTAACTATAAATCTCGAGGACAATGACGACGTGGAATACATACCAGTTTATCTACAATCAGAAATAGAAGAAGCTGTCAACAGTCAAAAGAACGATAAGGTACCCGGATCACATCAGATTCAAACGAAATGATAAAAACCTCAGTTATTTAACCGGAAAAGCTAAGAAAACTCACAGAAATATACAACTCTATCTTAAACACGGAATGTATACCATCACAATGGACCAACAGCACAATCATATTAATACACAAAAAAGGCGATAGGAAAAATAGTTGAAAACTACAGGCCTATAAGCCTAATGTTGAATATTTATAAAGTGTTTTAAACAGAATAACAGGGATAATGGACGAACAACAACATATGGAACAAGCTGGTTTCAGAGCGCATTTTGAACTACTGATCATAATATGCACGTCATTAAACAGCTAATAGAAAAGTGTCAAGAATACGGTTAAGTCTTGTACGTTGCATTTGTGGACTATAGTAAAGCATTTGATTCTATTTAACATGATTCGCTTTGGAAGGCACTAATCCAGCAAGGAGTGCCAAAAATATTTTTTATAATTACGTACGTACGTATAATTAAAAATAAATATGCAAATAATATTGCGCAAATAAAACTGGAAAAAGTCGGCTATGGGTTTCCAAGAGCTAGAGAAATAGTAACTACTTATTACTACTTAATACTTACTAGAATAGTAGATATATTATATTTTTATTCAGCATAAAACTTTTCATCTTCGTTTGAACAATATTTGTAAAATTATTTCTATAACATTTTTGTATATACAAAAACGTAGTAAGTTTATTATTTCATTAAATTTATACGAATTGCATGTTGCGTATTCGTTCTTATTACCCAGATATAAAAAAATTACAGCCTTATTTATAATTTTTATTATCTTCTTTAGTTGACGTCGATTTTTGTGAGTAAAATGTACAATTATTATTCATTATTTGTTTTAATTAAGAGTGTTAAGAATTAAAATGGCCAGTCCTTCCCTTAAAGACCTAATTGAAAAAGGTGAAGGCTTTATAGCCAAACTCATATAATTTAGTAATTTTTTGAATCTTATAAAAGATTCTGTTGTCTTGTCTGAGCTACTAAAATCGGAACTGGAATATTGGCTTGGAAAAATTGATGCGGTATACCACCAATTTGACGCGTTACAGATAAAGATTAAGGCATTGTCGGAGCAGGTTGAGGACGAATACAACGAACGCCTCTAATACGGAGAACAATTTTATTCACTCCTTGATTGGTGCATAGTATGATGAATGCTGCTACTTCATCAACGTCTTCTAAGGCACGTTCCGTGACAGGTGACCATGAAGATAGCTATGCAGCGAAATTTCACCTGCCTGTCATCAACGTGCCGCAGTACAGCGGTGACTTTCAGGATTCATTGGAATTTCGAGATATGTATCTTTCAGTTATCCATTATAATAATACCATCTTAAACGTACATAAATTCCACTATTTACACGCAAATTTGAAAGGTGCTGCGTCATTAATTATTTAAAGTTTAGATGTAAACAATTATCCAATTGCATGGCAATATTTAACGGAGCGATATGATAACATACGTCTTTTATCAACAATAATATACAAGCCTTATTAAATACAAAAAATATATCCTCTGAAAGTAATTTAGAAATAAGAAATCTTATTGATATGATGAATAAAAATTTAAGAGCAAGTAGCATTAAGTGAACCTCTTGGTCACTAGAACATAATTATTGCTTATGTAATATCAACAAAATTTGACTCGGTTACGAATCGGCAATGGGAAGAATACAGGTGCAGCTTAAATTGTAAGTCATCAAGTTTACAACATTTCATTAAATTTTTAAATAATAGGTGTGATGTATTGGATTTATTGAACGCTGGTGTAATTATTTCTATTATAAATAACATCAAACACAGAAAACTTCAATCACACCCTTTAGTTTATAACAATAATAATTACAATAGTTCATTTAGCAAAAAAGAGTTAATAAATAACGACAAGGAAAATTATAATAAAAACATTACAACATGTCCTATGTGTTCAAAAAATCATTTCTCATTTACATACCCTTCATTTATTAGGTTGGTGTAGATTTTATTTTATTTTATTTATTTATTTTATTTATTTAAAAAAACTTGTGGAATCGTTTACCATCAGCGATTTTTCCGGACCGATACGACTTAGGGGCCTTCAAGAAAAGAGCGTACTCCTATTTAAAAGGCCGGCAACGCATCTGCAATTCCCTCCCTAGTGTTGCAGTTGTTCATGGGCGGCGGTAGTCACTTACCATCAGGTGAGCCGCATGCTCTTTTGCCCCCTCTCCTATAAAAAAAGACATCCTACAGTAGTTACAATATATACTATTTATTGTTTTCTATCTTTGAATTACACATTATGCTTATTGAACTACAGATTACAGGTTGTCACAACATGCTTAAATTTAATGAAAAAAAAAGTACAAATATTAAAAAAATTAAAGAAAAGGGCCAATATATAAAACATATCCCGGACGGAAGATATCCCGGACGTCAGTCTGAGCGAGATTAGAATGGCTCTCCAGCACCTTAAAAACGGCAAGGCCCCAGGCGAGGATGGAATTACAGCGGAGCTTCTGAAAGCGGGTGGAAGACCGGTACTTGAAGTCCTTCAGAAGCTCTTTAATTCCGTCCTCCATGGTGGCATAACACCGGAGGCGTGGAGCAGAAGTGCGGTGGTCTTGTTCTTCAAGAAAGGTGACAACGCTCTCTTGAAGAACTACAGACCGATTTCCCTTCTGAGCCGCGTCTACATGCTGTTTTCGAGAGTCATTACGAATCGTCTTGCGCGCAGACTTGACGACTTCCAGCCTCCCGAACAAGCCGGTTTCCGAAAGGGCTTTAGCACCATAGACCACATACATACCCTACGGCAAATTGTACAGAAGTCCGAGGAGTACAATTTGCCACTATGTCTGGCGTATGTGGACTATGAGAAAGCCTTTGATTCCGTCGAAATTTGGGCGGTGCTGCAGTCCCTTCAGCGGTGCCAAGTTGACTGTCGGTATATCGAAGTGCTGAAGTGTTTGTACAGTAGGGCTACGATGGCTATCCGAGTACAGAACCAGAGTACGAAACCCATCCAATTGCAGAGAGGTGTAAGACAGGGTGATGTTATATCCCCGAAACTCTTCACCGCTGCATTGGAAGACGTTTTCAAGCTTCTGGACTGGAAAGGATGCGGTATTAACATCAATGGCGAATACATCACTCACCTTCGATTTGCCGACGATATAGTCCTTATGGCAGAATCGCTGGAGGACCTAAGCACTATGCTCAATGACCTCAATAGTGTCTCCCAACGGATAGGTCTTAAGATGAACATGGACAAAACAAAGATCATGTTTAATGTCCATGTCACACCTATGCCGGTAGTTGTTGGGAGCACTAAGCTCGAAGTTGTTGACGAGTATGTTTACCTGGGACAAATAGTCCGACTAGGTAAGTCCAACTTCGACCGAGAGGTCAATCGACGGATTCAACTCGGCTGGGCAGCGTTCGGGAAGCTACGACACATCTTCTCGTCAGACATACCTCAAAACCTTAAAACGAAATTGTACAACCAGTGCGTGTTGCCAGTAATGACTTACGGAACTGAGACGTGGTCCTTCACTGCTGGCCGTATGAGGAAGCTCAAGGTCGCTCAGCGAGCTATGGAGAGGGCTATGCTCGGAGTTTCTCTGCGTGATAAACTTAGGAATAAGGATATCCGCAGTAGAACCAGAGTAACCGACATAGCCCAACGGATTAGTAAGCTGAAGTGGCAGTGGGCAGGCCATATAGCTCGAAGAACCGACAAGCGATGGGGAAGAAAGGTTCTCGAGTGGCAGCCTCGTACCGGTAGGCGAAGTGTAGGGCGTCCCCCCACGAGATGGAGTGACGACCTGGTAAGACATGCAGGAAGTCGATGGATGCAGGTGGCTCAGGACCGTGCTTTGTGGCATTCTTTGGGGGAGGCCTATGTTCAGCAGTGGACTTATGAAGGGCTGTAATGATGATGATGATGATGATAAAACATAAGTATACAAAATACATAACAGAGGTGCATCACTCACTGATAATAATTTTTCTTTTATAATTATGTAAGGTATCACTAAAAATGTCGAGATCTGTGTCATCAGTTGATTTTATATTATAGGTACGTGTCAAACGGGAAATTGGTGAATTTTTTCCTAGATTACTTTTATGTTTACGTACTTTAAGTATTCCGATTGGATGACGAGGCAGCCGTGTGGGTACCTTTATGAAAAATTTATTAAGCAGATTTGGGCAGTCTATAGCATTATTAAATAGTTTATATAAGAATGTCATATCTAACAGTGATCGTCTTAATTCTAAGGAATGCATATTAAAAATCTTAAGCCTTTGTGTATAAGATGTCCAGCGCGATAACTGACTTCGATATGCTAAATGTCTAGTTAATCGTTTCTGTAAACGTTCTATTCGCTGTATGTGAGTATTGTAATACGGTGACCATACTGTACTACAGTATTCTAGCTTACTTCTTACTAAGCAATTGTACATTGTTATGATTGTTCCGGATTTCTTGAACTCCTTGCCACTTCTTATGACAAAACGGAGTGCTTTATTGGCTGCAATTAAGGTGTTGTTTATATGGGGTACGAAGCTAAGGCGACTATCTAGCGTAATTCCTAAGTCTCGAATCTCTCCCACTTCGGTCAACTTTTCGTCCTGGATGCTATATTTCGTACTGATTGGTGTTTGTTTCTTTTTCGAGTAAAATTGATATACCGACATTTGGATGGATTAAGTGTCATTTTATTATGTACGCACCACGTAACTAGGTTATTAAGGTCATTCTGCAACAGTTCTTCATCATTTTTGGTTCTAATAGCTCGAGACAATTTTAAATCATCAGCGTATAAGAGGGCTGTCAAGTTCTTCAAGGATGATGTGATATCATTAAGGAAAAGAGTACAAAATAATGGCCCCAGGTGTGATCCTTGTGGTACTCCTGATAAGGCTGTAAATGAATAAGATTCATTGCCATCCAATACGACTTTAAGTGTGCGTGCCTCTAGGTATGATTCACACCAAACAAAAAAGGGTTTTGTTATACCAAATGATTTCAATTTACCAATATTAATATTGGTGTCGATCACCAAACCCTATTGGGTTTGGTGATCGACTCTATCGAAGGCCTTCGCAAAATCAGTGTATATGCTGTCTATTTGCAAGCCATTATCAACTGCTTCTGCTAGATTAGAAACATGATCTATAAGATTTGTATTAGTAGATCGTTTTGTTACGAAACCATGTTGATTGTGACTAATAATATGCTTGATATGATTATATAGGTGAGGATATACTAGTGCCTCAAAGGTCTTCGACAGAGTCGAAAGGATTGAGATTAGACGATAGTTGCAGATTAGTTCTTTATTGCCAGCTTTGAAAATAGGAACAATCCTTGCTTATTTCCATTTTGAGGGAAATATGCCAGTTGTCAAATAAGTGTTGAAAATGGTAGAAAGAGGTTCAGATAAGAAACGTGCACATTTGTTAAAAAATATTGGTGGGATGTTGTCCGGTCCCTAAAGTAGAGTATGTACGAATTGCTTACGTCCAGGTCATATCCGTTACCACTGTAGATTATCAAATTGCAAGTATTGTAATTCTAGACATAATACTCTTTTGCATAAAGATAATTTAAAATTAAAAATTTTGTAGAGCCGACTTCAAAATAAGCGACTTCAATATAGGTTATTTAAAAATAACTAAATAACCATTGGTCCGATCTTGATCAAATTCATATGGGACCACACGAGAACTATCAGCTTTCATATAATAAAAAGAATCATCGAAATCGGTTCGCCCAGTACAAAGTTATGAGGTAACACACATAAAAAAACATACAGTCGAATTGAGTACTGTCTCCTTTTTGGAAGTCGGCAGTTAATATTCATAAAGATCCATCTTCTTCTAATTTAGTACTTTCCACAAATACCCATTCATCTTCTAACGCTGTTAACGTCATATTATCTACTGCGTTGGTGCGTGTAAAAGACAAAAACGGAAAAGATCACACAGCCAGACTTCTGCTTGACAATGGGAGCACTTGTAATTTTATTATGGAAGATATATGCAATAACCTTGATTTGGAATGATATAACACTGATTCCACTATCTCCACAATTAATAACCAAGTCATACGGGCCACTCAAATATCCGAACTAATTTATGACTCGTACTTTAGTGATTATAAAGCATATATTATTTGTTATATCCTGCCAAAAATTTCACACGCCCAACCCAATTCGTACGTAAACATTAAATATTCCAATTTCTTAAGAAATTAAATTAGCTGACGCTTTATTTACCTTCTTCTATTAACCTTATTACCTTCTTCTATTGGCAGAAATATTTTGGGCAGTCTCAAATGCAGAAAACTGCAACATTTGTCCAACTCGTAATGTATGTCACCATACATTGAACAGTAACGAAGAATTTACTCTTGCAAAATTTTGGGCGTTAGGTTCAATTTCATCTCAGTATTCATATTCTAAGGAAGGAAAATTGCGAAGAAACGTTTCATAACACTGCATATCGCACTTCGTCTGGTCAATTTGTAGTGAAGACCTCACCATCACCCTTAATCACCATTCATCACCATTTAAACGAGACTCTCAAAACAAGCAAAATTATCACGAATTTATTGGAGAATATATTAATCTAGGTCACATAACCCAAAACTTACCTAGATCACATTCCACAAATAAGAATAATTTTTACTTGTCATACCACGTTATCGTTCGAGAGTCGAGTACAACAACAAAATTATGCGTTGTATTTGATGGATCCGCTACCACGACATCTGGTAAGAGTTTCAACGATACACAAATGGTCGATCCAAAAACACAAAATTATCTTATGTCTATATTATTACAGTTTCGTCAACATAAATGCACTATTATTGGAGTTGTTGAAAAAAATTATAGATCTTTTTTATTACATAAATTACAACGGGAAATTACAATAAATAATATTTAGATTTAACATAAAAGAATCCTTCAAAGCATATACTCTTAATACATTTACCTAGATAAGTGGAATAATTTGCTGACGGACATCGAGCCATCACAAACTGCCTTCTGGCAGTTGACGCGAGCTCTGAAAGGAGACTAATCCTCAACTATGCCGCCTCTCATCAGGCCAGGAAACCCCGATCTCGCCTTTGACGACTCTGAAAAGGCCGGATGCCTCGCTGACAGTTTAGAGAGCCAATGTACTCCCTCGAGCAAACCTACAGATCCCGCTAACCATGGGTCGAAGCTGACGTCGATCGTAAGTCTACACTACCATAGTTGTGCGACCTACTAGAGACTGTGACTGTTGACGAAGTCACAAAAGAATTTAAAAGCCTTAAACAGAAATCAGCACCCGGCCCCGATGGCATTAGCAGCAGGGAAATCTCTCTCCGTGCTGCAACTACGCCAGGAGGCATAGTAGCGGTGCGAGTATCAGGAGGTAGGCATATTCAACCCTCTTCTTTTCAGCCCCGAATGTATGAAAAGAGGCAGACGTAATAGAAATCCCGAAACCGGGAAAACCTCGTAGCTTAGTCTCTAGTTACAGACCAATTAGTCTCCTCAGCATACTGCGAAAAGTTTACAAGCGACTTATATTGAATCGCCTTTGTAAATACATCTTCACCAACAAACTTCTTCTAGATGAGCAGTTCAGTTTCAAACCTGAACACTCGTACTCTGAGCAGTTATATCGCCACACAGAATGCATTATGAAAGAATTTAACCTCCCACAAAGTTGTCGCAGAATCACTATAACTGGTGCCCTCTTCCTCGATGTTGCAAAAGCGTTTGACAAAGTCTGGCACGACGGCTTGCTTTATAAGCTGTATAAACTCAACGTGCCTGATAGGCTCATCCATACCATCAGAGAGATATTTCGCTATCGAATAGAGGATACTCGCTCTACAAAACGTCCGCTCAAGGCTGGAGTCCCACAAGGCGCCATCCTCTCCCCACACTCTTCACACTCTCCACGAGTGACATCCCAAAGCACATAGTAGTGAATACTGCTCTTTTCGTAGATGACACGGCACGTTTCGTCGCTCATCCTAATAAAAAATACCTCACCAAGATGCTTCAAACAGCCGGCAGCCGCCTAGGCGATTGGTTCCGCTTATGAAGAATCGATGTGAACACTGAGAAAAGTGTAGCAATACGCTTTCAAAGGCTCTTCACGTTCAATCGTCAAATCAGAAACCCCAAGAATGCGTTAGGTACGATAATCCTGTATGGCTGTGCCAGCTCCCCTAGCAACCAACGGTCAAATACCTAGGGGTTATATTTGACCAAGGTATGACATTCGCGAAGCACATTCGCGATGTCCGAAACCGTGCAAAATTTGTCGCTAGTCGCCTTCACCTGATAGTTCACAGCAAGAGCAAACTGTCCTTAAGACACAAGCTCCACCTTTATAAAGCCCGATTAAGACTTATCATGTCTTACGCCAGCGTAGTATAAGCGCACGTAAACCATAGTCATGTGTGCTCCAAGTCGTCCAAAATAGATTAATTCGCATAGCAAACGGAGCTCGGTGCTACCAGCAAATTTCTGGCCTACACAGAGACTATTAACTTCCGACGATCTCTGAATACTTCAAGGATATGTCTTGGCACTATTTCAAGAGGACCGAGATATATCCCAAGCCGCCAGTGGTAAACGCAGCCACCTACGCTTCGTGTCCGAACGTTATGCTAACCCGCTGGAAGCCCCGAAACTTTCTAATCAAACCCCCTATTCTGCTAGATTTCGACGACCGAAATGTCGCTGGTCAGTCACACTCAAACATTACACAATCACCTAGTGCCACAAACACTGTTAGGACAACAACGGGTGGGACGCAGCGAGTCCACAATACACGAGAGGCACAGGTGCCCTCTCTATTCATGTCTATGCGTTCTCTCACTCCCATAATCCGATGGGACGGCAATCTGTCTTGACCGAATTTCTAACTTATACTTGTTATTGAAAACTTCTTGACAGAAAATTCGGTTAACCGACTTTTGCAAATCCCCAATTTCAAACCAGGGACTACAATTGCGCTAACGACCAATATACCACAGTGGCAATCAATGCTACCAAAGCAGCATAAACAATTCAGTTGGTTTCTTGTGGCAACATGTCTGTTCGCGACTGAAACTTACTAATTCTTTGCGGAAAAAGGCGAGTTTAATAATTCAAACCTCGATTTGGTAGAACTTTTCTAATATAATATTCGTCACTTAAACTGAGATATTCATTTATAAAAAGCTTTTTTTTTATTATCTTTTTTTTTATTTATATAAGAGAGAAAGTAAATTTTTGCCGATATTATTATAAGATGGATAAGGAAAAATATGTTTTAAGTACTTCAGACTAAATTATTGCTTTAAAACTATTTGAAATAAAGTCACACTAAATAAATCAAAATAATTTACAAACATTTTTCATTATTAAATCCTTATAAACCACTTCACTACTGATCAAATGAAACATTAATTTATCGCATTCATAACCGTGTCCACTACTCGATTATACCTTATTCTTACCGTAGTATCGTCTAACCAATATCATCCTGTGGGTGTCGTTAAAGTCGATAGGTCAAAACAAACCTGAAAATTGGCAGCGTCGTCTTCCTAATGACAAATAAAAAATAAAAAATTTCGGTTGCACACACGCCTGTTAAGAGTGGCAACTATAGCAGATATCAAGGGCAATGTCAAAACTTATAGGGCAATCTATGCGGGAGGTCTATGTAAATTTATTTTTTATGCTATATTCGGTTATAGTTCGTGATTTCGCCATAGTTGTCACGCTTGGCAGGCGAGTTAGAAACATAACTTTTTATTGAACTTATACTTCTTTTGAAGCGCTTGAGACAATTGATGAGAGTAAATTTTTTACGATGCGTGCACACACGATACCTAAAAACGACGAATGAAGTTTTTACGATACGCGCGCACTGAAACCTAGAAGCGACAACTTCAGTTGGTAATTGTCTGTCAAATGTCAAATTTTCGTGAAAACTGACAACTATATACAAGGTAGTTATTCAAATTTATATGAATCTATAAAACGTGTTTTATTTTAGTAATTTTTGTACGCTAAATAATTTTAACTACTAACGTGCGTACATAAGTTCACACACATGTTTTTTATTTTTAGTTGTTATCAGGAAGATGCTGCCGCCCATCTGTTTCAGTTTCTCTCTGTTACCTATTACGACACTCACGAGACGTTATGGTATGATTAAGTGGATAATATAATCCGAGATTACTAACTTTGGGTCCATCTTCTTTCCGATTGCTCCACAAGTTTTACTTGTCTATGTTTAAAGCACACAGTTTCACTTAAATATAAAGCAAACGACCAAAACCGCAATGATCGCCTCCTATGAAATTTACGTTGAGCGCTTAGCCCCTGAATCATCATGGCTCTAAACCCCGTCAGACATGATAGAAGTACCCGACACTAGAATGTATGTATACTAGATTAAGATTTACTTTTCTATGTATGTATGTTTTGTATGTAATATTTGACTAAGGCGATGATCGTCAAATAATCGATAAATCACTGTAGTGGCGTAGTGTGTAGTTTATATATTTTATTTTATTTATATTTTTATTTATATGTATGGGAGACCATGAGATGCCCATAGTCGGCTCTTGACAAAACACTAGATAAGAGGGAGACATAGATACTCTTATTCCGTAATCACACTACGTATCATTGTTTGCGTGTTGCTACAGCTTAGCATATATAAGCACCTACTTGTATTTAATATGTAAGATATATTACTTATAGTAATAAATTATATTAATAAAATCTTCTAAATAACTCAAAGTATACCCAGCTATCCTTTATATTAGAAGGATGTGGTCGCCAGCCAAGCGCGGCATTTAAGGCAAACCCTCAAAGCTGAAGAACAGTTCACGACTTTTAAAGACACTGGTACACCGAAATAGTTCTCTATTGAAAAAAAATATTACTCAGCGGATATACTTTCTATAGAAAATAAATTATTTATTCGGTTTTCTCTCTCTCATTTTAAAAACAAATTTACATTAAACAATCATTGTGTAAATTTTAAGACCATACTCTTCCGATGCAAATAGTCCTGGTGTAAATAGCTACACAGTAATTAATGAAATTAAAAGAAGGTTAAAAGAGGCATTTTATAGATCAATATATACGTATATTTAACACGCCGTAAAAAACAATTGTAGACAATGTTATCATGTCAAGAATTGGAAACATAAATTGTTGCATTATCATTTTCCTGGCCACATGACATTAATCACAGTTACCTTAATGATCTAGAAGGGGAACAAAACCTTTGGTAAGCATTACTAGAGTCTACACAGCACTTTATCATTTTGGATACTATAATGAAAATGGTTAAAATATTTTTCATACAATCTTGTGTTGGTTTGGTGATTGAGAAAATTAAATTTAGCAAATACTTTCGGTAAGATATTATTTTTTAAGAAATTGTGCAGTCTAATTAATGATTAAACTACATTTTTCTTTTTAACCGATTTCAAAATCGGAGGGGTTTTCAATTTGTCTGTGTATATATTTTTGAAAGTTTGGTTACAAAGTCTTTGTTTATGGACCGATTTTAATGATTTTTCTTTTATTAAACTTCATCGGTGCTCTCATGTAAATTAAAAAAAAAACTGTGTGTGGAATAATAAAGTATGAAATTTTTATTGTATTAAGTTTTAAGACGACATTCTACTTCTTACCTTGAACTTATCGAATCCAAAAGATTTTATGTGCAGTATGTGCAAATTGTTTTAATATTTTTAGTTTTTGATATCAAATCAATTCAAGTCAGTCTACAAGATACAGGAGTGCGTAAGATAAATTGTGACTTGCCTACAATATTTGAATGAATGTTTGTCTATGAATTTTGTCAGTGGTAAAGCCAAGCGGTAGCTTTTGCTGTCGCACGGATGGGCCAGCTCGAACCGGGGTGGTACCACGACCTCACAGAATACCAGCGTGAACCTCTGCGTTGCGCTTGGTGAGTGCAGGTGGCCGGAGGCCCAATTCCCTCCCCCCCCCCATCAACATGGTAGTGGAATTAAATAAAAGACTACCCCAGGAGGGTACCAGCACCCCTGGAGAATCCCTCGCTGAGCATCCACGACCAAACTACTCCACCCCTGGGCGTGGGTGCTCAGGCTGCCCCGCGTATTCTGGGGGGGAGGGGGGGCGAAATTCCGCTCAAGACGAAACCTGCTCGGGGCAAACGGAGCAAGAAGACAAAGGCAATCCCTGCCACGCTTACCGTGGATTTCTGCAATATCAGGGGACTTCATTCAAACCTTAACGCCGTCCACTACCATCTGGAGATAGCTAAGCCGGCCTTGCTCTTTCTAACCGAGACACAGGTGTCCTCTCCGGCTGATACCTTGTATCTCTCCTACCTGGGGTACAAATTGGAACACTCGTTTGTGCCCCGGGCTGGAGTTTGCGTGTATGTCAGAGAGGATATCTGTTTTCGACGCCTCGGCAGTCTTGAAGGTACGGACCTGTCCATCCTATGGCTGCGCGTAGACAGCGACGACCATCCGCGCGTCTACGAGTGCCTCTATAGGTCCCATAGCGGTAATGCCGACACAGACCGACTCATCGACCACATCCAAATGGCTGCAGACTCCGTGCTACAACAGGTCCCATCCGCAGAAATCGTGATACTCGGTGATTTCAACGCCCACCACGCGGAATGGCTTGGTTCTCGTTTAACCGATCATGCGGGTAGATCTGTCCTATGACTTTGCTTTGGCATATGGTCTAACACAACTGGTTTCTTCGCCTACGCGGATCCCAGATGTGGAAGACCATGTACCTTCCCTGTTGGACCTTCTGCTGACCTCTCATCCGGACGGATATCAGGTCTCCGTCGATGCCCCTTTGGGCTCTTCGGACCATTGTCTGATCCAGAGTACGTTGCCACTCACGCTCCCATCGCAGTTGCGATCTGCAGCTTGCCGCCGTGTTTGGCACTATAGGTCGGCCGATTGGGACGGGATGCGGTCTTTTTTTGCATCCTACCCTTGGGGGCGGGTTTGCTTCTCGCCGGAAGATCCCAGCGTTGTTGCCGATTCTGTTGCTGATGTGGTACTTCAGGGTGGGGAACTTTTTATTCCATCCTCTGTGGTGCCCATCGGAGGCAGATCCCACCCATGGTTTGGTCGCTCCTGTAAAATTGCATCACGCTATAAGCAGTAGTGCTACCAGGCTTGGGCTGACGCATCAACGTCTCGGGATGTAAACACCAGCGCACTTAAAAAGAAGTATAATTCCGCCTCCAGGTCCTTCAAAAGCGTCATTGCCAAGGCAAGGTCTGAGCACATCGGCAGAATTGGTGAGAAGCTAGTTTGCCTTCCTTCGGGAACCCGTGCATTCTGGTCTCTCGCCAAGGCTGTCCAAGGGAACTTTTGTCAGCCATCTCTTCCATCTCTACACAGAGAGGACGACTCACTGGCCCATGCCGCAAAGGAGAAAGCCGATCTGTTGAGCTCTCTTTTTGCGTCCAACTCGACTCTAGATGACAGGGGGAACACACCGCCGAACATCCCGCGATGTGAGTGCTCCATGCCGGATGTGCGATTTACACAGCGCTCGGTCCGCAAAGCACTCTTCTCCTTGGACGTCAGCAAGTCGAGTGGGCCCGATGAAGTCCCTCCCATTGTGCTGAAGACGTGTGCTCCGGAGTTGGCACCGGTTTTAACGCGACTTTTCCGGTACTCATACTCCCAAGGCGTAGTCCCCAACTCATGGAAGACAGCTTTGGTGCACCCGATCCCTAAAAAAGGCGACCGCTCAGACCCGTCCAACTACAGGCCTATCGCCATCACCTCCTTGTTCTCCAAAATAATGGAAGCCGTTATAAACTGCCAGCTCATGAGGTACCTTGAGGATCACCAGCTGACTAGTGACCGCCAGTACGGTTTTCGTCGGGGTCGATCAGCTGGTGATCTTCTAGTCTACTTAACTCATAGATGGGCGTAGGCAGTAGAGTCCAAGGGGGAGGCATTAGCCGTTAGCTTGGACGTAGCGAAGGCCTTTGATCGGGTCTGGCACAAAGCTCTTCTTTCGAAGCTTCCTGCCTATGGGCTTCTCGAGAAATTGTGCAAATGGATCACCAGTTTCCTTGCTGATCGGAGCATCAAGGTCGTAGTAGACGGTGCATGCTCTGATCCCAAGCCTATCAACGCTGGTGTTCCACAAGGCTGCGTGCTATCGCCAACGCTGTTTCTCCTGCATATCAATGATATGTTGCTAACTGGTAGCATTCATTGCTATGCGGACGACAGCACTGGTGATGCCTTATATACCGGCCGTGCCAATATTTCTCGGGAAAACGTCGCCGAGTACCGGAACAAACTTGTGTCTAAAGTCGAGTCTTTGCTTAACAAAGTCTCGGATTGGGGCCGACTAAATCTAGTCCAGTTCAATCCCCAGAAGACACAAGTTTGCGCGTTTGCCGCTAAAAAGAACCCCTTTGTCGTATCTCCTCAGTTTCAAGGCACTCCCCTTGCTGCCTCAGCCAGCATCGGAATCCTTGGCGTCGACATATCGAATAGTGTGCAGTTTTGTGGTCACTTGGAAGGGAAGGCCAAATTGGCCTCTAAAAAGCTTGGCGTGCTCAGCAGAGCGAGACAGTATTTCATGCCGGCACATCGCTTGCAACTTTACAAAGCGCAAGTTCGGCCCCACATGGAATACTGTTCTCATCCGGGGGCACCTCAGTGCCAGCTCCTTCCACTTGACCGCATCCAGCGCAGAGCGGTTCGAATCGCCGACGACCGAGTTCTTTCTGATCGGCTCGATACACTGGCACTGCGTAGAGATGTTGCATCTCTTTACGTATTTTATAGCATCTATCACGGGGAGTGCTCTGAGGAATTGTTCGGACTAATTCCAGCCGCTCAATTTCACCATCGCACATCGCGTCAAAACTCGCGTTACCATCCATACCATCTGGATGATTGGCGGTCCACCACTGTGCGATTTAGAAGAAGTTTTCTCCCTCGCACGACTTCCTTGTGGAATCAATTACCACCAGCGAATTTTCCGGACCGATACGACTTAGGAACCTTCAAGAAAAGAGCTTACACCTTTCTAAAAGGCCGGCAACGCATCTGCAATTCCCCTGGTGTTGCGGTTGTTCATGGGCGGCGGTAGTCACTTATCATCAGGTGAGCCGCATGCTCGTTTGCCCCCTATTCCATAAAAAAATGGATAATTTATTATTGGATATGCCTCCCTCATACATCGAAAATTTAGATTGTGATAAATACTTCCTCCATTTTCGAAGTCAGCAAAAATGCGTTTATTCACAAAAATTTGCTGGTAATTTGGAGTAGATTAAAGAATTACTCCTATTGTTGACGAAAAAATACAAAACAAATATAATTCTATGATTATAATTAGTTCTTAAATCAAATAGCTTACAATACATGCTTCCAAATTTAGGATGCATAAAATAAATCATCCCATTATCACTTTCCGGCCCACTGGGCACCACTTACGATCTCGCAGATCCCAAATCTTGAAAACCCTTACTCAGCATTTTGTTATAATTTATAATCTATTTCTATACTATTGGTGAAATTATATTCGAGCAACTATATCGGGCGTTATTATATTTTTATTTATTTATTTATGCTTTATTTTATTCACCTAAATTAAAATGTTAAGAAATGTCGGACTTAATTACTTATAATATATATATTATTATTTTAGCAATATTTGGTCAAATTTACAGAGAAGAATCAGAATGAGTAATATTAGCCATATTGAAGAAAAATTAATTAAAAAATATCTGAATAATTCTGTCTTTTTATCTTTTAATTTCAAAATTCGTGGTAATCCATTATTTTAACTGATTTTACTGCGCACACACATATTCGTAAGGGTCGATCAGTAGGCAAAAACGTTGTTATCCATAAATCACATTCAATTTGGGATAATTTCAAATAAAAGTAAAAGCCCTTTTTACTCGTATTTTCAAAAACTGCAATAACGGTTCATCGTTAATAATATATTTGAACATAAGTTTGAAATTTGGCCACTCTTTTAAAAATAAACCTGTATATATATATATATATATATATATAACATCCTCAATCATACAATAATCGAACGCCTGCGTACTTTCGATCACTGGACCAGAAGGCACCTTTCTCTCTACACAAAATTGTCTTGTTAACACTGTCTTACATACAGGGATTGCCACAGGAAAATAATCTAAGACATAAATTAAATATACAAATGTATAATTTAATATGTAACAATAATTTAAAGAACAATGGCCAAATTTCTATAGGAGCTGGAATAGACTTTTATTTTTCATGTCCCAAAACAAGCTATAGCTAGATAGGTTTGTTTTTATGTTGTAAACACTATCCCGTTTGAAAATCATATCTAAATAGCCACAATTTTTTATAATAACGTCAGCAATACTTTTGAGGTTAGCATCACATATGTAATTTTCTTCAGTGATCTAAAATTTCATTTAGTTGATATAAATAATTTAATAAAAAGTTTTGGACAAAAGATAGGTATTACCTATCCAAATATAATTTAAGACCGATAGCAAATGTGCTATTTTAATATTTACTTTTTAACTCAGCCAAGTTTTTGGCTACCAAGACTGCTTTTATTGGGCAGGATAATTATTTGACAATTAATTTGAAATCAGTTCCAACTAATTAAAATTAGTAAATGCGACAATAGAGGCAATCTCTAGCAATAATAAGAGTTTAATTAACTTTTAATGCAGTCCACAAATAAGTAATAAAAATTGTTTACACCTGGTGCATCAAAATATACAACGCATGATGGGAAAATAATTAGAAGTTGAATTGTTTTTAAATAGTAACAACATACATATCCTTTGCTTTACTGAACATTGGCTAAAAGATTATAATTTCATGTTTAATTTCAGAAATCACCAGGTGGTCAGTTCCTTCAATAAGAAAAAAATTTACGTGGTGGCTCCTTAATACTAGCAGATATATCATTATCATATATTAAACTCTTATTAAACTTAAGGATATATAGTGAGCGTCTCTGTTGAGCGAACTGTAGAAATGGCTTGTGTCGAGCTCGTGCACCTCATTGTTGTAAGTGTTTATAGACCCCCATGTGCTACTTCTGACTATTTTGAAAGGATTGTGGAAGAAGTTTTGCTCAAAATTAGTAAACAGAACAAATCTGTTGTTAATATGTGGAGACTTTAACATCAATCTCCTTGAAACTTCTTCCATTAGTATTAAGTTTAGCTAATTGTCTAAATCGTATAATCTTGTTAATTTATTCTTAGAACCAACATGTATTGCTGGGCTTAGTGCGACCTGTATAGATAATATTTTTACAGATGCAAACTCTTGCATATATCAATCAATATCAATTATTCAAAATTATGTTCAGATCACTGTGGTAAGTTGGTATCATTGATACATACACAAGAAACAGAAAAATAAGAAAGTTGTGTTTGTTCCAATATATGAACATTGCTTAAAGAGGTTTAGAAGTAATATAATAAAAGATTTCCATCACTTTCATTTAAAACACTGCTAATTATTTGTATGGTTCGTTATTTAAAATTATAACTTGTGGATTAAGTAGGATATTTACTTCTTAAACTTTCTCTTTTAACAGTCGGAAATCATTTAATGAATGGGCAACAGTAGGAATTTATAAGTGTAGGCGAAAGTTATAGAGCTTTATAATGAAAGATCATATAATAGTATGTAGTGTTATACTTAGAGATTATGTAAAAACATATTCTAAAATATTTAAAAAAGTGTGCGCCACAGCTTAGGCTTTACATTTAAGTAACAAAATTAAAACTGCATCTAACAAAATTAAAATGACCTGGAGAATAATAAATAGTGAAACGGGCAAGGTCAAACCGCGCAACTCAGATTTTCAATTGAATATTAACAATAATTTAACGCGATCTGATTAAGAAGTTTCTACGGCTTTTGAGAAACATTTTACTGATGTTCCTTTTTTGACAACTAAATCATTAAACTCTTCTCCTACTGTAGCTGAATCATTGCTCAAACAAAATGTAAAGGCTTGTTCAAATACTTTTATATTCCATAGAGTACTGTCAAAAGATATCGTTAAATATTTTAAAACTATTGATGTTAAGAAAACGGCAGATTTATGGAGGATTTCCGTTTAAATTATTTTATCTAAAATAGATATAATAGCACCTTATCTAGCCAGTATATTTAATACAAGCTTCGAATCTGGTGTTTTTCCTGATTTATTGAAACATAGTAAAGTCATACCTTTATTTAAATTTGGTAGTACATTAGAACCCGCCAATTTTAGAACAATTTCTGTACTACCAACATTTAATAAAATTTTTGAAAAAATGATTTTAGGTCAGATGTTAAGTTTCTTTAATATTAATAAATTGCTACATAGAAATCAATTCAGTTTTACAAGGGGTCGCACGACAACTGACGCTGGAGTTGAGCTTATTAAACATATTTTTTGTACATGAGAGAATTCAGAGGATGCTTTGTGTATTTTTTTGACCTTTCCAAGGCCTTCTATTGCGTTCACCATGAGACATTAATCAGGAGGCTACAGTAATATGGTGTCGAGAACACAGCGCTTAAACTTATTATTTCATATTTAAGTAATAGAATGCAGAAAGTTATTATCAATGGTAAAAGTTCTTCCGGCTCACCTGTACTAATGGGTGTCCCTCAGGGCTCGATTTTTAGCCCATTCCTATTTCTAGTGTATATTAATGACTTACCTTCTCTTGTAGAGGAAAATCATGATAAAGTATTATTTTCTGATGATACTTCCTTGATTTTTAAACTTAAACGTCAATCATTTTCAGTGGTAGAGCCACGCGGCAGCTTTTGCTGTCGCACGGATGGGCCGGCTCGAACCAGGGTGGTACCAGGACCTCACAGAAAACCAGCGTGAAGTAGAGGTTCACCTCTGCGTTTCGCTTGGTGAGTGCAGGTGGACGGAGGCCCTTTTTACTGGAAATGAGGCATCTTAGTCCTCACGGGTGACAACGCATCTACATTTTGAATTGTAATAGAGGATAGATGTAGATGTCTATGGGCCGCAGCAACCACTTAACATCAGGTGGACTGTGTGCTCGTTTGTCACCCATATCCTATAAAAAAAATCATTTAAATGTGACGAAGTGAGTAATGCTATATCAAAATTAGTGCATTGGTTTAACGTTAATAATCTACATTGAAACAGAAATAAAACTAAATGTATTGAATTTACAACAACGAATGTTAAAAATTACAGTGCCAATGTGTTTTTAAATGGGGAAGAAGTGAGCCTTGTTGAATCCACTGTTTTTCTTGGCATCACTCTCGACCTAAAGCTTCAGTGGGGCCCCCATATATCCAAACTAGCAAGCAGACTAAGTTCTGCAGCGTATGCTGTAAAAAAGATAAAAGGACTTTATTTCAGTTATTTCCATAGTCTTATTGGTTTTTGCTATGGGGAAATGCGGCTGATTCAAAAACTGTTTTTGTTTTACAGAAGAGGGCCATTAAAGCTATTTACAACCTAAAATCGAGAGCATCTCTTAGAGATAAATTTAAAGAAATAAATATATTAACTTTGGCCTCTCAGTATATTTACGAAAATTTAATGTATGTTCACAAAAACAAAGGTAGTTTTAGTAAAAGAGGTGGTATAGATTCTGTAAACACTAGGAACAAACACAAGCTAGTGATGCCAGTTTCTTGACTCCACAGAGTCAGTAATTCATTCTTGGGACAATGTATACGCTATTACAACAAGGTCACGGAAAGTATACAGGCTCTCTCTATTAGCAAGTCTGAATGTTTTGTTAAGTTGAAACTGTATATAAAGGGTTATTATAGTATAAATGAATACATGGATGATAATTGTATCGCATTGTATGTATTTAAGAATGAGTCGCTCGCGTCCGTAGGCTTCGACTACCTTATCCTAGGCCCACCCTACACGTGTCCCCCGAGTAGTGCTAAACAAGCGACAAAGCCGAAAGAACTGACTCGGCTCCTCGCCGTGTGTTAACGGCGGAAAAAAAACCACACCCTACTTTCGCACTATGAGGCATAAACTTAAGGAAATGGCCCCGAGTTCCCGGCGCCCCTTTAATGGGGCAGGGGTGCGAAGAATCTCCGGGAGGAAAACCGGCGACGAGGTTCACCACTCGTCACGTTCTGTCCCCCGGAGGGGCAAAAAGTGGATTGCGGAAGCCCGTCTGGCTACATGGAATATATGTGTAGGAATGAATGATAAGATGGATGAAGTATGCGATATGATGCATGATAGAAGAATAGATGTGTTATGTGTAAATGAGACGAAACGGAAAGGAAAGGATGTCACTACACATGGCATGTGTAGCGCGTACTGGTCTGGTGTGGACGAGACCGAGCGGGCATGCCAGGGAGTCGGTATCATCCTTTCAGAAAGAATGGGTCATTGTGTGAAAGAGTATGAATGTGTAAGCCCGAGACTGCTATGGATACGAATGAAAGTGGGCTTAAAGAAGTTGTTTGTTTTAGGGATCTACGCCCCAGACATGTCTAAGCCCACTTATATCCGAGAGCAGTTTTGGGAGTTGGTAAGGATGGTGCTAATGAAATGCAAGGTTAATAAAAATATTATGATATTAGGCGTTTGGTGATGACAGTATAAATGAGAATGGTGAAAGCCTTCTCGCCGTATGCGTGGAAAAGAGTATTTTTGTGGCGAACACTTTCTTTCGTCATAAGAAGATTCACACGTATACATGGGAAAGAGGTGATGAAAGAAGTATGATAGATTTCATTATTGTTGATGAAATAATGAGGAGCGCGGTGGTAGATACAAGGGTTTACCGGGGCTCTAACGTAGGGACAGACCAATACTTGGTCTTGTGCCGAATTAATGGTCTTTTCAGACGTTGGAGGCATCAGACATCTGTGTCTACCACTGCGTTACAGCGTATAAGAACAGAGAGGTTACAAGATAAAGGTGTGAAAGAGAAGTTCAAATGTAGATTGAGAGAAAATATAAGTGGTGTGGCTGAATTGTGTTTGAATGATTTAGACTTGGAAACTGTGTGGTATAATGTCAAAAAAGGTTTAGTGGATGCAGCTACCGAAGTATGTGGTGTAAGTAAGAGAATGAATGAAAGGAAAAATAACACGTTATGGTGGGATGATGAGGTACGGATGGAAGTTGAAGCAAAGAAGAAAGCATGGCTAGATTTACTAGCAACCAAGGCTAGTAATTCTAGCAGTATGAATGATGATATTGAAAGGAAAAAGGCAGTCTTTAGACACCTAAATAAGAGAGTAAAAGAAGTAGTTCAAAGGAAAAAGCAAGAAAGAACGGATAACAATGATAGAAGAATATCGGAAAACTTCCAGGCAAACATTAAAATGTTCTGGAAACTCGTAAAACTACCAGGGGACATTCAAAACAGCCTAGAATGAATGCTATACGAGACCAGAATGGCTGTATTCTGAATGACGAAGTTTTGAGTTTAAGGAGATGGAAGGAATACTTTGAAAGCGTGTATATGAGTGATGAGACGTTTGAATTAAATGAAATAGAAATTCCGAAAAAAGACGAAATAGATAGAGATATAAGTATAGATGAAATAATGAAAGCAATGAAAAGTATGAAAGCAGGTAAGGCAGCCAGTTATGATAGAGTATCTCTCGAAATGCTTAGGGCTGGAGAAGGAGTGGTGACTGACCTGCTGTACACCTTGTTTAATTTATGTTGGGAACTTAAGCGAGTAGCGGGAGACTGGTGCAAAGCCGTGATAGTCCCAATATATAAAGGAAAAGGATCACAGCAGGACTGTGAAAGCTACCGTGGTATCAGCCTTCTTAGCATTGTGGGGAAACTGTATAGAAATAGAAATAGAAATAGAAATGTATTTATTTAACCAAAAAACATTACATAATTAAGCAATACACTGGTTTCTGCACTAAGCTTTAGGCTTGTATCGCAGGAACCAAGAACATTGACTGACACCGTTTAAATACATAGAACTCCGATTAAATTAAAATAAAGCCAAAAATAAATCTTTTTTTTGTATAAATTAATGCGTGAAAGAAAGAAAAAAATAGCTAATTTACTCTAGGAGTGCTTGCGTGCGTGCGTACGTAACGTATGCTATACGTATAATTGAAAGAGTTATGAAAGGAACTGATGGAAACATTTGGGATGTGCAAGCGGGATTTAGAAAGGGAATGGGATGTACGGATAGGTTTTTTTCATGCGCGTGATCGCAGAGAAGTTTTTGGCCAAAAACCAAAAAGTTTTTTATGCGTTCATTGACTTGGAGAAGGCTTATGACAGAGTGGATAGGGATGTGTTATGGCAAACACTGAACTCATTTGGGTTGAGCGCTGGCTTGATACAGGCATTGAAGTCTCTACGAGTATATAGGGACTCTAGTGCTTGTGTCAGGATGCCTATTCGGACTGGTTTGGCATCTATATAGGTGTCAGACAGGGCTGTGTGGCTTCCCCGTAGCTGTTCGACCTATTTATGGACAGTTGTTTGGAAAATTTGAAAGTAGAAGAATGCGGATTAAGAATGGGTGAGTTAACTGTCAAATGCCTTTTGTACGCCGATGATCAAGTCATACTTGCGTCGTCGGCAGCCGAGTTGCAAATGGTGGTTACATTAATGAACAGAACATTAAAAGAAAAGGGAATGAAAGTGAACGCAAGTAAGATGAAAGTTATGGTTTTTGAAAGAGAAGAAAGTAAAACGATATGTGATATAAGCATAGAAGGGGAGTTGGTAGAGCAAGTAGATGAGTTTGTGTGTTTAGCAGGGATGGTAGATATGATAAGGATATAGAACGACGAGTGAATGCAGGAAATAGAGTGAATAGGGCTTTACACTCTATTGTGAAAAGTCAGAATGTGTCCAAAAAGGCACGTAGGGCAATTCACAATGCTGTGTTAGTGCCTACTTTAATGTATGGTAGTGAAAGTTGGGTGTGGCAGAAGAAGCACGAGAGTAGAATAAATGCTGTGGAAATGTGATCATTAAGGAGTATGTTAGGGATGAATCTGAATGACAGAGTGAGAAATTGTTTAATAAGAGAAGAGTGTGGTTTGTAAGATGATGTTGTGACCAGGATTAAGAAAGGAATGCTTCGGTGGTTTGATCATGTGGAAAGAATGAATGAGGAAAGAGTGACAAAGCAAATTAATGTTGCAAAGGTGAACGGCAGAGTCGGGAAGGGTCGCCCTAGGCGAAAGTTTATCGACCAAATTGGCGATATATTGAAAATGGGCCAAATCAAGAGTACCTTTAACCGACGAGCGTGTATGCGTAGGTATATGGATGTGGAGGAAGCGAGAGAGGTTTGTCAGGATCGTGCCAAATGGAAGTCCATAGTCTCTGCCTACCCCTCTGGGTGACAGGCGTGAGTGTTTTATTATTATGTATGGATGATAATAACCCCTGGAAATATGGTGATCACTTCCAAGCTGTTTCTAAAATACATTTTGTACAACCATTATTGTAAAATTTGTTTCAAAAAAAGTCTCGCTGGGTTTCTTGCTGGTTCTTCCCAGGACGGAGGTTTTTTTTCGAACCAGTGGTAAAGTAAAAAATGACTTTCAATAACAATTGCACATGTGATCTATTTGAAATAAAAATTTATTCTATTCTATTCTCGCAAGCCATCTCGTACAACTGCAAACTAGTATGTCACTAATACAAATTCGGATTGGTTTATGACCAGCTTGGCCCGGACGATACTGTTATTTGTACTCTGTTCAAACAACCTGACTGGACCAGACTGCACTATTCCTTTGAACATTGTAACCCCACAATTCATATTAGCCTGGACCGGAAGAATGTGTCCTTTCTACCAGCCGCGCGGCATGGCCCGGTACGATATTGTCCCTTCGACCAGCTTCACATAAATGCAACCCTAAGCATCAAACAACAATTCTGTCGATCACACAATATTCACTTATCAACACTTTAGAACACAAAAAGGCCACTAAATCTCTAAATTCATAGGATGTTAAAGTTAAACATTTCCCCGGTACATCACTAAGTATTTCGAACTTTAAAATGTACCCCATGTAAAGCAATATATTTCGCATGAACATGAAACAGGAAATAACAACATATTTATACGAGTCATGCTGCATCTATGTTAGTGGTATAGATGTAGTACAAATGGGTCGGCTCTACTGGGAATACCACGCTCTCACAGAATATCAGCGTAAAATAGCAGCTTAACACTGCTGTGTTTCGTATGGTGAGTGTAGAGAACCGGTGATCCTTTTTACTGGAAAAGAGGCATTCCATATTAGTAATCACGGCTGATAACGCATCTGTATTTTGATCCTTTATTGAGGATAGATGTGGATTTCTATGGGTCACAGCAACCTTTACCCTCAGATTGACTGTGTGCTCGTATGTCACCCTATACTATGAAAAAAAACAATAATAACTTTATCAAACATAATTGATTTAGGACTTTACTCGATGAGAGATCATAGGCGAATACCAGTTTCATAGGCTGTTCCTATTTTTATGAAAAAAAAAAAATTACAATGAAATCATATTTTATTGATGATTGATTTATAGCATAAATTATAAGGAGCATCTAAGGGAATAAATTTAAGAAATAAATAAATTAACTTTAGCGTCTGAATATCTTTATTTATGAAAATCTAATGAATGTGCTTTAAAATATGAGTAGCTTTGATAAGAACAAACATCTTTCTTTTAATTAAAACTTTAAATTTCAAAGTTAAACAAACTAATTTTAAAAAAAATCCATTATCACATTCTCAAAGCGAAAAATCTACTAAATCTTACTTTATAATGACATGTATTAAAAGGTTTGTAAAATTACTCGTATTATGCGTTTTTTACCTTGGCTTTCTACAACATGATAAAGGCCGCAGCAACATTTGTTGTAATTCGCACGTCGCAGAGCTATCTCACCCTCTTAATGTATACTGTAAATTGTATTTAGATGTGTCGTACACGAAAGAAACAAGAGAAAAAATATTTTATTGGTAGCTTTGAGAAAAATTGCAGAAGTAACAAAATAATTTTGTAACGTTGGTATGATATTTGCGGCATCAAATATTTATTATTCTCTGTCTATGTGTCCATTTAAATAGGTTATTATTATTTCTGCCAGTATAAGTAGCCAATATAATTACAGGCTGTGACGAATTCTATTTAAGTATTCGGACGTTTAACGCATATTATGTAGCCTTCTTTATATGAAGCTGGTTACAGATGTCTATATGCTGCAGTCGTCACTAACTACTAGGTGGACTGAATTTCGTTTGTCTCTTAAATTTCATAAAAAAAAAACTAAAGAGCTGTGTAACGGCAAGTGGTACATAGATGACTATACCGCCACCATTTGATAGCTATAAAGCTTTTCTGGTGTTTCCGCGGATGTCTAAATGGTACCACCATATGGTACTCAAGTATAGAAATATGCTATGGAATCGTCTCTCCTTTACGGCTTTGCGACTGCTATAAAACGGATTTAATTTAAAAATAATTTAAAACATATTTTTAAAAATAAAATTATTTTATTTTAAAATAACTTTCCTATTACAGGCCGTAACTCAAAATTATTGTTTTCAATTTAACATTGAGACAAAAATTATAAAAACACATAATATATTTAGCCTGGTTTGTAGATATAGTAAATTATATTTACATGCGTCGTAACAATAAACGGGGGAAAACGGATTTTTCTTCGGAAATCCAAATAAAAGTGCTAATAAGACGTTCTATTGCTGTGATTTGTGGGAATTTGAAATTTTTTTAAATTAAGGAAAATTATGTTTTCATAGAAAAGTTATATTAAAATATGCCTTTCCTTATTTTATTTCCCCGGCTAACAATAGTTCACCCAGTACCGTGTTCTAGTATGTTTTCTTGAAGTTTGGTATGTGGCAATATACCTCTTCGTTCAAACCCTTACACAGTGGGACAGGACTGCTTTAGGCTGATAAAGAAGAAAAAAGCACTGATAAAACAATATCATGATCAATTGAGACATTCTGTACATATTATGACTGCCTTGTTAGTCTAATAGTCGTAAACGCGACTGTATGGATGGTAGGTATCGCGAGTTTTGTCGCGATGTGTATCGTTAATTGCCGCTGCTTGGTCGTTTTTCGAGGTTAGTATAGCACGTTCCCACAACCATTTCATTAGCTTATCGTGGATATTTGCAATATCTGGGTAAATTTTGTATATTAAATTCTGTAACTTAAATACAACTGTGCACAATTATCAGAAATGGTTATCATTTATCGGGTAATCACCATTGTCGATTTCAAGTAGGAGATTCCCAAATCCACCAACAAAGCCTTCTCTTCTTTTCTCCTAAGCGTACCCGCATATTTTTCGAGAGCTTGAGGATTTTAAATTTTAATTAGAGGCCATAAAGTGGATCTCTTAAGACACACTTTAACTTCATCTGCTCTAGTTCCTTTTGGCACTATTGGTAGAGTCTGTCTAAAATCTCCAGTCAGCAAAACCGTTACATCACCCATTAACTTCTTATTTCCTCTTATATCTTGTAGAGTTCTAATTAAAGCCTCTTCGTCACCCTTATGAGCCATGGTTAATTCATCCTACACTATCATTTTCGTATGTTTTAATACTTCAGCAAAATTACTTTGTTTCGATATATTACAAATGGAAGCATCAGCTGTTGTTAAATTTAGTAGTAACTTGAAGGTAGCATGAGCAGTTCGTCCACCCTCAAGCAGCGTAGCTGCGATCTCAGAAGAAGCAACAGCCATTTCTGCGAGTACTTATAATGTTTGCTAATAGCAAATTTAGGAAAAATGTTTTGCTTGTGCCACCGAGAGTATCTAAAAAGAATATTCCACCCTCATTCGATTCAATTTTTGTGTTAATTTAATTGTAAACTGCTTTTTCTTTGTCATTCAGTGATCCTTATTGTTAACTATTTTTTCTAATGATGCTAAGTCGTAACTTGTCTCTTTAAGAAACTCTCTATTTTCAAGTTGTTGTTCTTTGCTTGGCTGAAGTAACCCATACACTTTTAGTAGCAGACCACCCAACGATAAAACGGCATTTTCTATAAACGAAAGGCATTTGTATTGTAAATACCACATCTGTTATGTGCTCTACGTCCACATCGCTCTGTCTTTCTAACTGCTTTTTAAAATCTTCAGATAGGTATTCATCGATTTTTCCCAAAGGTTTAAAGGGTCTGATACTTGGAAGAGCACTAAAATAATCGTTAAAAGATCCTGAATCATTTGCGAAGGTTGGCAAAGTGTTGCTTTTTCCATTGCTGCGAAATGCTGATAATTTTCAAGCAAGCAGAACGTGGAATATACATGACTATCTACAGTTTTTAACACTTTAAACGAAATGAGGCCCCGGATCTAATGAAGGAGAATGCGAAGGTGATAGCATTCTGTATTTTTCGGATGCACAGTATAAACCCTGCCCAGAACGTGCTTTTTTTTGAGCCCTGGTCAGCCTTCAACTTTTGCCCCTCTCTTTCTCCTTTAGAACTTTATGTTATCCCAAACGTAGTTTACAGGTACTAGGTAGAGCAATGTATTTGCAAAGTTATCCACTTTACACTAATCGAAAAAAGGGTAGGAGTGTGGTTGTTGGAGGACTATTCAACATTTCACTCAGACTTTGCTCATTAAAATAAACTCTTTGCCCATTATCCAAATGAACAGCGAGTTGAACTACGGGAGATAAACGCTCATGAATGGGAAATTCAAGGATTCGTCATACTGCCTCTGATGAACTTATATATCTTCCACTTGCGTCGGTTTTAACTTTATCCTTTTCATTTTCAAATAAGTTCCACATGGACCATATATCATATAACATTTAACGATTTAGTGAAGCTCTGGGTCACGCTTGGGGTTTACTATTTCAGCACAAATTATATTGTCGATTTGATACGGAGTAATACGTTTGTGAAGCCATAAAAGAATATGAATATGTGGAAGACCTTTTTTTTGCTAATACGTTGGGTACATATACATAGCATCGCACTTCACATAATATTTTGCCTTTTGTCAATAAGTTCATGATCTTTTTCACTTTTAGTCGAAACATCCTCGAAATTATATTGTGTCTATCATGAGATTGTTGTCCTTAAAGCAATTAATTACTCTTTTATATCGTCCCAGCGTGGATTGCATGTGAAAGTGACAAAAAGACCAGGCCGGCCGTAATTCCTTACATAGGCCATAGCGTCCTGTGTTCTTTCATGCATATACCTTGGTCCCCCCGTAAAAGATGATGGAAGGACTACCACTTGTCCTTATTGGCTGGCTTTTGCGTTTTGTCATCTAATACCATTTTTTTAATGGATATAACTGTCAGCACGTAATTTGTCTTGATTATTTTGATTGTTGTATTCATCCACCAAATATTGAGTAAAAAGGGTAAGATAGTTGACTTATCTTCTCCTTCTTTAATCATTATTATATACGAACAGAAACTTGCAGAAGAGAAATTTTTATTAAGCAGCAACTTAGTTGAATGGTTGCGTTGTGGCATGTTGATTGAATACCCTTCATTCCCCCAGCAAAATGTCAATGGATACTGTAGCGCATTATATGCTCGATATATTTCACTAACACGCTGAAGTGAATTACTTCGGCTCTCGAGGATGATGTCCCTTCAATGAAATTGTTGATCTACTAACACTAAAGCCACTTCATTTGTAGTTGGTGCATTATACCTACCTCTATGTTCTTCTGATGGTTTTTTATCAGCATGTATGACAACTTTCTATGAATTTAAAGGAGGTTTTATCAATGTCTTTTTTCAGATCTTTTATATACAGGTCCACTTAATACAGCATATTCTGCAATTGGTTGATTAAATTTGGCTTTAAGTTAGTAAATTTAGAACATCGAATCTTTGCTTCTCGATCATCTTCACCTACAAAATATATTTAAAGGTACTGAGCGTCATGTTCGACTTCCGGTAATATACTTCCAATTAAATGTTAGACCTGGCCTTGTACTTTACAAGGCTGTAAAAAACCATCTGCTGTTACCTGTTTACCACCAAAGGGAGTCATCTGCAAACAGGCATTATATTTACAAATATTATCCATAAAATGGTCATGATATGGGCATAGATCATTAATCAAACTAAATAGTGGTTCAGGAAGTGGATTCAACCGATCAAGTTGCACTTTTCTTTCCATTTCAGCGCGTTGTCAGTTCTATAAGCAATATCAGGGTCATACTCCATAGCAGAATGAACCTTGTTTTTCCATAAACGCAGTGTAATGTTTTCTTCATACCGTGACTAAATTGTTCTATGCACTTGTAGATTCGTAATTTGGTAATTTGCAACAGCTTGCCTGTGTATAACGGGATTTCTTTCCTGATAAACGGACACAGCTTTACGATTTGAATCTGGCTTGTTCTGTCTATACATTTTTTGTGCACTTATTAATTGACTTTTTCTTGTGTAATTAGTAAATCTCGACCTTCGTTTATTTTTCAATTTTTTCATATTTTAATGTCGATGATACAGATTGATCTGTTCCGCGGGTTGGAGATAGTATTTCACTGTTTACAAAAGATATACCAGTTAAATGGTTAATCTCTGAAAAAGGATCACGCTTTCGACAGGTACCTCCATGCGACGCTGTGTAATTTTCTTCGCAACAATAGGCAGATAGGCGTCAAAAAGTCCATTAGATAAATCATGGCTAAATCGTAATCGCCTTACTGGACAGATATCTGTTCCGGACATTGTGTATAGCAGACCGTTTCGATATACTTCAAATAGAAACGGAAATATTAATCCTCCAGCTTCCAATTCACAAAGTCCACTGTAATTTTATACAAACATACATCCATCCATCCTTCCATCCATGTTAGTTTCAAACCATAATCGATGCCATTTTCGTAATTAACTTCCTAAAAATCCATAAAACGACACTCCTATAGACATTTCAACCACGTCACACCTCCACAGGGGATAATGGTAGGTATTTTCCGTCTGCTACGTTGGATTTTGAAATAGTTCTTGTTTTCGCAATCAGCGACCCGATAAACCATAAAAACGATACCCACGTTGATTTTCAGAAATTGTCAACCCTTTTCCACCTTTTAGGGGTTGAATGTTGAAAGAGCCTGATACACTTGTATACTTATTTTTGATAGGAGTACGCCTCTGAAGTTTAAAATAAAATAGTTTAACTTAACTTGTTTCCCCAAGTTTTAAGAATTTGTATATTCTTTAGTAGTTTCGGCTGTGCGTTGATAGATGAGTCAGTTCAGGTTTGCCTTATATGTATACTAGCTGGCCAGGCAGACGTTGTTCTGCCCTTTCCGACGACCCTTCTTATGAAAAAAATTCTTAAAATCGCAATAAACAACTATTGAAGGTGACTTATCGGGATAAAAAAGTATCCTATCTCTCAAGTTGGATCAAAGTGCACCCAGTGTACAAAATTTCATTGAAATCAGTTCAATAGTTTAGGAGTTCATCGCGGACAAACAACGTAACACGTAATTTTTATATGTAAAGATATATATATATATATATATATATATATATATATATATATACTAGCTGGCCAGGCAGACGTTTTTCTGCCCTTTTCGATGACCCTTCATATAAAAGATCCTTAAATTCGTAATAAAAAATATTGACTGTCATTTATCAGGATAAAAACTATCCTATCTCCCAAGTTTGATCAAACTGCATAGAGTGTGCAAAACGTCATTGAAATCAATTCAGTAGTTTAGGAGTTCATCGCGGACAAACAACGTGACACGTAATTTTTGTATATATATATATATATATATATATATATATATATATATATATATATATATATATATATATATATATATATATATATATGTAGATAGATGTTAACATCTTTGGAGAAATAGAAACCGAAATAATCGTGAAAAACTATTTTTTTGTTTTCATTTGACCTTGAATAAATTACGACGCAGACACGAGATTTCATGGGATATTTGAGACAACTTTTAGAATGAAATGTAATTGTTTAATTAAAATTGTGTAATTAAAATGAAAGTATATACAAAAATTCAGCTTATTACCTCTTATTCCGAGGTTGATGCTAATGTGATTGTACTATAAGTCTATAAGACATTCGTATTAAAAACTTTTACGGAATGATGACGATCCAGAGTAGAATAAAAATTAAATAAAAACATGTTTTATTACAAACGCACTTTCAATCGTTAAAACGTTACTGTGTTTTTAATCATACGATTTAAAGAAAAGAATGCTTAATGGCATTAAGTCCGCTCTTTGTAATCCTTTAATAAGGTAGGCAATAAAGTGTAAATAAATAAATATAATTAGGTGATTAAACGAACTTACCTTAAGTGAAGTTCAATCACAATTATACGAAGCTCCTTGTCCGAGATATTATTACAATGTAGTCTACGCTTTTCGTCGTCGTAGCCATCACAAGGTTCCAAGCTCCAACCACAAAAAAAAGAAATGTGTTGTTTATGGATATAGTCTCTGTCAACATACCAAGTCAACTTCATTAGTTTAAAGCCCTTTCATGAACAACCCTTGTTTATGGGTTTTAAGGGACGGGTGGGAGGTATAGTCTCGGACAAGGAGCTTCGTATAATTGTGATTGAACTTCTCTTAAGGTAAGTTCGTTTAATCACCTAATTATATTTATTTATTTACACTTTATTGCCTACCTTATTAAAGGATTACAAAGGGCGAACTTAATGCCATTAGGCATTCTCTCCCAGTCAACCCGGGACGTGAAGAAATTAAGTGATAGGTGACAAAATAAAATAAACAATTGAGTAAATCAAGGAAAAAAACTACTGATAAACTTAAAAATAAACTATTATTATACATATAAATACAATAAACTTATATACTATTAAATATAATACCGACAATATGTTATATTTACATACAAATACAAAGATACATAAATATATACATATAATAAATACAAATAGATATATAACATAAACCTATAAATAAAATATCAACAAAAGTAACCAAATTGACCAAATTAACTATCATCTAATATCTTCATAAAGTGCTTATGTACCAATCTTTTAAAAGCAGACTTATTAGATTTTTTAACAGTGGAAGAGCTACGCGGCAACTTTTGCTGTCGCACGGATGGGCCGGCCCGAACCGGGGTGGTACCACGACCTCACAGAAAACCAGCGTGAAGTAGAGGTTTACCTCTGCGTTTTGCTTGGTGAGTGCAGGTGGCCGGAGGCCCTTTTTACTGGAAATGAGGCATTCCATCTTAGTCCTCATGGGTGACAACGCATCTATATTTTGATTTGTAATAGAGGTTAGATGTAGATGTCTATGGGCCGCAGCAACCACTTACCATCAGGTGGACTGTGTGCTCGTTTTTCACCCATATCCTATAAAAAAATGTTTTCCTGATGTCATCGGGCAAGGAGTTCAAGAGCAGTGCAGCCTGAATGATGAAGGATTTACCAACAAATTAGTAAAATGGAGTGGGAGACTTGGTTTATTATTATATGAGGAACGCAGAGTTCTATCATGCGTTCAGGAACTATACTGAAATTTCTCGTTGAGATAAGAAGGAGTGGATGGATCATTTAAGATAGAGAAGAGAACAAGCAAAAGGTAAAACCTTGCAAAGGTTTCAAAGTTTTTTGACCAACCTGCTGTCTTCCTTATGAGATCAATATTTAAACCTGCCTGGTTCGCAGCGGAGGTCGCAGCATGTCTAGTGCTGTGTGCTGTAAAAATAGACATATCTATTCCTGCCTTACTCAGAATTGATTTAATACATCGGCTTAAAGTCTCGTTGAAGCCGCTCGATGTGGTTTCTTAAATGTTAAGAGCAATTGTTCAGTATTGTGTCTGAATTGTTCTGTTCTCCTAATATATGATTTTAATGTATTCACTGGGCATATTTCTAATTTGCATGTATAATATTTAAGATGTAAAATCGGTTGAAGTATATTTTTATTTGAAGTTTTATTAAATCCGGTATTTTAATCTGTACCCCAAGGGAGTTAAATTTAATATTTTATAACTCAATAAGTGAGAAGGTTTGTACCCTGTGGCCTGTTGTAAGCGCTAATATAGTGACTAATTTTTTGGTTAATAATTCAATATCAATTGACTCATTTGGATACTGTAGTGCTAAATAATCTACACTAAGCCCGGATCCCATGTAAACTTATATTTTGGTTTTGGGGGGTTCAACCTGAACACTCCCTTAAAGAATCGCTTTAACCTATCATCA
The DNA here is from genome assembly GCA_033319125.1 of Parnassius glacialis. Classification (NCBI taxonomy): domain Eukaryota; kingdom Metazoa; phylum Arthropoda; class Insecta; order Lepidoptera; family Papilionidae; genus Parnassius; species Parnassius glacialis. The sequence goes on along the minus strand of JAVANC010000023.1, from coordinate 23,205,321 downwards.
CACCCCAATTTTGGACCAATTAAAAGGGATAAGACCGATCTTGCTGTATTTAAATTACTACGACTAAGACTGAAGCTTGGTATGGATCTATATCAAGGGTCCTGCAATATACCCACCATAATCTTAGGGTTGAGTTGTATTGCTTCATGGTATTTCCCCAGAATCAATTTAACATGACCTGAAGAGCTGAAGTTGGGGTTTCATGTCTAATGTATGCTTCGCTGACAACAGCCCCTGTTGCCAGGGTAAGCTGCCGATGGAGTGGATGAGACTTCCTGTAAGGAGATGATAATATCATACTACTGGGATTAAATAACATCAATTCATTCACCAAGAGGCCTTTTAACAATGGGAACCATGGTTGAGAAGGCCAATAAGGGAATACTACAATTTCTGTTGCCTTATCTTTTTTAATTTTATCTAAACATTTAAGAACTAGGGAGAATGGTGGAAAAGCATAAAAAAATATCTTTCCCATTTTAAGGTAAATGCATCTACCGCTATGGCTTCTGGACCCCTCTTCCACGATACAAAATTTTTGCATTTATTATTAATTCTAGATGCAAATAGGTCAATTTCAGGGTAACCAAATTTTTCAACAATCCTATTAAAAGCCTGTTGGTATAATGCCCATTCTATGTTTATTTTTTTTACTCTAAATCTGCCTCAACATTGTCTTTAGTATAAATTATGTAGATATATGAGGCATAGACCCATATATTTCCTACCTCACACCATTGCCAGAGCTGTCTTGTAATATTGTTTAAATGAATATAGTGTACTCCCTCCATCTTGTTTATGTATGCTATTGCTGTTGTGTTATCAACTCTTAACAAGATCTCACAATTAATATAATTTTTGGCAAAACATTGCAGGCCGAGGAATGCTAATTTTACTTCCAAATAATTTATATGACATTTCATTTCGCTAGTCGATCAAGATCCCGAAGTTCTTTCCGATCCCTTCACTGCACCCCAGCCTGTTTTTGAGGCATCCGTATGTATCTCGATGCAAATTTTTTTCTGTTTAATATAATTTTGCTTGTGGATATTTGACTTCCACCATTCTAGCTCTGGGTGGATATGATTTGTAATAGACATTTGTTCATCGTAATTGTCATAACATTTTAATAATGCTAGAAATTTCTCTCTCTCTCTCTAATAACTTTGTATAAACCCAACCATAGGGTACAGCTGGACAAACTGATGTAAACCTTCCTAATAATTGTGAAAATTCCCTAATCTAACAATGGCTTTTCTTTTCAAAATCTCTAATATTTTATAATATGGCCAATTGTTTTTCGTTTGAAACAGATAAGGATAGATTTCTTGAATCTAGAATAATGCCTTAATATTTACAGGTCTGTTTTGCAGTTAAAATGCTTTTATCAAAATTTACTGAGAATCCCAATTTTTGAAATAATCTACATGCTAGTGTTACATTCTCTCTACATTTTAACTGACATGAGTTAAAGTATATGCTATCATCGATGTAACAATATAAAATGATATTTTTACTTCTAAGATAGGTACAAATTGGTTTCATTAATTTGGTGAACACAAAAGGAGCAGCGCAAATGCCAAATGGTAAACAATTAAACTGGTCCAATTTTCCCTCAAATCTAAATCTTAAGAATTTCTTTGAATCTTCTGAAACGGCTATACTGAAATAGGCATCTTTGAGATCAATTTTCGCCATGAAACAATTTTTGGAACTTAATTCACAAGCTGTCCTAATATTCTCTAATTTAAAATGAGAAGTCTCAATGTATTCATTTAATTTCTTTAAATTTAAAATTACCCTGTAATTTCCATTCTGCTTTGGAATAACAAATATTAGGGATACAAACTGCCCTTCACAAAACAAACATTCTGATACTGCACCTATTTCTAATAATTTCTCGATTTCTGTGTATATTATATTTCTTTCCCTTCCAGACCAGCATTGGGTAGGTGCCTCATATAAATTTGGTATTTGAGTAAAGGGTATTTTATAACCCTTTATCCAGTTTATTAAGACAGGGTCATTTGTAATATCTAACCATTTACTTAGACATTGTTTCAACTTCCCGGTACCTACCTCTAATGACGGTAGTTTCTCCTTGTCTGAGCTGGTGGGGCTCCTGTGTGTTGAGTCCTTCTCCGTAGTGGCTGACTGGGACGATGTCTCTGTTTGTTGGGATGTACTCGATAATTCTGTCCACTGCGATTGAGATGTTGAACTTGCAGTGGACTCTTCCAGTTTCCCTTTTTTGTGACTGTCTTTTTCTTCTCTACCACTTTTATCTGAGCTCCTGTTCTTTAGACGTTCTGTGCTGTTTTGATGTTCTCGAGACAGACCTTTCGAAATAACAATTCATCTGTCTTTGCATTCTTCAATGCTTTTTTCAGTACTATGGTTGCCCCTGACAAAGAGAAAAATATTTTTTTGCAGCAGAGTCTTCGTAGAATATTTCTGCTGCTTTCTTTGCAGTGTCACTTAATTGTTCCACTATATCTCTTGTATTTATATTTCCTTTGATGATATTTGTCAGTACCAACCTGATTCCTGTCATTATTTTTCCCGTCATATTTTGTCTTTTTACCAAACGTTTATCTCTCTTAATTAGTATTTCCGACAATGATGCCTTTATCTCTGGATTCATTTGAGGAGCTATAACAGCTTTGAAGTTGGACGGAGTTAAGCACTTGTTTAATATTTTATCACGAGGTTCTTTCCCCAATCCTTCCATCATAATTTTCGTCCATCTTTTTGCTAACTGCATGTTTATTGGGTCTCCCACTTCTTTCGATTCTTCTCCTTCTGGTCCCAAGGCTAACAAAAGCTCCTCTGGGATGTCATCATTATCTGATTTTTATATTTATATATAAATTTGTTTTATTGTATTACCAAGTAAGTTTGATATGAATGAATTGTTTAATATGATAGCGCTACAAAAACCCTTGTCTATCCCAAATGTGATAATATCTCTAAAGGATTTAATTATTTCCCTGCCTAACCTCTATGTGATAGCTCTAAGGGAAAGGATATGACATGTTTATCCTCACTGATAGTATTAGTCATCTGAACAGACACCTACTATTTCCTTTATCCTAGCCGTATTGTTAGGGCTTATATTATGTTCTTCTATTTGTATTTTTTGTCACATATAAAATAAAGTACCACGATTCATATCTATCTTCTATCTGATAGGGCTATAAAAAATCTTTGTCCATCCTCAATGTGATAGCTCTAAAAGATTTATTTCCCTGTCTTTTCTCAAGGTAATACCTCTTAGGGATAAGATTTGACATATCTATCCTCACTGATGCGTAATTAATAGCCCTTAAACCTCGGAACAAATATCTAGAATTTACTATATTCTAGCAGTATTTTCTATTTATGTCTTTGTGTGTGTATTTTTAATGTCTCATAAGAAGAAACTCACCTGAAGCGATTGTTTGACCTTCCATCTGAATTTTTTCGATTGTATTTTCCTCTAATGACTCTGCAATTGTTACATTAGGCACAGATAAATCCACTAATGGAGGAGCATTGTCTTTAGAGCCTTCAAGATTTTCTTTCTTCCTCAATTTCTTTTGAAGCTTTTTAATCTTCTTTCTAATTTTGTCGGGATTATCAGAAATTTTCCTCTTCCCCATTTTAGCAAGAAAAACTAAGCGCGAGTGCGAATATTTGAAATATTAGTAATAAAAAAGAATTTTGCAGTTCACTTTAATTTACGGAAGCAACTCAAGTTGTAACGGTAATGGTTATTTTTATTTAATGAGTTTGTTTTGTTTAGTAACTTTTACTTAACAAAATTTCCTAATTGATATATCCGCCGGAAATGTATTTCTTACCTATCCTTATTCTCATACTCTCCTGATTTGTTTATGGTACACCTTTTTTACTATTATCTATATTCATCTTTTAAAATCTGCTATCCTTACGATACATGATGTTTTCACTCACCTGCTTTTTCCCTGATTAGAAGTTAATTTATTTTCAGAGTTTAACCTGTTATGTTCATCACGCTTCAGCTGCGCCATGCTTCTTACGGATCTTTTTTATTCTGTTAATTCTTGTTATTTTGACATAAGAATGTCGTCCACTTACACTACCGTGCACTACACACAAAATACTATTTGATTTCATTACAATATCCATCGAATATTCGAATAATAAATTATTTGAAATAATCTTATAACTACAATGATGGCTTTGATGCACAAAAATACGTAATGAAGTTGACTTGGTATGTTGACAGATACTATATCCCTAACCAACACATTTCTTTTTTTTTGTGGTTGGAGCTTGGAACCTTGTGATGGCTACGACGACGAAAAGCGTAGACTACATTGTAATAATATCTCGGACAAGAAGGGAGTATAATTTAAATTAGGTACATAACAAATAATGTATAATGCTAGCTTTGTGAACTCACTCATTGGACAGAAGAACGAACCTACTTCTCTCGCTATCAATTTAAGTGTGCAGAGAGTAAGTGTGAGGGAGCAGACGCAAGTCATATTTCTTTCTCTCTTCTACTTTTAAGAAACATTTTATAAATAGGTATAGTTGCCGTGAAAGTGACTAAAGCATCCGATTCCGATGTAACTTATAACCAGAGTCTACTGTACTAACCTTTTCGACTTTTGTGTTATGATATTCTTTGAGTAAAAATGACACCGGTATGAATTTTCTAAAATAATTGCAGAAAAAATCAAAAATAAATTTAATGGGGATATTTAAAAACAATATATAAAAAATAAACATAATCCCAAATTCTTAGATATTGTAGTGAGAGCGTTCATGGTGCGATCTCATTGGTTTAGAGCATTGAACGCAGTTTGATCAGCTGCGCTAACCATCTCGTCTCTCGTAAAGTATTTTTATTATATTATGTTTTTCCCACCTCCGAAATAATCTGTCTTTTTAGGATAATTATTAAAATGTACTTGACACGCTATTAAATTGTGAGCATGGGTCATTTTTTTTATTTCTTAAAAAAATATCATTGGGGTGGTCTGCTTCCGTGCTACCCCACTGAAATAGTCTGTAATCGATATACTACGCTTACTATTCATAATAGAATACAATTTGTGTTGTTTCGCGCTGGGTCAATTTTATTACATAAATATTTTACCTTAATTTCACCTTGCGCAGTACCTGCCCCACCTGTGCATGCCAGGCCGACTAGCCATTCCCTATACAACTTTCGTAAACGACACTTTTGAGCTATATGACTAGATGGGTCAAACTCGTGATCAAAATGTGTCGCTAGCTCTTGGATTATAATATAAATATTAGTAGTATTTTATATAATATTTATTTATATGAAGTTAAATAAATAAATTATTATACAACATTACGACTTTTTTTGGTTTAAAAAACCATTCCTCAATTATTTTGGCATAAAAAATAAATCTATATCATTATAGTATAATATATTATCTTCCCAATAATAACTCAATAGAACTAAAAACCGCTTGTCAAGCCTTTTGATGATTCTTTTTTTAATTGAAAACTGATGCTTCTCGTGTGATCCCATATAAATTTGATCAAGAGCTGACCAGTAGTTTTTGAGTTAGTCTTAATAATGCGTATTTAATTGACTTCGACTACATTGACGATATTCTCATTATATTTATATTGAATTCTGTGGTACAATTTTTTTGATTTTACCAGTTGTTTTAATGTAATTTTAACATAATGTCATTTTTTCATCATAACCAATAAAAGTCCATTGCTTGACATTGGCTGCCAGACGAGGAAATGTTTTTCCACCTTGCGAAGTAAGTAGTCGAGTAAGCGTTAATAAAGACACGTATTTACCCTGAATAAATCATGTCCGACGTGAGCTTAACATAAAATCATACTTATGTTACACCTAAAATTACATTAATAATATGTTTTATTCATTCATTACAGCCTGTATCAAAAATTCTTTACTGAACATAGGAACCTATCAGAAAGATAAAGATTTTCGAAGCTTCTGGAAATGCACCAGGAAGTTAAGTCCGAATCGTAGCATACCGGTAAGCGTTGAGGGTATTCAAGACCCCAGAGATATAGCTAACTTGTTCAGTTCTCATTTTAGGGTGCTGTCACAGCTAGATTCACGGCCTGCTGACGTTGAGGTCATCGTATCTGGTGTGCCAAAACGTGTGACAGCTAGAGGTTGAATAGTTAATAAAAGGAGGGAAGTCACCGGGACATGACGGCTTCATCATTGAGCATTACGTGTATGCTGGGCCGCACCTCCCGAGGCTAAGAGATTTGCAATTTATTTTCTGCATCAGACACCTGTATATTTGATGATTGGTCGTTTTTCCTACTGTTAAGAATAAAACTGGAGATACATCCGACGAGACCAACTATCGGCCGACTTCATTAGCCACCATCATAGCAAAAGTACTTGACGGTCTGGTTGAGAGACAGCTCAAGCGTCACCTGGTTCTGCACGATATTCAATTCGCTTTCCGGCCAAAACTGTCAACTGAGTGCGCCATTCTGGCTCTCAAGCATACTGTCAGATATTATATGGATAGGAAGACGCCAGTTTATGTGGATTTTCTTGACTTATCCAGGGCGTTTGACTTGGTTATGTATGACATCCTGTGAAAAAAAACACAATATTCAGATGTGCCTGGTGAGATCATAAATATTTTTAAATATTGGTATGGCTACCAGACTAACCAGGTCAAATGGTTATTTCAGTTTTCTGATTCGTACGGGTTGGAGTGTGGGGTGAGACATAGACGGTTTGATCTTCCCGACGCTTTATAACCTGTATGTATACGAGTTGATTGTTGGGCTTGGCAATACCAGTGTCGGCTGTTTCATTGATGGTCACTCTGTAAACAGCATCAGTTACGCGAACGACATGGTATTGTTGAGTCCTTCAGTTGTTGCTCTAAGAAGGCTGATCTCAATATGCGAGGAGTATGCAAAATCCCACGGCCTCTTGTATAATTTTAGGAAAAGCGAGTTGAAGGTTTTTAAAGCCAGGACCCGTAAGGATATCTATGTACAATGGTAGCGAACTTGTAAGGGTGCCATCCTTCAAGTACCTCGGTCACGTGGTTACCGAGGACTTCGACTCGTTGGGCACATGCTTCATACTTCTTTAATTTCTGAGAGAGTTATGGCTGACATATTTTACTTTGGTTAATAATTGCACAATATTTTAATTTATTTCTCTCTTATTAATTCGAATTGTTACATTTGTTCAAGCTTCGGCGATATTTGCAGACGATTAGAATTATAAATTGCCACTATTTGATGACATGCGCAACAACTCTTCTAAACTAAATCACAAAATAAGTTATTTTTTTATAACAAGCTAACCGCCTCGGCTCGCCTGAAAAGGATCAATTAATGTGGCGTTATTTAGGCCATTAATTTTATCAACTTTTTGTTTAAAAAAAATTTAAAATTTTTCATATAATATATAGCCTAGATTTTTCTCTGTCTGTTTGTAAAGTTTCATCATAATCGGGTCAGTCATTCTGAATATTAGCCTAGACATACAGACAAATAATAATGGTCGTTTATGTTTTAATATAATGCAAATAACCCCCTTAACCTAATAGAGGCCGGTTATTTCAATATTACAGACACACACTTCAAATTTATTTATATGTACATATTTTTGTAATCAAGTTACAAATATCATACATAATGGTAATACCTGTTTAAGGCAATGTACGAACTTAAAAAACATATAGTGAATTTAACAAACGTGATTATATATTTTAATCTCAAGTTTTCATTATGTACTGATGTGTATTCCCTATATTTACTTTTTCGGATTTGATAACGAAGCGCATATCGATGATCGATCGAGATCGATGTTATGAAGAGTCTTATCTTTCTGCGGAGGGTCTTGCAAAACTTAGCTCTGACGGCATGGACAGTTTCCACGAGCTTTTCATTCACCTTCAGCGAATACCGTTTGCTGATTCTGAGTATAACGTACGCAACTCTCGTCGACACACTCTTAATCTTTACAACGTTGTTAACAAGAGACTTGTGGGCGATAAATCTGACACCTCCTTGTGACAGATAGTCGCCATCCCGCTGATAGAACAAGTTGCCGGATTCGAAGATTACCATGTCCTCCCCCTCTCTTCGGACCTCGGATAATCCTATAATATTCCAGCGCAACTTGTCTATCTCTTCTTCCGTTTCCAGGATCTTCTTGTCAGTCCTCAGGGTGCGTGCGTTATATGTTGCCAGGTCAAGTCCCCTTAGGTGGCGACCGAACCTCCACCGGAGATTCTTAGCACCCCTGCCCTGCCGTTACAGTGGTCATCACCGTAGCCAGGAACGGCGGGGCCACCGGGAACTGGCGGCCGTCTCTCCATAACTTTATTCAAGGGGGTATATTGCCATAGTTGCCACGCTTGGAAAGCGGGTTGGCAACCGCAGTTTTTTTATTGTTGTTTTGCTATTATCAGAAAGATGCTGCTGTCCATCTCCTGCCTCAGTTTCCCTCTGTCGCCTCTTACGACACCCACGGGTAGATATGGGGTAGTGGATATTCTTACCCGCCACTACACGGGGGAATATTTATACATTATGTACTTAATGTATTTGTTTTGTAGAGGCGATGTTGCAAAGACATTATTGTATGGTATTTAGAAATCTAATATGTGGCGCTGTATTCGAGTTATTTACAAATACTATATTTATGGACAAAATGAACGATTTTTCACAATAAATACAATAAAATAAAAAATTAAGTCAAAACAGAAAATCACAAAACACCGTGAAGAGCTGATAAACGTATGCCGCCCAGCAATTGGCTTATTACGGTATCGTAACATGCAACAATTTTAAGTAGAACTAGTTTAATATTTAGCTATCATGACCAAAATCTATTGTATTGTTGTTAAGGTTGTAACTATTGACTGCAATTAGAAAAAAAGGATACAGATGTTATGTCATTTGTAAGGATTAGAATGGTATTATCTACAGCTTATAATAATACAGGCTCTCCACCCGTTAGTCTGATATACAAGGGTGCAAACATCGCTATTTGGTGACAGAGATTGGTAACTGGTTTTAAAATTGTGAACATTACACCAAGAAGAGTACAACCATTATTTTTAATTTTTTTTTGCACCAATTGAAACAGCCACACCCAAAGAAATGATTTATGGGTCGTACAAATACTTTTCCATGTAGTAGCAGTGTGAGAGCGTGTATTTTCCTATTTTTCTACGTCATAGAGCCATGCTGCAGTTATACGAGTATTATATTCTATGGAAAGGCAACGCTCTCACAGAATTTCAGCGTAAAATAGCACCTCAATGTTACTTTGCTTCATATGGCGAAAGTAGAGAGACTTTAAGGGGGTGGCGCATCTACATTTTGATTCTTAATCGAAAAGAGATGAAGGTATCTATGGGTTACAACATCACGTATCATCAGGTGGACTGAGTGCTAGTTTTTCAATCCCATTCTATAAATAAATCATCCCGTGGGTGTCCTAAGAGGCGACAGGGGGACACGAAACGGTTTACCTTTTTTCACTAGGTAAATATTTTATAAAGTAAATAGATATTTTTTACTTACATGTTCACCACTTTAAATTTTAAGAGATTTTTGGTTCAAAACTCGCCTTTCTTTGATAAAAACGAAAATAGTAGGCAAAAGATTATTTCAAATATTTAAATAAAGTTGAAGTATTTCAGAATGAGAAAAAATCCGTTGGCAGAATTTCGAAGGTCAACATTAAATATTAAAGTCGAATCATATTAAAATAATAACATAGCATTATTTTTTCTACAACACTTCCTGAATGATAAAGCACAATTTTAATGACTAAAATAATCACACAGATTGCACGCGATAAGATAAATACATTTTTATAATCATACCTAGTGTATGGTTAATACGATTTATAATTCAGTTATTACATGTGTCTTTATTTCAAATATATTTTATGGTTTTAAATAAAATAGTATAAAAACATATAAAAATAAAACCTATAGTCACTAAATTAGATAATATAAATTTCCAATAATTATAAAATTTTGTTACACATCTTTAAACACTCTAGATTGAGATTAACCTTCTTTTTATAGCTATTTTCACTACTGATAACTAAGGTGAAATTTATTTATACAGTAAACGAAGATTTACTAGCCTCACAACGTGAGTGAGTACTCTACTCTCAATATGTTGCCATACCTCAATTTCGTTACATAAAATCGTTCTGATACTTTTAGCTAGAAATCAAGTCCATATAGTTCTTGTTACAATAACTCCAGACATTTAATTATAAGTTTATTTTCTAATTGATTTACTTTAGATTACATAACAAAAAAAGAAATTGAAAAAATATTAAGTAGTATTATTTAAATATTTGTATGTATGTATTTATAAATATTTATGTATATTTATGTATATATATGTATATATACTGTATGTATTATGTAGACATAGATGTTATTTACTAAGCTGTTTGCACTTTGCACCCACAATATTTTCTCTGCTTAGCCTGGAGGTAGACTGGTAGAGAATGCCAGAGTGTGCAAATAAATCAAAAATAAATAAATTAATAAATAAAAAATTAGTGGACTGCCCTACGTTGGTCTGTGCGTCGGTAAGTCTTCTCGCTTCATAGAAATGTATGCAATAAATTGAGATATATAAGATTCCATAATATATTCTAAAGAGGATTTTTGTTATTGAACTCAACACTGTTTAAAAGATATTAATAAAAGTTGATCAGATTCTCTGTTTTTTTTTTCTTGTAAAAATTATCGTCACTATATTTTTTTTATCAAAATTATAGTGACGATAATGAAACGCTCATGAAGTTCACTTTTGGGTTTTCCAAACTATTTTGTTCTCAGGGTAATTTGATAAGCGTCTTTTTAATTTCAGTATCCTAATTCTGAAGATACTAAATCTTTTAAGGAGCCAATACAGTAGTTGAGCAAGATAGTTTTACTGCTAAAATTATTGATAGGTCTTCGCGCGCTCGAAGCTCTACTCAATTAATTTTCACAATACATTCTCTACGGGACCGCTTGCTGCAAAATCCTAATAAAGAACTCCCACGATGTTCTTGATTTCTAAAAATAATTATATTTGGAATTTGTTTTAATTAAATATGTACGATTAAAAATTTTATTCGCGGGTGGGATCTCGTAACCTATTACAAGGTTACCCCGAACAAAGTTTGATAATTTACACAGATTTTCTACCTCAAGAGCCTTTTTACACATATAAAGATATATGTGTTAATGAACCAAAGCATCCTCTTACTATCAGGTGGACTGTGTGTGCGCTTGTTACACTTATTTCTATAAAAAATATTTTTATAATACGAGTATATTAAAATAGACATAACATAAACATATTTTTAAAGAGCAATGGCAGACTTTCATACATAAAATTAGTTGAGAAGAAATGGTAGCGTCTATATACCAAAAATATCTTAACATGTTAAGCGTCAGTCCCTTAATAACTCTGTCAAAGAATTTTGTACTGAGAAAGCGTCAAAAAAAAGATATTTACATTTGAACCTTTTTAGGTTATGTCCTATGTCACTTGGAAAAGTCATGCTTCCTGTGGTTGTTTGATGTTAGATTAATACATAATTGAGAGTTTTTAGATTATTGTATCTCTATTATATATTTGCATACTATAAATATATATTTCTGGCACGGCTCCAGGGATTTTGTACCATAGTGACATTCTCAGAAGGGCTAGAACCCAGAGCCGTAAAGCCAGAAAAAAACAGTGACATTTTATTTTAGCTAGTGTTGGCATAACATTAAATGGAATATTACATAGTACTATGATTGAGATAATGTATTATTGTAGGAAATTCTTTGTAAGAGACTTGTTCTCAGCCATATCACTTTTATTTTTATTACTGATAGTACAGTTATTACTAATAATAACTTAATATAAAAATATTTTGTGTGTTGTGTTGGTAGTGTTACAAAGTGTATACGAAAATAGTATGAATATACTAAATGGCAACATTTGAATAGAGTAAAATGATTTAAGTCATTTGATATTCCCAAAAATGTTTGTTTTTTTCTGTGGCTTTAATTAAAATACATTTTAATTTGAAAAATCATAGAAAAATAATAAAACTCATTTTATATATAACTTATTTCTAGACGCTTTAATTTTTGTCAACTATTTTTCTGTCATTGCTCTTTATATATTTAAAATATAATAAAATAAATATTTTCAAGCAGGGGTGAAATAATAAAATTACTACACTAGCCCATTACTTAATTATTATTACATTATATATTAATTAATTACTACATTAGCCACAAATCAATAGCGGCGTCTCACGACTGATAAGTTATCAAAAATTCCTACATAAGCGCTGCGATGTTTTAACTACTCTATCTTGACGACCGAGATTTTTTCGGAATTTGAAAACTATTATATTTTCTCAAAGATATAACCTATATAAGTTAATATAAAAAAAAACATTACCTGTATACAAAATTTCATTCACATTTTTAAAGCGCTTTTCTAGAAACCAATTAGTCAAAGTATAGGATTATTAGCTATAGTTTGTAAACATAATAGTCGTGAGAGATGGATATAATAGTCGTGGGTTCAAAACATGTTTCAAAACATGGTTGGTGAACTCAATATTTGTTTAAATACAAATATTTAACAGCTTTGAAATGTTCTTTAACATGATTAATTCCCCTGGTGTTGCGGTTGTTCATGGGTGGCGATAGTCACTTACCATCTGGTGAGCCGCATGAATTTTTGCCCCCTCTTCTATAAATAAAATGAACTTTTACAGTAGATAACAGAATTTGGAATTATATCCTCAATGATTTATGTGTTACTAATAAAAAATCTAATGTTTAGTTTTAATGGCGACTAGCCATCAACGCAAGACAAAATTATAGTGCACGAGTATATGTGAAAGCATACTGTGCAATCTCTATTCTCTCACTCTCATAGCCCTAAGGTATGGCAATCCGACTCGACCGGATTGAGATCGGTCGCAAGGTCACAGGCTTTATTAAGGTAAGCCTATGGTCATTTTCCTGACTCAGAGCTAATACTGATAATTTCTTGACAAAAAAAAACCCAAAAACTGATTTAGACCCGACCCGTGATTCAAACCTATCGAATGTGGTGGTTGTCCGACCTATCGAGCTGTGAAAATGAGGGTATTTTATTATACCAATTAACATATTAAATCCTAGTTTAAAAATAAGAAACTGAAAAATCTTCATACACACCAAAAATTACTACATTTGTTTCTTTTTTACATATTTGGAAGCATACGATATTGAATATCTAATAAGAAAAGTTAATAATCCTATAAATATCACAATACAAGATAGAAGTATGGAAATAAGCTCTAATTCATAATATTCAGTCCATGAGATATTTGCAGCTGGTGCCCGCAAGTGTTTGGCTCCACCGTGTCGAAGTACGTATTCTATCCACCATACTGTACGATCAAGCGGCGTCTGCGGTTGATCTTGCATTAAAGAGCGAAGTCGTGCGATGTTTTCACGGTACCTGAAATAAAGGGAGGCTTAAAAGAAATGCTTACATGGTATTTAAATGTCCTGTTTTACTTAGAATTTTGTTTGAGTAGTAATTGTCCTACCAATAGTATAACAAAGAATCAGAACGCCAATTTTGTTACATCTTTTAGACCTGGTTTGGATCTTGAAAGTCAATAGAATTATATTTTATGAAGTATTTAATCATAGCCCTTGTTATGTGTGTGCACAGTTGCCCACATGTTTCAGTACTAAACTTTCATCATTTCATAATGACGTTCATACCGAATAGTGTTGTGCAAACTCCGGCAATGAATACCCTGGTGATGATATCTAGATCGCACACTACTTGATTGGGTGGTTAGCATGCTCTTCCCGGTATACGATTGAAATCGCGAAAAAAAAAGTGGGGACTGTTAAGTTGGGGCCATGTGTGTAAAGTTAGTTCAAGAGCGCAGGGCTCCCTCGTAATGTTCATCTTTGATTGTAACTATTGATAGCCTACCACAAATGGGGCCTTTGGGATCGCGGGTATTAGTGATCCTAAGTCAAAACTCAGGGCACCACTGTGAGATTTTAGTCAGTATTAATCGATCATTACTTATTTTCTACGTTTAGAGCTATCTATGAGTTATCCCAAGAGGTGGTAGCGCTCCATTTCTACTTAAATGCCGTTTAGGAGTGGTACCAATTAATAAACTCTTTATGCCCTTAATAACCAGTGTACCTACCACTGCGTTTTGGCTAGAGGAATAAGAGGGACAGTATAATTCTCAATATATATATACGATTACAATCTTAGTGTCTTCAAGCCAAGGGTGAATAGACTATTGTAATGCTAAGACAGTGCGATTTATCGTTTAAGACTGTGATGAAGTCTTCACTTACCAGCAGGTATAGGATTGTAGTCAACCAGTGGCTATTAATAAGTTAAAAAAAATTACAAGTTGTGTATTATTAAATTAATGCGTCCTCGTATTAGCAATGCATCATGCATGGGCTATAGCGTCTAATTACGATAATGTGAACCCTTTAGATTGTTTGTTTCTTTAATATTGTGAAATAATTTGGATGTAAGTAATAAATTGTTAATTTCCGTTAAATTGTTAATTGGTACTAATTTGAATATGGCGGTAAATACATCAGAAAAAAATAAAATAGTTTCCTTCCTCGCGCAACTTTATTGTGGAATTGACTACCACCGATAATTTTCCCGGACAAATAACACTTAGTGATTTTCAGGAAAAAAGCCTAGCTCTTTTTAAAAGACCTTCAACGCATCTGCAATTTCCCTGGTGTTGCAGTTGTTCATGGGTGGCGGTAGTCACTTACCATCAGGTGAGCTGCATGCTCGTTTGCCCCCGCATATATAAAAAAAGTTTGAGAACATTTGAAGTCCAGTAAACAGTTCAAGAAGGAACATTTTTAGAAATGAGATTTATGGCCATAAGTGGGAGGTATAGGTAAGCAAAAATTAGCAAAATTACCTTTGATTGTAGAAGGTATGTTATTGTTAAATAATTAAATATTAACTATAATAAAGTTACCTTTTATCTTCAATTACTTCTATAATTGCATTTTTCAATTGATTTTCAGTAAGGTTTTCCAAGATAAGCTTAACACCAATTTTATGATAGACATATTTTTCTACATTATACCACTGATCTCCTAACATTGGTATGCCTATAAGTGGTACACCAGCAGTAATTGACTCATCTGTCGATTGTAAACCTCCTTGAGTTATAAATAATTTCACATTTGGATGTCCTGAAAAGTATAGTGTAATTGTATTACGATTTTCGAATTTCTTCCATGTTTATTTTTTCATTATAATAATTATCGTCAAAGGTTAATTTAAACTACTCACTCAAAAGATCTGATTGTGGTAGCCATTCATATATTTTTATATTTTTTGATTTTACGGTTTTTTTATCACTATCCCATTTCCATATTATATTATATGGGAGTTGTGAGAAAACGTCTTCAAATATTTTCATTTTTTCTTGAGATAAAGATGATGGTAGAACGTTTGTTCCAAAACTGAAGTAAATAACACCTTTTTGTGAAGAATCCAGATATTGCTGAAGATCCTGCAATACACATCATTTCAGGTTCAGGACAAAAATTTAAACGTTGTATCAATTTAAATAAAATTTTAATTTGGGAAATTTTAAAGTACTTTTATATAAAATTATACTGCCTTACTAACCCAATTCTTAGAAATGGCTTAGATTAATAAAAATATGTATAAATATTACCATATTTAACATAAAAAATTGTGCTGTATTTTACATCAGATATAAGTAATAAATTTTTGGTCGACTAATATTATAAGAAATAAAAGTATATAGGCCACGTTTATCAATTTCATCAATTTTGTTTGTTCCAGTAAATGCCCATCGTTTGAAGAAGTTTAGAAGTAACATAGTGACAACATTTCTATCACTTCCATCTTAGTCCTCACGGGTGACAATGCATTTGCATTTTGATTTGTAATCGAGGATACATCTGTACATAGATATCTATGGGCCACAGTAACCACTTACCATCAGGTAGACTGTGTGCTCGTTTGTCACCCCTATCCTACTAAAAAAAAACTTTCATACCATAGTAATCCAGTTTTTTTCTGTATGGAACATTATTTACGCTTATTTGCAAAGAATTTGATAATACTTTTACTTTTTAAACATTCTCCTTGAATAGTCGCAATGAATTCAATTAATGGGCGACAATAGGTATCAAGGGAGCAGACAAAGGTTATAATATGAACTGTACCATGAAAGGTCAAGTATTAAATATTTAAAAATATTGAAAAGAGTGTGCTACATAGCCATGTCTATGCATTTGAGCAATAGAATTAAGACGGCTTCTAATAAAATTAAATTGACATAGAGTATAATTGATAGCGAAACTGGTAAAATCAACTCTGCTAGTTAGGTTTTAATAAAGAAATTAACTGAATCAGATCAGGACGTTGCAATGGTTTTTGAGAAATATTTTACGGATATTCCGATCTTAACCACTTAGCTACATATTCTTCTCCTGCCGTCGCCAAATCATTACTTAAACAAAATATAAATGCTTGTACAAATAATTTCACATTTTATAAAGTATCATAAAAATATATAACATGTAAAATATTTTAAAACTTATATCAAGAAAACAGCAGATCTGAGGGGCATTTTTGTTTAAGTTATAATATAGTTACATAAAAGTTATAGAGGCAGTAATTTTAACGGAAATACCCCACCCAAATTCGCACCTCAATTATTATTTTTAATACTAGTATAGAATCTGGCGTGTTTCCTGATTTAATGAAGTATAGTAAAGTAATAAGTTTATTTAAATCTGGTGTACATTGGTCCCGCATAAAATATGAAATCTTACCAGTGTTGAAACAGTTAGACTAGTTTATTTTAGCTATTTCCATAGCATAATTTCGTATGGTATTTTGCTATGGGAACAGGCGACGGAAACTAAATTTATATTTTTTTACAGAAGAGGGCCATAAGAGCAATCTATGATTTATAACCTAAATAGTCGCTCAGACCAAAATTTAGTATATTAAAATTAATATATTGACTTTGGCCTCTCACTAAATTTATGAAAATGTAATGTATGTACATAAAAAAAAATTAGTTTTACAAAAATTGATGATATTCATTCTGTAAATACTAGCAACAGACACAAGCTAGTACCAGTTACTCGACTCAACCGAGTCAGTAATTCATTCTTGGGGCGATATATACGTATGTAGGTACAACAAAATACCTATTATTTATTTATATTTTTTATATATTTACCAATTTATGTACACGCAAACAATGCAGAGTATGAGTATGAGTATATATTTATGATAAAGAGTTTGTACAAGGTCGCTACTTATGTCAATATTTATCTCTCTTCCAGTAGACCAGTTACAAACATACAAAATAAAAATATGATAATAAGGTGTGCACTTTATTATTATATAATGTATACATAAATATAAAAAACACACACACACACACACACACACAAATAAAATACAGAGATAAATAATGTTCCGTTACCGTTACAACCTATTAAAGTCCATTCCCTCCTCCTTAGATTGTCTCATAGGGGGGAAATTTGCCATAGTGGCCACGCTTGGCAAGCGGTTTGGCAACCACAGTTTTTTATTTTAAGTCGTTATTAGAAACAAGCTGCTGCTGTCCATCTCCTGATTTGGTTCCCTCTGTATAAATAATGTTCGTTCACTCGTATTTTGAACAATGTCACTGTTCTCATTTCTCGAATCGGAGGAAAAAGTTAATTCCAGAGTCTTTACACCATGGCCTTTCTTAGCAATTTATGTGATTTCTTTCAATTTCAATTAATATCAAACTAATAAAACACATTACCATTATATTCCGCTATTGTAATTCTCACAACAAAACTCAAATTTACCCTGTGGCACCTAAAAGTTACAATATTACTCGTAAAGTCGTCAAAAAATAGTAAACGTCATTACAATAATATATGGGTACGCACTTTAATATTATACATATACATATAATGTACCTTCAAACGAGTCAACTAAAAAACATATTAGAAATAACTTGAACCTCTCAGAAATGAAAGGAGGTCTGTGCCCAACAGTGGGACGTATATAGGCTGTAAGTTTACTTTTATCTACATTATTCTTTGAAACGCTTTGAGGTGAAGGTGGAGTGGCAGAGCATCTCTTTATTGTACAAAGAGAATATATATAACAAAAATAAACAGCGGTCTTATTAATATACTATAGTCTTATTATACATAGTAATTTCTTCCAGACAACACAAATAAATCTAAATAAATACAGAAGAAAGATTAACGGGTAACAAATAATAACAGTTATGTACTAAAAATACAACATATTCTCCTCCTTTCATTAACTATCACTAATCGATAGATCAGATCAGTGATCGTTAATGAAAGCAGGAAAATAAACAGGTTACACATACATAAAATGGTCCTTAACCTGTGTTTTCAAACAAAGATAAGGATCAACAAAAAACGTTTAAGAAAAACTTACCTTAGGTAGTTCCTTTGGAGGTTTTTGGTGTAATCCTCCCATATGTATGACATTTGGTGGCACTGGATAATTTCCTTCCCAAATAGGATTAACATTTAACAATAACATATCAACATTATTTTTCAAAACGCTTAGAGGTGGAGTATCAGGACCAAAAATGGTTTTAATCTGTCTGTTGTAATTTTCCTCGGCGGAACTTAAAATGTATTGAACTCGAAAGTAATTGTACAGTTCGGTCACTTTTTCCCATAAATTTAAATTATATAATCTTTGACGAAACAGGTTGTGGTATAGCGTAGGATGCGTTGGTGCTCCCATTATTTCATAAGTTCCAATGAATGGTCCAAAAGAGCTTACTAAAATTGCCGGTGCTTTAAAAATGTGTGTAAATCCCAGTACTTGTATGAAAAATGCTTCCAATAGTATTAAATCGAACTGTCGTGTTTTATTGTTAATAAGGTCTTGTACTTCCTTTACCTTCATTTGTTCTTCAAATGTTCTGGGAATCATTGTAGCCATGATTAAAACTTGATTTATCAAATCATCCTCACTTCCGGTAATAGCAGGTATAAAATCCTTTACAGATTTGTATGATATATCATGGACGTCAATTTCTCTTAATTTTTTAGGAGCAGTGTCATTTTTAAAATAAGGATCTGGAGTTAGCACTGTCACTTCATGTCCTCGCTTAATTAACTCCATTGTTATGGGCCGAAATACTACTTGGTGACTTATTGATGGACATGGATATATTGCCAAAATTCTTGCTGCATCTATGCATATATTCAAAGCATATAAGAGGAATAATTTTGCTATCAACATTTTAACATTTAGTTAGGCTGTCGTTCAGACAAATGGGTTATTGAACGTAAGAACTGCGTTATATATCAGTTTTTAAGTGAAGTTTACAGAATATTACGACATCTGACAAGCGATATAGCCGATGCTAAAACATATTGTGTAGGATTAAGGCCCCGAATTCAATTTTATTTTAGTTATTTTTTATCTTTAAGTTCGTCTTAGTCCGCATATATTTTTTATTAAAAGTTTAAATTTATCACCCACTTGAATGGACTAAGAAATATTACAAGCTCATATATATCTAAAAGCATCGGAAAGATCAATTAATTTTATTTTAAGTTATACAATACTAAAAACTATAATTAAAAAAAAAAACTAAAACTAGAAACTTAAATATCATATAGTCCTACTCCCCGCGGTATCGTGCCAAGAACACTGGCTGCGTTTCCCCGCTGAATGGCTATACTTAGCCTTTGAGCAAGGAAAGAACCAGCCCTCTTATCACCAGCAGCAACGACCAGCCGCGGATGGAGTTCCTTTAGGAACTTCACCACACGTGGACCCCACGGACCGATAGTCTCTACAGCAAATGGCACAAATATGTAGTCATCTCTCAGAGACTCATATTTGCGCCACTTACTCAGTTCAGCTGCCTCTGATGCCGCCCCGGCTCTAAACGAGGTACCCCTGAGATGAGAGACCGCCAGAGTGTCTACGCAAGTAGCATCCCACACTAGGGCTTTACCTCTCTCCCAAGGGACCAATGTCATACCGTCGGGTCTCCTGCCATCGTCTCTAAATATTCCACAAGGCTCTAAAACCGAGGGAACATTTATAGAGACAAGAGCCCTTCGGATGACATCGTTCAAAGAACTGTGTCGTGAAAATCTACCAGCGCTTTTTTTACATGAAAGTCCGTGGAGCCCAAACTTGTCGACGCTGCTACCACAGGGACACTGATGGGGTTGACAAATCGCCGCTCCTAGTCGGATTCCTACGGCAATGCGTAAGCTTTCCGCATCAAGTAATGTGCCGAGATTACTTGATGGTAAAGCATGTAACCAGTGACTAGATTCCTTAGTCGAAACAGCTAGAAGGCGTGCCTTATCTAGGTCACTCTGGAGATTATGACACAAATCCTTCTGCACGCCCCGTACCAATGGAATATCCCACTGTTTTTGTTGGTTAACTTCCAGTGGAACATTTTCACCAGGACAGAGCGTTTGCCATGTCTGCCCTGCCTCCGTAGCAAAGCATAGGTCTGCTTTATTATTTAAAATTTTATTACATAAGTCACTGACACTATGTACGGAAGCAAGGAAAGCAGGCAATGCAATGCTAGAAAGATTTCTCACACCAATGCCACCAAATTTTATAGGTAAAGTAGCTTGAGTCCAGGCTGTAGTATTTAAAGTTAAATTTAGAATTTTTTCAATAGCTATTTTAAGATTATTATCAATATCTTGTAAAATATCCGAACATTTCCAGACTGGACTCGAGCGGAGTAAGTATGTAAATCTAGGTACAAGAAGACAATATTTTAAAATAGTAAGAGCTATGTGGGGGTTTAATTTATACAATTTATCAACGTGGTTTAAAAACTGATCAAATTTTGTTTTTAAAACAGGTTTAATACTATCGAAAAACAACGGGGCACCTAGCAGGTATAGTGATTCCGTACTGACAGTTTTTATTCCTGGACAAATATGATTAAAATTTTGAATTAAAGTGTCTCTATGAGAAGTAGATAAATTATTGGAAAAAAAAAATATTTCATATTTATTGCTATTTGGTTCAAGACCAATATTTTTAAAATTTTGAAAAATATGAGTAAGATCACTGAGGACGTCATCTGCTCTACCTCCCAGTGTACCGTCGTCTAGGTACCAGACATTCAGCTTGGATTTCAAATTTGAAATAATTGGTTAAATTCCCAAACTGAAAAGTGCTGGACCCAGTGGGTCACCCTGCTGAACACCGACAGCGGAATCGATAACATGGTTTTCGTAAAACAAGTTAGTATTTTGACTGTAACATTGCCAAACGTAATGATAAATTTCGGGGGTATTATTAGCCACTTCTTTCAGCAAATATATATCTAAAATATATAAGTTAAAAAGTTCATCTCCTATTTTCCTCCGTTAAAGGTAGATTTTTTCATATGAGACCCTTATTACTGGATGTGAGGAATTCCATCTTCATTCTCAGGATTGACAACGTATCTTTATTTTGATTTTTATTGAGGATAGATGTAGATGTCTATGAGCTATCCACAACCCACCTAAATACTAAACATCAGGTGGATTGTTTGCTTTTTTATTACCTTTATTTTATTAAAAAAAATACGATATCACTCTAAAGTACACAATTTGTAGTATAAAAAGAATCATTAAAATCACATTACAATTCACAAAAATATGAAGTAAATTTACAAAAAAAATAATAGTGGTAGAGCCAGGCGGCAGCTTTTGCTGTCGCTGTGGGCCGGCTCGAACCGGGGTGGAACCACGACCTCACAGAATACCAGCGTGAAGTAGAGGTTAACCTCTGCGTTTCGCTTGGTGAGTGCAGGTGGCCGGAGGCCCTTTTTACTGGAAATGAGGCATTCCATCCTAGTCCTCACGGGTGAAAACGCATCTGCATTTTGATCTGTAACAGAGGATAGTTGTAGATGTCTATGAGCCGCAGCAACCACTTACCATCAGGTGGACTGTGTGCTCGTTTTTAACCCTTATCCTATAAAAAAAACAGTATAATAGAGAAACTCCTCCTTTGATGTCTGCTAAAAACCTGCTTCGGTTTTTATGGAATAAATAATTAAATAATACTTTTTATATATCTTATTAGGCACTTTACTGCCTCTACCTTAAGAAATTTCTAAATGTTTCAATATGTAAAAGAGTTAAGTTTTTTTTAGTTGTAATTTTGTAATTTTTTATAACGTACGTTCCCACTATTTTGCTATGTGACGCCAATTAAAATAATTTACTCTTTTAATTTAGCTTTTGAGAAAAGACAAAACAGGAAATAATTTATCTTGGTAACATTTTTTTATATTCTACTTAGCCAGCGCTTATACAGTAAGGAATCCACATATTTACAATAAATGAAACCACAAGTAATACTAGTCTATAGAAGTGTAGAAAAATTAAATGTTAAATTAAAACATGTAAACTAAAAAAAGTGAAATTTTCAAACAAAATAAATATTAAAATAAATTCAGTAAAATTAAACATTCTGTGTAGACTACGTACGTACCTAGATCCCTTGGAAGTGTTAGATAAATAATCATCATTCATCATTACAGCCCTTCACAAGTCCACTGCTGAACATAGGCCTCCCCCAAAAAATGCCACAAAGCACGGTCCTGAGCCACCTGCATCCATCAACTTCCTGCATATCTTACCAGGTCGTCACTCCATCTAGTGGGGGGATGCCCTACACTTCGCCTGCCGGTACGAGGCTGCCACTCGAGAACCTTTCTTCCCCATCGGTTGTCGTTACTTCGAGCTATATGGCCGGCCCATTGCCACTTCAGCTTACTAATCCGTTGGGCTATGTCGGTCACTCTGGTTCTACTGCGGATATCCTCATTTCTGAGTTTATCACGCAGAGAAACTCCGAGCATAGCCCTCTCCAAAGCTCGCTGAGCGACCTTGAACTTCCTTATTCGGCCAGCAGTGAAGGACCACGTTTCAGTTCCGTATGTCATCACTGGCAACACGCACTGGGTGTACAGTCTCGTTTTCAAGTTTTGAGGTATACCTGACGAGAATATGTGCCGTATTTCCCGAACGCTGCCCAACCGAGTTGAATCCGTCGATTGACCTCTCGGTCGAAGTTGGACTTACCTAGTCGGACTATTTGTCCCAGGTAAACATACTCGTCAACAACTTCGAGTTTAGTGTTCCCAACAACTACCGGCATAGGTGTGACATGGACATTAAACATGATCTTTTGTCCATGTTCATCTTAAGACCTATCCGTTGGGAAACACTATTGAGGTCATTGAGCATAGTGCTTAGGTCCTCCAGCGATTCTGCCATAAGGACTATATCGTCGGCAAATCGAAAGTGAGTGATGTACTCGCCATTGATGTTGATACCGTATCCTTTCCAGTCCAGAAGCTTGAAAACGTCTTCCAATGCAGCGGTGAAGAATTTCGAGGATATGACGTCACCCTGTCTTACACCACTCTGCAATTGGATAGGTTTCGTACTCCGGTTCTGTACTCGGATAGCCATCGTAGCCCTACTGTACGAGCACTTCAACACTTCGATATACCGACAGTCAACTTGGCACCGCTGAAGGAACTGCAGCACCGCCCAAATTTCGACGGAATCAAAGGCTTTCCCATAGTCCACATACGCCAGACATAGTGGCAAATTGTACTCCTCGGACTTCTGTACAATTTGCCGAAGGGTATGTATGTGGTCTGTGGTGCTAAAGCCCTTTCGGAAACCGGCTTGTTCGGGAGGCTGGAAGTCGTCAAGTCTGCGCGCGTGACGATTCGTAATGACTCTCGAAAACAGCACGTAGACGCGGCTCAGAAGGGAAATCGGTCTGTAGTTCTTCAAGAGAGCGTTGTCACCTTTCTTGAAGAACAAGACCACCGCACTTCTCATCCACGACTCCGGTGTAATGCCACCATGGAGGACGGAGTTAAAGAGCTTCTGAAGGACTTCAAGTACCGGTATTCAACCCGCTTTCAGAAGCTCCGCTGTAATTCCATCCTCGCCTGGGGCCTTACCGTTTTTAAGGTGCTGGAGAGCCATTCTAATCTCGCTCAGACTGACGTCCGGGATATCTTTGGAATAGTGTTGGATGAGACTCGCTCTTGGATCGTTACTCACACTTGCGTGTGGCTCCAACGATGACGTGTACAGCTGCCCATAGAACCTCTCAATCTCACTCAAAATCTCAGGTGTCCCGGAAACGATGCTGCCACACTCTGTCTTCAGCTTTGACAGTTGGCTCTTTCTGGCAGACAGATCTCTGGCAAAGACTTTGGAGCCTTAGTTCCGCTCGATCGCTTCTTCAATACGAGCTGTATTGAAGTTGCGTAAGTCCCGCTGCATGCATTTGGAGATCTGTCTGTTTAGTTGCCTGTATGCTGTCAAGTCTGTTGAAGAATGTAACTTCATCTCTCGTCTAACAGCCATGAGATTAGGAGTGTGATCGGAGAGTTTTTGTGTTCTTCTGCGTCGGGTCTTGCAAAACTTAGCTCCGACCGCATGGACAGTTTCCACGAGCTTGTCATTCATATCATCCACTTCATTGCAGTCTTCTAGGCACTGAAAACGGTTTTGTAACTCGAGCTGAAAGGTTTCGGGACTTTGGATTAGAGCACGAGGGGGACGGCGCGTTGACTTCATTAGACGAGACCTCTTTTACTTAACGTTTAGGTTCAGTGTGCCTCTAACCATTCGGTGATCGCTGCCGGTTTTTACCCTCGCGATCACTGAGACATCACTGAACAGTTGTCGTCTGGTCGTCATAATGAAGTCAATCTCATTTTTTGTCGCCGTTTTTGTTTCTTTTGTCATTTTGGCTCGACCAGGTCCACTTCCTGTGGGGCCGCTTCTGGAGGAAAGAGTTCATCATAAAGAGTCCCTCTTTCTCCATGAAGTCGGTCAGCTGCTGGCCCCTTGTGTTCCGTTGCCTTATTCCAAATTTCCCCACTTTCAACTCACCGTTCTCTCTTGTGCCTAGTTTTGCATTGAAGTCTCCCATTAACACAGTATATTGGGTTTTGGAGGAATGCATGGCTCTAGAGATATCCTCATACATTTCCTTCACCTCCTCATCGGGGTGTGCCGAGGTTGGTGCGTAAACCTGTATGACCTTCAGCGAATACCGTTTGGTGATTCTGAGTATAAGGTACGCAACCCTCCTCGACACACTCTCAATCTTTACAACGTTGTTAATGAGAGACTTGTGGACGATAAATCCGACACCTCCTTGGGACAGATGGTCGCCCTCCCGGTAATAGAGCAAGTTGCCGGATTCGAGGATTACCGTGTCCTCTCCCTCTCTTCGGACTTCGGATAATCCTATAATATGCCAGCGTAACTTGTCTATCTCGTCTTCCAGCTCCACAATCTTCTCGTCAGTCCTCAGGGTGCGTGCGTTGTATGTTGCCAGGTCGAGTCGTTGTAGGTGGCAACCGAACCTCCAACGGAGATTCTTAGCACCCCCTGCCCCGCCGTTACCATGGTCGCCACCGTAGCCAGGAATAGCGGGGCCGCCGGGGACTGGGGGCCGTCTCTTCGTAACTTTCATTATGGGGGTATATTGCCATAGTTGCCACGCTTGGCGAGCGGGTTGGCAACCGCAGTTTTTTATTGTATTTTGCTGTTACCAGGAAGATGCTGCTGCCCATCTCCTGCCTGTGTCCCTTTGTCGCCTTTTACGACACCCACGGGAAGATATGGGGTAGTGGATATTTTTAACCGCCACTACACGGCACGATAAATAATCATTATCCAATATTACATAGCAATCTTCACAATTAATACCAATATGAATCCATTTCAAACTACCTTGCATTAATTCTAAAATCGAGTCAGAATATAAAAGCGCCTACACTTGACACGCCCGGGCAGTTGACTACGTACAGTGGTACTGAGAAGATTATAATAGTTAAGCCTGTTGTGAAATTAAGTGATTCGAAAGATTGTGAGCAAAGTGAAATTAAAATATAGTCTTCTTTGTAAAAGTAAAGTATAGTGTGTTAAAAACGCTCGTATACAATTTGAGAGTGTAATTAAGCACCGAATATAGTGATTAAATGAAGGGCACAGGAAAAGAAGGAGCTCATTAACATTCTCATTGTTTCGAGTAATTAAAGAATTAAACCTAAAATTTCAATTTCTACACTTACAACTCTACTAGAATATGATTTGTACCCATATAAAAAAGGAACAGTGTATATTTAACATAATATATTGTTATTTTAAAAGATTGGGTTGGTAAATAAACAATAGTTTGTAATTTAATTACCTAACTCCCAAATGTAAAAGGCAAGAAGGTGCTTATTGTCACAATGATCTCCTTTTTACATTTTACAAATTAATTGGTGATCATAAACAATTTCTAATTACATAAACACATCAATGAAATAAAATACATGTTAATAGGCATGAAATTTATTTGTTGGGTAAGTTAATATATTTGGGTAAAATTAATTTTAAAGATGAAAAAAGAACCGGGGCCCTACAAACAGCAGTAACGGCAGAAAATGTATGAACTACTAAAATGTTGGTGCGAGAAGACCCACGAATCACATATACGGACATTGAAAAGATTGTAAATATTAGTTTGGGCAGCATTCATACCATCCTACATCAACATCTTGAAGTGAGGAAGCTTTGTTGTCGATGGATCCCTCCCTCGTTTGCTCTCCGAAAGCGAAAAACAGACTCCTGTCGATTGGTGCCATGAAATGCGTTTACGTTTTGAAAACGGGGCAACTAGGCGTGTTTCAGAAATCGTTACTGGTGACGAGACATGGATCTATCAATATGATCCGGAAAATAAAAGGCAATCATGGGTATAGGTCTACTCAGAAGGACAGTTACTGACAATACAGCAAAGACCTCGCAACGTCGGCAAAAAAATGGTGGCTAGTTTTTTTTCGCGGAGCGGACATTTGTCGACGTCAATGCTGGAAAATTGTAGGTCAGTCAACTCTGAACGGTATACTACAGTTGCATTACCCAAAGCTTTCCAAGCTGTGCGGGAGAGAAGACCAAAGACTGGGCTTCGGGGAATCATGCTGCATCACGATAACGCCTCTTCACATACATCCCTTAGAACAAAAGCATTTATTGAGGAATCTGGTGTTGAAGCCGTGGCTGCCTACGAAGAAGCGATTTCAGACCTGTCAGATCAAGACTGACAAAAGTATTTTCAGAGTTAACTTAGGTGAATGGAACTTTGTATAGAGCATAATGGAGAATATTTTGAAAATATGTAAAATAAATATTAATAATATCTAGAATACTTTTCGTATATCTAAAACTTATTGAGTGTCCTACGTATTATTGTCCATTTTGAGATAAATAAGCAAAAACTTTTAAAAACCTAACGTACACTAAAGGAGTCGTAAAATTTATGCAAGGAAGCTTATCTGGCAGCTGTCATTTGTATGACAAAATAATACAGATGGCCGACTATGAGCGCGTTTTCTGTTACAATCGCTGCGATCAGCCCGTTCTAGCGTGGTTTCACAGACAATGGACACCTTTTTACGCGGTATAGAGTGCAATGGGCGCGTTTTATCCGAAAGTACAATTTTTTTAAATTCACTTTACACAAAATCAGCGCATTTTATCGTTTTTAAAATAACGTGCTCTGATTGGCCATAGAAAACGAAGTAAAATGGTATAGTTCATTCCAAAAACGTAAAATTGTCAATGAGCTCCTTTTTTCCCTGTGCCCTTCAAATAGTTAACTAAGTAAGATGTTGTGGTTTTATTGGAGAAAAGCTGACAAATTCAGAAGTGGGATGAACACAACCCACACGTAATCGCAAGACATCCTGTCTCAAAGTCAATCTGAAGTACACGCGAAGAAGACTGCTAAAGTGAGTTCACTATGAACCAAGTTCAGTGATTTTTATTCCTATCTAGCGATTCGTGATAAATTTGTATTAGGATACAGCCTGTGTCTGACTGTGTTAATCTCAAAAGTGGCAACCTGTGTAAATCTTCGGGCCGCCACCCACAGTGTATACAATTTGACTTAATATAGTACAGTGAATACCATTTGACTACCTAAGTGAAATAAACTATTAGGCTTGATTGAAACAATTCAATTGAAATAAGATAATTTTAATATTTTTAATCAACTTGCCAAAATTTGTTTATAACCATAAAACTTATAGAGTGAAATTTCAATATCTCTGTATGATAGCTTTTAATTTTATTATCTAAACGTGTAATTATAAATATTTCTCTTCCTTTAATTCGTTACCATTAGTTAAGACACAAGAGTAGAAATACCCTTATATGTTAACAATGAATTTTTGGGCGTTTTGTCGATAATATAACTGATATTAATAATAACTGATATTATGAGGTCGCCACGTAGGTCACGTTCTCAGGTCAGACGTAAGCGACGTAATCATGCTCATAAACGTTATGGAAGCTCATCAACATCAATCGGAATTTCTTATAGCTCCTAGTACTCTTGATCGTCGTAGGAAACAAAGACACCATGATAGGCAAACACGTAAACAGTCCCGATCAACCCATTGTCGACACCACGATCATGTTAAATCTCGACATAGTAATGAAAATCGATCTTGAGGTAGAAATCGTAATAGGAGCGTTTCGATAGGAACTCCGTCGTTGTCCAGGGTTCGAACAGTGTCACCACAGTTACGAATTAACTTAAATGATATGCCTCATAATGTCACAACTAGGAACCCTCAGCCCCCACCTTATGTTATGAAACCCCAAGTTTCTTCAAGTTTAACAAGCAGCTCAAATGTTGATCCTGTTGCTCCTACTGGAGGACAGGTGTGGTCTAATAATATAACGGCAAATTTTATTGTTATACCAGAATTTGATCCTTCTGTTGATAGCCAAAGCATCGATTGGTGGATTCATAAAGTTAACGAATGTGCTAAAATATACTCATGGGATGATAAGGAAATATGTCATTTTGCGATACCCATGTTAACAGGCCTTGCTAAGAGGTGGTATCAGAGGCTGCCTTCCTTACTATTTACATGGGATGAATAGGTCAGTAAGCTGAGAGCTACGTTTCTTTCCAACGAGAATTATGGAGATTTACTTACGACAATGTTAAAAGATACGTTGCAGATTCGGCCAGTCCCTTGATGAATATTATTACGACAAAATTGCCTCACTAAATAAATGTAAAATTACCGGTAGAAAGGCTGTTGGATGCAGTATACATGGTATTGATGATAAATTTGTACGCATGGGTGCAAGTGCATGCATGTTCGAAAAACCCGAAAAACTGTTTTCTTACTTGAGGACAATTGCTCATAGCACGGCCCACTTGCAAAAGGTAAAATTATCAGAAACACCACAGTCACGGAGTAGTAAAGTTACAAATGCAACTGACCCAATGAGATGCTCTGAAGGCATTCGCTGTTTTCATTGTGGCGATGCTGGTCATATTAGCGTAAAATGTCTAAATCCACTTAAAAATATGGTTTTTGCCCATGGGTAGGGCCACATAACCAGGAATTGTCGCAAGCTACCTTCTAGCTCCAGTACCTCAACTGATGTAGGTGAGCCAATTGAACAATTGGATTAAACAGGAACGAACAATAAAGTACTTTGCATTGATCATCCAAATGCTTGTGCAAATAAAAAAGTTTTATAAGACTATAATGATTAATGGCGTCAAAAGGTCCCCGTACATAGATTTAGAGAGTAGTTGTTCTTTGATCCGGGAATCTGATGCTAAGGATATACTGACTGAATGGGGGGGTCCCGTCTAATTTAACTAATTTACATGGCTTCGGCAATTCCGTCGTTAAAGCTCTAGGACTTAAAAAGGCTATGGTCGAGATTGATGGAGTGGCTGCGAAAGTCAATCTGATAGAAGTCTCTGATCATTAAATGCACGTACCGGTTATCATAGGCCACACTTATACTGTAAAACCAAACATAATAATGTACAAATCTAGCAGTTAGTTAATATTCACTAGTATCCCTGGTCAAGAACGTTGCAATGAAATGGTCAAATATAGGATATGTTCCAATACAAATTCGTTAATAAATAGTTGTACTAAGTCTCCAATTTATGTTCAAACTGAGCCGAATTATACAGGTGGTTTGTTTGTTGTGGGTGGACATCGACTAATTTTAAATAATGAGTTCATGATCCTGCCAGGTTTATACAAAATCACTGCTGGTCACGGCTACCTAATGGTTACAAATATTAGTAAAAACTTGACATCAATAAAAGAAAATACCTATTAATTCGTGTATTGTCCTAAATTATTGTCCTTTTAACATATGTAGCTCTGGTTTGTAGTTGAGTCATATTTGTACTAGAATAATGATATATAAAGGAAGAGATATATTAAAACGTTAATTCAATATACATACGCGTGAAAAATACAATAGTAATTTATATGATTATTATATATTATTTTCGATATTATTTAAGAGTCATCATAACAATCTGTTGTAGATAATCTTTAAGAATAAAATGTAATAGATATTGCATGAAATTAGTGAGCAATATGCAGTGAGTTAATGTAAGAAAGTCAGCCGTTACTGAATTGTATCGGTGTGGACCGTTCTGTGCAACGGCATTCATTAGAGATAAAAGTGAGCCGTTACTGAATTGTATCGGTGTGGATCGTTCTGTGCAACGGCATTTATTAGAGATAAAAGTGAACCGTTACTGAATTGTACCGGTGTGGACCGTTCCGTGCAACGGCATTCATTACAGATAAAAATGAGCCGTTACTGAATTGTATCGGTGTAGACCGTTCTGTGCAACGGCATTCATTAGAGATAAAAGTGAGCCGTTACTCAATTGTATCGGTGTGGACCGTTCTGTGCAACGGCATTCATTACAGATAAAAATGAGCCGTTACTGAGTGGTATCGGTGGGTACCGTTCTGTGCAATGGCATTCATTACAGTTAAAAGAGAAATCCGATGCCAAATGGTGCTATTACGGCAGTGCTGAGTGAAAAAAAAATTGTAATTTGTTGCCATACAAATTTCAATTTATTGTAATTATTGTTAATTTAAAACCTAATATCTTTTCGTACTGTTTTTACGCGGGGACACGTCTAGTGTCAGGATTGGTCGAGTGTTAGATAAATAATCATTATCCAATATTACATAGCAATCTTCACAATTAATACCAATATGAATCCATTTCAAACTACCTTGCATTTATTCTAAAATCGAGTCATAATATAAAAGCGCCTACACTTGACACGCCCGGGCAGTTGACTACATACAGTGGTACTGAGAAGGTTATAATAGTTAAGTCTGTTGTGAAATTAAGTGATTCGAAAGATTGGGAGCAAAGTGAAATTAAAATGTAGTCTTCTTTGTAAAAGTAAAGTATAGTGTGTTAAAAACGCTTGTATACAGTTTGAGAGTGTAATTAAGCAACGAATATAGTGATTAAACAGTTAACTAAGTAAGATGTTGTGGTTTTATTGGAGAAAAGCTGACAGAAGAGTAGCATAGTTGCATACGGGTGGCATAGCGTTTGGCGGCCGGTAGCGTTATTATGGGCACGGCCTTTGATTCGTTTGACAATTTGCGACGAAATAAAAACTTACTCGCTAAACTGTTTAGGTATTTTTACTGCCACTTTTTTATTTCGCAATAGTGAAACTGAACGAAATAAATATTATTGCATATTAGTTGCAACATTTCATTGAACCCTAAATTTTAAAATTAAAAAAAATTCCGCCACGTTCTTGAATGCACAAGTTACATCGCATAATGTTAAAAAAAATAATAAAAATAAACGTATTTAAAAACACTATTGACACACAAAAATTCAATTAACTAATAAGTATTTATCTTACGAAAAATAAATCACTTAAAGCAATGCGCGTAAGCAGCGAAACGCACCCGTATCTTGGAATATTAACGGTGAACTGAATGCGAAACATCCCAATTGCAAAATGGCAAAAATAATAAAAATAATAATAAAAATAATAATAAAATAATAAAAATAAAAACAATAAATGTCGGTAAACGATAATAAATTATCGTTTATCGACACTTTTCTTTTTACACTTACTTAGCTACTACAAAAAATTTGAATCAAAGTAATTTTGATTTTTAATTTGACAACATTTGACAAGTTATTGATTGTTAAAAAAGTTTATTTTGTACAATTGAACTTACGAAACTACCATTTGTGACTTCCTAGAAAACGGGTAAGTAAGCATGACTTTTTAATTGGTTGTTTTATGAGTAATAATTTATTATCTCTAAATCTACAAGAAAACACTAAGCCAGCTTTAAAGTTAAGCTTTAAATACTTAGGTCTTAGTGTTTTTAGAATTATCATAACAGCACGATAGTTCTAAAAATACAATGCCCTAATTATTTAAAGCTTAATATTTTTTTTATGTTTATCGATCATTAAACCTTTCAAAGAAGCTAATGGTCGATTATAGGTGTCCTACTCTACGACACAGGCGCGCGCGCACTTGCGCCGTCGCCTTTGAAGAACGTTGCGTGCCTCTTGTCGCTTGTTTGTGGACGCCGCCAAAAGACACCGCTGTCGACGTACCTATCTCACGTCATAATAGTTTGCACTGCATGGCAACGTCGCTTTTAATGTTCAAGGATTCAAGTTCATTGAATCATTGACTTAGTGACCCAATTTTATAGAGAGTTCAAATTTGCTTAAAATTAAAACCCTATTTTTTGACCTAATTACTGGACCGATTACGTTGATATTTTGTATATTATCAGCAAAGGCGATAACAATTATGTGATTTCATTTATTGTCTATATGTGGGACCCATTCTGTATACAATCCCACCTGATGGTAAGTGGTGATGTAGCCTAAGATGGTGAAGCGCACTGACTTAACAAAAACCTATTCACTTTTGCCTTGAATACACTCACATTGTAGTCGGATAGAAAGAAAGATACTGGCAACTTATTCCACTCCTTCGCTGTACGCATGATGAACAACGTAGCGAACCGTTTGGTTCGAATGCGTGGTAAGTCAACAACGAAGGGGTGGAAACTGGCCGAACGTCTGGTTTTCCGATGATGGAAGGGAGAGGGAGAAATTAAATTATTCAATTCCTGCGCACATTCTCCAAAATGCATCATGTCGAAAACCAAAGGGCTGGTCACTTTGCGTCTGTGTTTGAGGCTGGTAATTTGGGTCACCAATAAGCCTCTTAGCACGCCTTTTCATTGAGTCCAAAGCTGCTAGGTGGAATTTTGCAGCACCAGCCCATATATGGCAGCAATACTCCATGCACTACCCGACTTGTACTTTATATAAAGTATGCAGCACACACAAGATTGGCATCGCCCTATTCGGAGACTGCCTGTAGTGTGAGATTCACACGCTCTATCGTAGCTTCTCTTTCGGACTGGATTTGATTCCGACTGGACTTGGTTGGTATCTCTCCACAACTGTGCTATCATCGGCATACCCTTAGATACTGGGCATAAGCAGATCATTAATATGCAGCAGGAAGAGTGTTACGAAGAGAACGGATCCTTAA
Source organism: Parnassius glacialis (assembly GCA_033319125.1). Taxonomy (NCBI): domain Eukaryota; kingdom Metazoa; phylum Arthropoda; class Insecta; order Lepidoptera; family Papilionidae; genus Parnassius; species Parnassius glacialis. Next base: position 23,171,757 of record JAVANC010000023.1, on the reverse strand, counting down.
GGAACACCGGCGTAAGTCGCCATAGGATTGGATAAGCAGCCATCGACGACGACCCGGAGAGACCATTCACTCGGAAATTCCTTCACCCATTCAGTCAGAGCAGGGGATAAGACATACACCGGAAGCTTACCCAAAAGGCTAGTGTGTCATACTCTGTCAAAAGCCTTCGAGACATCAAGGGAAACAGTAAGTGCTTCCCCACTGTTCTATAGTGCCTCACCCCATTCGTGTGTGGCATACAACGTGGTAGAGCCATGCTGCAGCTATATTAGTAGTATAGTTGTAACACGAATTGGTCGGCTCGACCGGAGAAGGACCACGCTCTGACAGAATACTAGCGTAAAATAGCATTTTGACACTATTGTGTTTCGTATGGTGAGTGTAGAGAACCGGAGACCCTTTTTACTGGAAAAGAGGCATTCCAATTTAGTCCTCACGAGTGACAACGCATCTGCATTTTGATTCGCAAACGAGGATAAATGTAGATGTCTATGGGTCACAGCAACCACTTACCATCACGTGGATTGTGTGCTCGTTTGTCACCCTATTCCTATAAAATAAACAATACGTTAGAAGGTCCCCAGCTGACCGATTTTGGCGAAATCCATATTACCGGTCTATAAGTAGGTCATTCTGTTCTAGGTATGCCATTAAACGGGCGTAATATACACTCCATAATGCTGCAGAGTATGGAGGTAATTGAGATTAGCCGATAATTGGGGGGGTCTTTTTGTGGAACAGGCTACACATTGGCCAGCTTCTAGGATTTTGGCACTATTCCAGTCTTAAATAAGAGGCAAAACAAGAGTGTCAGCACAGGAGACAACTCAGGTGCACAAGCCATTAAAACTGTAGCTGGTATACCATCTGGTCCACTAGCTTTATTCACGTCTAGACGCAAGGTTTTTAGAACCTCCTTATTTGTTATACGAACTTCCGACATAGAGGTCCCGCAGTGAGATTATTTAGGTGGTACGTTGTTGCCACTGTCCAGACGTGAATTGTGGGCAAAGAGAGACGCGAACAGGTCCGCTTTCTTTTTAGTCGTATGCGCCAGTGTGCCATCCATTTTTACCAGCTAAGGCAGTGTAGGCCGACAGAAGTTTGTCTCGCTTTGGTGAGAGACCAAAAAGTTCTAGTGCCAGATAGTCTGGCAGAGAGTTTTGCGCCAATAAGTTTAATACGATCGAGACTAGCTTTCCGTAATGCTTTTTTGTAGGACTTGGCGGTCTGCTTGAAAATTCTCTTCTTAAAGCAAATATCAAGAGCTTTGGGTTTTCAAGCGTGAACCCAAGATATGTACGCTAAATGCTAGCGCCTTTCTGCTTGGGCACATGCAGCGTTAAGCAATGGGTGACCTTTGCTACCGATGGGAGTGTCTGAGAAGGGGATTAAGTACTCCATAGTTTGACTTGACTCAGAAGAGAAACAGACCTCCCACCAAGTATAAGAGGCAAAAAAGTGTCGCATCTCATCCCAATCAGCTGACCTATACCGCCATATTCGTCGAACACCTTGGGATTCGTAATCAAGTGGAGAAAATGACGATACAGATTTCACCTGACAGTGGATGACCCAGATGTACCCAAGGAGGGGTAACCTATATTTCATATCTGTCTGGTTTGGTAGTCAGCAGAAGGTCCAAGCATTTTGCTGTGTGACCGTCTACATCGGGTACCCTAGTCGCCACCTTTACTATCTGAGAAAGATACAGCGTCAAAGCAAATTCCCCGCTTCTCTTTCAGCGTGGTGGTTCTTCTGGTAGTAGAACAGCCAGTCTTGGTGACTAGCGTTAAAGACCCCAGAAATACCAACAGTAGGATACCGATTTAGGGCCATAAGAGCAACCTCACTAAGGTGATCAAATAATTGTGTTGTCTCTTGGTCAACGCCGTGCGATCGATAGACACAAGCATAAAGGATTTTATCAATACCTGCATCTACCATTACCCAGATTGTCGAAAAAGTGAGGTCTTTAAGGTGACAGAGACGCTGGAAGCAGATGTCATTGCGGACGTACACAAATGCTCCGGCACGTGAATAGAATTTGGGCTCCAGGGAGAATCCTGGATAGTCAAGGTACCCCGCCTTCGATGGACCTCCAATTTGCGTCTCTGCCGAGAAAAGTAGGTGCGATTTCTCAGTCTCAAAATGTTGATGGACTGCGATGAGATAGGGGTGTAAACACTTTAAATGAAAGGACGTGCAACAGCTGTTTAACACTACTTTTATTTTTAAAGTCCATAGTAAGTGTTGAGAGTGAATACGGATGGAGAATGGCAGTTGAGTGAGACGTTACATTAGCAACCAAACGTTACTATCAGAGTTACTGTCCCCATGGGAGCTTGATCTGGAGACTGCGGGGATGCCTGAACCCCCCTGAGATCTCCATCGGGTCCTCTCGCCCGGTTGCTAATCGGCACCATGTGGCCTCCCTGGTATTTTGCACCAGTTGGCGGGGCATCCTTCCATGAGTAGCTAATTCATTAATTGGGCCCCCAACTACCTGCGGTCGGCCAGCGGAACACCGTACTTCAGATCCCGATACCCTCCACGACCAAGATCCGGATACAGCAACAACTGATGCTTCGTACCTGGTACCATAACTACCACTAAGCATCATGCCGGAACACGACAACGTCATTTGACGGCAAGACTTTGCATTGGTGGGTGGTAACCGTAAATCCAGCGGCCGAAACCTACCACCGGAATTGGTGCTGCTCGTTTAACACTAGTCGAGGGACACGTGTAGGGTTTCAGATTTAAAGTATTATCTACGGACGTGAGCAGCCTCGTCCCCCTCATCACCCTCGTGTTAAAGAACAATTCTGTAGCCGACTGTACGCAGCAGCAGCAAGCGACGTATCGTCGCGACATGTCGCTGCGACATGTTGTGGCGTCATGTCGCTGCAGTCATGATGAACCCGACTGCAGGCGGCAGTAGCCTATGTTCCAATCTGTTCCGAATGTTCTGTGGGTTCTCTATTTATGTTAACAAAATAGGTACTTATAGCTTTTATTTCAAGCCTTACCTAATTTTTTTCAAATATTATCTTTTATCACACTGTTTAAATAATTATTGTGAGATGCATCGTACAGTACGGGATATTGGGCCACATGGTTTATCAGTTTCTCTTTTTTGGTATCGGTGAAAGTCATTTTTTGGTAAAAATTTAACGTGCCGCTTGGGCGTTGGCAGCACTACTGATCCGTGGTTGAGCTACAGTGTCATCCACTGCTCGGCCCGTAGTAGCAAACGACGTGTCGCTAGCTACGGAATGTATTTAATAGAACTACATAGAAACCAGAAGTGTCGCAAAGACACGTCGCTGCTGCTGCTGCGTGCAGTCTGCTACGGAATTGTACCTTAGATCTAAATTTTATTTATGTTTTTACTTACGATAAATGAAAAAGTACAGTCATTCATTTATTCATAACATCCTATCACTAGTCCACTGCTCAACATTAACCTTCCCCATTGATTGCCTTATCAGGGGAAAATTTGCCGTAGTTGCCACGCTTAGCAGCCGCAATTTTATAATATTTTTAGTTGTTATCACGAAGATCTCTTTTAGGTAATGAATTTTCTTGTACTATCACTTATTGTATCACTATTTTTTTTCTACAAATTTTTTAATTTAAATTGAAATTTAAGATCAAGCAAAATATTTACTAGCTAGTCATGTCTTCCAAAAGTAAGTTTGAATGTTGAGATTCCCAAACTCCACAGAAATAATGTCGTGTAGCACATGCAAAAATCGATATCACTACAAATGTATTTCGACTTCTAAAACATGTTACAATGAATTAACTGAAAATTGTAAGAGTACAGGGCTATGTCCGATCTGCACCAGACCAAAGAGCGACAACACGACAATTGGAAGCTCACTAACTTACACGGCTTTAGAGGAACATGCTAATCAAAGTTTCAACGTCACTCGTCGCGTAAAGGACAACCAACAAAAAATAATGGGACCTACTACGGCTGGACTAGATTTTGATGACGTTCGATCCATAGTCAGAGAAGAAATGAAATCGCTGCTAGATGTATTTAAGAAAAGTATATTAGATGAATTTACCTCAAAAACTAATGAAGTCCTGGCTTCAATCAATTTTCTCGAAGAACAATACAAAAGTATTAAAAAAGACCTATCAGCTAAAAACGAAGTGATTAAGTCACTACAATATGATTATAAACTTTACAGACCACAATTGGTGACCTAAAAGCTAGACTTACATTACTTGAAAACCAATCTAGAGCCAGTAACCTAGAAATTCAATGCATTCCCGAACATCGATCCGAAAATATTGTGTCGACAGTAAAACAACTGGCCGCAACAATTAAATGTAACTTATCTGACACTGACATACAGAGCTGTAGCCAAATAATGAAGCTTAACAAGGAGAGCCCTCGACCACGCCCCGTAATAGTCAAATTCAGTAGCCCAAGGATCCGAGATACTTTTCTTGCAGCAACAATAGCTTTTAATAAACAAGCGAAATGCAACGAAGACAAAATACCAGCCACTTAGGAATTGGAGGTAAGAAATGTCCTATATATGTTGCTGAACATCCATCACCAGCCACAAAGGCAATGCATGCAGAAGCACGTATCAAGGCTAAGGAACTTAAATACGAATTCGTCTGGATTAAGAATGGTCGCGTTTTTATGAGGAAAAGCAAATCATCGGACTATACTTACTAAAAATTCTTAAAAATTCTGAATCTCGTCTAAATTTATCGAAGCTTACTGATAATAATCTTAAACATGTGTTGGTATACTAATTTTATTTTTAAATTCGATTCATTAAAATGTTATTATCAAAATGTCCCAGGACTTCGCTCCAACTTAACAGATGTAAATAACCAAGTTCTTAATTCAAACTATGATATAATTGTTTTAACTGAGACTTGGCTCAGCGATAGTATATATGATGCTAAAATCTTCGACGATAGATACCACATATATAGACGAGATCGCGAAACATCTCCTCTTTCAAGTCATAAGAAAATTGGTGGGGGAGTTTTGATAGCAGTAAAAAAGGACGGATTAAACTCGCGCAGGCAAATTAGATGAGAAAGTCTCGGTGAAGACTTATGGGTCACAATTGAACTTAACACAAGTAATCTAACGGAATGGCTTCATGTGTGCGCAGTATATATCCCTCCATCACTTGATTGTAACACGTTAGAAACATTTATTAATAATACTATGGATACCATTAATAATAATAATCTAGGCACGGCTAATAACTCAATTTTGCTGCTTGGTGACTTCAATATGAGTTCTATCACGTGAGCACTTCAACCCGTCATTAACGGCCAATACGCATACCCAAGTAACTACTCTAACTGTCTTATTAAAAGGAATCTTAATAGATTTTTTCTCTTTACACGATCTGAATCAATATAACACTAACAAACACGCAAGCGGAAAGATAGTAGATCTAGTTTTGTCTTATGTAAACATCAATGTGGTCGAAAGTCAGTATCCTATACGCAACGTCGACATTTTACATTCACCATTAGAATTTTTCTTTAAAATCAACTTATCAATTAATTTTCCCGCAACTAAGAATAAATCTTTCCACAATTTTGAAAGAGCAGATTTTGATTCCATTATAGCAATCTTAAACAATGTTGATTAGCTACAAAATTTAGGCGTACTAAATAATGTTAATGAAATGATATCGAAATTCTACGAAATCCTACAGGTAGCAATAGACAGATTCATCCCCAAATCGTGAAAATCTTCAAAATCTTATTCTATCTGGTTCACACCCGCTCTAATTAAACTCATCAAACGGAAACACAAATGTCATAATAAAATGAAACTGTTTAATAATCCATTAGATAAAATTGAATTCTATTACCTAAGGAAGGATTGCTATAAACTAATAAAACAATGTTATTATAATTATATTGAACACATCGAGGAAGCTATTAGCAATAATCCGAGGTATTTTTGGACACATATAAAGAACATGCGTCGTAAAAGTTCAAATTATCTATAATAAAATGTCTTTGAATGATCTTGATGCAAATAGTAGGCAAGAAATATGTGATTTGTTGCTTGCTTTGTTGCTATGGCTGCTCCGTTAACTACTATATTCAATACCTCCTTGAACTCTGGCATTTTCCCCGAATAGTGGAAAGAAACGCGGATTTTACCAATTTTTAAAGGTGAAAATCCTACGAGTGTTACTAATTATAAACCTTTATCCATATTATCTACAATGTCAAAGGTCTTTTTTGAGATCTTAGTCTATGAATCATTTTTCAAGAATCTAGGACGACGTATAAATTGGCAGCAACATGGTTTTTTGTCTGGTAGATCTACTGTCACAAATTTGTTCTTATATGTCACCGATTTAATTGAGAACGTTGATAATAAACTACAAGTGGATGCTATATACACAGACTACTCCAAGGCCTTTGACAAAGTAAATCACGCACTACTTGTCAATAAACTGAGAGCTTTTGGTATTAATGGGACATTATTAAACTTGTGTGCATCATACCTTCAATGTAGATCTTCGACCGTGGTGATTGATGGGTACTCCTCGCAGCCATATATTGCCTATTCCGGTGTACCACAAGGCTCTAACTTAGGTCCAGTATGTTTTAACATCTTAAGAAACGACATTGTTTAGATATTTCAACACTCTAAGGTCAACCTATTTGCAGATGATCTCAAATTAATTAAAACTATTAGAAGCAACTCTGACGTCGAATTACTACAAGATGATCTCAACAGTCTTATTCAATGGTGTAATAACAACCAAATGTTTCTCAATGCCAAAAAATGTCAACTTATTAGGTTGATCAGAAAACATAATTATATACAGAGTTAATACTATATTTATACTGAGAAACTTATTGCAATTCGAGCGATAGGTGATTTAGGCGTTATACTAGATAGCGAATTAAAATTAACCAACCATATTTATAACATAATCACCTCAGATACTAAGTCACTGGGTTTTGTATTGAGGAATTCCAAAGAGTTCAAGCAGCCCTCTACTACAATCAAACTTTACAGTAGTCTGGTTAGAAGTAAACTGCAGTCAAATTTGGATCCGCACTACAAAATCCATAGCGTTAGAATTCAAAGAATACAAACTGCTGCGTCATCATGCGTACCGTCCGAATAGCTATCAAGCTAATGATTTCTACGAAAGACAGTTGGCACAATTTAACATCACATCACTACAATCGCGTAAAAGTATCTCAGACATGATGTTCCTATACAAAACGCTCAATATTGGTATTGATTGTCCAGGAATAGTTCAATTATTTAACTTTAAGGTGCCATCAAGAATGCCTAGAAATCCACATGCCTTTTTCAATGTATCCCTTTATAGGTCTAACTTGGGAAATTATTCCCCTCTAGCCAGACTGGCTCGCACTTATAACGAACTGTCCTCGAAGATTTCTGGCCTTGATCTTAATTGCGATAGTTTATCCACCTTCAAATCAAAATTAATCAATTTCTATGAATTAACGAATTAACAAATTTTTAATAATAACATTGGAATTGTTTTGATTTTTATAGTTTCATTAATATAATATAACAATGAAGATATGAATAATATTGTCAAATAATTCTATTTCTTTTTAATGTTTGTATTTATTCAATTATGTAATTCAGTTTTTATTCCTTACAAAATAATCAATGCATTTTGTGATTACACATAAAAAGAAATACAAATATAATGTGTTGAATTTGTTAGGAAAATGATATTTGTATTACTGTTGTAATTTCTGTTGGTAATCCTAATAATTAAATTAATAAATAAATTGCAAATGGATGCAATTTTTTTTTATAAAATCATTTAAATACATTCCACGAAGAGCAAGCATTTTCTACCGACTTCAAAAAAGAGCCGGTACTCATTTTTTTTTGTAGGAGAGGAGGCAATCGAGCATGCGGCTCACCTGATGGTAAGAGACTACCGCCTCCCATGAACAACTGCAAAACCAGGGAGGTAATTGCAGATGCGTTACCGACCTTTTAAAAAGGAGTACGCTCTTTTTGAGAAGGCCCCTAAGTCGTATCGGTCCGGAAAAATCACTGATGATAATCGATTGCACAAGGAAGTCGTGCGAGGAAGAAAACAACTTCTAAATCGCACAGTGGTGGACCGCCAATCATCCAGATGGTGTGGATGGTATCGGGAGTTCTGCCGCGATGTGCGTTTGTGAAATTTGGCGGCTGAGATTAATCCAAACAATTCCTCAGAGCACTTACCATGGTAGATGCGAAAGAAAATGCAAAGGCATGCAACATCTCTTCGCAGTGCCAATGAATCGAGCCGAACGGAAAGGGCTCGGTCGTCGACGATTTGAGCCGCTCTGCGCTGGATGCGGTCAAGTGGAAGGAGCTGGCACTGGGGAGCCTCTGCCCAGAGATGGGAAAGGTATTCTATGTGAGGCCGAACCTGCGCCTTGTAAAGTTGTAGGCGGTGTGCTGGCATGAAATACTGTCCCGCTCTGCTGAGCACGCCAAGCTTTTTAGAGGCCAATTTGGCCTTTTCTTCCAAGTGACCACGAAACTACACGTCACTCGATATGTCGACTCCGAGCACACCCAATACTGGCTGAGGCAAGAAGGGGAGTGCCTTGAAATTGAGGAGATACGACAAAGGGGTTCTTTAAAGCGGTAAACGCGTAAACTTGTGTCTTCTGAGGATTAAACTGGACTAGAGTTAGTCGCCCACAATCCGAGACTTTGTCCAGCAAAGACTCGACTTCAGACACAAGTTTGTTCCGGTATTCGGCGACGTTTTCCAGAGAAATATTGGCACGGCCCGTGTATAGAGCACCACCAATGCTGTCATCCGCACAGCAATTAATGTTACCAGTTAGCAACATATCATTAATATGCAGAAGAAATAGCGTTGGTGATAGCACACAGCCTTGTGGAACACCAGCGTTAATAGGCTTGTAGTCAGAACATGCACCATCTACAAAGACTTTGATGCTCCGATCTGCAAGAAAGCTGGTGATCCAATTGCACAATTTCTCGTGAAGCCCATAGGAAGGGAGCTTCGAAATAAGCGCTTTATGCCAAACCCGATCGAAGGCCTTCGCAATGTCCAGACTACTACTAGACTAACGGCCAATGCCTCCCCCTTGGACTCTACTGCCTCCGCCCATCTATGGGTCAGGTAGACCAGAAGAATACCAGGTGATCGACCTCGACAAAAAGCGTATTGGCGGTCAATAATCAGCTGGTGATCCTCAAGATACCGGATGAGCTAGCAGTTAATAATGGATTCCATTATTTTGGAGAATAAGGAGGTGATCGCGATAGGCCTATAATTGGACGGGTCTGAGCGGTCGCCTTTTTTAGGGATCGGGTGGACAAAGCTGTCTTCCATGAATTCGGGACTACGCCTTGGGAGTAGGAGTATCGGAAAAGACGCGTTAGGACCGGTGCCAACTCCGGAGCATACGTCCTCAGCACAATTGGGATGATTTCGTCAGGCCCACTCGACTTGTGGATGTCCAGGGAGAGTAGTGCTTTGCGGACCGATCGCTGCAAGGATCGCACATCCGGCATGTGTGTTCTCCCAATCATCAAAAGTCGGCTTTCTCTTTTGCGGCGTGGGCCAGTTAGTCGTCCTCCCTGTGTAGAGAGTGTAGTGATGGCTTACAGAAATTACCTTGGACAGCCTTTGCGAGAGACCAGAATGCACGGGTTCCCGAAAAAAGGCGAACTAGTTTCTCGCCAATTCTGCCTATGTGCTCTGACTTTGCCTTGGCAATAACTCTTTTGAACAACCTGGAGGCGAGGGTATACTTCTTTTTAAGTGTGCTGGTGTTAACATCCTGAGTAGCCGAAGCCGCAGCCCAGGCTTGATAACACTCCTGCTTACTGCGTAATGCAGTCTTACAGGAGCGACCAAACCAAGGCTGAGATCTGCCACCGATGGGTACCACAGATGGTGGAATAAATAGTTCCATTTCCTGTAGCACCACATCAGTGACAGAGTCAGCAACAACGCTGGGATATCATACGGCGAGGAGCAAACCCGCCCCCATGGGTAGGTTGCAAAGAAAGACCACATTCCGTCCCAATCCGCCGACCTGTAATGCCAAACACGGCGGCAACCTGTAGAACACAACCGCGAAGGAGGCGTGAGTGGCACCATACTCCGGATCAGACACTGGTCCGAAGATCCGAGTGGGGCATCGACGGAAACCTGATATCCGTCCGGATGAGAGAACAGCAGAAGGTCCAACAGGGAAGGTACATGGTCTTCCACATCTGGAATCCGCATAGGCTAAGTGACCAGTTGTGTTAGACCATATGCCAAGGCAAAGTCATAAACAGATCTCCCCGCATGATCGGTTAAACGTGAACCGAGCCATTCGGCATGTTGGGCGTTAAAATCGTCAAGGATCACGATCTCTGCGGATGGGACCTGTTGTAGCAAGGAATCTGTAGCCATTTGGACGTGGTCGATGAGTCGGTCTGTTTCGGCATTACCGCTATGGGACCTATAGAGGCACCCTTAGACGCGCGGATGGTCGTCGCTGTCTACGCGTATCCAAAGGATGGACAGGTTCGATCCTTCAAACTGCCGAGGCGTCGAGAACAGATGTCCTCTCTGACATACACGCAAACTCCAGCCCGAGGCAAAGAGGAGTACTCCAATTAGTACCCCGGGTAGGAGAGATACGAAATATCAGCCGGAGAGGAAACCTGTGTCTCGGTCAGGAAGAGCAAGGCCGGCTTCGCCGTCTCGAGATGGTAGTGGACGGCATTTAGGTTAGAGTGATGACCCCTGATGTTGCAGAAATTCACGGATAGTGTGGCAGGTTTCGCCTTGGTATTGTTGCTCAGCAGTTATGTTTTTGAGCGGAATTCCCCCCCCCCCCCCCAGAATACGCGGGGCAGCATGTGCACCCACGCTCAGGATTGGAATAACATGGTCGTGGATGCTCAGCGAGGGATTCTCCAGGGGTACTGGTACCCTCCTTGGGTAGTCTATCGTATATTTCCGCTATCCTGCACTCACCAGACGAAACGCAGAAGCAGAGCTTCTACTTAATTATTTAATTCGACTGATTGTTTTTTTATGTGTGTTACCTCATAACTTTTTAGTGGGTGAACCGATTTCGATGATTCTTTTTTTTTATTTGAAAGCTGGTGCTTCACATGTGGTCCCATATAAATAATAATAATACAATATAACAAGGTTTAACTAATAATTTTTGAGTTATTCTTAATAATTTATATTGAGGTCGGTTGTACAATATGTTTAATTTAAAATTATATGACTTAAAGTATATCGATCTACCGGCACTCTGGTCTGCAGTTTCCATGCAGAATTTGATAGATCACAAATCTCCGCTTCGTATCGACAATAATTTGTGAGTATGTTTAAATATAAAACGTCTTAGGTTCGATTACTTCCATACTATAATTTTCTATTATCCATCTTTACCTAAACCAATAATTTGCAGGACAACAACCACTTGTTCCATACGGAATTCCGATATGTAGAATTTTGTTACTGTCATCGCCAAGTAAACAAAACACAATTTTTGCACTGTCATGTATTAAGATACTAGTGACCTTATACTCACTCCATGTAGACTAGATTAAAACTAGTAATGAAAAACCGAATGGCTATGACATCATCACATCGGTATGTAAAATGGAATCATATAATAAAATAAAATAGTGATAACAAAATAGAGAAAAAGACAGTGACGTCAGAGTTTGTGCTTAATTCTACTCCACAAAGGACTCATTTTAAGCTGGTGTAAGATTTTGATGTTTGGCCTCGTTTTGAGAATTATGATGAGACCTGACATCCGGAGTTAAGAGAGTGACTTGAAAGTGTACTTTGATGACTGCTTCTGGAACTCCACGAGGAGGAGTACTAGATGTGCAGAGTTTGCGCTCGTTTTGTTAGTTGTGATGAGACCTTACATCAGGATTTGATAAAGTGACTTGAAAGTGTACGTTGATGACTGCTAAAGGATCTCCTTGACGAGGAGAACTAGATATGCCGAGTAGAGCCTCGTTTTAAAAGTTATGATGAGACCTGACATCCGGACTTGATAGAGTGACTTTAAAGTGTACTTTGATGACTGCTTCTGGAACTCTTCGACGAGGAGAACTAGATGTGCAGAGTTTGGGCTCTTTTTGTTAGTTATGATGAAACTTTACCTCAGGACTTGGTAGAGTGACTTGAAAGTGTACTTTGAAGACTGTCACTGGAACTCTTGGACGAGGAGAACTAGATGTGCCGAATTTGGGCTTGTTTTGTTAGTTATGATGGAACCTTACCCCCGGACTTGATAAAGTAACTTGAAAGTGTACTTTGATGACTGCTTCTGGAACTCCTCGACGAGGAGAACTAGATGTGCAAAGTTTGGGCTCGTTTTGTTAGTTATGATGAGACCTTACCTCAAGACTTGATAGAGTGACTTGAAAGTGTACTTTGATAACTGCTACAGTAACTCCACGACGAAGAGAACTAGATGTGCCGAGTTTGGGCTCGTTTTGTTAGTAATGATGAGACCTTACATCCTGACTTGATAGAGTGACTTGAGAAAGTTGAAAGAGTTTTTACACACTTGAAAGAGTGTAAAAATGGAAGCAATTTGTTAGATATGCGAAAAGCACTTTATAGATTTTGAAACACTTCACATGTCTGTAGTAAATAAAAAACATGTAAGTACTACAAATAAATAAATAATAAATTTTTATATTTTATTTCATATTGCCACATATTACTTTTTAAATAAAGGTACATATTGAAAAATGCTTTAATGAAGGTAACCGCTATTCTCAACTCGAGTGATAAGCTTTAATCGATGCAGGGACTTTAAATAGTTATTTTGAATAACTCAAAAACTCGAGTACAACTAGAGTGACATGATAAAACCCGAGTGACTCGAGTCTTAAAATTCTACTCGAGTCGCATCTTTATCTTACGGTCAATGCAATATCTGTCTACATTTTAGTAGTGAACTCGTCTTACTAATGCAAGTAATTTATTGATATATTATGTAATATCAATAAGCTGATTAGTTATAATTCGTTATAACTTAATTATTAATAACATTAACTTTACGCTACGTCTTATAGTTATAGTGATATTATGTTGTAAAGATTGTCTATACTTAAAACAATAATATATAACTACCTATAAAGTTAAGTAATATTAATTATCATGAATGTAAGAACAAATATAACAATAATTTGTAACAAACTGATAAAGATTTGTTCCGCCGATTCGTGGTGCGTAACTCGAGTGGTATTCGAGTTAGTTGAATTTCAACACAAGTCGAGTTTTTTCCGAGTAAGCACATGTCTACTACATTTTTTTTTAATATAACGTTATCTGAACCAATGACATGAACACAAATATCAAAACAACTCTTTTCTTCAGATTTCTTGATTCCGTTTAGATTTTCATAAAATCTTTATGCTATTTGCGATAATAAATTGGTATCTTTTTTTTTGTATAAAATACCACTGAGGGTCCCGAAAATTTATAGTGGGCCCAAAATCGATTGACTCCTTTAGGGTAATTGTAATTTGAGGGTTTATAGAGGCAAAAAATCGTACGGAGATAGGGCTCATTTATAGGAAAATTCGATTCCTTTCTTGTTTTCACGCAATGCAACGCAAAAAGCTTGACTCGCCTGCGAATACAATTGATATTTTGCCTCAAAGATATCTCAATAACCTAAAATCTAGAACGCAGGTCAACAGTTGAAGTGCGCGATTACCGAATCCTGCAATGTGAATAGTTGTTTTTTTAATAAATTATTCTTTAGTATTCCGCCCCTAAGATACAAATGTGGACGAAAATAAATAACTATAGACTAATATAATATTTTGTTCGCTGTGTTATTATGTATTTTAATTGTACTAGTCGTACTACAAGCGTTTGTCCAAAAAAATGATTATAGTAGTCTTACAGAGATTCATGGTTTTATCGACATACAATCACACCTATTGAATACTTTAAAAATGAAATTAAAAAAATAAATATATGTTTCATCTATATTTACTATATACTGGTTCCTCGGAAGCAGTTCTAATGATTTGGATGAAATTTCGTAGGAACTCGTAGGTAGGTATGTTTTACTTTACATTTTTTTTATACTCCTTATTGTATAACGGAAAAAAATATATGTAAAAAAATACAAATACTGAAGAAAACCAAATGGCGGTCTTACTGTTCAAATCTTATAATTATTTATTTCATCCAAACGACCTAAGAAAGAATTAAATACAATAGTACCATAGGAGATATTCAAATTTGCTAAGGTGTCCCTCAGTGATATCAATGTAACAAATAGGGCAAGCGTATTTTAGTGGAAATGGGTAAAAATTAGCAAAGTGGTTAAAGTTTTACGGCTCACTGCATTAATTTGATAATATATTAATTTAAATTAATGTGATCTATTTTTTAATTTAACATTATATTAGACTGACGAAACGAAATAACAAAAAATTCCGCTATTATAAATTTTCACAACAAAATCAAATTTACTCTATGGCACCTAAAAGTTTCAACACAACTGGTAAAACATCAAACTTGCTAGATTCCATTACAATAAAATAAACATGCACACTTTCATACGCACATACCAACAGGTCGACTAAAAGCGTATTATGAAAGAATTGAAGGATTTAAAAAACGTATAAGAAACAAACTTGCCTTTGGTAATTCCTTTGGAGGTTTCTGGTGTAATCCTCCCATATGTATGACATTTGGTGGCACTGGATAATTTCCTTCCCAAATCGGATTAACATTTAACAATAACATATCAACATTATTTTTTAAAACGCTTAAAGGTGGAGTATCAGGACCAAAAATGGTTTTAATCTGTCTGTTGTAATTTTCTTCGCTGGAACTAAAAATGTATCGAACTCGAAAGTAATTGCACAGTTCGGTCACTTTTTCCCATAAGTTTAAATTATATAATCTTTGACGAAACAGGTTGTGGTATAGCGTAGGATGCGTTGGTGCTCCCATTATCTCATAACTTCCTATGAATGGTCCAAAAGAGCTTACTAAAACTGTCGGTGCCTTAAAAATGTGTGTAAATCCCAGCACCGGTACAAACAATGCTTCCAATAGGATCAAATCGAACTGTCGTTTTTTATCGATAATAATGTCATGTACATCCTTCACCCTCATTTGTTTTTGGAATATCTCTTCAATTATTTTAGGTATTACCAAAACTTGATTTATCAAATCATCCTCACTTCCGGTAACAGTAGGAATGAAACTTTTCATAATCTTGTATGAGATATCATGGACGTCAATTTCTCTCAAATTTTTAGGAGCAGTGTCATTTTTAAAATAAGGATCTGGAGTTATCACTGTAACTTCATGTCCTCGCTTGATTAACTCCAATGTGAGGGGCCGAAATACTACCTGATGACTAATTGATGGACATGGATATATTGCCAAAATTTTTGCTGCTTCAATGCTAATATTTATGGCACATAAGAAAAATAATAATTTTGTTATCAACATATTAATATTTAGTTAGCTAGTCGTTCCGACAAATGCGTCATTGTACGTAAGAGCTGTCTTATATATCAGTTCTTAAGCAAAGTTTACATAATATTGCGACATCTTACAAGCGATATAGTCGATGCAAGGACATATTGTACAGAATATATTACAGAAATATTATTTTTAATTTAAAGTTCTTTAAAGTCCGCGTTTACTTTTTATTAAAAGTCTTAATTTATTACCCTTTCGAATGGACTAAAAAATATTACAAATTTGAATGTCTGTATCCAAATAGTTATTTAAAGATTAAAAATGTAACTCCTATTTTCTTCCGTTTGGGATATAATTTTTTCTTAAAATTCATATTAGACTCTTATTACTGAATGTGTGGCATTCCATCTTCGTTCTCAGACAACGCATCTGCATTTTGATTCTTTATTGAGCATAAATGTAGATATCTATGATCCACTTACCATCAGGTGGATTGTGTGCTCGCTTGTCGACGTTATTTTATAAAAATAATATGATACCATCCTAAAGTCATCATCATTTATCATCATTACAGCCTTTTATAAGTCCACTGCTGAACATAGGCCCCCCCAAGGAATGCCACAAAGCACGGTCCTGAGCCACCTGCATCCATCGACTTCCTGCATGTCTTACCAGGTCGTCACTCCATCTCGTGGGGGGTCGCCCTACACTTCGCCTACCGGTACGAGGCTGCCACTCGAGAACCTTTCTTCCCCATCGGTTGTCGGTTCTTCGAGCTATATGTCCGGCCCACCGCCACTTCAGCTTACTAATCCGTTGGGCAATGTCGGTTACTCTAGTTCTACTGCTGATATCCTCAGGTACCTAAAGTACCGTCTATTAAATATAAAAAGTGTCATTGAAATCAGATTACAATTAACAATTGAACGAGTAATATATTTATAAAAATAATAAACAGTCGAGTAAGTATCTTTCTCCTTTTACGTCTGTTAAAATTCTGCTTCGTTTTTATAGAATAAAGTAATAACTATTATTTTTTACATAATTCATTAGGCACTTTACTGCCTCTGCCTAACATAATATTTCGCGAGGTTTCGATATGTAAAATAGTTAAGTTTTTTTTGGTTGGATTTTGTAGTTTTTTGTAGCGTAAACAATATTTAGCTTTATAACACTGATTAAAATAATTTGCTCTTATAACTTAGTTTTTGAGACAAGAAAAGATAGGAAATAATGTATCTTGGTAATATTACACTAAATTTATTAAAGTTATTACTTACGATAAATTTAAATAGTAAATTCATTCATTACATTCTATCAAAAGTCCACTGCTGAACATAAGCCTCCCTTATTGATTGCCTCATAGGGGGGACATTTGCCATAGGTGTCACGCTTGACAGAAACAGATTCATAATATTTTTAAATTGTTACCACGAAGATCTCTTGGGATGATTTTGGGGTAGTGGATTTTCTCATGCTACCACCAACTTAAAATGTATGATATTTTATACATACTTAACTTAACTTACTTAACTTATCTTCACGCACAATCCCTGACGGGGTAGCCAGAGAGAACAGATCGCCAAGTGTCACGATCCTTACATACCTCTTTCGCTTCTTTCAGATTCATTTTCTTCTTCATACATGCACGTCTAGGTATCCGAGTACTCTTGACCCTCCCCTCTTCGAGCAGTTTGCTCACATGGTCTTCGAAAGTTAGTCTCGGTCTACCTCGACACCTTTTAATATTAACTTTCGCGCTATATATTTTCTTCACCATTCGGTCTTCACTCATTCGCTCAACGTGCCCAAACCATCGAAGCACGCCCTTATCAATTTTTGTGATAAGGTCATCTTTCAAACCTGCCATATTGCGAATCTCTTCGTTTCGCTTTCGGTCGGCCATGGTAACGCCGCACATTTTACAAAGAGATCGCATCTCCACTGCATTCAACTTGCTTTTATGCTTCTTCTGGCACACCCAGGTTTCGCTGCCATATAATAAAGTCGGTACCAACACTGCGTTATGTATTGCATGGCGTGCACTCTTCACTACGCCTTGCCTTTTGACTAACGCAGTCAGGGCACCATTGACTTTGTTCCCGGCAGCGACACGCCTGTCCACATCTAAATCACATCTTCCATCCCGCTAAAAGCACTCCCCAAGTATACAATTTCATTTACCTGTTCTAGACATTCCTGATTTACCCATATTTCACACTTCGTCCTCTCTTCGTCCCTTTCAAATACCAGAACCTTAGTTTTATTAGCATTTAAACGGAGACCTTTAATTTCACATTCCTCTTTCATACACGTGACTAATGCCTGAAGTTCTGCCTCTGATGGTGCAATAAGCACTGCATCATCAGCATACAGCAGACAATTTACTTTAATGTCACCCAATTTCACACCCAAACAGCTATCTTTCAGCTTCTGTAAACAGCTGTCGAGATACAGTATGAACAGCCAGGAAGACATGACACAACCCTGTTTTACGCCCGTTTGGACGCTAAACATGGGTGACAGGTCATGCCCTACCCGCACACAGGCTTTACAGTTACAGTAAAGTGACTGCACAGCCCTTAGCAATCGACCATCCACACCGTACCCCGGCAACAGTTCCCATATTTTCTTCCTTACAACCTTATCAAATGCTTTCTCAAGATCCACAAAAGCACAGAAAATCTTCTGGTTAGCAGCCAGAAGCTTTTCCGTGATCATGCGTAGAGAAAATATTTGATCCGTGCATCCTCTTCCAGATCTAAATCCGCATTGTGCCTCCCATAGAAATCTTTCCGATTTCTCTTGCATCCTACGTGTCAAAACCTTCGAGTAAACTTTACTTGCTAAACTGGTCAAGCTGATCGCCCGATAGCAACCGTAGTCAAAATGTGAACCTTTACCGTTATATAAAGGCACAATGACTGCGGATCGCCAATCATCCGGGACATCCCCCGTCCGCCAGCACAAATTGCACAGCAGATAAAAGCTGTCCCAGACGCGAGGCCCACCATACTTGACCATTTCAGCAGTCACTCTGTCTAGTCCCGCAGCCTTACCACATTTCAAACTTCGAATCGCACGTTCAATCTCTTTCATACTGATGACCTCAGTGTCATCGAGGTCCAGGTCTGGCGTACCAGTTACGGCGTCATCCCCGGATCCCTCACTAAGATCATCACACGCATACATATCTCTATAAAATTCGCTCCATCGCTGCATGACGTCCGATTTTTCAGTGAGGACGTCATTAGTTCTCGAAAGTACTTTGTTCATTCTTTAGGCCTTCGCACCACTTCGGGTCCTTCCAACCTCTTTCCAGAAGAGTTTGGAGTTCTCCTTATAGTTGTGCGACAACCTTTCGTCCGCTTCCATTCTACACCTTTCACGCATTTCCTCAATCAATGCTTTCGTGTGAACTTTCTGCAGCTTATATCTTTCTTTCATCTTCTCTCTCATATTCTTATCATTACTAGAGGCCAAGTAGTCTAACCATGCTTTCTTCTTCTTCTCTACAGCTTCTTTCACTTTATCATTCCACCATGCATCTCTTCTTTTACTACTGCCTCTTTTTATTGTTCCACACACTTCTTCCGCTGCACTTACCATTCCATCCCTAAGGTTCTGCCATGTTCTTTCCACACATTCATTTCTGCCATCGATGGTGTCAAGCTTTTCGGCTACCCTCGCATGATATTTATCCCTAGTATCCGCTTCCTGAAGCTTCCAGCTTCGGATGCGACAGGCCGACTGTGGTTCTGTTACCGCCTTCCGGTAGCGCCAACCCGCGAACAGACCCCTAAATCTAGTAATCACTAGATAGTGATCCGTTCCCAGGTCAGCATCCCTGAACACTCGCGTATCCATCACCTGTTTTCGCAGTCGGTCATCCACCAGAAACAAATCGATCATATTACTCTCATTCTCTCTTTCTCTAGTATACATATGGATTTTCTTGTGATTAAACATAGTGTTTGTCACAAGAAGACCCTTTTCCTTGCATACCGCCAGTATAAGCTTGCCAGTATCATTAACCCTTTTATCGCCAAACTTTCCAAGCACCGACTCGTACCCTGGTCGAGCGGTACCAACCCATCCATTCAAATCACCACACACAACAATTCTTTCGTTTCCCCTAGCCAAATCTAGAACTTCTCTTACATTCTCCCAAAACTCCTCCAGCTCAGCCCTGGACGACGAAGCTACCGGCGCATAAACAGCCAAAAGGAATAACTTCGTCAGTCTCAATTTAAAGCGAACCCAGAGAAGTCTTGAGTTCACAACCTTATATTCAGTCATAACAACGACCAACCGAGACGACAGCAGCACCCCCACTCCCTGGCGGGCGCTCTCGCTTTCCGGGATTCCGGACCATAGAGCTAACGCCCCGCCAGGGAGCTCTCTGACTTCAATTCATTGGACCGACCGATACTCTCGTCTGAATTTTCACAAAATTGGTTAAAAATTCACAATTCAAATCGAAAATCATTTGCAAGTATATATAAATATAAAACGTCTTAAGCTCGATTACTTCCATACTAGAACTGTGTCCTATCTTATATATACCAATAATTTGCAGGACCACAGCTAGTTGTTCAATACGGAATTCAAGCATGTAACCTTAGCCACTACGTTACTGTCATCACCCAGTAAATAAAACCCAATTTTAGCAATATCAGGCTAAAACTAATAATCAGAAACTGAATTTAGCCTCAGTTAACTATGATAGCGGTTTTTAAAATAGAAATATTACTTGTGATAACAAAATATAAAACAACAATGAAATCACATTTTTCAGCTATTTGTTTTCTGAAGGGGCTCCTTTTTAAGCCTATGTAAGATTTTGACGTTTACATATTTATGAAACTAAGCTTTGCAAAAAGTTTAATCGATCTCATAGACAAGAAAAATTATTTCTTAATAATACCTTCTGTAGTCGGTGGTAAGGCATAGTATCAATATAATAAAGCCCTAACTTCAGAAGTCATTATGTAGAAATTAGTTTTTTTTAATAATTATTATTATCATTATTCTTTAATTCAGAAATTTCTTTCCAAAGAGTATGTTAGGTATTACAAAAAGTACTTATAAGCAAGAGTTTGTATAAATATAAAATTAAAATGTTACATAATATATTAACTACTCTATCTACTTTATACTCGTACGAGGGCGGCAATGAACATTTCGGGAATCAAGGAAGTGACACAACATTACTATTTAAAAATGTATTTATTGCTTTTCGAAGTATTCTCCGCGAAATTTGACACATTTTTCCATACGATGTAACCAATCATTGAAGCAACTATTCCATTCGGAAGTTGGGGTCTCCAAAATTGCCGTTTTGTAGGCATCCACAGCTTCTTCAGGTGATGAAAATCTATGTCCACGCAATTTATTCTTTATTTTAGGGAAGGTATAGAAATCACTAGGGCTTAGGTCGGGTCTGTACGGCGGATGGTCTAATAATTCTATGTTTTCTTGCTCTAAAAACTCTTTTGTTCTGTGTGCAGTGTGAGAACTCTCCCTGTCGTGATAGAGGATGATGCGGCGGCTGCAGTTCTCTTTACGGAATTCAGAAACGACCTATGGCAAACAAATGCTAGGATACCATTCTGCATTAACCGTTCTTTGTCCCGCAAGAGAAATAGTCGTAACATGGCCGGTTTTTGAGACAAACGTGGCCACCATTTTTTTTTCAACATTCCGTGAACGAACAATTTTTGTTGGCTTTAACTCATTTTCGAACACCCAAACTGATGACTTGTTTTTTGTTTCGGGTTCGTATGCATATATCCAGGATTCGTCACCTAATATGATGTTGTATACAGCATTTGAGGATCCTGCGTGGAATCTTTCGAGAGTTCTGACGCACCAAGTAACGCGAGCCGCTTTTTGCTCTTCACAGAGCGAATGCGGTATCCATCGGGAAAACAACTTTTTTACACCTAATTGTTTATGGGAGATTATTTGTATTTGACTCATGCTAATGTCTGAAGTTGCCTTAATTTTTCGGTATATTACATGTCGATCTTCCTCAATCAGCTTATGCAAAGCATCAACATTTTCTTGGGTGACTGCAGTTTTTGGACGACCTTGACGGAGATCATCACTGAGCTTGACACGTCCACGTTGAAATTCAGCAAACTAGCGATAAATTTTGGTTTTGGATTGGGCTTTATCACCAAATGCAGAAATCATCTGGTCAACACACTGTTTTTGTGTTAAACCACTTCGAAAGTCATAATAAATCATCGCTTTTGAGTTTTCTCGAGTCAATTCCATTTTCTCAATGACTAAACAAGTTTGACAAACCTTGTGACAAGACCGAGAATCTTTTTTAAAATAAATAAATGGTATTCGATTTTCAAAACCAAAGAGTTTTCAATTAAAAGATTTTAATATGACAAGAACAGTGGAAATATTTTATTCTCGATACTTTTAGTGCAGCCTATGTATCAACCAAAGCAGATCTCTAGCCGATATAGACACTGTTCTAGTGCTTCCTGTCTCGTGACTCGTTATCGTCGCCAGGAGGCTGTTGAAGCTGTAGATAGCAATCCTGCCCACCTCACCTGATTCTGTTGATTGTCGTACCAATACTGAAGTAGACCTATTATGTGATTAGTAAAGTCATTCGTTTCAGTAGCTAGCTTCATCCAAAGTCCATCGTATTTAACCATACCAAAGGTTTTTGATAGGTCCAAAAAACAGGCTATATTAGCTGTACTACGATTTATATAGTAACGTACTCGTACGTTGTGCTTGAGATAAAGTCCCTACAGCATTTTCTGTGGAGAACTGCAGTCTGAAACCAAATTGTTACCAACAATTTTATTTTAGCCAAAACCAAACCAAAAAATCCAGATTAAGGGATGCCTGTATCATCCTCTCAAGTAGACCGTCGATCAATTTCGCTATAGTAGTAGCCAGTGAGATAGTTCTTTAGTTGTTTTGTTCGACGAATCTCCTGATTTATTTTTCAGTACTGGCACAACTATCGTTTTCATAAAATCAGAAGGTAAGTACGAGTGGACACTAGCAGGTGTTCGATACTGATGCCGTCATGACCTGAAGATTTACCGAGCTTCATATTTTTTATTACGTCTTTAACGTGTTTAACCGTAAAGCACGTGGTGTCATCTCCATCCGGTATACCTGCATCGAAATTCTGTAAATATTGTTGCTAAGTATGTTGAAGTGGTTTCTAAAAATATAGGGTTTTAACCCTCCCCGCATCATTCGTTCGTCACTCCATCTAGTGGGGAGACACCCTACACTTCGCCTACTGGTACGAGGCTGCCACTAGAGAACCTTTCTTCCACATCGGTTGTCGGTTCTTCGAGCTAAATGGCCAGCCTACTGCCACTTCAGCTTACTAATCCGTTGGGCTATGTCGGTTACTCTGGTTCCACTGCGGATATCCTCATTTCCTCATTAGCTTGCTAAGCGACCTTGACCTTCCTCATACGGCCAGCAGTGAAGGACCACGTCTCAGATCCTTAAGTCATCACTGGCAACACGCACTGGTTGTACAATTTCGTTTTCAGGTTTTGAGGTATGTCCAACAAGAAGATGTGTCGTAGTTTCCCGAACGGAGCCCAGCCGAGTTGAATCCGTCGATATAGACCTCTCGGTCGACGTTGCACTTACCTAGTCGAACTATTTGTCCAAGGTATGCATACTCGTACACAACTTCGAGCTAAGTGCTCCCAAAATCTACCGGCATAGGTGTGACATGGAATTAACCCACTCATTTGTACAGTTTAATTATATATTACACTGGAGCTTGGCTGTATTACTTAAAAAACCCTTTAAAATGCTGAAAAATTAATGCTTTAATATTTTTGACAAACTTCATCTCTATAAGACAATTTATGACAAAGCCCTATGTTCAGCAGTAGACTTGATAGTCTACTGCTGAACGCGGTGAGCGGTGAGGATTTCCATTAAGATCATACTTGGGTATTTATTTCTTCTTGACTTTTTGCAAATTTTACCAAGGTGCCTTTCTATGTACAGATTCCATAAATCGTTAGAAGGGATATTAATTCTAATACGTCGGCAAAATATAATCTCAGTCTTATGGCCTATTTAACCGACTGAAGTGTTGGTCCATGAACTTATGTCTAGTTCCACCGACACGATTCTGCAAGTCTGCTGTAATAATTCCACACCCGACCAAATTTTGGCCACGGCTATCAATATTAACCTTACCAAACCGTATCAGAAAGCTACAGTACTATGGTGTCAAGAACACAGCGCTTAAACTTATTACTTCATATTTAAGTAATAGAAAGCAGAAGGTTATTATCAATGGTAAAAGTTCTTCCGGGTCACCTGTACTAATGGGTGTTCCTCAGGGCTCGATTCTCGGCCCATTCCTGTTTCTGGTGTATATTAGTGACTTACCTCACCTTGTAGGGGATAGTCATGATATAGTATTATTTGCTGATGATACTTCCTTGATTTTTAAACTTAAACGTCAATCATTTAAGTGTGACGAAGTGAATAATGCTATATCAAAATTAGTGCATTGGTTTAACGTTAATAATCTGCATTTAAACGGAAATAAAACTAATTGTGTTAAATTAACAACAACGAATGTTAAAAATCTGAATACCAATGTGTTTTTAAACGGGGAGGAATTGAGACCTGTTGTATCCACTGTATTTCTTGGCATCACTCTTGACGCAAAGCTTCAGTGGGGCCCCCATATATCCAAATTAGCAAGCAGACTAAGTTCTGCAGCTTATGCTGTAAAAAAGATTAGAGGTCTCACTAGTGTCGAGACAGCTAGATTAGTTTATTTTAGTTATTTCCATAGCATAATGTCTTATGGGATTTTGCTATGGGGAAATGCGGCTGATTCAGAAACTATTTTTGTATTACAGAAGAGGGCCATTAGAGCTATTTACAATCTAAAACCGAGAGAGTCTCTTAGAGATAAATTTAAAGAAATTAATATATTAACTTTGGCCTCTCAGTATATTTACGAAAATTTAATGTATGTTCACAAAAGCAAAGATAGTTTTATTAAAAAAAGTGATATACATTCTGTAAACACTGGGAACAAACACAAGCTAGTGATGCCAGTTTCTCGACTCCACAGAGTCAGTAATTCATTCTTGGGGCAATGTATACGCTATTACATCAAGGTCCCGGAAAGTGTACAGGTTCTCTCTATTACCAAGTTTAAATGTTTTATTAAGCTGAAATTGTATAAAAAGGGTTATTATAGTATAAATGAATACATGGTTGATAATAACCCCTGGGAATGAGGTGGTCGCTTCCAAGCAGTTTCTAAAATAAATTTTGTAAATAGTTCGTAATCATTTATATTGTAAAATTTATTTTAAAAAAAATGTCCCGCTGGGTTTCTTGCTGGTTCTTCCTAGGACAGAGGGTATTTTTTCGAACCAGTGGTAAAGTAAAAAATGACTTTCAATAAGAATTACACATGTAATGTATATTGAATTAAAATTATTCTATGCTATTCTATTCTATTCTATTCTATTGACGGAGACTAGCCATCTGCGCAGGGCAGAATCATTAGTGCGTGCGTTTAGCTTATATGCGTAATCTGTACCTTAATTCTCTTATAATAGTACAGCAATCCGACACAATTGGAGATATATCAAGCGCAGGAACAACAACTTAACACTGACAACATTTTAACTCTCCAGAGTCCACTACAACTGAATAAGCAATATTTTAACTATTGGTTATTCAGTTGTATTCCGAAGTGGTAGAGTATACGTGGTGGAGCCATGCTGCAGCTATATTAGTAGTATAGTTGTGGATGTCTATGGGCCACAGAAACCAATTATCATCAAGTGGACTCTATGCTCATTTGTCACCCTATCCTATAAAAAAGTGGGTTTCAAACCTCGGACCTCATATCGGTAGCCTCGCTTAAAACCACGTGTTTATTATAACGCGTTTGGGGCGCAGGTGCCGAATGCCTAGTATTGTAAACTCCGAAAGTGATGACTATGTAAAACAAAAACGCTGAATATTGTAAATTAATTCAGTAGGAATCTTCTCAGTAGCAAGTTTTGGTTTCGAGTCAGATTTTTTATGTCTCCACGTTTCTTCCCGTTATGAGGATATACACATGTGCGCGTATCTGTATTTAACTATTATGTGGTTAATTTTGCTACGCATATCTCGAGAACAAATAATGCAATCGCCATTAGACTCGTTAAATTTTTATGATAATTTGTACAACGGTTTTTTGTTGTTAATGATAATAACTGATTTAATGGAAAGCTAATAATATTTTTAATGACAATCCTTTCTTTTATTCTTACTTACTTATCATCACGCACAATCCCTGACGGGGTAGCCAGAGATAACAGATCGCCAAGTGTCACGATCCTTACATACCTCTTTCGCTTCTTTCAGATTCATTATCTTCTTCATACATGCACGTCTAGGTATCCGAGTACTCTTGACCCTCCCCTCTTCGAGCAGTTTGCTCACATGGTCTTCGAAAGTTAGTCTCGGTCTACCTCGACACCTTTTAATATTAACTTTCGCGCTATATATTTTCTTCACTATTCGGTCTTCACTCATTCGCTCAACGTTCCCAAACCATCGAAACGCATACGCATAGCATTCAAACGGTGACCTTTAATTTCACATTACTCTTTCATACACGTGACTAATGCCTGCAGTTCTGCCTCTGATGGTGCAATAAGCACTGCATCATCAGCATACAGCAGACAATTTACTTTTATGTCACCCAATTTCACACCCAAACAGCTCTCTTTATCTTTCAGCGTCTGTAAACAGCTGTCGAGATACAGTATGAACAGCCAGGAAGACATGATACAACCCTGTTTTACGCCCGTTTGAACGCTAAACATGGGTGACAGGTCCTGCCCTACCCGCCCACGGGCTTTACAGTCACAGTAAAGTGACTGCACAGCCCTTAGCATTTGACCATCCACACCGTACCCCGGCAACAGTTCCCACATTTTCTTCCTTACAACCTTGTCAAATGCTTTCTCAAGATCCACAAAAGCACAGAAAATCTTCTGGTTAGCAGCCAGAAGTTTTTCCGTGATCATGCGGAGAGAAAACATTTGATCCGTGCATCCTCTTCCAGGTCTAAATCCGCATTGTGCCTCCCATAGAAATCTTTCCGATTTCTCTGGCATCCTACGTGTCAAAACCTTCGAGTAAACTTTACTTGCTAAACTGGTCAAGCTGATCGCCCGATTGCACCCGCAGTCAAAATGTGAACCTTTACCTTTATATAAAGGCACAATGACTGCGGATCGCCAATCATCCGGGACATCCCGCGTCCGCCAGCACAAATTGCACAGCAGATAAAAGCTGTCCCAGACGCGAGGCCCACCATACTTGACCATTTCAGCAGTAACTCTGTCTAGTCCCGCAGCCTTACCACATTTCAAACTTCGAATCGCACGTTCAATCTCTTTCATACTGATGACCTCAGTGTCATCGAGGTCCGGGCCTGGCGTACCAGTCACGGCGTCATCCCCGGATCCCCCACTAGGATCATCATTCATCATTTCTTTTATTCTATTTCATATTATAACATTCCTGATTTTGTATTTTCCTACTGGGATTGTTTAAGACAACTATAAGTATTCATATTATAAGCACATTTAAAATTGGACTAACTATTCTATTTTTAGAGAAACTTGGACAGATATCCAGTTTGAACGCGCTCCTCTCTTTCACTTTTTATTAAGAAAATTTTGCCTATTTTGTGGAATTTTTCCACTCCTTAGAATACCCTAAAAAGTGATAAATTAGGTCATCCCTGGAAATCACCGCTTATTTTCGAGCGCAACGCCCGAAAATCTATTAAACTTTTGTTTTTATGATTTTTATTATTTGAAAATCTTTAAAACCGCTCGACTGATTGACTTGAAAATTTAATCAGCTCGAAGCCTCAATGAACACTCTCGGACGCCGCCCATCTTAATTGGTTGGCTCGTTTTACAAATATCGTACTACAAAATTTTATTTACATACATACATAAATATACACACACACATACACACGGACAGACGTCCAGCCGGGAATAGTAGAATCGGCTTCTTAGGATCTCAAAACGTGGAGACCTGATGAAAACTCGTATTCTCAAAATCGGACCGAAATCTATAACTTCTTACTTTTAAACATTATTAATTTTCAAAGCGGGAAATTAAAAAAAACTGTGGTACCCTGCATCAGCTTGAACTAAATTTATCTGAAACTGGTGATTTACTTGTCTTCTGGTTTTCGATTGTTTTCTCTATTTTGCCTGATTAAATTACAAGGCCATAATTAAATTGCATTTTCTTACTTATGAGCAATTTTACTATAAGAAATAATACTATTTTCTACAAAATTTACGTACTTTGAAATAAAAATTTAAAACTTGTTAGAGAACTGCGGTCAAATTAACATTCTCGTTGTAATTTTAAGAAAAAAAAACAAAGCTTAGAAGTTAAATTAGAAAATAAGTGACGGGAGTTAGCACTCTAGTACACTGGAGACACAACAAACCTTTGGTTTACAGTCTGAATTACTATAACTCTACCATAGTACAAATTTTAGGATAACATTTTTATTCTAAATTTTAATATAAAGTTATGTACTTGTTGTTTCAATATATCAAATTAGTTTTATTATATATTTTATAATAGAATAAACGTTTTTAAAGAGACAAAACAAACGTGATATGTGAGCACGCAGTTCACATGATGTTAAGTGGGTGCTGTGATTTATAGAATACTATATCTTCCCTCGATCATCGAAATTCCCCCGAATAAAAATACAGGTGCGTTTTCATTCTTGAGGACTAAGATGGAACGCTTCGTTATCCTTTGAGATATAATGTCATTATTAAACATACATAATCATACTTCAATGTTGTAATCAGCAAAATTGGAATCTGTGCTCATCATACGAAGCAACGCAGCTTTATCATGCTGTTTCACGCAGGTATTTTGTGAGATATCTAAAAACATATACAAATATACCAATTTAAAAATCTGCTATGTAAATACTCTCGTTCAAAAGTTGAAAATTGAATGTTATATTAGTAAAATTAATAATTCACATTGAACTGAGCATACGGCTTACCTGATTGTAAGTGAATACTGCCGCCCATGAACAACAAGGGAATCGTAGGTGCGTTGCCGGTTTTAAAAAAGTAGTAAGGTCTTTTTTTGAAGTCCCTAAGGCGTAACGGTCTGGAAAATCGACGGTGGTAAATTATTCCACAGAGAGGTCTTACGCGGAAGAAAACTCCTAGTGAAACGTACAGTGGTGGACCGCCAAGCATCCAGATGATGTAGATAGTATCGGGAGTAGAGGCGTAAGAAAATACAAAGGAATGCAACATCCCTTCGATGCGCCAGTGAATCGAGTCAATCAGAAAGAACTCGGTCGTCGACGATTTGAACTGCTCTGCGCTGAGTGTGGTCATGTGGAAGCAACTTGCTCGTGAATGCCTCGTCCCAGAGATGAGAACAGTATTCCGTGTGAGACCGAAGTTGCGCCTTGTAATGTTGCAAGCGGTGTGCTGGCATGAAATACTAATCCGCTTATTTGGAAGGGAAGGCTAAATTGGCCAATTTATTGAAAACGATACTGAACATAATTCGATATGTCGAGGCCGAGGATTCCGATGTTACTTTTTTTTATGAAGCTAAGATTTCTCCACTTCAAAAAATATACAATTTTTCAATCTAATTTTCCAGAGACATCAATTATAATTTACTATACCAGATGACAGAATATCATCTTACGATGCCATTATTACCACTCTTACTATTTCTGATTCGTTGACATCTGCGTGTACAACATCAACTCCTTCAAGTGCGAGTTTCCTCATAATAGTTTACTGTCGACAATATGTTTGATTATAATGTATGATTAAAATAAATAAGTACATATTTATCAAACAGTAATTTCTTTTTCTTACGGTGCCACTTCTCTGTGAAGGTGGGTGACTATCATGGCTAGCTTTTTTGTCTCTGAAAATGTGTCTAAATTACGGCAGCTTCCTTCCCTTCACGGTCCTCATTATCAGCAACTTTTTATGCAGAACCTCAACATTTATTATTTTCATATTCCAGGATATTCGGTACATATATCAGTATACCCACATTTAAATGCTTCAAGTTTTGGACATAACAAATATAATGTCTCATATATTACGAAGCCTTATGCGATGGCAGAATAGATATTTAAAGACTTGTTATAAGCTTCCGCCGAACAAATCAAAGTATGTTGTATTATGTGTTGGTGAAAATGACACAAATCTCACAAAATGTAGTATGGAATTGTTCATCTGCTTTAAGAAGTACTCCTAATTTCATGTTATTCTATTAAGCATAAACAATAAAAATGACCTTAATACAATTAAATTAAATCATACAATTAAGACAATGTGAAATAATGTAAATAATTATAATTTTATATATTAAACAAATAGACTACTAAGTAAAAACATTATTTTGACATACTTTGTTATAAACTCATTTTCTAATAGACTCAAAAGCTTATTCAAAAATGATGAAACCGGGGACTATACCATATTATTTTATAAAAGTGCAAAACACATATTATTCTAAAAAACAAATAACAAACATAAGCCACCAATTTGACTAACTGTCAAATGGACATATAAAAAACACCAAGTCTGGAATTATTTTATATCACAATTTTTAGAGAAATCTTTTTAGAGTGATCACGCCGGGGTCACCAATTTATGTCTCAAATGGACACATGAAAAACACCAAGTCGGTTAATAGTTTATTGCAATTATTTTATATCACGCTTTTTAGAGAAATGTTGTCTATCATGGGAACAAAGAGAATATTGTACAGCAATATGACGGTAGTGATAAAATTATTTACAAACAAAAATAGTAAGCTCATGTGGAATTTTAATAGCACCTAATTGCAGTGGTGAGCGTTTACATCTTCCCCCCATTGAAAGACCTTTGACCCATTGAAGACATAGGCGCACGAAAGGTCGGCGAATGCATCCTCTTATTGTATTGATGTCTAGTATTCTCAAAATGCCATCTAAATCCGGAAAAAGTCATGCTACACGTCCCAGACGCAAGCATAAAGGTGGCAGCGAATCCTCTTTGATAATAACTAGGTCTCCAAACTTTGGTTTGTCTTTATTCGTTTTCCACTTTGTTCTTAGCCTCAATTCCGATATATATTCGTTTTGCCACTTCTGCCAAAAATGCTGCCGAATTTGTTTTAATCTTGCGTGTCTTTCTAAAGCATTTTATTTTGCATTGAGAAGATTTGGAGATGGTAACGCAGTTAGCTGTCTTCCTATGAGAAAGTGCCCTGTGGAGAGGCAAAAGTAATCATTCGGGGAAGAAGATAGTGGACAAACGGGATGACTGTTGAGGCTATATTTGCCTCAACCTGCGCAAATTACGTTGAAAGCTCTTTGAAAGTTAAATGAGAATTGCCCATAACGCACTTAATGTGAAATTTGGCTGATTTTACACCTGCTTACCAAATACCGCCTAAGTGAATAGCGTAAGGTGGTATAAAAAGAAATTTGAAACCTTCTTGAGTTGCAAAATCAGAGATATTGTCAGTATGATTGCTTAGAAAGGAGGCGATTTCCCTTGATGCTGCCGGGAAATTTCGACCATTATCGCATAATACCTCCGTTGGGCGGCCGCGACGTGAAACGAACCTACGCAATGTCATAATGAAACAATCTTTAGTAAGGGCACTTACAACTTCTAGGTTTACATTTGTAGCGTAAGCAAACAAATATGCACATAATATAATATTTTATAAGTCGCACCACGTTCTCTACGATTGAGTATGTAGAAAGGACATGCAAAATCCAATCCTACAGAAATAAAAGGAAAGCCGGGGTTCACTCGCTGAGAGGGTAAGTCTCCCATTTTTGGTGTTAAAGTTTTACTTTGAATACGTCGACAACGTACACACTTATAAACAGTACTCCGTGCAAGATGTCTACCGTTAATAGACCAGATAGTTTATCTTACAATAGCGAGTAATGACTGGGGGCCTGCATGCATGCCGCGTAAGTGCTCATATGCAAACATAAGTTTACAAAGATGATGAGATGAGTCTAATAATATCGGATGCCTTCTCTTATATGAACAATTAGCAGCATTACTAATTAATAACCTAATATAATAAAATACTAATAATATAAAATAATAATAATAAATATAATTGGTAAATCCAATTGAGTGCATAAAAAAAATACGTATAACATGATTATACGGAATTTTTTAAAGTAGTTTAAATACATTTCGACAGCACTATCGGCTTCAACACCCTCGAAACCCATGCAAATGACACCCATGATGAAAAAATTGATACCCATTGCAGCCGATACCTTAGATTTACATTTCGACAGCACTGTCGGCTTCAACACCCGCGAAAACAATGAGAATGACACCCATGATAAAAAAAATTGATATCTATTGCAGCCGCCATCTTGGATTTACATTTCGACAGTACTATCGGCTTCAACACCCTCGAAAACCATGAAAATGACACCCATGATGAAAAAATTGATATCTATTGCAGCCGTCATCTTGGATTTAGCTCCTTCCACATGACCACTCTCAGCGCAGAGCAGTTCAAATCGTCGACGACCGAGTTCTTTCTGATTGACTCAATTCACTGGCGCTACGAAGGGATGTTGCATCCCTTCGTAGCGCCAGTACTATACATGGATGAGCTTAAAGTTTATGCAAACAATAAGAGTAATTTGAAAGTATTGTTGGATAGTGTGGAGGTATTTACAAGCGACGTAGGAATGGAATTTGGACTAGACAAGTGCAAAATAATACACCTGAGTTCTGGACATACAAGCAATGCAATAGGAGAAGGTCATATACTTTTAAGCGGGAAAACGTTTGAGCAACTTGCAAAAGGAGATAGATATAAATATTTAGGAATACATGAATCAGGAAAAATAGAACACAGCATCATAAGAGATCAAATAACTAAAGAATATTTTACAAGAATCAAGAAACTACTGAACACTCATCTCAACTCACGATATCTGATAAAAGGCATTAATACATACGCAGTTCCAGTTTTACTTTACTCATTTGGTATTATAAATTATAAAAATAGCGATCTTAAGAAAATAGATATAAAAACAAGGAAACTACTAGCAATTAAAAAGGTACATCAGCATAAAGCAGAAACAGAAAGGCTATACTTACCTGTGACACAAGGAGGAAGAGGCCTGACAAATATAGAGTACACGTATAAAGCACAAATAATTAAATATAAGCAATATCTGAAAACAGAAAGCGATTATCTTATTAAAATAATAATGCAACACGATACACGTAGGGACAAATATTCAATAATAAAAGAAGCACAAGAGATAGATAGAGAATTACACTTACCACTAGGAAACACATACTATACAGACAAAGAGATTAAAATGGCAATAATTAAGAAACACAATGAACTGTGGCGACAAAAGCCTTTACATGGACAATTTCCTAAAAAAGTATTAGATCAGGCCAATATAGAAATAGAACTTTCGTATAAATGGTTTAAAAAGCAACAGGTATCTCCAAGTATTGAGTCATCAATATTTGCAATACAAGATCAGGCAATTATTACGCGGCAACATCAACGTGATATATAAAAAGAGCCAGTGATGGAAAATGTCGTCTCTGTTCCTGTAAAGATGAAACCACACAGCACATAATATCCGGATGCGACAAACTGGCAGGGACATATTATGTAAAGCGACATGATAACCTTGTCCAGTATGTCTATTGGTGTCTGGCTAAAAAGAACGAAATTGTAATTTCTAACCTTTCGTGGAAAGAAACCCTCACCCGGCCACAAATTAAAGAAAATGAGTTTGCTAAAATCATGTGGGAAATCCCCGTCCAAACTGATATTACTGTAACACACAATAGGCCTGATTTAATATATATTGATAAAACTAGTAATAAAACATTTTTAATAGATATAACTGTACCGTCAGACTACAATATAGGACCCAAGGAAATTGAAAAATTAAGCAAATATCACCTGCTAAAAACTGAAGTTAGTCGTCTGTGGAATACATAAGCCATTGTCATTCCCATAGTAATAGGAGCAACGGGAGTAGTTGCTAAAAGTATCAAAAAATACATAGATAAATTGGATAGCCATATTAACATTAGCATCCTTCAAAAACAAGCAGCTATTCACACGTCAACTATACTCACCAAAGTGCTAGGTGATACTGTATTCGTTCATAATAAACAAGATCATCTACAAATACAGAACACCCAACAGTCATCAAACACGCAGCAGTCACCAAGCACAACGGATTCAATAAACACCGCAGACACATCGCATATACAACATTCACAAAACATCCAAGATAAACACATACAAACCATAGAACAATCATCAGATACAACGGACACACAACAATTATCAAACGCACCAGACTCATCTAACACAAATCATACTCAGAATACACAAGAATCACTAAATTCTCGCCAAAAAAGAGGACAAGGGAGGAAAAGAATGAAAACTGTCGAACAACACACTGAAAGTATATCTTGAGTGACACGTTTAACTTACATAATATTTTTAATTTAATAACATCATATTATGGCAAAAAGTATCATACAAAACTACAATATTCTATACATTTAAAACAAAAATGGGGATACATAAATGCCTTTTTTCCTGTGGGGTGCAGGACGGTGTATTTATTAAAACCGACGTTAGTCGTGAATGGATCATAAAATAATAATAATAACATATAGTACGAATGACACGTACCACACTGACAAAACACAGCAACCTACACCCAAAGTCTGCAATAAAACGGCTCACAATCAAGAGACAAGATGGAGTTAGAGGTTTAATAGATATCTATCACCTATGGCAGAAGCAGATGTACGGCTTGAAAACATTCTTTCATAACAAATCGCAAACAAGTGAAATACACAAAGCTATAACTCACAACGACAAAAACTACACACCACTAAACCTTGACGAACAAAAAGGCCTATTAAACCCAAACAATAGTGATCCGCAGAAAAAGAAAATAGAAAATTGGAAGAAAAAAGTACTACACGGGCGACACCCACACGACATAAGCCAACCCCACATACACACAAAATCGTCCAACATGTGGCTTAAAAAAGGCAGCCTGTTCCTAGAAACAGAAGGATTTTTAATAGCAATACAGAACCAGGTAATTAACACAAAAAAACTATAGAAAACACTATCAAAGATCCCACAGTCAAAAACGATAAATGCCGCAAGTGCAACAGTCAACCAGAAACAATACAACACATAACCGAAGCATGTACAAGCCTCACACAGACAGATTACACTCACAGACATAATCAGCTCGCAAACATCATACATCAAAAATTGGCACTCAAACATAAACTTATTCAAAACACAAACATCCCGTACTAACAAATACACACCACAAAAAGTTTTAGAAAATGCCTCACATAAACTTTACTACGACCGAGCTATACTTACTGACAAAACAATTCATTACAATAGACCAGACATTACTCTACGAGATAAAATAACAATACCACGTACTTAATAGATATTGCAGTACCCAATACGCATAACATTCAAAAAACAATAGCTGAGGAAATTTGTAATGATTATTGTATATTATATGATATTTTGATATATATATGAATATGATAATTTGTTAATGATTATAATGGCAGAATTAATTTAATAGATATAAATAATTTAATTTAAAAAAATTGACTAGAGATAGGTATAACCTATCAAAATATAATTTGAGACAGATGGCAAATGTGCTATCTTATTATTTATATATTAACTCAGCCAAGAACTTGGCTACACAGACATCTGCTTCTTTTGAGCAGTGTAATGACTTAATATGCAATTTGGAATCAGTTCCAAGTAATTTAAATTAGAAAATGGGACAATAGAGTTAATCTCTAGCAGTTATAATAATTTAAATAATTTAGAATGTGACTTACAAATCTTTAATTGTATTACTCCACAGAAAGATAATGAAAATTGTTTACACATGGTGCATCAAAATATACAAGGCATGATATGCAAAGAGCTAAAAAATGAGTTGTTCTTAAATAGCAAAAATATTCATATTTTATGTATTACTGAACATTGGTTAAAAGCTTATAACTTGATGTTTAACTTCAGTAATCACCATGTGGTCAGTTCTTTCAATAAAGATACGGTTTTAAGAGGTGGCTCCATAATACTAGCTAGTAAATTATTATCATGTAAAGAACGTAAAGATATTGTGAGCCACTCTGTTGAGCGAACTGTAGAAATGGCATGTGTTGACTTTGAGCACCTCATTGTTGTGAGCGTCTACAGACCCCCATGTTCTACATAATATGATACTTTTGGAAACATTATGGAGGAAGTTTTTGCTAAGCTTAATAAACAGAATAAATCTGATGTAATATGTGGAGACTTTAATATCAATCTCCTAGAAGCTTTCCCCATCAATATTAAATTCAGATCATTGTTCAAATCATAATATGGTCTTTTTAAATTATTTATAGAGCCAACGCGTATTTCGCAATCTAGTGCAACATGTATTGATAACATTTTTACAAATGTGAAGCTGTTGCATAAATGTATAATTTAAAAATTAAGTTCTGATCACTGTGGGCAAGTAGTTTCGGTACATTGTGTTCACAAAAAGCAAGTAGATGAGAAAGTTGTGTCTGTTCCAGTAAATGCACGTCGCTTGGAGAAATTGAGAAGTAACATAGTGAAAAAACTTCCATCACTTTCATACCAAAATGATCCTAATTTTTTGTATGGAACATTATTTAAGCTTAATTGCAATGAATTTAATAATACTTTTCCTTCTTAAACATTCTCCTTGAACAGTCGGAAGTCATGCAATGAATGAGCGACAGTAGGAGTCCATAAGAGCAGGCATAGTTTATATGATCTTTACCATGAAATGTCATATAATCATAATGTCGAATTTAGGGAATATGTAAAAAAATATTCAAAATATTTAAAAGACTGTGGCTCCACAGCCAAGTCTTTGCATTTGAGCAATAAAATTAATACGTCTTCTAATAAAATTAAAATGACATGGAGTATAATTAATAGCGAAACTGGCACGATCTACTCTCGCAATTCAAATTACCAGTTAAGTGTTAACAACAAAATAACTATATCAGATCATGACGTAGCAATGGTTTTTGAGAAATATTTTACTGATATTCCGATATTGACCAATAAGTCCTTGAATTCTTCTCCTGCCGTCGCCGAATTATTATTTAAACAAAATGTAAATGCGTGTACAAAGAATTTTACATTTCATAAAGTGTCATAAAAAGATA
This sequence comes from Parnassius glacialis, assembly GCA_033319125.1. NCBI lineage: Eukaryota > Metazoa > Arthropoda > Insecta > Lepidoptera > Papilionidae > Parnassius > Parnassius glacialis. Next base: position 23,134,910 of record JAVANC010000023.1, on the reverse strand, counting down.
TTGTAAAATACTTTAAAACTATTGATGTTAGGAAACTGCGGATCTCTGGGGAATTTCCGTTAAAGTTATTGCGTCCATAATAGATACAATCGCGCCTCATTTACCTATTATTTTAACACTAGTATCGAATCTGGTGTGTTTCCTGATTTAATGAAGCATATTAAAGTAATACTTATAATAATTCAATTAAATACTAATGTAGTTTTAAATGGGGAGAAACTGAGTCTTGTAGATATATCAAAACTAGCAAGCAGACTTAGTTCTGCAGCATATGCTGTAAAAAAGATTAGAAGTCTAACCAGTGTTGAAATAGCTAGACTAGTTTACGATAGCTATTCCCATAGCATAATGTCGTATGGTATTTAACTTTGGGGACACGCAGCTGACACTGAAATTATATTTGTTTTACAGAAGAGGGCCATAAGAGCAATTTATGATTTAAAGCCTAAAGAGTCGCTGCGACAAAATTTAAGGAAATTAATATATTAACTTTGGCTTCTCAATACATTTATGAAAATTTAATGTAGGTACACAAAAATTAAAGTATTTTTACAAAAATAAGTGATATTCATTCTGTAAATACCGGGAACAGACACAAGCTATTAGTACCAGTTACTCGACTCCATCGAGTCAATAATTCATTCTTGGGGCGATGTATACGCTTTTACAACAAAAGTCCAGAAAATATACAAAATTTGACCTGCTAAAAGTTCAAAAACTTTATTAAACTAAGTTTGTATTAAAAGTGTTATTATAATATTAAGGAATTTATGGATGATAATAACCACTGGAAATGAAGTGATCGCTACCTAGCTCTTTCTAATTTGTTGTGTTGTTAATTTGTGTAACATAATGATTGTATGCTGTTATTTAAAAAAAGTCCCGCTGGGTTTCTTGCTGGTTCTTCTCAGGACAGAGGTTTTTTCCAAACCAGTGGTAATCAAACAAAAGAAAGACTTTCAATAAGTATTATTTATAAATCTATATTGAATAAAAAAGTTTCTGTTTCTGTTTCTATCTGTATGGGTATTTTTTTCTATACACAGTAAGAATCAAGGTGTTATCATAATTCTGAATGTTAGTAACACATCTATAAAAGCTAAAAAGCTTGTTTGCCGCTAACTCCATTTCGAACTGAATTTTAGAATTTATTGAGTTAAGATTGTCTAAAAATGCAAGTATATAATTACTTCCTCCATTTTCTAAGTCAGCAAAAATTCTGACTAAAGTGTATATTCACATAAATTTGCTGGTAATTTAAACTAGTTTAACGAGGTACTCCTTTTGTTGACGAAAAAATACAAAACAAATATAATTGTAAGATTATAATTATTTCTGAAATCAAATAGCTTACAATACATGCTTCCGAATTCGGGATGCATTAAATAAATCATCCTATTATCACTTTCCGGCCCACTGGGCACCACTTACGATCTCGCAGAACCCAAATCTTGAAAACCCTTACTCAGCATTTTGTTATAATTTATAATCCATTTCTATACTATTGGTGATATTATATTGGAGCAACTATGTAGGGCCTTATTATATTTTTATTTATTTAAGCTTTATTTTATTGAACTAAATTAAAATGTGAAGAAATGACGGATTTAATATACACACACACATATATATATATATATATATATATATATATATATATATATATATATATATATATATATATAATATTTTTACTTTTACTGGAAAAGAGGTATTCCATCATTGTAATCACGGGTGACAACGCATCTGTATTTTGATCCTTTAAATTTAATAACTTAATCAGACATAATTGATTTAGGAATTTACTCGATGAGAGATCATAGGCCAGTTTCATAGGCTCTTTCTATAACTATGAAAAAAAACTTGCAATGTTATCACATTTTATTGACGATTGACATTAAAATCATATTCTATTTTGCAAAGAAGATGCCGTACAGGCAATTTATAGCATAAATTGTAAGGAGAATCTCAGGGTATAAATTTAAGAAATAAATAAATTAACTTAACGTCTTAATATATGTATTTAAGAAAATCTAATGAATGCGCTTTAAAATATGAGTAGCTTTGATAAGAACAAATATCTTTCTTTTAATTAAAACTTTAAACTTCAAAGTTAAACAAAATAATTAAAAAAAAATCCATAATCACATTCTCAAAGCTAAAAATCTACTAAATCTTCCTTTATAATGACATTTATTAAAAGGTTTGTAAAATTATTATGCGTTTTTTGCCTTGGCTTTCTACAACATGATAAAGGCCGCAGCGACATTTGTTGTAATTCGCACGTCGCAACACTATCTCACCCTCTTTATGTATACTGTAAATTGTATTTAGACGTGTCGTACATGAAAGAAACAAGAGAAAAAATGTTTTTTTGGTAGCTTTGAGAAAAATTGCAGAAGTAATAAAATAATTTTGTAACGTTGGTATGATATTTCCTGCATAAAATATTTTTATTTTCTGTCTATGTGTATATCTAAGTTGGTTGTACCTACTTACATATTACTTACGCCAGTATAAGTGACCAGTATAATTACAGGCTGTGACGCATTCTATCTAAATACTCTGACGTTTCAACGCGTATTATGTAGCCTTCTTTATATGAAGCTGTAACCACAAGTGTCTATGTGCTGCAGTCGTTACTAACTACTAGGTGGACTGAAGTTCGTTTGTCTCTTCAATTTCGTAAAAAAACTTAATCGAAAGAGCTGTGTAACGCACAGCTCTTTCGATTAAGTTTTTTTATAGGATAGGTTTATAAACGAGCACACAGTCCACCTAATGGTATGTAGTGTAGCCTCCACGACAGTATATATTAATGTTAAGTAGAATTAGTTTGATACAGTATAATTAAAGTTATAGAAGCAGCAACACGCCTCCTTTCATTGACACATTTCCTATATCACATGGCGACCCTGCCAGGTGGTGCGCTGCTACATTGCACGCGAACCGCCGGGCCTACATAAAGAGAAAAAAAAATTACAAAAAAAATTGGAAATCAACATAGATTGACCATATAAAAAGAAAATTATATTATAACGGAATGGACGCTATACCGGATCTGACTAAAAATAAATGAATATGAATACAAGAGGCCACAATAATTAAAATTAAAAAATTAAAAAGTACAATGTATATGAAGTAGTACTATGAAGGCAACTAAGAGGAAAATAAAAAGTGATTTTTAAATAAAGAGCAAAATTCAAGAAACGGCAGATTAGTTTTAAAAGGAAAGTAACAGTTGTACTTTTGCAAGCTTCATCCAGAAGAATATGAAATATGAGCCAAAAAGAACAAAGAAGAAAATTAATAGGTAACTTCGCACCTGTGTAATTTTAATTCCATTTAAAACTTTATTTATCAATTTGAGAGTGTTTTTATATATTTTTTTGCTATAATATTTGTTGAAGTTAAGTATTAAATATTCTATATTTAATACACGTATGTTTAAATTGAACTTATTTATCAGATAACTTACGATTCAATTGATTTTTCAATATTTTTATCACTATTTATATTTATAAATAATGTAATCATAATACAAAATCAAAAAAGCACATTACATTTTTGCATTTATGGCATTTGTATTAAGGCACAATACAATTTTATATTAAATTTCATTTAGTTATTGTTTATTGTTTCATATTATTTTTATAACTGTGCAGGATAAAATACAAAAACGAATGAAATAATATAGTAGATTACTTTTTAAATTTACATACCATGTTTTTTCATAAATTAATTTTTCGTTTTGTTAAAATAACACCGATGATATTTTTCGTTGTGATTTTTTTTCCATAGTAAATTTTATTTAAAAATTTAATTCAATTTGAAAAGGGTTTAAAACAATTCGGTATTAATAAGTATTAGTTTTTCTTTTCTTTTATAAAGGCAGTGAACCTTAAAGTTATACTTATATACATAAACCTACTTAAAAATTAAAATTGGTATTTTAAATGCTTAAATAAATTAATGTTTTGTTGTGTAAAGTTATTAAATATTATATATATTAGTACTGTTGGGGACCAGAGAAGTCTTAAATTTGTTACCCTTAATAATGGTACATAGAAGTCACATCATTCATTGGATCATACTGTGTTTCCTCCGTGACAATTGTTGGAGTTCATTTAAAATGACTTAAAGGTAAACCTCTACTTCACGCTGGTATTCTGTGAGGTCGTGATACCACCCCGGTTCGAGCCGGCCCATCCGTGCGACAGCAAAAGCTGCCGCGTGGTTCTACCACTGTTAAAAAAATATAGTTACTAGTTGACCAGGCAGACGTTGTTCTGCCCTTTCTGACGACCATGTGTCCAAAAAATCACTAAATTCACAATAAAAACTTGAGGGTCACTTATCAGGATAAAAACTATCCTATCTTTCAAGTTGGACCAAATTCCATACATTGTGAAACATTTCATTGAAATCAGTTCAGTAGTTTAGGAGTTCATCGCGGACAAACAACGTGACACGTAATTTTTATATATAAGGATATGAAGTAAAAAAGGGAACAAATAGAAGTATTGAAGTGTGAAAAGAAATATGAAAATGAAATGAGTACACACTATGTATTATTAAATGTCCTAACGAGATGACTTGTCTTGATGATTAAGGATACGAATAAAAAATAACATAAATGTTTGCGAAAATCAAAACATAAAAATATTATATTCTATTATGTTATACATAATTATGCCTGACTATGTCATATACTTCTGTGAATACGCGATTTTTACTAGCGAGAGAGCGTTGCCAAACGCCCTGCTTAATCTCTCTTTACATTAGATTGTAGTTTTTATAACACTTAGACTTAATTTCCATTAAATTTTAATTAAGATTATTCATCAATTATGTTTAGAATAGTTTTGAAGTTGGATAAAAAAAAGATTAATTTTTTTTTATTTTTTTTTGTCGGTGGGAGGTGTAATGTAGCCTCCACAACAGTGTATATTAATGTTAAGTAGAATAAGTTTGATGCAGTATAATTAAAATTATAGAAGCAGTAACACGCCTCCTTTCTTTGACACATTTCCTATATACCAGGTAATTGGTTGCTGTGACCCATAGACATCTACATCTATCCTCAATAAAGAATTAAAATGCAGATGCGTCGGCATCCGTGAGGACTAAGATGGAATGCCTCTTCTCCATTAAAATAGGTCTCCGGTTCTCTACACTCACCATACGAACCACAGCCGTGTCAAGCTGCCATTTTACGCTGGTATTCTGTGTGAGCGTGCTCTTTCCCCGGTCGAGCCGACCCATTCGTGCCACAACTACCCTACTAATATATAGCTGCAGCATGGCTCTACCACGTATAAAAAGGTACATAGATGATTATACCGCCACTATTTGATAGCTATATAGCTTTTCTGGTGTTTCCTCACGGCACTTAATGGTACTACCACATGGTACTCAAATATACAAATATGATTTGGAGTCGTCTCTCCTTTACGGCTTTATAACTGCTATAAAATGGGTTTGATTTAAAAAAAATTAAAACATGTTTTTAAAAATCAAATAATTTTATTTTGAAATATTTTTTCTATTACAGAATGTAATTCAAAATTATTGTTTTCAGTTTAACATTGAGACAAAGATCATAAATGCACACGTGCTAGTAGTATCATTATTTTGCCCGGTTTATAGATATAGCAAATTGTATTTACATGCGTCGTAACAATAAACGAGGAAAACGGATTTTTCTTCGTAAATCCAAATAAAAGTGCTAATAGAACTTTCCATTGCTGTGATTTCTTGGAATTGCATATTTTTTAAATTAAAGGAAACTGTGTTTTCATAGAAAATGTATATTAAAATATGCATTTCCTTCCTTTATTTCTGCGGCTAACAATAGTTCACCCAGTACCATGTTCTAGTTTGTTTTCTTGATGTTTGGTAGGTGGTTATATACCTTTTCATGAAACAAACCCACACACAGTGGGATAGGACTGCTTTAGGCTGATAAAAAAAAGAAGAATAAGTAGAAAAGAAGCACTTGTAAAAGAATACCTCGGTCCATTGAGGTATTCTGATAAATTATGACTGCCTTGTTAGTCTAGTGCTCGTAAATGGGATTGTATGTTTAAAAACCCGGTTCGGGCTAATAACTAATTGGGTTTTTTTTTCAAGGAATTCTCAGTAGCAGTTCAGAATCAGGAAGTTGGCGATATTTCATATAAAAATACATACATATAATCACGCCTCTTTTCCGTAGGGGTAGGCAGAGACCACTTCTTTTCACTTGCTACGATCCTTACATACTCGTTTCGCTTCGTCCACTTTCATTATTCCCGTCATACATGCTTCTCCGCTTTGGGTACTCTTGACCTGGCCTTTTTTCAAGACGTCCCTGATTTGATCTAGAAAAGTCCACCTAGGTCTACCCCTTCCAACACTTTCATTCACACTCGCCTTACACACCTTTTTCGTCAAACGTTCTTCATTCATTCGCTCGACATGGCCAAACCATCTCAGCATACCTTTCTCAATTTTTGTCACTACATCTTCGTTCAGACCAATTCAATTTCAGAAGCCATTATTCTTGCTCCTAATCTCTCCAGTCGCGTCGGATTGCCGTCCCATAAGACTATGAGCGTTGGGGAATAGATATAGAGTGCGCCTATGCTTGCGCACACACTAACTTCTGCACTGATACTGTTCTGCGCCGATGGCTAGTCTCCATTGAGACTGGCCGCGGTGAACAAAATTCTGTACGGACGACATTATCCTTATGGTTTATCATACAATATTGTAAGAAGCGTTTATTATAAATTTTATCGCTGAAAATAAAACGTTTAAGGAAACTAGTAATTACACTAAGGAGGAGCAACGCTGTTGAGTACTAACTTCGTGCAGCATAATTAAGCTCTCAGCAAGCCGTCTTGGCTTCTAGGTCTTAGTTCTTAAGCATGTTTGTAGTAACTTTCTTTATTGCGAAACTTAACAATTGCACCGGAAACAAGGAGTTTACATAGCTTCGACGTTATATTTGCGCTTTATTATTCCGACTGAGCCAACAACTTTGACATTATACATAACATTTTGTTTTCAAATATAATGTAACTTCAATATTTGTATTTCTGTTCTTTTCTATGAAAATGCATTATTATTTTGAAACATGCGACAGATAAACAATCTATAAAATCAATTACTGGGGCATATCCTTAGCCCTTTTATCCCTGAGTCCGATGCAAATTTTGTTGCTATTTCTTCTGAAACTAATTGTCCGATTAAACTGTCACAGCACAAAAAATCTACGTAGTGTAAATAGTGCATAGCTTCCTTTTCTTGCCTCCAGCTGTTTTCATTGACCTTCATAGCGAAATGGATCGAAACGGTGATACCCCTTCGGTACCCCCTATACCTCCTAATTCCGATGCAATTTTTCATTGATATCTTCTCTGAAACTTATTTTTCCGATTTTGATTAAACTTAGCATACATAATCTAATAAGTCCACCGCGCTGCCATAATACGTATTGGCGAACTAAGCATGACTTGGAATTTTTTAATTTTTCAGACATACAGGTTTCGTCACGATATTCTCCTTCACCGACGAGAACGTGAACGTTTAAAATTGCAATTAATATTAAACAACAAATTTACAGCGAGGACCCCTGAGGTACCACGACTCTAAACACAAATCCGTATTTGTATGTAAGCAAACGAGAATTACATTTTGTAGGTGGCATAGTGATTGGTATGATTTTGAACATTGAGGCATGTATCGACTGCCGGTAAAAAATGAAGCGTGATAAGTTATAGGCATAAATTTTGTAGTAGAAATGGAATGGAATCTTTGAAGTTTTCAATATAAAACTGTCGAGAATGAATGTACAATAAGCCGTCGACGTAAAAGTCATGCAAAATAATCTCTGATATAGTTTTGCCCTATTTGTTTTATACATCGACTAGGTAGAAAAAGCCCACTAGTCATTCCGTATATCTCAGTATTTAACTGATTGAACTCTCTATGGGGTGTACAAAGATGTGCCTATACATTTTCTTCACATCGGCAGCTAAAATAGATTCGTATAGACAGAAGGTCGTTTTGAACAGTAGGGCCTGTCATCTTCCGCCCTCCCCCATCGGGTTACCGCCTTGTCATGGCGGGGGGCTTAGTATCCGTGTCTTGGTCACCCGCGGTAAACTAAGAGGAACCCACATGGCTAGCTCGAGGTGTAGGTCCGATCTTAGGTGTAGGACCGGCCCGAGGTGGCCATCCCGAGTGGAATTGGTGAGCCCACTTCGGATGCGTATTGATGGGCTACGGTAAGAGGGGTAGTCTCTCCCCCTACCTCTGCATCTGAGGTGGAGTCGAGGATGAAAAGGAGTGTTGGTATGGCGATGCGTCACTCGCCCTATCCTTCGCGACTCTGATGGGACCGCACCGTTGATTGATGCTGTGGTGGTGGGGCAGCGGGGTTAGTGGAGTGTCGGTATTGCGAGGCGCTGCTCTCCCTACCCACTGCAGCCGAATCTTGGTTGGCGACGGAGCCATAGACTAGATCCACCGTTGGGTCAGAAAGGTTAGTACTCCCGAATGCTCGTTTTTCCTGGCTCCATGGCCTTCGCGCATCAGACACTGGGGTGTTCGTTGCGCAGCTGAAGTTGGAGGTTGCGGAGGAGGGCGCGCCATGTGATCTGCTGCGCCTTGCCTGAGAAGGAGATGGGGGAGAAGTAGTCTTCTCCCGAAGAGGGGCCACCATGGTCCGGCCAGCTCTTTAGGGGACGCGGGTGTGTGCGAAAGCGTTTCCGTGGCCCTGCCAATATACGACAAAGATGGAACACCATGAGGTTTTAGTCGGTGCAAGTCCGACATACATAGCTCTTTCTTGCCCCCGTGAAGCGATTATGCGTAGGCAATTCCTCATGAAAAACAAAAAAAGGGCCATAATCTGAATATTGTTCAATAAAACTTGATGAAGTTGGCTCACTAGGAATAAACACGACTCTCAATTTTATAGTTATGTTACTTTTGCCTAAAACGCCATTGTGGGAAAAGAAAAAGGGCCTATTTACAAATTCCTTGTCTTGGCATTCAGAGATATTTCCTAAAGACTGATAATCGAACATGAAATCGTAATAGACTTTACTTAGATCCGGCTTATTTTTAGTTTACGCTCCAAGGACAAAAAAATTTGCTTAGCTCTTTCAAACAATTCACCTCATACATCAGGATTTTGCTTTAGGGGAATTACTTTAATAATTATTAATTAATTATACGAAATTAAAGACGACTGTCAGTAGACGGGTTGTGTTCTTTACAAAATGCTCCTGACATAGTTTCCCTTCAGCAAGATAATACGACGACCTTAAATCCACCTCTTCAAGACGCCAAAATTTTGTGAGTTAATTGCCTATGCTATCCTCTAAGATCTTATTTACTTTGCTAAGTTAGTCCGAATAAGACTGTTAAAGGTGTCCCAAAACTCTAGCCAATCTTCATATGATCCACTAATTCTCGGCAGCTGATTGTTTGGCAATTTAGTTAGCTTATGCTGGTTTGTACTGGCAAGAGAAAACTTATCACTACACAGTGACTCTTCATTACTTTTATTATATTGTGATAGAGTATTTTGTGCTTTTAACAATGCCTCATAATACTGTGACTCAAAATCATTACTCTCCGTAATAATTATTCCAGGAAATTACGGCACATTTTCTCGTTAGGTATACATCAATACTTGAAAACGAGACTATACAACCAGTATGTGTTGACAGTGATGACCTATGGAACTGAGACGTGGTTCTTCACTGCTGGTCGGATGAGGAAGCTCAAGGTTGCTCAGCGAGCTATTGAGAGGGCTATGCTCGCAGTTTCTCTGCGTGATAAACATAGAAAGGAGGATATCCGCAGTAGAACCAGAGAGACCGACATAACATAACGGATTAGTAAGCTGAAGTGCAATGGGCCGGCCATATAGCTCGAAGAACCGACAACCGATGGGGGAAAAAGGTTCTTGAGTGGCGGCCTCGTACCGGCGAACGAAGTGTAGGGCGTCCCCACACTAGATGGAGTGACGACCTGGTAAGACATCCAGGAAGTCGATGGATACAGCAGTGGACTTGTAAAAGGCTGTAATGATCATGATGATATATATATATATATATATATATATTTGATCGATTAATATAGATAATTGGAGAAATAGAAACTGAGATAATCGCGAAAACTATGTTTTTTTTTTTTACATTTGACCTTGAATAATTTACGAAGCAGACACGAGATTTCATGGGACATTTGAAACAACTTTTAGAACGCCAAAATGTATATATACGAAAATTTAGCTTATTATTTCTCATTCCGAGGTTGATGCTAATGTGACTGTACTATAAGACTTTTATATTAAAAACTTTAACTGAATGATGACGATCTAGAGCAGAATAAAAATTAAATAAAAACATGTTTTATTACAAACGCATTTTCAATCCATTTTTTCCAAGAATCGCTTTATCTAAAACGTTACTGTGTTTTCAATCATACGATTTAAAAAAAAAATATCTTAAATTTATTCCTAAAGGCAATCATTTAGAAGCAGTCTTTTAAGTTTATTTTATAAACTTTGATCATTTCTACATTAGAAAGAAAGCATCCACTACTACTGAGAACCGATTTACTTACTTATAACATTATTTATTTATTTATTTATTTCAACACTTACTTCTATCTTTACAGGTAATCCTAATACGATATGTAACTATTCCACATATTATTCAAATCAAATAAACTAACTAACAAATAACTAACTCAGTGGACAACTGAATGAGTCTATTTCTCTCGCTATCAAATTAAGTGTGCAAAGAGCAATTATTGTGAGGGGCGCCAGACGCATAAGGATTGTCCTTCCGTTCGGCACGGCAAACAGTTGTGGTTGTCGCCGTCTTCCTATGTATCCGTCCGGTGCATACATGTATAAATTTTTAGTATGTTAGAATTAAATATTTTCCCTATGAGTATGAGACCATAGTTATAAGTTATATTTCTTTATCTCTTCTATTTTTAAGAAAAAAATAATATATACATAGATATAGTTGCCGTGAGAGTGACGAAAGCATCCGATGTAATTTATAACCAGAGTCTACTGTACAAACCTTTTTGAATCTTGCCAGTTAAGATATTTTTGGAGTAACAATGACACCGGTATGAATTTTCTTAAATAATTGTAGAAAAAGTCGAAAATACATTTCAATACGGATATTTTAATAAAAATACATTAAGAAAATTAAGATAATACCAAATTGTTAAAAAGGTCAAAATTAGATAGTGTAGAGAGAGCGTTCATGCTTCGTTCTCATTGGTTTAGTTCACGTGGTTTGATCAGCTGCGCTAACCATCTCGTCTCTCGTGAGGTATTTTTATTATATTATGTTTTCTCCACCTCCGAAATGATCTAGCTTTTTGGAATTATTATTAAAAAACGTACTTGATACGCTATTAAATTTTCAGCATGGGCCAAAAATGTTTTTTATTTTTTTTTTAAATATCAATGGGTCTGGTTTTGTGTTATCCTACTCAAATGATCTGTAATCGATATACTACGCTTATTATTGATAATAGATTACAATTCGTGTTATTTCATGCTGGGTCAATTATACACACATATTTTACCTTACTTTCACATTGCGCAGTACCTGCCCACCTGTGCATGCCACGCAGACTAGCCATTCCCTAAACAACTTTCGTAAACGACACTTTTGATTTATATTATTAGATGGGCCAAATCCGTGATCAAAATGTGTCGCCAGCTCTTGGACTATAATATAAATATTATGTTCTTTGTTTAATATTTATTTGTATAAAGTTAACTAAAAAAATATATAATGAACAACACTACGTCTTTTTTGGTTTGAAAAACCATTCCTTAATTATTTTGACATAAAAATAAATCTATATCAAGATGATATAATATATTATCTTCCTAATAATAACTCAAGAGAACTAAAAACCGCTTGGCAAGCTTTTTGATGATTCTTTTTTTAAATTGATAGCTGGTGCTTCACGAGAAGCAGCAGTAGTTTTTGAGTTATCCTTAATAATGCGTATTAAATTGACTTCGACTACATTGAAGATGTTCTCATTTTATTTATATTGAAGTGTACAACTTTTTCACAATTTTTTGGTTTTACCACTTGTTTTAATGTATTTTCACATAATGTCATTTGTTCATCATAATCAATAAAAGCCCATTGCTTGACATTGGCTGCCAGACGAGGAAATATTTTTCCACCTCGCGAACTAGGTAGGCGAGTTAGTGGTAATAAAGGCACGTATTTACCCTGAATTAATCATGTCTGACGTGACCTTAACGGAAAATCATACTTATGTAACACCTAAAATGACATTAATAATACGTTTCATTAATTCATTACAGCCTGTATCAAAAATTCTTTACTGAACATAGGCCTCCGCCGTAGACAGCCCTAATAGCTACGACAAATATCCTCCGCTGGACGGACGATTAGGCAAGCACAGTTTTATTATTCTAAGTTGTTATTAGGAAGATACTGCTGCTCATTCCCCCTGTTCTATTTCCTGCGGTCGCGCCTGACGACACCAAAGGAATGATATATGATAACAGAGCCTCTTACAACACCACTACATGACGACGTGTGATTAAGATGGTAAAATGATTATAATATCTAAGATGGAGAGATAAGCATATTTCTGACAACATGACAGTAACAAGAAATGTTGCCTACTTGGAATTTAAGAACGACATTTTATAATAACGATGCTTATTTACGTCAGTTGTGGTTGTACGCGTGAAATCTGAAAGGGAGGACTTGACGTTAAAGCTAGAAATATAACAATCGCTAGAAAAAAATATTTCCACATTTATTCGAGTTGATTGTTAGGAAATTATTATGTTTTGAAAGGTTGTTCCAGGACATAAATTACCCGATTTTAAGCAACGAGTACAACAGCCAATATTATATGTTCGACTTGTTGGGCACATGCTTCATACTTCTTTTATTTCTGAGAGAGTTATGTAGCAGTCGGCGGTCATATTTTGGTTTGGCTAATTAATACACAGTATTCGAATTGTTACATTTGTTCAAGCTTCGGCGTTAGTTACAGACGATAGGAATTGTAAATTACCACTATTTGATAACAGGCGTAACAACTCCTCTAAACTAAAACACAAAATAAGCTACCCGCCCCGGCTCGCTTGGAAAGGATCAATTAATGTGGTGTTATTTTGGCCATTTATTTTATCAATTTTTTGTTAATTTTTTTTTATTTTTTCATATAATATGTAGCCTACATTTTTCTCTGACTGTTTGTAAAGTTTCATCATAATAGGGTCAGTCATTCTGAATATTAGCCTGAACATACAGGCAGACAATAATTACAAAATTGGTCATTTATGTTTTCACACAATGCAAATAACCCCGTTAACCTTATAGAGACTAGTTATTTCAATATTACAGAGAGACACTTCAAATTTATTTATATGTACAGATTTTTGTAATCAAGTTACAAACAGCATACATAATGGTAATAACTTTTTAGGGCAATGTGCGAAGTTAAAAAACATATAGTCGATTTAATAAACATGATAATATATTTTAATCTCAACTTTTCATTATGTGCTGACGTGTATTCCCTATATTTACGACTTTGATAACGAAGAGCATGGGAAAAATAAATCTGACTTCTTGAGAATTATGTTATTGAGATAAAACTGACTCCCATTGGAATTAGAACCACTAAATACTACGAGATATCTTGTCTTCCGTCTATCTCTAACAAAATATATTCTTATAGTATATTAATTTAGGTATGCAAGAGAAAAACCGTGGTATAAGTATATATATATATATATATATATATATATATATATATATATATATATATATATATATATATATATATATCACCCCATTTCGTTCCGTGGGTGTTGTAAGAGTTGAATATGAAAAATGCACGAAGGATCTTGCATTCCCTATATTTTACAATGACGATATAGCCATATTTTTACGCTCGGTATAAAATAACTAGAATGACTATGTAGAATGCTGTCGTAGGTGTAATCGTCAATCCACTTGCCCAGCGTGATGATTAACCATTTATTAAATGCCGCCCCGGCCTCGCACCGTTGAATTTTAAATCTCCACAACAACGCCACCTACCGGGTCCAATTGTGAATCTAAACCATACTCTAATCAACTTAATCAAACACAAATTCAAATTTCATCAATATCGGTCCATTCGTTTAGGAGGAGTTCAGTTACATACACACAGACAAAAGAATAATGTAATATGCGTGTATTATACATATAAACTTTTCTCATAAACTATTCTCTATATTGAAGAAAACCACATCAAAAGCCGTGGTAGCTTAGACGATTAGCGCTTGCTGTAAGCTTCACAGTACGCGATCAACCCGGATTTGATCCCCGCCGGCACGAATGAAATTGTTAATTGCAATTTTAAGTGCTGATTTACCACGTGCTCTGCGGTGAAGAAAAACATCGTTAGGAAACCCGCCTGTCTGAGAAATAAGAAAAAAAATATTTCAAAGACATGTTAAGTGCGCCAATACGTATTGGGGCAACGTGGCGGACATTTCCTTGCTAAAAACCCTCTCAGAAATGAGAGGAGGCCTGTGCCAAGCAGTGGGACGTAAATAGGCTGCAACTTTTACTATACATCAAAATCCGCTGCGTAATTTAAATGATCTAAGCTTACAAACGGCGGGAAGCGACTTTGTTTTATAATATGTAGAGAAGATATTAAAAAATTACACAATTAGTTGCATGCATGGGGTCACCTGTGACCCAAAAGCAACTCAAGTAATAAAATAATCTCTATCATTGAATTATTCGAAAGTTTCAATATTTTATTAGCACGTTTTTAGTATAATAACAGCCACGGGTTGATACTGGTCAGTGGATTTAACTTACGCCACGACTAAGGCGAAAGAAGAGGTTCGATTATTGTTTGAGAATTGAGAAAGAGGATTTTCTCAAAGAAGAAGGCAAGTTTTCTGCTGACTTCCAAAAAGGAGACGGTACTCAATTCGACTGTATGCTTTTTTAATGTCTGTTACCTTATAACTTTTTACTGGTTATCGATGATTTTTGACTTCTCCTGTGGTCCCATATGAATTTAATCAAGGTCAGACCAATAGTTTTGACGTAATTCTTAATAACTTATATTGAATTCGCCTATACAAAATTTTTATTTTAAATTATGTTATACTAAATTATAATCAACATTACAACCTATCAAAAGACAATTACTGAACATAGGCCTCCCCCAAATATTATTCTATAGAGTCGATTTCTAATGTCCATTCGCCCGCTTGCATTTCAAATAGGACTAATAAAGTTTGTATAGCTGAGATCAACGTGAACTAAATTATTCTAAATAGATTTAGTCGGCAGAGAATACGGATTAATGAATTAAACCAAATACTTCTTTTGAAACGATACCCTAATCAATAAAACAATATATTCTTTATTATATCCTCTTCCCCTTGGACGCCAACCGGTGTGGACGTGTTCTTAGTGTGTGCAATATTCGCGAAATTAAGCATAATATTAAAATAGCTATTTCGTGATACACGTAGTACCAGGAGTACAGAAATCGCAGTGAGTGTCTTCTCTGTTGTCTGTAGAATCAAGGTATATAACAAAATTCCTAAAAATATTCGTGAATAGCCATTAAGGCAAATGAAAAAAAGTTTAATGCAGTTGCTAATAAATACTGCCTTTTATAATATCAAAGAGTTTTTTGACCATACATTTTGATTTTACTTTATATTTTTCATTGGTATTGCTTAACTAAGTACGTTACTATGTATCCAAGAATTTGCGTGATACTTCTCAATTGAATAAAAAGTACGAATAATTTATCTAATTTTGATAGGTTCTATAGGTAAAGTGATTTAAAAAGCCAAGATAAAAAAGACGCTGAGGAGTCAAATGGAAACATGGTTACTGCTGTGTTTGATTTTGAAAAAGTATTGCAGTGTCTTCATGGCAATATAAACATATTTTACTATAAGAGAATGCTATCTTCTTTTAACTTCACGGTTTTTGACATAGGTAAAAGGAAGGTCGTTTGCCAAGAATATAATATGTGGGATGAATCTGTGAAAAAACGTGGCGCAAATGAGGATATCAGTTGCTTTTTATATTCTATCCAGTTTTATACTCTGTCATCGAAGGATCCTCTCAAACGAAAATTATCTAAACCCCTCATGAATAGCGTTTGTAAATAAGATGGTCAAAGAATATTGAATATTGTCCGCAACTTAACCCAGAATGACGTGTTGACTTTAAATGTCTTGTTAATATGGGTGCTGGTGCGCTTGTAATTCCAAGAAATAGTTGGCATATTCTTTTTAAAACCACTGCAAGTTAAACAAAACACTTTTACGTCGACATTAAAATCAATTATAAAAGGTATTTCTTAAAGGAACTATGTTGGTAGTCACAATTCACCATGATTGAATCGGCTCGACCAGGTACGCTCAAACAAAATACAAGCATGAAATAGCGGCAAAACCTGAAACCTGAGAACCTGAGCCGATTTTTAATGGTTATGAGGCATTCCATGTTAGTTGTAAAAACGCATCTGCATTTGGATTTTTAATCCTGTACAGAAAGCCCTTGGACCACAGCAGTCACAGTAGGTGTCTCTAGGCTACTTACCATCAGGAAGACTTGGTGCTTATTCGAATGAAACTACTTTACGGTCGCGTTTAATTAACTAATTTTATATTTCCGAAGTTTCGGTTGCTTTCCAGCAATCGCGGTCACGGGGCCTGAGGTGATTGGCGTACCGATGTCAGAGTTAACCCGGTGTACCTTCAGCTTTTTTAATTAATAATTTTGGTCAGATCTACGCAGAATGAACTAACTGTGTCGTGAATTCTTACAGTGGTATGCTTGGGTTTAGTTTTAATTTTATGAATTACAGGATCCCAAGCAGATGGTAGTATCCAGCCTCCCTCTCTATTGAAATTAGGATGTTTTTTTTTAATTTCAATTGCCTCATGTATCATCCTTGGCCGGAGTTGATGTTCTTTCGTGAGAATTTGTGGTTTATCAAATCTAACGTAATGGCGGGGGCCGTCTAGGATATGATCACAAACTGCAGACTTCCAAGAAAGTTGGTTCTTCACGTCAGCTATGTGTTCTTTTACGCGGGTTTTTACTGATCGTTTTGTTAGCCCTATATATGAGAGGCCACATTCAGAATCAAGCTTGTACACTCCTGCATCTTGTAGAGGAATATTGCACTTGACGGATGGTAAGAGCTAACTAATCTTCTTCGGCGGCTTGAAGAATGTTCTAATAGAAGTTCGCTTCAAGATGTAGCCAATCTTGTCTGTGACACCTCTAATCATTACTTAACAGTAGTTAATCAGTACTTTTAAGCTTATTGCCCTCACAACAGAAGCTCTTGAATATAAAAAATAGCGCCTGTGAATTTATAAAAATAAATCTGAAAAAGTTCAGGGAATTTTTATTAAATAACTTTCAGGGAATACTAATTTATGTTCATTATATACTGAATTCAAAAACCCTATAACTATTAAAAAGCTGCTGTTTATTCAGCCGTAGATTAAGTATCATCAGCTTTCACAATTGCCTTTAATTCATCATTGTCAGCCAAAGATTTTGGACGACCACGGGGTTCATTTTTCAGGACGAAATTTTTAGAATTCCGTTTGTAGTATTTGCTTCCTAAGCGTCGTTGATATTGTGTACCGCTTGTGCCACGTTGCTGCCGCGACGGTATTCATATTTTATAATTACTCGACTTTTTAATGTACTATCCATTAAAACGAGAAAGATTCAAATGCGATGAAAACATAACGCTAATCAATAAAAAATACTAATATTGAAAAGAAATAGCGTGCTCTTTAAATAAAATTAATTTTATAGCAAACTGCCCGGGGCAAACTGAGCAACATGACCAAGGCGACCCCTGCCACGCTATCCGTGAATTTCTGCAACATCAGGGGACTTCACTCGAACCTAAACGCTGTCCAATACCATCTCGAGACGGCGAAGCCGGCCTTGCTCTTTCTGACCGAGACGCAGGTGTCCTCTCCGGCTGATACTTCGTATCCGGGGTACAAATTGGAGCACGCCTTTGTGCCTCGGGCTGGAGTTTGCGCATACATCAGAGAAGACACCTGTTCTCGACGCTTCGGCAGTCTTGAAGGTTCGGACCTGTCCATCCTTTGCCTACGCGTAGACAGCGACGACCATCCGCGCGTCTACAGGTGCCTCTATAGGTCCCATAACGATAATGCCAAAACCGATTCATCGATCACGTCCAAATGGCTACAGATTCCTTGCTACAACAGGTCCCATCCGTAGAGATCGTGATCCTTGGCGGTTTTAACGCCCACCACGCCGAATGGCTCGGTTCATGTTTAACTGATCATGCGGGGAGATCTGTTCATGACTTTGCTTTTGCATATGGTCTGACACAACTGGTTACATCGCCCACGCGGATTCCAGATGTTGAAGATCATACACCTTCTCTGTTGGACCTTCTGCTGACCTCTCATCCGGACGGATATCAGGTTTCCGTCGATGCCCCTCTCGGCTCTTCAGACCATTGTCTGATCCGGAGTGTGGTGCCACAAACGCTCCCCTCGCGGTTGCGTTCTCCAGGTTGCCGCCGTGTTTGACATTACAGGTCGGCGGATTGGGACGGAATGCGGTCTTTCTTTGCTTCCTACCCATGGGGGCGGGTTTGCTTCTCGCCGGATGATCCCAGCGCTGTTGCTGACTCTGTCACTGATGTGGTGCTACAGGAAATGGAACTATTTATTCCATCATCTGTGGTACCCATCGGAGGCAGATCTCAGCCATGGTTTGGTCGCTCCTGTAAGACTGTATTACGCAGTAAGCAGGAGGGTTATCAAGCCTGGGCTGCAGCTTCAGCGACTCGGGATGTAAACACCAGCACACTTAAAAATTAGTATAACTTCGTCTCCAGGTCCTTCAAAAGAGTTATTGCCAAGGCAAAGTCAGAATGGGCGAGAAGCTAGTTCGCCTTCCTTCAGGAACTAGTGCATTCTGGTCTCTCGCCAAGGCTGTCCAAGAGAATTTCTGTAAGCTATCACTACCATCTCTGCACAGGGAGGACGACTCACTGGCCCACGACGCAAAAGAGAAAGCCGACCTTTTAGGCTCCCTTTCTGCGTCCAACTCGACTGTTGGTGACGGGGGGAACACACCGCCGACCATCCCGCGGTGTGAGTGCTCCATGCCAGATGTGCGGTTCTCACAGCGCTCTGTTCGCAGAGCACTCCTCTCCCTGGACATCCACAAGTCGAGTGGGCCTGACGGAATCCCCCCAATTGTGCTGAGGACGTGTGCTCCGGAGTTGGCACCGGTTCTAACGCATTTTTTCCGGTACTCCCACTCCCAAGGCGTAGTCTCGAATTCATGAAAGACAGCTTTTGTCCACCCGATCCCTAAAAAAGGCAACCGCTCAGACCCGTCCAACTACAGGACTATCGCCATCACCCCCTTGTTCTTCAAAATAATGGAATCCGTTATAAACTGCCAGCTCATGAGGTACCTTGAGGATCATCAGCTGATTAGTGATCGCCAATACGGGTTGATCAGCTGGTGATCTTCTGGTCTACTTAACTCATAGATGGGCGGAGGCAGTAGAGTCCAAGGGGGAGGCATTGGCCGTTAGTTTGGACATTGCGAAGGTCTTCGATCGGGTTTGGCACAAAGCGCTTCTTTCGAAGCTCCCTTCCTATAGGCTTCCCGAGAAATTATGCAATTGGATCACTAGCTTTCTTGCAGATCGGAGCATCAAGGTCGTTGTAGACGGTGCATGCTCCGACTACAAGCCTATTAACGCTGGTATTCTACAAGGCTGTGTGCTATCACCAACGCTGTTTCTTCTGCATATCAATGATATGTTGCAAACCGGTAACATTCATTGTTATGCGGATGACAGCACTGTTGATGCTCTATACATCGGCCGTGCCAATATTTCTCGGGAAAACGTCGCCGAATACCGGAGCAAACTTGTGTCTGAAGTCGAGTCTTTGCTGGACAAAGTCTCGAATTGGGGGCGACTAAATCTAGTCCAGTTTAATTCCCAGAAGACACAAGTTTGCGCGTTTACCGCTGAACCCCTTTGTCGTATCTCCTCAGTTTCAAGGTACTCCACTTCTTGCCTCAGCCAGTATCGGAATCCTGTGCGTCGACATATCGAGTGACGTGCAGTTTCGTGGTCACTTGGAAAAGAAGGCCAAATTGGCCTCTAAAAGCTTGGCGTGCTTAGCAGAGCGGGACAGTATTTCATGCCGGCACAACGCCTGCAACTTTACAAGGCGCAGGTTCGCCTCACATGGGATACTGTTGCCATCTCTGGGCAGGGGCTCCCTAGTGCCAGCTCCTTCCACTTGACCGCAAACAGCGCAGAGCGTCTCGAATCGTCGACGACCGAGTCCTTTCCGATCGGCTCGACTCATTGACGCTGCGAAGAGATGTTGCATCTCTTTGCATTTTCTTTCGCATTTACCACGGGGAGTGCCCTGAGGAATTGTTCGGATTAATCCCAGCCGCCAAATTTCACGAACGCACATCGCGGCAGAACTCCCGATACCATCCACACCACCTGGATGATTGTCGGTCCACCACTGTGCGATTTAAAAGTTGTTTTCTTCCTCGCACGACTTCCTTGTGGAATCGATTACCATCAGCGATTTTTCCGGACCAATACGACTTAAGGACCTTCAAGAAAAGAGCCTACTCCTTTTTGAAAGGCCGGCAACGCATCTGCAATTCCCCTGGTGTTGCGGTTGTTCATGGGCGGCGGTAGTCACTTACCATCAGGTGAGCCGCATGCTCGTTTGCCCCCTCTCCTATAAAAAAAACATCTGTTGGACGTGCGCGTGGATTATTGCGTATGCGTAGACTTAATATATAAGTGCCTTCTAGTGAGATAAAAATAAGTCTAGCATAGCGCTTCGGAATTTAGATGGAAGCACATAAAACGTATCATTTTGTTCGTAAAATAATTTTCTAAGTTGCATGCCCATGACCACGACCAAGTATTGAATTGGCGATACAAGAGAATACTTCGAAGCGAAATAACTGCGAACCAAAGTGATTGTGTTTTATTATTAGTGAGGTTTTAGATTGTAATTAGTGTTGTGTGATTAAAGTGTCAATTTTGGTAATTTAATCGGATGTTTCTTGATGGTCTCAAACCCTAAGCTCGTAACAATTGGTGTCAGAAGTGGGATCAAATCATGCCGATTTTACCAAAGGACGACATGGAGGGTATCCGTACCCGAAGTCAACGCCAGCTGGAGACGGACCAGAGACGATTTGGTGGTGCAACGCCGCAAACGTCGGAGGGCCAGATGCTGACCAAGGAGGCAGGCCCGTCAGTAGCTCCTGCATCTGCAGCACCTAACTTAGGTGCTCTGATGATGATGTTGCAGGATCAGGCTCGCCGACACGAGGAACAGGTCCGCCGACAGGAGGAACAGAGCCGTCGGTTGGAAGAGCAGCTGCAGCGCGGACAGGAGGATCAGGCCCGCCAACAGAAGGAACAGCGCCGTCGGTTGGAAGAGCAGCTTCTTCTCGTGAAGGACCTTCGCGCTACCTTAGGTAAAGAGATAAGGGAGGTGAAAGATAGGGTTGCTCAACATGACAACCGCCTCTCGGAAGCTGAAATCCGAATCGACCAAAATGATCCAAATTTTTTGTATGGAACATTATTTAAGCTTATTTGCAATAAATTAATTGCAAAATATTAATAATACTTTTACTTCTAAAACATTCTCCTTGAACAGTCGGAAGTCATTTAATGAATGGGCGACAGTAGGAGTCCATAAGAGAGACAAAGGTTATATGAACTTTACCATGAAAGGTCATAAAATCATAGCGTCGAATTTAGGGAATATGTAAAAAAATATTCAAAAATATTTGAAAGAGTGTGCTCCACAGCCAAGTCTTTGTATTTGAGCAACAAAATTAAGACGGCTTCTAATAAAATTAAAATGACATGGAGTATAATTATTAGCGAAACTGGTAAGATCAACTCTCGCAATTCAAACTACCAGTTAAGTGTTAATAAAAAATTAACCGAATCAGATCAGGACGTTGCAATGGTTTTCGAGAAACATTTTACTGATATTCCGATATTAACCACTAAGTCACTGAATTCTTCTCCTGCGGTCGCCGAATCATTACTTAAACAAAATGTAAATACGTGTACAAAGAATTTTACATTTCACAAAGTATCATCAAAAGATATTGTAAAATATTTTAAAACTATTGATGTTAAGAAAACTGCGGATCTGTGGGGGATTTGCGTTAAAGTTATTGCGTCTATTATAGATACAATCGCGGCTCATTTAGCTATTATTTTTAATACTAGTATCGAATCTGGTGTGTTTCCTGATTTAATGAAGTATAGTAAAGTAATACCTTTATTTAAATCTGGTAGTACATTAGACCCCGCCAATTTGAGACCTATTTCTGTACTACCAACATTTAGTAAGATTTTTGAAAAAATGATTCTTGATCAAATGTTAAATTTCTTTAATATTAATAATTTACGAGTACTTCATAAAAATCAATTTGGTTTCACAAGGGGTCGCTCGACAACTGATGCCGGTGTTGAGCTGATTTAATGCATGGGAGAATTCACAGGATGCTTTGGGTATATTTTGTGACCTATCCAAAGCCTTCGATTGTGTTCACCATGAAATATTAATCAGATAACTTCAACACTACGGTGTAAGAAGTGATGCTCTTAAATTAATTATTTCATATTTAAATAAGAGAACGCAAAAAATTGTCATTAACAGTATGAGTTCTTCCGGGTCGATGGTACAGATGGGCGTGCCTCAAGGCTCAATTCTCGGCCCCTTTCTGTTTCTTGTATACATTAATGACCCACCTTACATAGTAGGAGATAACCATGATATAGTATTATTTGCAGATGACACTTCTTTAATTTTCAAATTAAATCGACATTTGCTAAAATATTACGAAGTAAATGATGCTATATCTAAATTAGTAAATTGGTTCAATGTTAATAATTTGCATTTAAATGGCACTAAAACGAAATGCATGAAATTCATGACTACTAATGTCAAACAATTAAATACTAATGTTATTTTAAATGGGGAGAAACTGAGTCTTGTAGATACCACCATTTTTCTTGGAATCACACTAGACGCGAAGCTTCAATGGAGCCCCCATATATCAAAACTAGCAAGCAGACTTAGTTCTGCAGCATATGCCGTAAAAAAGATTTGAAGTCTAACTTACAGTTTACAGTCTAACGTCACAACTAACGAACAGCTGACACTGAAATTATATTTGTTTTACAGAAGAGGGCCATAAGAGCAATTTTATTCAGTGGAACCACGTGGCAGCTTTTGCTGGCGCACGGATGGGCCGGCTCAAACCGGGGTGGTACCACGACCTCACAGAATACCAGCGTGAAGTAGAGGTTTACCTCTGCGTTTCGCTCGGTGAGTGCAGGTGGCCGGAGGCCCTTTTTACTGGAAATGAGGCATTCCATCTTAGTCCTCACGGGTGACAATGCATCTGCATTTTGATTCGCAAACGAAGATAGATGTTGATGTCTATGGGCCGCAGCAACCACTTACCATCAGGTGGACTGTGTGCTCGTTTGTCACCCTTATCCTATCAAAGAAAATTATGATTTAAAGCCATAGTATAATGTCGTATGGTATTTCGCTATATGGACACGCAGCTGACATTGAAATTACATTTGTTTTACAGAAGAGGGCCATAAGAGCAATTTATGATTTAAAGCCTGAAGAGTCGCTGCCACAAAAATTTTAGGAAATTAAGGCACTAAAACGAATTGTATGAAATTTATTACTCCAAATGTCAAACAATTAAATACTAATGTAATTTCAAATGGGGAGAAACTGAGTATTGTAGATACCACCATTTTTCTTGGAATCACACTAGACGCGAAGCCTTAATGGAGCCCCCATATATAAAAACTAGCAAGCAGACTTAGTTCTGCAGCATATGCCGTAAAAAAAGATTAGAAATCTAACTAGTCTTGAAACAGCTAGGCTAGTTTACTTCAGCTATTTCCATAGCATAATGTCGTATGGTATTTTGCTATGGGGACACGCAACTGACACTGAAATTATATTTGTTTTACAGAAGAGGGCCATAAGAGAATTTTTTTTCAGTGGAGCCACGTGGCAGCTTTTGCTGGCGCACAGATGGGCCGGCTCAAACCGGGGTGGTACCACGACCTCACAGAATACCAGCGTGAAAAAGAGGTTTACCTCTGCGTTTCGCTCGGTTAGTGCAGGTGGCCGGAGGCCCTTTTTACTGGAAATGAGGCATTCCATCTTAGTCCTCACGGGTGACAACGCATCTGCATTTTGATTCGCAAACGAGGATAGATGTAGATGTCTATGGGCCGCAGCAACCACTTACCATCAGGTGGACTGTGTGCTCGTTTGTCACTCTTATCCTATAAAAAAATTATGATTTAAAGCCATAGCATAATGTCGTATGGTATTTTGCTATATGGACACGCAGCTGACATTGAAATTACATTTGTTTTACAGAAGAGGGACATAAGAGCAATTTATGATTTAAAGCCTGAAGAGTCGCTGCCACAAAAATTTAAGGAAATTAAGGCACTAAAACGAATTGTATGAAATTTATTACTCCAAATGTCAAACAATTAAATACTTATGTAATTTCAAATGGGGAGAAACTGAGTCTTGTAGATACCACCATTTTTCTTGGAATCACACTAGACGCGAAGCTTCAATGGAGCCCCCATATATCAAAACTAGCAAGCAGACTTAGTTCTGCAGCATATGCCGTAAAAAAGATTAGAAGTCTAACTAGTCTTGAAACAGCTAGGCTAGTTTACTTTAGCTATTTCCATAGCATAATATCGTATGGTATTTTGCTATGGGGACACGCAGCTGACACTGACATTATATTTGTTTTACAGAAGAGGGCCATAAGAGCAATTTATGATTTAAAGCCTAAAGAGTCGCTTCGATAAAAATTTAAGGAAATTAATATATCAACTTTGGCCTCTCAATACATTTTTGAAAATGTAATGTACGTACACAAAAATAAAAGTAGTTTTACAAAAATAAGTGAAAATTATTCTGTAAATACTAGGAACAGTCACAAGCTAGAAGTACCAGTTAATCGACTCCATCGAGTCAGTAATTCATTCTTGGGGCGATGTATACGCTTTTACAACAACATTCCAGAAAATATACAAAATTTGACCTGCTCAAAGTTCAAAAACTTTATTAAACTAAGTTTGTATAAAAAGGGTTATTATAGTATTAAAGAATTTATAGATGATAATAACCCCCTGGAAATGAGGCGATCGCTACCAAGATAATTCTCATTTGTTGTGTTGTTAACTTGTGTAACATACATGGTTGTAAGCTGTTATTTGAAAAAAAGTCCCGCTGGGTTTCTTGCTGGTTCTTCCCAGGACAGAGGTTTTTTTTTTCGAACCAGTAGTAATTATACAAAAGAGTGACTTTCAATAAGTATTATTTATAATCTATATTGAATAAAAAAGTTTCTGTTTCTGTTTCTGTTTCTGAACAATCGGGTTGACAACGTGATGGTTGACGTGAACAAAACGCTGAGGGATGGTGTTACAGCTCCCGTGGTAGCTACAACACCTTCGCTACGTGGATTCAAAGCGCCACCAGTTGACGGGACTTCTTCCTGGTCGGCCTACAAAATCCAGTTCGAGGCTGTCATTAAAGCGAACGGCTGGAATAAAAGTCAGGCCATGACTGCTCTCACCCTAGGTCTACGTGACCAGGCCTTAACTGTTCTGGAAGCTCTCGGTGAGGAAGTGACTTACGAGCAGCTCTTTGAGGCATTGGAAGCGAGATATGGTGACGCTCACCTGGAACACGTCTTTCGTGCACAGCTCAAAAATCGCGTGCAACGCAGTTACGAAAACCTGCAGCAGTGGGCCCTTGAGGTGGAGAAGCTGGTTCGAAAAGCGTACTTGTCTGTACCTGCGCTCATTGTAGGGAACCTGGTGCAGACATTCATCGACGGCATCCGCGACCTTGAAGTCAGAGCTGCTGTGAGGCTCGTGCACCACGAGACGCTTAAGGACGCCTTGACCCATGCACTGGAGGTGGAAGCCGTGCGGCAGGATCATCGTTCCCACCGCGTCAGGGAGGTTACAGCAGCTACAGTTCAGGACCGCAATAAAAGCTACAGCCCTAGGTGCTACGGCTGTGGGGAAAGGGGCCATCTTCGATCCAGCAGCCCTAAGCGAACTGTAGAAAGGGAAGGTGATCGATTTCGAGAGGGTAGTGACGATGTCGAGGACTGGTGCCGCAAATGTACAAGTTGTGCGGCTGTAAAGGGACCTCAAACTCGTAGTAGAGGCGCATTGAAATTGTACAATGTTGGTGCACCATGGGAGAGGATAGCCATTTACGTTGCGGGGCCGTTTCCGGAAAGTGAAAGTTGTAACAAGTATTTCATGGTTGTTATGGATTACTTCACTAAGTGGCCAGAAGTCTTCGCCATTCCAAATCAAGAAGCTTCAACAGTTGCAGATAAACTAGTTCATGAAATCTTCTGTCGTTTTGGAGTACCTTTAGAGATTCACAGCGATCAAGGAAGGAATTTTGAGTTTCAAATATTTCAGGAAACTTGCCGAGTTATGGGTACTCATAAAACAAGAACAACTTCTTACCACCCACAATCTGATGGAATGGTAGAACGATTTAATCAGACATTGGAGAGGTACCTAGCAAAAGTTGTGGAAAAACGGCAACGAGACTGGGACAGGCACATACAACCGTTTTTGTTGTCATATCGAAGCGCTGTTCACGAAAGTACATCAGTGATACCAGCTTTCGCAAATTTGGGAGAGAATTACGGCTGCCTGCAGACTTGATCACCGGAATACCACCTGATGCCCCACGCAGTATAACCGATTATGCAAATGACTTGCGGAACAAAATGAATGACATTTATGAGCACGTCAGACAGACGGGCCAGTCAGCACAGCGTCTTGAAAGATATCCAATATTCAATAACAATTAAAAGGTTTTAAGTAAATAGGATTCTTCCAATAGGATCTGCTAATTATATAAAGGCTTAACATTTTGCTGCTACCAATTTCATAGTATTCTTACATACAAACCGTAATATTAAAGTCGAAATAAAGTAATCGTCTCTCTCAATCAAAGAAGTACCGCAGTGTTTGTGAAATAACGCCGGAAGTAGGAAGTCGTCCGTCAGACAATAATTTAATTTAAGCAAAGTCCAACTTTGTAAATTAGCGTAAACTACTGAACTTTTAGAATCTTTTGCGCTGGCAAACTAATTGAGAACCTTGATTTTGCGAAAAAAATTATTGAAAAATTTAATATATTTTAGCAAAAACGCGCCAAGAAAAAGCTCAGGTAGCTATAGAATTAGTGAAAATGCTTTTGAAATTAGTAAAGCTAGATAGCGAGGAAAAATCAAAGAATACGAGAAAGAAAGATCTATAAAGTTTTAGCGATGAATCAATTACATCGTCGAAATAAAAGAGTTCACAGGTGAACCCTCGTCAGCTGCCCCAATACTTACACGAACTGCCAACGATTGAGGGTAG
This sequence comes from Parnassius glacialis, assembly GCA_033319125.1. NCBI lineage: Eukaryota > Metazoa > Arthropoda > Insecta > Lepidoptera > Papilionidae > Parnassius > Parnassius glacialis. Next base: position 23,107,271 of record JAVANC010000023.1, on the reverse strand, counting down.
CCATCAAAAATGGATGGCATTCGAGATAAAACAGCAACCTTTATCAGTGTCGCTCAGAAAATGAAAAGGCTAAAGAGACCGATGAGACGAGTAGCACAAAACTTTGCGCAGAATATATGTAATCGTTTTCAGCTACTCTACATGGTAATCCTCGAATCCGGCAACTTATTCTATCACCAGAAGGGCGACCATCTGTCCCAATAAGGTGTCAGAAGTTATCGTCAACAAGTAGCTCGATTACAACCTTGTAAAGATTGGGAGTGTGTCAATGAGTGTTGCGTATCTTATACTCAGAATAAATATACGATATTTGCTGCAGGTCATACAGTTTTACGTATCAACTTCGACACATCCCAATCAGGAGTTGGAGGAAAGGTATAAGGATAACTCTAGAGCCATGCATTCCTCCAAAATCCACTATACGGTGTTAATAGGACACTTGAACAAAGAAAGGTTCTCGAGTGGCAGCCTCGTATAGGCAGGCGAAGTGTAAGGTGCTTCCCACTAGATGGAGTGATAACCTGGTAAGACATGCAGGAAGCCAAGGGATGCAGGTGGCCCAGAACCGTGCTTTTTGGCGTTCTTTGGGGGAGGCCTATGTTTAGAAGTGGCCTCGTGAAGGGCTGTAATGATGATGATGAATGATGATAGCTATTAAAGAATATAAAGTAGTTTTACATTTCAGACCGCCACAAAACATTAATAAAAAGAATGGGAATACAAATTTAAGTATAAATTACGTAAATCCAATTTACTTAAAAATAAAATTGGAGTGAAGTTACTTGCATGCCATTAAGATATGAAAACTGTTTTTAAAAATTTTGTGTGTCTGTCTGTCTGACGGAGCCAATCTTCAATAGCTGAATCCATTGTAATAAAACTTCACGAGCAGATAAAGAGCAATTCCTAGAAAAGGTTTAGGCTATATTTTATTAAAAAAACTTATTTTAAAATTTCAAACATATTTGGAATGCTTAATAATTAATTAAAAAAATAGTATTTGATTATCTTAAATCTGAACAAATCCAAATTAATAGATTTAACCCAGGGAAGCCATGGCGGGTAGCTAGTAGTTTGTAATATTGATAAATGAATGAATATATACTTTAATCATTATAAAAATTTCTATTACGCAGTTAATGAAATGTAAAAGAGTATTGAAAATTGAATATTATAAGATGGGGAATGCTAGGCCCACTTGATTTCGCGAACAAGTTTTTAATGAAATTTCATATAGTTAATTTTATGAGCAAAGGTTATATTGAAGCAAGTACTTTTTGAATATAAATATAAAAGAGAAGCATAAAAGTAGTAAGTAGGAAGCTGCGGTCATTGATTTATCTAGCGTATAATGATAAGGAAATTTTCTTCTTCATCGGCCCGCAAAAATCCATTAGGCATTACTTGGGATAGGCTTATGTTAGGCAGTGGACTTGTGAAAGGCTATAATACTGATGATGATAGGCGATAGATATGATGAACTTTGATTTTACATAATTTTTACGGGAGTGAATCTGCGTCAATTAGTATGTAAGAGCATAATAAATACTACGGTATTTACCTATAATTATGTCTCCCTCGTAAGAATAAACATAACTTTTTATTTTTTTTTGTTTATTGTTTTTTACGTCAAACCAAAAAAATAATCGCTACTCAAATATTTCCGTTGTGGGATACTGTTTGAAAAAGTGCTAGTAAAATAAAGTGTTTAATATGTCTATGTATACACAGTGTATCCATTTGAAAAAAGAAACAAAGAAAACTAAATTTGATATCACACTGAAAAAATAACATGAGATAAATAAAAAATACCAGAGAATTTGTGTGCAGTCAAATTAGGTCCTTATTTCAATTAACAGCTGCTGAACTAAACGATAGCAGCGCTGATTTTCAAATAGAGCCCAATATTCAATTAAAGGACAGACATACATTCAGAGAAGTGAGTGGGGGAGAAATCAGCATAATAAGAGTTATTATTGGGAAACATCAACACATTATATATATGTGAACATCAACATACAGTAACATATATATATATATATATATACCACGGTGGTACCACGACCTCACAGAATTCCAGCGTGAAGTAGTGGTTTACCTCTGCGTTTCGCTTGGTGAGTGCAGGTGGCCGGAGGCCCTTTTTACTGGAAATGAGGCATTCCATCCTAGTCCTCACGGGTGAAAACACATCTGATTTTGATCTTCAACAGAGGATAGATGTAGATGTCTATGGGTCGCAGCAACCATTTACCATCAGGTGGACTGTGTGCTCGTTTTTCACACTTATCCTATAAAAAAAGGTAATTCTTATCCCAAAAATAATTGAAACTACGTAATTTAAAGTCACATTAAACCTGTACAGTCAAAACAAACTGAAATGGACCGTAACTCAAGGTAATAAGTCTTTTAAAAGTGCAGTTTTATTTGTGTTAATACAAATTCAGTCATTCAATACAAAATAAAGAAAATTGAACCTTATATCAAGTAAATTACAGTCTTTACAAATACAGAGTTTGGAGTGCCTTATAAAGGTTGCGGCGGCCAGGCCATTGACCTCCCAAATCACCTGATTTGACGCCTCTTGACTTTTTTTATGGGGACGTATTAAGTCATTAGTTTATTTTAGTGAGACAACAAGTTCTGAGGACCTCAAAATAGTAATTCTATGAGTGAACGATTTTAGAATAGTGAAAAATAACACTGAATTGCTTTCTAAATTATTTTCTTTCTTTTTTTAAACGTACCTCCCCACTAACGAAACCTCCACACTAGGATTTTATCTTGTATTGTGGGGGCAGTGTACAAACATAAATTGCACAAGGACAACCATCCAGACCCGGTACAATTATTTGTAGGCCATACAAATATTGTTTCGTGCGGGATTTGAACCCGCGGTTTTTAGCGCTGCAACTCAATTGCTAAGCCACTGCGCCACGGAGCCGTGGTGAACATTTTTAAAATTTATTAAAATACAACGTTGCATGACAGTTTAGGCTAACAGTAAGTTAAATATTTGATTCTTAAAATTATTGTAATCTTGATTCACATCTTTTAAATACGCCGTCTTTGAATTATTTTGACGTATTGCCTCTTAGTTTTAGCAGTTAATTAATATTTACAATTCCAAATAAAATGTAACGAATATTGCCTATTGACAATGTATCATAATCAAAAAAAAATTATTCAGAGTCAAAAGTCCAATGCTTGAAAAGTGTGATTGAAAGATGCACTCAAATGTTTACTAGACTTAAATAAACAACTCAATGCACGAAGTTCTGACATCTCTTAATATTCATAGGTAGGTATTTCTTTAATGTCACCAATCATGTATTGTCGGCTTTTTTCTAGGCTAGCAAGACCTATACCCTATGTATTCGTGGTTTTGTACGGTGACCACAAGATTCTTTCGGAATAAGTATAACTAATATAATAAATAATCAATGCAAAAACATGTTTAACAAAGAATTCAGTGTATGTATTATGATTATAACATAATATACTAATTGGGTTGTCTGAGGATATGCGTTTATTACGTTAGATGTTGTATATCAATACATACCAATATATATACATACAAATTTCAATACCATTATTATTTGTTGTCTGTTGATTATACGACTTCATTGACTTGCAAATTTAGGTAACACTCACAGGGTATTACACACATATTATTACTACACCCCATACAAGACCTCTTCTGAACATATGCCTCCCCACTGATTGCCACAAAGTACCGTCCTGAGCCGTATAAGGTCATCACTCCAACTGGATAAATAGTATCCTCAATATGAGTAATTTTGGTTCATGTCCATGACATCTATCAGATCCTATCACAACCATCGCTTTAAAACAAATATATTATTGTGTGGATATAATCTTTATATGTTGCGCCATTCAGAAGTTACACGATCACTAACACCAACTTTCCACCACCTCACCAACGGTCGTATATGTAAAGATTATTACATTTTGCGCACATTTTTGAACTTGGACAGAAACTTCTGAAGATTTTTTATTGTACAAAAACATGACAATGGTACTAGAGCATGTTGATTTTAGCAAGCAGTTTTTGTGAATAAATAACAAAAACTGATCATCGTATGCTTATATCGAATTACACAGACGAACAGAATTTCTAGTGCAATTTCTTAGCTAATTAGTTAGCTTGTTCACTCAGCGTGGTTTATTTTATTTATTTACTTTTTTTTGAGAAAACGTTATGGACGAGATTTGCCTGGCAATTAATAAATATCCGAAAATGTTAATATCCAACATTAGATTCCAATAAGCCGGTAAATAATAATAAATTAGAAATATAATGTATTTATGAATTTTATTCTTATGGTGTTTCATAAAAATTTTCATCTTTTGCCAAAACTAACTATGACCTACGTTATATTATGAACGATGAGGTACTATGTCTCCTCGATCGCACTGTGTGGTGGACAGAACACGTTTTGCGGCAAGGCAGGTCAAGGGCATTGAGTTTTCCTACAGCGAATATTACATGGATACAGTATTTAGAAATTGAACTCCTTTTACTTATAACTTTATCTATACAAATACATACATACATACATACAAATAAGTAAAATTGAAGTGTCTGTTTATAATGTCAAAATAACAACTTTTTATCAAATGCATATTATAGTATATACGGTAGGTACTTATAACAAAAACACAATTTTTAGATTTTTTGTCTATTTGTCTGTTTGTTCCGGCTAAACTCCGAAACGACTGGACCTATTTTGACGGGACTTTAACTGGCAGATAGCTGATGATATAAGGATTAACACCGGTAACTTTTACTTTAAAAATAATTAGGGTTCCGCGCAAAACAATTAAAACCCACGAAATCCAATCGAAGTTGCGGAAAACAGCTAGTTTTTAATAAATTTTAGCACACTTATCGTTACGTTTTTACTTTAAAGTAAAATGTAGGCATATATGCTGAAGGTTAAATAAAAGCAAATTAATAATTTTTAATAATATTAGAAACATTTTATGGCTAAAATTTTAATAAACATTCGAATTTTAAATATTTTTTGACTAGTTTAACAATTTAAAATCTTTAAAAACTACGCTTAACTTTACTGTGATTAAAATACTATTGAAAACAATTCTTAGCCTAGTCTAATTGTTGATTGCTGATGATATAGAACGCTGATTGTTTTTGTAATATTGATCGAACACGTCTATGAAGCTGCTTTCTACCGCTTATCTAAGAAGAACATACATGATCGAAGTTAAAATATTACAACAATTATAGATTTGTATCTCTTTTTATTAAAATACATGTCAAACACGTTCTCTAAGAATTGAGCTGGCGGAGGAAAATTAGAATGAAACCTTGGCCAACCCAAAAACCCCGCATTGGTTATCACATGGGCACAATCACTAGTGTAGTGATTACAGCCTACTATTCTCCGACAAGATAAACAATTATAGCGATATTATAGTATTCTTTCTATTCAAGTATTATAAAATAAATAAAGTATATAGTAAATAAAACAAAAACGTTTTGATGTGCGAGTAGTGGATTCGATGACTAGCCAGGCTTATCATGGGAGTAGTTAGGGGGCCATAATAGAAATCGAAGTCGTCCAGAAATAAAGCATAATCATGGAATGGATAATGTACTTTTGTATTGTTGCTGATATAGAACTTAAGCAAAAAGGCATCTATGCAAAAACAGCCTCATCAGACTTTTTTATTTATATTTTTCAGAAATTTACATATCAGAAGCGAAAATACAGACATAAATAAAAAATATAATAAACCTAGCAAGCTAACAGCATAGCAAAGTGGCGAAGCAATCAGCTTTGTAGCGGTTTCTAACGGTTGCCGTTGAACAATCAGTTTCAAAATAGGAGGTTCAGATGCCTGGGTGATCAGTAATCGAGTGCTGAAAACAGAATTTGAACATTCGAAACCGTTCTCGAGATAATCGTGGGACAAACGGACAGACGGACAGACGGACGGACAGACGGACAGACGGACAGACATCGTGAAATCAATAAGTGACTTCGCAAGCTTCGCCACTTAATAAGGTGGACGATTTCTGTGTATTGATTTTTTATGTAACAGCTATCATCCACTTTTGTAAAGATTGACATTGTGAGCAGAAATGATAAACGAATTTTAGCATTTCCCTATGGCTAAAGTCCATGTAGCCAATGCCATAAAAAAACAATGTCTCTCATATTATATATATTAAATACCTAAAAACCTTTTGCATTTATTTTATCGATGAAACTATTATGAACATGAATGGGCATATCTCTTTGAGCTTACATTATGTCTATATAAAACGTTTGAATACATTTAGACAGAAGAAATTTTTTTAGGTTTAAAATATTTGGATGAATTTAATTAACACAAACCATGATTTTGCTTTGCAGGTGGACTACAATCAACTGATGAAGCAATTACAGCTGGTGTGCCGTTAATTGGTTTGCCAATATTTGTAGATCAGGCGTATAACGCTGAGAAATACGTTCATTTTAATATTGGCATGAAACTTGATATAAACAAACTAACCAAAGAAGAACTTAGAAACTCGATAGTTACTGTTATTAGTAATGAAAAGTAAGTATACAATCTTTTTATTTTTTTTATTTAAAAAAAATACTAACAATGATATTTGTAATATTAAGCTAGCAGTATTATATCCCTTTTAATTTCACTCCTTCCAAGCTTAAAAATTTTGTGTTAGGAGTGGTTCACGATATTAGTGAAATTAAAGTTGAATGCACGACACTGAGTTCACGTTACGCATCGTGCTATTAGGCTATTGTCCCTTTACTTAATTTTGATGTCTTAAAAGACATTTTGAGGGAAAACTATGCACTGTATAACCTGTGTGTAATAAAACTCATAACAAAGATGTTTGTTTGAAACCAGTGTTACGGTTAATTTCTTATTTTTTTTTATTTTTTTTTTTTAGTTTATTTAGGACAACAAACAATTACATATAATACTTAAACCAAATAACATTTTATAAATAATATTAGTCATTATGTAACCAGCACCGTTATCCACAAAGTAATATTAAATTGGTAACAGTAAACAATAAATGCACAATAAACAGAGTATAAGTGAAAAAGGGAAAATAAAATAAAATTAAAATTGACAGTACTCAGTACCAAGTAATGATACAAAAGGAAAAAAAATTAGTAACAGTACAAATTTATCTTGCAAAATATTTTAAGATACTATTGAACGTCTACCAACTTTCTTAGAACGTTCTTGCGAAATTGTAACTGTGATGAAGTGAATAGATCAATATTTGAAAAATGCATGTTATATACTTTCATAATACGTCTTAATGGGGCGCGTTCACCTGCATTGGTTTTACATAGTTTAGGCGCAAACAATTTATGTGTATACACGTCTCTAATGCGTTGAGAACGACTAGGGACACGGATTTATATTTTGTTAAGTAGTTCACTACAATCTTAATCATTTCGAATTATTTTGAATAATAGTATTAGATTAAAGTATATTCTTCTTGCTTTTAAAGTATGGATTGAAAACTTTTTTAATAAGTTGCGATACGATGATTTAGATTTAGATTTTTTTCTTATTTAACAGTCCAATAATAAAAAAAATGAATATATCCTCTGTCATAGTAGAGAATATGCCACGCTTCTTAAATTAATTGGGCATCGTCGTGGCATAAATTTCACTAATTTAATGCGTGTCCCTGTATAAGTATTTCATATCTATTATATACGAAAACTATACCTATATTTTTCATCAAGTGAATCTTTAACAACAAACGCATCGTAAAAATATTAAATGTCGAATCAAAATCCAATAGGATAGTAATAGATAGTAAATTACATTTCCAAGAGTTTTAGCTCCTACGCTTGCCATTTCGCTGATCCTGGAAAAGTACGAGCAAAGTTTCAATATCTGCTTGCCGCTTAGCGCATACCACCATTAATAGCTACTCTTGGCATGCTGGTCGACGAACGCATTACCAGACGTCTTGCACCTTTATTGCTCTCATTCCCAGACAGGCGACGAGTAAAAGCCCATCGCTGATGTGGGAATTTCTCATCCGACATCTATCGGAACAAGTAATATTTTATATCATTTCCCTTATTCGTTTCTTACGATACCCGTTAAAGTACAAGGGGGTATAAATACCCTTAATTTGAGAAAAATTGTAGAAAATTTATCAGATAAAATTTCGATATAATTTATTTTTATTGTAGTTACCGGAAGAATATTGTAAGACTACGTGCGCTTATTAATGATCAGCCTCAACCACCCTTGGAACAAGCAGTATGGTGGACTGAATACGTATTACGTAACGGCGGTGTTCGCCATTTGCGCTCCCCTACTGCAAACATATCGTGGTTCGAATACTTGGAAATCAAATTTCTGTGTATTTTACTATCTAAAATCTTAACAATATTAATAATATTGATAACATTTGTGAAACTTATACTTAGATTCTTCCGTATGCTTTTTACAAGGAAAAATTTAAAAATAAATTAAAGAATTGAAAATTTGTTATTTTGTACATATATGTAATATTATATTTATTCCTAATTTAACGCAATACTTTCCAAAATTTTAAAGTTATTTTTGATTCTGTATTCCACAATCAAAATAGAGTATTGTAAATTAACATTCAATATTTACTGCTGGACACTGCAAAATTGTCGTTAACAATTCCATTGTTACCAACGAGAACAAAACTCTGTTTGTTCTAGTACTACAATATTTATTCCTAACAAATCAGAGCCTACACAAAGAGCTCCTTATGCAATAAAAAAAGAAAATAAAATACGTTTATAAAAACTCATACTATCTTTATTACTTGCGGTACGTTCGCGCGATATTTTTAACAGGTTTAAAGCTATAAAATAGTTGAACACATGAGTGAGATAAAGACATGTTTTGATTTGAAATATTTCGGCCTGCTGATTTTATTTTGGACTTTATCTTATCTATTTGCATAGATATATTTGGGTTTGCAAAACAAAAAATTTTATAATGAAATTAAAAGATTCATTCAAGAATCAAAGAAGATAGGTAGCACTAATGATTTTTTTATAGAACAAGGGTGAAAAAAATACATAATACACCTGATGCGCGCGAGCCATGTTGCTGCTATATTAGTAGTATATAGTTGCAGCACGAATGGTTCGGTTTGACCGAGGAAGTACCACGCCTTCACATAATACCAGCGTAAAATTGCTGCATATTACCGCTGTGTTTCGTATTCTGAGTGTAGAGAACCGGCGTTGCTTTTTACTAGAAACAAACCATTCTATCTTAGCCCTCACGGGTGACAACACATCTGCGTTTTAATTCGTAATCGTGGATAGATCGACTTGTCCATAGAACAGTGTCCGATGTGATCATGAAGCAAAACCAAACTAAATAGCTAGACGAGATAAGGAATACGAACTCTACAGACGTACGTTTTTAGAATTTTTATATCTTATTTAGTTTCGGAAACATAGAATCGAATAACGTTCTATCTTACATTAACTTCGCATACACATGCACGGAGCTAATGATGTGTGTCGGTGGGCTGCGGGGAGAGGGGTGTCCCCTCCCCCTACCGCTGCAGCTGAGGTGGAGTCGCGGAGGAAGAGCAGTGTTGGTATGGCGATGCGCCACTCGCCTTATCCTCCGGGACTCTGACGAGGTTGCACCGTTAATGCGGTGGTGGTGGGGCCTCGGTGGGAGATGAGTGTTGGTATTGCGAGGCGCCGCACTCCCTACCCTCCGCTGCTGAAACTTGGTTGGCGGCGGAGTCAAAGACCAGATCCGCCACTGGGGTAGGAAAAGCGGGTGCTACTAAGCTCTCAATTTTCCTGGCCCCATGGCCTCCGCGTATCGAAATCGGGAAGGGAGGGGGGGTCCGATATGCAGGTAGAGTTGGAGGCCGTGAAAGGGGGCGTGCCTTGTGTTCCTGGTACGCTTTGACTGAGAAGGAGAATGGGGAGGAGAGGCCCTCCCCCGAGAAGGGGCTGCAATGGGGTCCGGCGCTGGTGGGGCCGCGGATGTGTGCGAAAGCGTTCCCGTGGCCCTGCCAATATGCGGTGAAGGTAGAAAACCATGGGGTTTTAGTCGGTGCGAGTCTGACATAACTCGTCTTTTCCCCCGCGAGGCGGATATGCGTAGGTATTTCCCCATGTAATAAATAAAACACTATATACCAGGGATAGATGCGCCACTTACATTTCAGTTTTCGAATGAGTGTACCGTGTACGCTAGATGCCGCTGTATTCTTTAGTACAACGCGCTGCTGCGTTATTGAAGGGAGAGCGTTTTTGTGTCATGCGCTTAGATTTTTTCGGTTTGATGAAAAAAATTATTTATCAAGTGTTTTGCATGCAAAAACATATTTTTGGAGATGTTCCGATCACGAAAAATGCTGAAAGGCCTAAGCTTAGTTCATCGTTTTCAAATATTCTTGCTGTTTATATGAAGAAAAGTGGAAATGCTGGTAAGTTGATGATTTTAGATGTATTATTTCGTGACAAGCACTATTATGTTCTTAAATTAATAAACTTTATGTGCGTATTGCATTTTTGTATCAGTAAACAGATCGATTTTTATATAGGACGATTTTTTGATGAAGAGGCATGGAGGCCTTTACTGCGAAAATACGATTAGCGTAATGCAATAATAAACAGTAAATGGTATAAGTTTTTTGAAATATTATGACGATTTTATACGAACCTTATTAAACTTCTTAGCGTTTCATGTAAATATAAGACGTTTTTCTACAGAATTTCTGGTACGATTTGTTGGTTCGATATTAAGATGGGACGTTGTTAATAGAATAATGAAATCAGTTAGGATGTCATTCATTTAAAAATATCGATAAATACAAATATGTTTTATTTAAGACCTGTTAAATTAATAACTTTTTTGTAATATACATATTATGAATAGTATTTTATATTTATAAAATACAATAAATACATATTTCATAAGTATTCACTTAAAATAATAAATACAAATTTATTTAATTTCAGTTACGAATGTTGATGACAACGGCATGACACAACAAACGTCACCTTTGCATTCTGGTGCAGAATAAATCAGTTAGTAACTAGCTGATGTATGGGAAGAAGTTATGCATGAAGATAGTGGGGCCATAGAAATTAACTGCAACAGCTCAATAGCAGATGTCATGTCTGACCCGTTTGCCGAGCATGTTTATTGCAATCAAACTAGTGCATTTTATTTGGAAGCAGTGCCCGAAAAAATGGACAGACCTTAAACGAAATGCCTGAAAAAGTTAGCCTTAAAATATGTAACGAAAAAGGGAAAAGACGCAGACGAAAAAATGATGAGGCCATCGTGCAAATGCTCTGATAAATGCAATGCAATCATAATATAGTTATAGATGACGCAATATAACAAAGTGTTTGTTAACATGTTCGGACATTTTATCCCTGTTGAATCGCATAAAATTTATACGCAAGAATAGCCAAAAAGCTCTACCTACAAGGAGGCCTAAGTATATATATATATATATATATATATATATATATATATGTTATGTAAGTATGTTCAAATTGTATTCTTGAATGGTTCGAACTCGAGCAATACACTTGTAAGGCTACAAAAGAACGCCAGTATTGTGACATTGTCAACTCAAACTTCAATCTAGCTTTGCATATTCTCAAAAAGGATTAGTGCAATGAATGTCACGTTTTCCGGTTGGAAAGAATCCATCGGACCAAGAAAAGTAAACTTTTCAACAACATTAGACTTGTAAAAAGATGGCAGGGGATTTAAAAATCCAAGATAAAAAAGAAGTGGAGGAGTCAAATGGAAACATAGTTACTGCCGTGTTTGATTTTGAAAAAGTATTGCAGTGTCCTTGTGACAATATAAATATATTTTTCTATAAGAGAGAGTTATCTTCTTTTAATTCCACGGTTTTCGACATGGATAAAAGGAAAGGCATTTGCTATATGTGGGATGTATCTGTGGCAAAACGTGGCGTAAATGAAGTTAGCAGTTGCTTCTTAGATTTTATACAGGCTAATGTTGACCAAGGGGCCAAAGAGTTTCGCTTTTGGTCAGACAATTGTGCTGGCCAAAATCATAACCGCTTTGTATTTTCATTATACGTTTGCGCTGCAAAAAAGTTCAACATATGCATAACACATCGGTTTTTATAGAAGGGACACACCCAAAATGTCCACTCTGTCATCGAGAGAGCTTCTTAAACTAAAACTATATATACCCCTCATGAATGGTGTTTATTAGTAAGATGGGCCAAGAATGAAGGAGAACCCTATGTTGTCCGCAAAATAATACAGAATAACTTGATTGACTTTAAATGTCTTGTTAATAATATTTTACTTTATTTAGATGAAAGACATTAAGTGCAAGAAGAGAGTAACATTCTAGAAGTTCATGCCATCTGCATGAACTTCTAGAATGTTATGCCATCTGAATGCCATCTGTATGAACTTCTCGAATATTGCTACAGTAATTAGTAGTGATTTCAACAAATTGTTTTTTTAAATATGATCTGACTTAATTTGAATATAATTTGTAAGTGCTGCACGGTAACATGACGAACTTTGTACAAACTGAACTAAAACTTGCGTATTCTGAATCTATTATAGTTCCTGCTGTTAATTATGAAGACTTAATGGATATGTGCCACTCAGAACTAATTCCTTTAGAGTATCATCCATAATTTTACTCTTTGCCACATCACACCACTGTTGATCTTTCTGGAGAATCGATGATGACCTATCGGAATAAGAAATATTTTGGAAACATTTTTTTCTTTTTTGCTGTGTCTTTTCTACCGCCTTCAAACAGGAAGAGGTACTCAACTCGACTGTACGTTATTTAGTTTTTTTTATGTGTGTTACCTCATAACATTTTTTTGAGTAAATCTATATTAATGATTCTTTTTTTATTTGAAAGCTGGTGCTTTACATGTGGTCTCATATAAATTTGATGAAGGTTTTTTTTTTTTGACCAATAGTTTTTGAGTCATTCTTAATAATTTACATTGATGTCGGTTGTACAAAATTTTTAATTTTTAATTATTAGAGCTGAATTCTTCCTACTTTTGGGAAACAATGTTAATTATATTAAGTATTCAACTCAGAAATTTAATCTATGTCTACGTACGATTTACGAACTTAGAACATTATTTTACGAACAAAATGATACGATTTATGTGCTTCCAACTTCATTCCGAAGTGCTAGGCTAGACTTATTTTAATCTCACTAGAGGGCACACTTATATATTAAGTCTATGCATACGCAATGATCCATGCGTACTACGCAGTTAATAGTGGTCACTGGTAGTTACGCTTAAATTGTTATTAATATTTATTGAACATTATTTATTTTTAGAAAATACCATTTTATCTGTGTTTTCAGGCAATGAAAAACTGCTAAAATATCATTTTAATACGAAGGTAAATTTCGCCATTGCGTCCAAGGTTATAATAGCTCAGGTGGGTAACCGCGCGGTCCCGAAACCTAAAGACCCCGGATAGAGCCCAGAAGAGTATGTGTATTTTTGTGAATTATAATATATAAATAATTTAAAATAAATAATATATATATATATATATATATATATATATATAAATAATGTGTATTTTTTACAAGTTCCTTCTTTTGTAAGAATTAAGAATTTGTAAGATATATATATTTGTAAGAATTAAGAATTAAGCGTCATCTGTTCGGCAAAGCACGACACTAACGACAATTAAATTTGAGTCGCGCTTCTATCTCTAGTATATACAGTAATCTATGTTGAAAATATTATAAAGGATGGTTTTTATATGATTTATTTTTAATTAAGTATAGTTATTCTATTTCACGATGAAGTTTTAACCTTGTTATTGTTAGACGTGTACATACATATTGTGTTAGTGTGCGTAGGCTTCGGGAGCACTCCCGCTCAAAACTTCATCGTGAAATAGAATAAATATACTTAATTCAAAATAAATCATATAACAAACCAACTTTTATAATATTTTCAATATTGATCTGGAATTTATGGGTCAACTTATGGACCATTTTCAAAAACGGACTTAAAATTAAAAAAAAAATTGATATATGATTTAAAATAGTTTCAAATGAAAGTCACCTTATCTAACTATATGCAGCAAATAAAAGTCAAACTATTTTCACTGCGGTTTTTATAAAAAAAAATGGAATCTTTCTGTATGGAAGTGACACAGCTCCTACGCCAGTATAGTGGTACGCCAGGTAGTGACATATTTGTATAACTTCAATTAACTGTGAATGATTTATTGACGAATGAAGCAGTTTAAATCGGTATTTACTGTTTTCTTAGTCTTTTTAATTATGTATTTACGATTAATTAATATAACGTTATATATGAGCATTATTAATAAGTTTTATAGGATCAAAAGTCAGTTAACAGTCTTCAATTCTATCTGGTCGCATAGGCAACTTTAATAGTATTTTAATTATTATTAATTAACATTATTAATTTAGCATGTAACTTTCCGAAACTCTTACGAAATAAAGTAACTGAGACTTTTAAAAAATATTATAAATGAGAAACCATAATAAACTAGTAAAGAGTAGTAACAACTTAATTATCTTTAGTAAATACGTAGACACTCTGGTGGCCTCTCATCTCAGGGCTACCTCGTTTAGAGCCGTCGCGGCATCAGAGGCAGCTGAACTGAGAAAGTGGCGCAAATATGAGTCTCTGAGAGATGATTACATATTTGTGCCATTTTCTGTAGATACTATCGGTCCGTGAGGTCCATGTGCGGTAAAGTTCCTAAAGGAACTCCATCCGCGGCTGGTCGTTGCTGCTGGTGATAAGAGGGCTAGTTCTTTTCTCATTCAAAGGCTAAGTATATCCATTCAACGGGGAAACGCAGCCACCGTTCTTGGCACGATTCCGCGGGGAGTAGGATTATATGATAAGTATGTTTCTACTTTTATTTTTTTTAATTATTATTATTATAGTTTTTAATATTGTATATAGTAAAAAATGAAATACAGCAAAGAATTTTATTTATTATAATAATTTTAGCGAAGATGAGGGAATTACTTAGTAATTTATTTTTAAATTTGTTATTTTTCTTCGACCGCAATGTGGTGGTGACATAGTAACAATAATATCTTCACAATCCGAAACATATTCACACTATGGCCAAACAAACTCCATGTACTCTTCATCACAATTTGTCTCTCTGAAAAATTTGATCAAATACTTATTATAAAATATAATACTTATTAATTCAATACAAATACTGGATTATTCCAGTACAATGACAATTGACTAATGTAAAATTTTTCTTTCTATTTGCACATAATTTTATCACAGCCCAGTTGACTTCGATCAATTCCCGGTAAGAAGTTATAGCTATTATTTGAGATCTGTCAGATGTGTTGGGTTCTTCAGGTACTACTACAATATTTTCTTATTTTTCACGTGGGACGTCATGACTATGTCCAGGAAAAGATTCTTTATCGGCGACATTTTGTGTATTAATATACTTTCCTATTTCATAATGAGAACAATATCTTTCAAATTTTACACAGCTATATCGTCTTAAAGGTATCTTTAATCCAGTCTTCTTTTGCTTTCAGTATGATGTAAGCCTACAATTACTTTGGAATCAAGTATCCTAGGCGAGTCATTTATCAACACAGATGGAGATAAGTCTCTGCAAGATGAAAAAAGATGTATTCAGACAGAATTAGATCGTCTGCTTGAGACTGGATGAGAATGTATGGGGGTAGTTGTCTCCGATCATACGCCGCCACTATATGGCTAATTTTTGACTTAGACATAGTATAATAAACAATACGTTATATAAATTAACACAGTTGAAGAATGTAAATAGTTTTAAGCTTTTGCCTAAAATATAGTTGATAAAAATGATAAATACTTGCTTTTGCCATTTTTGTAAATGGCACGTAGACATAACATATTTCTTTTAAGGTACAAATATATGCTATAATAGTTTGAGCAGGCGTTTAATAAATATATTATTACTTTATACAGCACTTTGTAAATGGCACGTAGACACAACATATTTAAAGTACAAATATTTGCTATAACATTTTTAGCAGGCGTTTAATAAATATATTATTACTTTATGCAGGATATATTATTTTGGAATTAAGGATTTTAGGCCCAAATAATTCAGAATATTTAATAAAATATATGAAATTGGAGTGGTGCAGAGCTATGTTATCTATAACACATACATGGAAATAAAATAGAAGTGTCGGTCTGTAATATTGATAAAATCTACCTTTTACTTCGTAACACATTCGTACAACCATTAATAATTTTTTTTGTCTGCCTGGCATCTTCCACATGGCTGAACCAATTGTAAAGAAACTTAAAGAACGATAAAGAACAATGCCAAGAGTAATCTAGGTTATATTTTATAAGAAAAATTTACAGATAAAATAAATTTTCTTTAATTATCTTATATCTTAATAAAACCACATTAATATAGGTTGTATAACTAGGCTAAGCACGGGTGGGTCGCTATTTTATTTAATAAAATATTTAGGCGTATTTCAATGTTTCGGGCGTTAAGCAGTACCCATACTTTATTTGTTATTCATAAACGTACATCTAGCGTCAAAAAAGCAGAGCCCAAATAGCATCAAGCTATTTGGACCAAGTGTGTTAGTTACTTAGTTATAGAAAAAAGTCGTGCTGGGAGGCTAGAACAATCTCCTATAAAATCATAAACCCAATAACCCGTTAGTCGCCTTTTACAACATGCTAGGCAAGTAACATATTATTTGGTACATTATTTTTTGTTCAAGTCTCACATAAATAGTGGTAACATAATATAATATTATTATAACTCTACGTATAAGGTTATTCTCATTTTTACATATATTTTGTGAAATTGTATTAAAAATGAAATAGTATTATTTCTGGAAGCCTATCCACAATAATTAAGGGAAGTGAGTTATATAACTTAATAGAATTTTTATGAAAACTTAAGAAAATAGATATTTTTTCATCTTTAAGAAAGTGACGGAAACGTCACCTCAGTCACGTCTATGTCGTAAGCAACATCAATTTATGATATTAAAGAAGAAAATAAAATATTAATATCAATAATAAATTAATTAATTCATATTTTATTACGTTTAAACATTAAATAAACCATCTAAATCACCAAATAATTAAAACAAATATAATAATTGATCCTAAATATTTCATAACTATTGTGTATTTTTTTTTCATTTATTTATAACATTATAATACGAGTAGATATAAGGGTTACATCTATTTAACTTGTAAAAAAACCGTGAGGTTTGTCCGCAAGTTACAGTCTCACACATAATACAAGGTTATAATACAATCATCTAATCTAGGGTTGCTTACAAACAGTGACAATAATATTAAGTATGTACATACATGTTTTAATTGAAAAATTACAACTCACAATTAATTCCAAATCACCGCGCTGAACGGGCCATATCGCTTGAGAACCGATTTCGATGATCCCACGAGTGTGGGCGAGAGAATTAGATCATTCTTATTTATCGAGCGGGTTATCTAGCAGAAGTTTTATACAGATTGCTGCAATAGCTGTGGGTTTATATTAGTTTTTTTATTTTTATTTTATTATTATTTAAACTTTTTCATTATTTATTTATCTACATTTAAGTATGCAAATATAAATGTTTATTATTTAAATATATAAGAAATATAATTATGTACATATACACGTGCATACACCGCATGTCGAATATCTTAAAAGTAAAATTATTTTATCCTCCAAGAAAATTAACACAAACTGTCACACAAATAGCTGCACTTACTGCATATCATAAATACGTTGCCACCAACTTAACCCATATATGCCCAGGAGGCTGTTAATGACCCATTCTACTTACTTCGATGAAAATGCGTAGCGAAAGAAAACGGTAATAAATTATTTGTGAGCGCCATCTTCTGCTTATCTAAAGTACTAGTTCATACATGCGCATCATCCGTACTCCGGCAAGAGTGCTAGTTCGACAGATGGAAAGTTAAAATTCAGTTGAGTTTTTTCGCAACCAAATTGTTCACCCGCGCTAGCAAAAATGTAAGTGTTACGGCCTACAGCTTCCCCTGCTAATGTGGAATATCCCGGGGCCCATTAGCGGAAGATTCAACGAGCAGCCGCAGGTCGGGCCCCAAATGGCCACATGGAAAGATGTCCCATCATACTAAACTATATGGGAAAATGCTAGGAAAATATAGTACGTATCTGTTTCCGACTCTAAGATCGCCCCAAGGCTCGGTCAGGCCGTAAGTGAGTGTATGGTGCATGGCAAGTAGTGTTTAGTGATGTGTATATGTCTGAGACCTGGACCAGTTGAGATGACCGGCAGCGGCCGATTTCCAGGCTGCCCCACAATGCTGCATCACTCCAGCTGTCTTCCCCGCTGGACCATTTCTTTCTTCCTGTCACTATTACAGTCTATTAACTTCATTGTTCATTTAAAACTTTCACTGTCCGGTTTCCCGACACAATAGTAAGACAATAGCAGTGCCCTATATGTAGTGCACGGGACAGCAAAAGGGTTAACTAACTTAAACTCGCCTAATTCCACATTCATCGTAGAATCGAACACGTGATACCGAGACAGTAACGGACAGTAGTTCAAAGTTCTACACTCAATGTCCCGGATTCACTTATCGCCAAATTTAAATAGGGAACTAACGCGATCTCTTCATGAGTCACACGGTTCAGCGTTAAACACAACTAAGTTCCTTCGTTCGAAATTTAACACCACGCTGCGATGAGAATTTTAAATACGCCTCGTTGAGAAGAAAAACTAACAAAGCAGCCAACACACAAAAAAGGGCACTTAACGCGACGGCACAATTACAATGATTTCCAGACAATCAACCGGGAGACGCTCTCGAACAAGGAATGCGCGGTTCGAATCCTAGGACCGGATAACTAGGCGCGCGCGTGCGAAATTCCACGTCACCCGAGCAAGTTAAATGTTTAAAAATTCACTTCAATCGCAATCACTATATAATTTGCACAATTAATTTGAAAGAAGTTACTTTAATCATTACAACAGAATAAAAGCCTCTTGTCCAGGAACTTAAACTCTAGACAACCGAATCCGAGGCGGTTTTCACGAAACCCAATTACGTAGCGAAGTCACGCACACAAAATCCAAAATTCCAGACCCTATCCAAAAAACCCGGTCTCGCGCAACCTCAGTGGCGGGCATCAGAAAACACTAATTAACT
This sequence comes from Parnassius glacialis, assembly GCA_033319125.1. Lineage (NCBI taxonomy): Eukaryota > Metazoa > Arthropoda > Insecta > Lepidoptera > Papilionidae > Parnassius > Parnassius glacialis. The sequence goes on along the minus strand of JAVANC010000023.1, from coordinate 23,088,028 downwards.
GCGCAGCCGCCGTCGAGCTACTGTCTCTTCGCCCACGCGTCGAGCTACTGCAAGCCGCACACGGCCGCCCCACCTGGCGGCGTTTACCTCACCTACGTACCATCGGGTGACGCGCCAGCTCGAACGCGATTGGGTGGCGACTCAAAATGATCATTTTTGGCCTAAACAGTAAGTATTCTTTATACAAACTTTCTTTTACATAACTTATGCATGTATATGTAACTTTAGAATATTTCTAGGCTTTTTTGATAAAATTTTGCGATAATCATATTTATTTAACAAGTTAATGTAGAAAATATGTTGGTGGGTCGCTATCGACCCCATGAGCATATAAGATACTTATATTTGGTGTTTTGCAGGTCTCGTCGATTACTTTCCACTACTGAAATAGCATTACCAACATTACCAACGGATTAGTAAGCTGAAGTGGCAATGGGCCGGCCATATATATAGCTCGAAGAACCGACAAACGATGGGGAAGAAAGGTTCTCGAGTGGCAGCCTCGTACCGGCAGGCGAAGTGTTGGGCGTCCCCCCACTAGATGGAGTGACGACCTGGTAAGATATGCAAAAAGTCGATGGATGCAGGTGGCTCAGGACCGTGCTTTGTGGCATTCCTTGGGGGAGGCCTATGTTCAGCAGTGGACTTGTGAAGGGCTGTAATGATGATGATGAATGATGACTGAAATAGCTGACACAAACACTCGAAGCTTTGAAGGAGGTGGAAGACATTCAAGGTATAGATGTTTATACAGATCCACCATGTAACGGTGAAATTTCTGATGGTGACTCGGGGGAAGAAGACTGTTGCGATTTTGATAGATTGAATCGGCACCAACTTCTCGCGCATGCTGAGCTAGTAATTCACACGTCGAAAGATGACTAGCATGTTGAAATCGAGGCTATTGAACCTGAAATCTCTTCTCCTCAACCAGCTGTTACAATAAGTAATGAGCAACTCAGGCAACCGACGACCAGTTAAGACAGGCCTTCTACTAGTCAAGAGCAGTCTAGTAGCAGTACTACTAGTAGCAGGTCAGGCGCATGTCCATTACTTCAACAGAAACCAAGACGATGGACCAAGAGAGACTTAAATTTACCACAAAATGTCTGGGTTCAACCACCTCCTCGAACCGTACTAACTTTGAGTAAAGATAGTGAACCTTTAGAGTTTTTTGATTTGTTTTTTAGTGAAGATGTAATTCGACATCTTGTGAGACATTCTGTTATATATGCAGTGCAACAGGACCCCAATACAAAGTTTACTTTGTCAGGAGATGATATTTACTGGTTTCTAGGAATTCTCATTCTTAGTGGTTATGTACCTTTACCCAGACGTCGAATATTTTGGGAAACAAATGAAGACGCTCACAATGTTCTTGTTTTAAAGTCAATGCGTTTCATCGTTTTGAGGAAATATTCAAATATTTTCATGCAGCAGACAATAATAATTTGCACCCAAATGACAAAATGGCTTAAGTTCGACCATTGCTTAATTTTCTGAATGAACAATTCTTGATGTATGCACCTATATAACAAAATTGCAGTAAAGACGAGTCAATGATCCCATGTTATGGCCGCCATGTATGCAAGCAGCATATACATGGCAAGCCCATACGGTTCGGATTTAAAGCTTGGACGGCTGCTACACGACTAGGGTACTGTCTTCATGCAGATTTATATGAGGGAAAATCTAAACAACGATCCACTGGACTTGGAGAACACGTAGTTACTAAGATGATGGAAGCTATGAAAAAAGGAATACCCTGAAACCCAATTTTCAGTTCTTTGTGACAATTTTTTTACCTCACCAACTCTTATAAACAATTTGCAGGACAAGAATATCAAGGTAATAGGCTCTGTGCGCCAAAATAGGATTGATAAATGTCCGTTAATGGATGTCAAGTCTGTCAAAATGCAGCAAAGAGGCTACTACGACTACCGTTTGGACACTAATGACCAAATATGTGCTGTACGCTGGAATGACAACAGTGTTGTTACTTTACTCTCCAATGAATACGGTGTTCATCCAATTCAAAAAGCAAAACGCAATTCGGCAGTCGAGAAAAAAAGGTTGATATTCAGCAGCCTTATGTAGATCAACAGTATAATCGTTTAATGGGTGCAGTCGATAGACTAGTTGCCAATGTTGGGACATGCAGAATTGCAATTAGAGGTAAAAAATGGTATTCTAGCATAATAATGTGGATGATTGATGTAACCGTCAATAATTCTAGCTAGCTAGATCAATGGGTGCTGAAGTTGACACTTTGGAGTTTAATTGAGCGTTCCTTGTTACAGAAGTATGGAGCGCCAAGACTTCACCCAGGACCACCGACACTGCCTGTTTTTCACAGTAATTTTCCTATGTCAGTTCGGAAGCACGATGCAGATCACTTGATCATAACAGGTCAAGCACGAAAACATTGTGCTGTTTGTAAAAACAAAACCACCAAAATATGTAAAAAAGGTGGTATAAATCTACATGACAAGTGTTTTGCCAATTTTCATGAATAATTTTGTTACGTTTGTTATGAATTAAAACTAAAACATTTTCTTTCATTTTATTTTGATGTTGGATTTCCATACAAATATGTAAGTTTATTTGCCCAGTGGGTGGTTTCCAAAATTGAAAACCTGAATTTACTGCCTTTTGCTAGTATCTAGCACAATTTTATGCACTTAATCCAAAAATCATAAAAATCGTTGCTAAAAAAGTTACGGGCACATATGGGTTAAGATAATATTATATCATACATTGGAGAGGCGCGGCTAATGTTAACCTGTTGCCATTGTTTTGTATGTAAAAGTGTCTCAGGACAATGTTTGGTGCCAAACAAACAGATAGTTGCAGACCTCTGTTTGAAAAATTAAGAATTATAAATTTAACCTCATTGTATATACACCAAGCCTGCTTATTTGTCAAAAGTTATTTACATTATTTTAACTCGCACATTGTTAAAAACCTGAGGCAAACAAAGAATATTTTTTTATGGCAACCTTACAATTACTGCCAACCTGCAGTCAATAAATAATACTTGTAAGAAACGACGAACAATAAAAATGAGAACTATGATTCTGATTAAAAACCGAATAAAATTAAGAACTAATGAACTATCAAATGACTTGGACTGAAGTTTATTAAACAAATGAAAAATATTATGTAAAATTAAAATTAAACTGAACTCATTACAACACATAAATATCAAATAAAACTATATAAAGGCTAGTCAGTATATTGAACGCATTACTGAAATCCAGCAAGGTCATGACTGTGAGTTGTTTATTATCCATACCCCACCGTATGTCATCAGTAACTTTGATTAAGGCGGTAGCCGTACTATGACCAGGACGGAAACCAGATTGTAAGGTATTCAATAAATTGTGCTTATTAAGGATAAGGGTCAGCTGTTGACAAATAAGTTTTTCAAGGACTTTAGAAAGGAAAGGTAAGATCGATATGGGACGGAAATCGAGAGGTTGACGGGATTAGATCTCTTTGGAAGGGGTATAATATGAGCACTCTTCCAGGCTTGAGGGAATTTAGAGGAAGAGACACAAGCATTGAGTGAATAAGTGATAATGGGAGTAATAACATCAAGGAGAGGAACAATCATATTACGGCTAATGTTGTCACTACCAACAGCATTTGAGGAGATGGATAATATGGTCTTCTTAACATCACATTCCGTAAACTGACTAAAAACGAACGGAGGATAATTAGGAGTCGGAGTAACAGAAAGCGAATGAAGTGTTTGCAGTTTATGTTTGCTATCAACAGAGCTAGAAGGATTAGAAAAATGTTGATTTAATAGCTCAAAGTCAACACTTGGAGGTGAAGCATTTAGGGATGTTCTACCAACTCCAACAGTTTTGAGAAACTTCCACACCCTAGATGAGTCGCCTTTCTCGACTGATGTATGAATATGGCGTCGTTGCGCATCTCTACATAATGTGTTGCATCGATTCCTGATTTTGCCGTATTTCCTTACGTTTTCCTCTGTTTTATTCCTCTTAAGCTTTGACAATACCGCCTATCTGCTTTGTTTGGCACCAAACATTGTCCTGTGACACTTTTACATACATAAATTTTACATAAATATAACAAGGTGTACAGTCGGTCTGACACCACTCCTTCTCCAGCCCTTAGCATTTCGAGAGATAGTCTATCATATTTGGCTGCCTTACCAGATTTCATACTTTTCATTGCTTTCATTATTTTTATGTTTTTTTGTCTCTATCTGGTTCTTCGTTTTTTACGAATTTATATTTCACTTAATTAAAACGTTTCATCACTCATAAACACGCTTTCAAAACCTTATCTCCTTAAACTCTAAACTTCGTCATTCAGAATACAGCTATTATGGTCTCGTATAACATTTATTCTAGGTTGTTTTGAATGTCCCCTGGAAGTTCTTACGAGAATCCAGAACATTTAAATATTTGCCTGGAAGTTATCCAATATTTTTCTTATCCGTTATTTCTTGCTTTTTCCTTTCAAATACTTCTTTTACTCTCTTAGTTAGATGTCTAAACACTGCCTTTTTTTCTTTCAATGTCATCATTCATATCGCTAGAATTACTAGTCTTAGTTGCTAGTAAATCTAGCCATGCTTTCTTCTGTGCTTCAACTTTGATCCGTACCTAATCATCCTACCATAGCGTTTTATTTTTCCTTTCATTCGTTATCTTACTTACACCCCATACTTCGGTAGCTGCATCTACTAAACCTTTCTTGACATTATACAACAATTAAATACACACAGTCTCCTAGTCTTAATCATTCATTCACAATTCATTCATACCAATTATATGTTCTCTCAATCTTATTTGAACTTGTCTTTCACACCTTCATCTTGAAACCTTTCTGTTCTTATACGCTGTAACGCAGTGGTAGAAACAGATATCCGATGCCATCAACGTGTGAATAGATCATTAATTCGGCATAGGACCAAGTACTGATCCGTCCCTACGTTGGCGCTCCTCATCTTTCATCCACAATTATAAAATCTACCATGCTTCTATCATAAACTCTTTCCCGTGTAGACATGTGAATGTTCTTATGACAAAAGAAAGTGTACTTCACAAAAATATTCGTATTCACACACACCAACCCTTTTATTAAAATCTCCTAATACAACATTATTTTCATTAAGTGGTAAAGCCATGCTGCAGCTATATTACTGGTATAGTTGTAACATGAATGGGTCGGCTCGACCGGGGAAGGACCACGCTCTAACTGAATACTAGCATAAAATAGCAGCTTAACGCTGCTTTATTTCGTATGGTGAGTTTATTATTCCATCTTAATCCTCACGGGTGACAACACATCTACATTTTGATTCGTAATCGTGGATAGGGCCTAGGATTTTGATTCGTAATCGTCGATTGGGCCACAGCAACCACTTACCCTCAGGTGGACTGTGTGCTCGTTTGTCACCCTTGTTCTATAAAATAACCCTTGCATTTCATTAGCACCATCCTTACCAACTCCTAAAACTGCTCTTGGATATATATTATTATATTGGATAGGCTTAAACATATCTGGGGCGTAGACTCCTAGAACAAACATTTTCTTTAAGCCCAGTTTCATTCGTCATACTCTTTCACACAATGACCCATTCTTTCTGAAAGCATAATACCAACTCCCCTGGCATACCCGCTCGGTTGCGTCTACACCAGATCAGTGCGCGGTATACATGCCACGTGTAGTGGCATACTTTTCCTTCCGTTTCGTCTCAATTACACATAACACATTTATTCCTAAATCATACATCATATCGCATGTTTCATCCATCTTATCTTCACATAAATTCAACGTTGCCACACGGGCTTCCGCAATCCACTTTTCGCCCCTCCGGGGGACAGAACGTGACGGGTGGCTAACCTCGTCGCCGGTTTTCCTCCCGGAGATTCTTCACACCCCTGCCCCATTAAATGGGCGCCAGGAACTTGGGGCCATTTCGTTATTTTTTTGCCTAATGGTGCGAAATTAGCGGGTGGTATTTTTAACGCCGCTACCACGTGGCGAGGAGCCGAGTCTGTTCTTTCGGTTTTGTGACTTGTTTAGCACCACCCAAGGGACACGAGTAGGGTGGGCCTAGCATTAGGTGGTCGAACCCAACCGACGCGAGCGACTCATCCCGCTGTATTTTTTTTAAAATTTTTATTTAAACTTAGTGCATATGTTATCATATATAGTGCATATAAATCGTTGCTAAAAAAGTTACGGGCACATATGGGTTAAGATAATATTATATCATACATTGGAGAGGCGCGGCTAATGTTAACCTGTTGCCATTGTTTTGTATGTAAAAGTGTCTCAGGACAATGTTTGGTGCCAAACAAACAGATAGTTGCAGACCTCTGTTTGAAAAATTAAGAATTATAAATTAAACCTCATTGTATATACACCAAGCCTGCTTATTTGTCAAAAGTTATTTACATTATTTTAACTCGCACATTGTTAAAAACCTGAGGCAAACAAAGAATATTTTTTTATGGCAACCTTACAATTACTGCCAACCTGCAGTCAATAAATAATACTTGTAAGAAACGACGAACAATAAAAATGAGAACTATGATTCTGATTAAAAACCGAATAAAATTAAGAACTAATGAACTATCAAATGACTTGGACTGAAGTTTATTAAACAAATGAAAAATATTATGTAAAATTAAAATTAAACTGAACTCATTACAACACATAAATATCAAATAAAACTATATAAAGGCTAGTCAGTATATTGAACGCATTACTGAAATCCAGCAAGGTCATGACTGTGAGTTGTTTATTATCCATACCCCACCGTATGTCATCAGTAACTTTGATTAAGGCGGTAGCCGTACTATGACCAGGACGGAAACCAGATTGTAAGGTATTCAATAAATTGTGCTTATTAAGGATAAGGGTCAGCTGTTGACAAATAAGTTTTTCAAGGACTTTAGAAAGGAAAGGTAAGATCGATATGGGACGGAAATCGAGAGGTTGACGGGATTAGATCTCTTTGGAAGGGGTATAATATGAGCACTCTTCCAGGCTTGAGGGAATTTAGAGGAAGAGACACAAGCATTGAGTGAATAAGTGATAATGGGAGTAATAACATCAAGGAGAGGAACAATCATATTACGGCTAATGTTGTCACTACCAACAGCATTTGAGGAGATGGATAATATGGTCTTCTTAACATCACATTCCGTAAACTGACTAAAAACGAACGGAGGATAATTAGGAGTCGGAGTAACAGAAAGCGAATGAAGTGTTTGCAGTTTATGTTTGCTATCAACAGAGCTAGAAGGATTAGAAAAATGTTGATTTAATAGCTCAAAGTCAACACTTGGAGGTGAAGCATTTAGGGATGTTCTACCAACTCCAACAGTTTTGAGAAACTTCCACACCCTAGATGAGTCGCCTTTCTCGACTGATGTATGAATATGGCGTCGTTGCGCATCTCTACATAATGTGTTGCATCGATTCCTGATTTTGCCGTATTTCCTTACGTTTTCCTCTGTTTTATTCCTCTTAAGCTTTGACAATACCGCCTATCTGCTTTGTTTGGCACCAAACATTGTCCTGTGACACTTTTACATACATAAATTTTACATAAATATAACAAGGTGTACAGTCGGTCTGACACCACTCCTTCTCCAGCCCTTAGCATTTCGAGAGATAGTCTATCATATTTGGCTGCCTTACCAGATTTCATACTTTTCATTGCTTTCATTATTTTTATGTACTTTTGTCTCTATCTGGTTCTTCGTTTTTTACGAATTTATATTTCACTTAATTAAAACGTTTCATCACTCATAAACACGCTTTCAAAACCTTATCTCCTTAAACTCTAAACTTCGTCATTCAGAATACAGCTATTATGGTCTCGTATAACATTTATTCTAGGTTGTTTTGAATGTCCCCTGGAAGTTCTTACGAGAATCCAGAACATTTAAATATTTGCCTGGAAGTTATCCAATATTTTTCTTATCCGTTATTTCTTGCTTTTTCCTTTCAAATACTTCTTTTACTCTCTTAGTTAGATGTCTAAACACTGCCTTTTTTTCTTTCAATGTCATCATTCATATCGCTAGAATTACTAGTCTTAGTTGCTAGTAAATCTAGCCATGCTTTCTTCTGTGCTTCAACTTTGATCCGTACCTAATCATCCTACCATAGCGTTTTATTTTTCCTTTCATTCGTTATCTTACTTACACCCCATACTTCGGTAGCTGCATCTACTAAACCTTTCTTGACATTATACAACAATTAAATACACACAGTCTCCTAGTCTTAATCATTCATTCACAATTCATTCATACCAATTATATGTTCTCTCAATCTTATTTGAACTTGTCTTTCACACCTTCATCTTGAAACCTTTCTGTTCTTATACGCTGTAACGCAGTGGTAGAAACAGATATCCGATGCCATCAACGTGTGAATAGATCATTAATTCGGCATAGGACCAAGTACTGATCCGTCCCTACGTTGGCGCTCCTCATCTTTCATCCACAATTATAAAATCTACCATGCTTCTATCATAAACTCTTTCCCGTGTAGACATGTGAATGTTCTTATGACAAAAGAAAGTGTACTTCACAAAAATATTCGTATTCACACACACCAACCCTTTTATTAAAATCTCCTAATACAACATTATTTTCATTAAGTGGTAAAGCCATGCTGCAGCTATATTACTGGTATAGTTGTAACATGAATGGGTCGGCTCGACCGGGGAAGGACCACGCTCTAACTGAATACTAGCATAAAATAGCAGCTTAACGCTGCTTTATTTCGTATGGTGAGTTTATTATTCCATCTTAATCCTCACGGGTGACAACACATCTACATTTTGATTCGTAATCGTGGATAGGGCCTAGGATTTTGATTCGTAATCGTCGATTGGGCCACAGCAACCACTTACCCTCAGGTGGACTGTGTGCTCGTTTGTCACCCTTGTTCTATAAAATAACCCTTGCATTTCATTAGCACCATCCTTACCAACTCCTAAAACTGCTCTTGGATATATATTATTATATTGGATAGGCTTAAACATATCTGGGGCGTAGACTCCTAGAACAAACATTTTCTTTAAGCCCAGTTTCATTCGTCATACTCTTTCACACAATGACCCATTCTTTCTGAAAGCATAATACCAACTCCCCTGGCATACCCGCTCGGTTGCGTCTACACCAGATCAGTGCGCGGTATACATGCCACGTGTAGTGGCATACTTTTCCTTCCGTTTCGTCTCAATTACACATAACACATTTATTCCTAAATCATACATCATATCGCATGTTTCATCCATCTTATCTTCACATAAATTCAACGTTGCCACACGGGCTTCCGCAATCCACTTTTCGCCCCTCCGGGGGACAGAACGTGACGGGTGGCTAACCTCGTCGCCGGTTTTCCTCCCGGAGATTCTTCACACCCCTGCCCCATTAAATGGGCGCCAGGAACTTGGGGCCATTTCGTTATTTTTTTGCCTAATGGTGCGAAATTAGCGGGTGGTATTTTTAACGCCGCTACCACGTGGCGAGGAGCCGAGTCTGTTCTTTCGGTTTTGTGACTTGTTTAGCACCACCCAAGGGACACGAGTAGGGTGGGCCTAGCATTAGGTGGTCGAACCCAACCGACGCGAGCGACTCATCCCGCTGTATTTTTTTTAAAATTTTTATTTAAACTTAGTGCATATGTTTAAGTATAAATAATTTTAAATAATACCATAAAAGTATTATATAGTATTTATTACCATTGAAAAAAAAATTATTCTTTTTACATTTTGATATTTGTATACAACTTGAAGGAAGAAAACCCAGAATTATAAATTGACGGCTCCGGGAAGCAGTGGCTTAGCAATGAGTTGCAGCGCCAAGGGCCGCGGGTTCGAATCTCGCACGGCATAACTATTTGTACAAATAATTGTTTCCGGATCTGGATGTTTGTCCTTGTGAAATTTATGTATGTAAACTGCCCCCACGATACAGGATGAAATCCTAGTGTTCAAACAAAATAAAAAAATATAATGTTATCTATTTTTTCAAACTGTTTCAATAGTTTTACATTCTCTCTTCAAAATGTTATCAACTGACTTCAAAAAGGAGGAGGTTTGCAATCCGTCGGAATCTCTTTTTTATGTATGTTCACCGATTAATCGCAGCGCCTGAACCGATTTGGAAAGTCCTTTTTTTGGTCCTATTTAAATTTTATAGAAATCGGTCGAACGGTTTTAAAAAAAAAACAGTAATAAATTATATTTATATTGAAGTCGGTTGTAAAAGAAAATTAATTTTACCACGCCTAAGACGGAGAATAAAGTCATAAGAACATCACTTCGAATTTATTTTGGTGCGGGGTGGAGGTTCTGTCATAAAGATTTTTTGCCTTAATTGAACATATTCAGGTTATTTCCTTGACTATTACATCCATGAGACCTCAAAACCAGAAAGCTTATACAACAGTCACGCAAAACACTCTGCACTCATTGCTATTGTAGCCTGTATTTTTGCGATGTTTTAATAATAATGTTAAATTTCTAAAATGCCTTATTAACCATTAAAATCAACTAAATTATGTAAATGATTTTATTTAAACAGTTTCTTCCACAAAGCATATCTGCAACGACTACGATCCATCAATCATAGACAGATTAAATACCGTGAGTAAAACGGACAAAATAATTTAGGTACTATCTTGCATACAACTCCAAAATTGCTTTTGTTAAAACAAAATAAGGACGCTTTCTCATGGTCTTTTATTACATTTTATACTCATAGAAATAACATAAACCAGAAGTGCTGTGGTCGCATGCATCAGTTTTGGGTTTCATTTTAATGTTTTACGCAAAAAAATACATATGGGCATATTTAATTTTTAATTATATATGTATAAGAAAAACCTTACCTCCCTTTTATCTTATACTGTGAACGTGTCACGTATATCTGTACCATAGACTTGACTCGCCAACATGTTGTAAATCTATGATTGTTACAACAACCTAACAAAAGATCCGAAACATTTTTTTGTGTAGGCGCAAAGTGCGTAAAAGTACAAAATAAAATATTATATGACAAATTCCATATTTAACAGTGGTAGAGCCACGCGGCAGCTTTTGCAGTCGCACGGATGGGCCGGCTCGAACCGGGGTGGTACCACGACCTCACAGAATACCAGCGTGAAGTAGAGGTTTACCTCTGCGTTTCGCTTGGTGAGTGCAGGTGGCCGGAGGCCCTTTTTACTTGAAATGAGGCATTCCATCTTAGTCCTCACGGGTGACAACGCATCTGCATTTTGATTTTTAATAGAGGATAGATGTAGATGTCTATGAGCCGCAGCAACCACTTACCATCAGGTGGACTGTGTGCTCGTTTGTCACTCTTATCCTATAAAAAAAAAAAAAAAAAAAATATTATATATTAATTTGATTTAAGTTTCTGATTTACTAATGTCTTAGTTGAAACTTTTCTTACTAAATATAACAATATAACAGAACATAGTCCAATAATAAAACAGAGAGAAAATAACAAAATCAAAAGTAATTGAACTTCATAATATTCTATCCAAGTTAAGTTCGCAGCAGGGCCCCGTAAATGCTCAGCTCCTCCATGCCGAAGCACGTGCTCTGTCCACCACACTGCTCGCTCTAGTGAACTTTGTGGCTGGTCGTGCATTAATGACCGGAGGCGTTTAATATTATGACGATAGCTGTAAAATTTATAAAATTATTGTACTGATAAAATTACAGACAAAGTACCGCTTATATTTAGTATAGTACACTGTACTTATATTATAAACTATTATACACAAATATTTTTTATATCACAAACATATGTCTTAAACGTTGATATAAAACAAAATGACATAAACACAATGATATAATAACAACCTATTTAGAAAAATTCTCATCACGAGATCTGTAAATTTATACGCCCGATTGACTTAAAATTTGGCATATAGACTCTTTTCTCGACTTAGACATCCAATAAGACATTTTGAAAAATTCAACCTATTAGGGGGTGAAATATGGTATTACAACTCGTATAATTACATTTACTACGCTAAGTAGTCAGTGGTGCGCATGTTCGCAATGGTGTAACTTATGAACGACTTGACCGATTGCAGTTATATTATACAGGCAACACAAACACACCCGTCAAGGCAGTCATCACAAATCTAGCATGCGGCAATACATATTTTAACGACCCACCCCCCTTTTCTCTTCTCTCTCTTCTGTATACTTATTCTTGTTTCTCTTTAGAATCTATATCTATAAGATATATAAATTATATCTAATTACGTGACCAGTATATTTTGATCTTTCTAAAGGTTTAAATATAGGCCGTTTAATAAATTTATGGCGTGATCGTCTTAGTTATGATCCTTATTTACGTTGTGTTTGTACAGTAACTTAGTTCTTTTAGGTGTATCTTGTAAGAATAAATATCCAAGAGAGCAATCGAAAGCTGTTGGTAGCGTCTTATAAGCTTAAGAACCCCGTTCACTAAGACAGAGCTCAAATAATTAAAAATTAAAAATTTTGTACAGCCGACTTCAATATAAGCGACTTCAATTTAGGTTATTTAAGAATAACTCAATAACCATTGGTTTGACCTTGATCAAATTCATATGGGCCACACGAAAACTATCAGCTTTCATATAAAAAAAGAATCAACGAAATCGGTTCGCCCAGTACAAAGTTATGAGGTAACAAACATAAAAAAAACATACACTCGAATTGAGTAACGTCTCCTTTTTGGAAGTCGGCAGAAAAGTTAAGAACAATAAATTGTCCCTATTCCACTTGTATCAGGTTCACAACAGTCAATTCCTTCCGCCGTTTCCAAGCGGGAAGGGATTAACCCTTCGCGCTTGGAAAAGGCTCACAATATTTATATCAAATACCAGATTCAAGGGCTTCGCTCTCCCACATTTAAAAAAATGTGGAGGAGGTACACGGCTGCGCACACGCCGTGCACGGTGAGCACCAACTATTTTAATGCACTCCCCCCGAAGGGTACGCTAAGTTGGGAACTGGACCGTAGTCCACAACAAAATAACTGACGAACCAGTAAAAGAGCACTTGGCCCCTTGATAGTGCGTAAGCACAAACATCAACCGAAGTCGCGCATATCAATGCGTGTAAACGCCATACAGAATACGACCAAACCTAGCCACAGTGAATGTACGTCACACGGGTTAGGAAACAACAGGCACACTGGCCATAAAAAACCCTCTGTGAGCGCCACCACCTGCCAGACCGCCGTTCCTGCAGACGTGATGTAAGTGTAAGGCATCACCACCAATTGCATGTTCAGCACGGCCAATTGGCCGCAAAGCGTGTCATGAGTCTACCGCTCCCCTCAAGGGAATGGGGTCCCACGATGCGCGGCATTCGGCCGCATCCTTGAGAGCCTCCTCAGATTCTCCCTTCAGTGACCACCTGCATGAGGTCGACACATATGCTCCACCAACCAATAAAATGGCAGATATAACCAATAGGCAGTGATAAAATAATAGTTATAATTCGCTATCAGAAAGGGTTTGTGTCACTGACGTTGAGTATATCCAGTTTTTGATCATGTTTGTCTCACCAACCAACAAGTTGCCTTCAATCTTCCAAAGGTTGGAACTTTATAGAGATATATTATTAATTTTTTATATAAAAAATCATGGAGGACAGACAGTCTGCAGCCCCGCAATGAAGGGACCCGACATGAGGAAAAGCTACTTATGTTGTGAGGTTGTGGGAGCGCCATTGAGAATAGCGACCCGCCAAACAATTATCGTAGAGACGCAATGCTGCAGAACGCAACAAGCATCAATACGACTATAGTCGGGCTTACACCATCCCAAGGTCCCCCATATAGTCCCAGCAGACATCACCAGCCACACCTCCATCGACCAGAACCACAAGATGCGTCGAATCAGGTGCAGCACACCCGCAGATCCATCAAAAGACAATACTGCAAGTAGCAGTAAGCATCAATGCAACTATCATACGGATGGCGCCCCCTCACAACACACCCATATGATCCCTATCGACTTTGGTAACAAAATTGATAATGTTGTTAACTAAAAATACCACCAACGCATCATAGTGGCATGGTACTAAGACGTCAGTAGCCAAAACTCCACGTATCATAGCGCTATTGCACTAAGATATGGAGTTGAGTATGCTTGTTGCACTTTAAAGTACTACCAAACACACTTACCCTAATCCGAAAGAAAACCGACGTATCATAAAGCTATGCGCTAAGACGCCGCCCACAAACGGTAGGGATGTGCGATGTCCACGGGAAAGTCGTATTGCTACAACAAACCCGCTTACCACCAGCACTAAGATATGTTTAGGACACGTCGGTTAGCGAGTCCAAGTTTACCTCGGTCTCGGAGGCTGCGAAGCAACCTACACGCCACTATAATAATCCTTTTCAAGTCCCATTTCTTTCAAAATAATGCTTTTACATATTTGAGCCCTTCCACATATTTGCTTTATTTCATAGACCATACTATTGTATGTCTTATTCATATGGGACTTCAAGTCATAACTCTGCTATCATAATGCTTATGCAACATACAGACCTATATTAATGCTTTGGTTCGTTAGACCTTACTTTCATAAGTCCCTAATATAGGTCTAGTCATTGTGCAACCTTATTACTAGCAGTCGATCAGCCGACCACCCCATATATATGTACAACCTTGGGTATGTGTCTCCGGCAATGCCGCAATATAAGGGAACATTACAAGAACACCTTCATCAAATTGAGAAATTTTATGATTATTACAAGAACACTTTCAACAACTTAGAAAATTTAGATCCATTTTTTCTATTATATTACAAATGTTATTTATCTTTACAATTGCAATATAATCGATTGTATTTATATGATTTAATACATTTTGAATATTTTAAGCAGAGTTTTAATAAATTTAGAGATTTTTAGAGACAATTTATGCGTTTACTAATACTATAATATTCAATATTTCAAATGAATATATTTGAACTTTATGCTTATTATTTGCGTTTTAATTGTTTAAAATATAATTTCTATGACATTTTTAAATGTCTTTATATTGAATTGAATTATTATTTATTAATAATAATTATAAAGCCTCACAGCATGATAACGAAGGACTTACTGATTTGAAAATCACTACTCGAAAAAAACTTAACAAGCCACCAACGCCTACAATGGCTGCCAGCACCGATGCCATCCAACAGTAGTAGCAACTTGACGGAAAGCCCCCTTCGTGCATAATAAAACAAGAACTGTCAATTACGATTGAATAACTAGTCACGACTCAACTAAACACAATAAATTAACAAATATCGAGATTTCATGAGTGCATGAATTTCATAAACACATATGAAGAAATGAATGTGGCAATGGCAGAAAAATCAACTGTTATCTAAATTAAAAAAAAGAAAATGATCAACTGAATGCATCGGTGAAGAACCTCAGCACCAGATTAAATAATGTCGAATCCCATATGGGAGAATGTAATTTCGAAATAATGGTACCTGAATATAGGACAGAAAACTTTTTTTTAGTAGTTTGCCCCCTCTGCACGAGCATGCGGCTCACTTGATGGTAAGCGAATACCGCCGCCCATGAACAACCGCAACACCAGGGGAATTGCAGATGCGTTGCCGGCCTTTCAAAAAGGAGTAGGCTCTTTTCTTGAAGGTCCCTAGGTCGTATCGGTTCGGAAATATCGCCGGTGGTAAACTATTACACAAGGAAGTTGTGCGAGGAAGAAAACATCATCTAAATCGCACAGTGGTAGAACGCCAATCATCCAGATGGTATGAATGGTATCGGGAGATCTGCGGCGACGTGCGATCGTAAATTTGTTGGCTGGGATTAATCCGAACAATTCCTCAGAGCACCCCCCGTGATAAATGTGAAAGAAAATGCAAAGAGATGCAACATCTCTTCGCAGCGCCAATGAGTCGAACCGATCTGAAAGGACTCGGTCGTCGACGATTCGAGCCGCTCTGCGCTGCGGATGCGGTCAAATGGAAGGAGCTGGCACTGGGGAGCCCCAGCCCAGAGATGGGAACAGTATTCAATGTGAGGCCGAATCTGCGCCTTGTAAAGTTGCAGGCGTTGTGCCGGCATGAAATACTGTCCCGCTCTGCTGAGCACGCCAAGATTTTTAGAGGCCTTTTTTCTCTTCTAAGTGACCACGAAATTGCACGTTACTCGATATGTCGACGCCGAGGATTCCGATACTGGCTGAGGCTACAAGGGGAGTACCTTGAAACTGAGGAGATACGACAAAGGAGTTCTCTTTAGCGGTAAACGCGCAAACTTGTGACTTCTGAGGATTAAACTGGACTAGATTTAGTCGCCCCCAATCCGAGACTTTGTCCAGCATAGACTAGACTTCAGACACATGTTTGTTCCGGTCCGTACGACGTTTACCCGAGAAATATTGGCACGGCCGGTGTATAGAACATCACCAGTGCTGTCATCTGCATAGATATGAATGCTAGCAATTTGCAACATAGCATTTATATGCAGAAGAAACAGCGTTGTTGGTAGCACGCAGCCTTGTGGAACACCAGCGTTAATAGGCTTGTAGTCGGAGCATGCACCGTCTACAACGACCTTGATGCTCCGATCTGCAAGAAAGCTGGTGATCCAATTGCACAATTTCTCGGGAAGCCCATAGAAAGAGAGCTTCGAAATAAGCGCTTTGTGCCAAACTCGATTGAAGGACTTCGCAATGTCCAAACTAACGGCCAATGCCTCCACCTTGGACTCTACTGCCTTCGCCCTTTGAGTCAAGTAGACCAGAAGATCACCAGCTGATCGACCCCGACGATAACCGTATTAGCGGTCACTAATCAGCTGGTGATCCTCAAGGTACCGCATGAGCTGGCAGTTTATAACGGATTCCATTATTTTGGAGAACAAGGGGGTGATGGCGATAGGCTGTAGTTGGACGGGTCTGAGCGGTCGCCTTTTTTAAGGATCGGGTCGACAAAAGCTGTCTTCCATGATTTCGGAACTACGCCTAGGGAGTAGGAGTACGGGTAAAGACGCGTTAGAACCGATGCGAACTCCGGAGCACACGTCCTCAGCACAATTGGGGGGATTCCGTCAGGCCCACTCGACTTGTGTATGTCCAGGGAGAGGATTGCTCTGTGAACCGAGCGCTGTAAGAACCGCACATCCGGCATGGAGCACTCACATTGTGGGATGGTCGGGGGTGTGTTCCCCTCGTTATCAACAGCCGAGTTGGATGCAAAAAGGGAGCCTAAAAGGTCGGCTTTCTCTTTTGCGGCGTGGGCCAGTGAGTCGTCCTCCCTGTGCAGAGATGGTAGTGATGGCTTACAGAAACTCCCTTGGACAGCCTTGGCGAGAGACCAGAATGCACGGGTTCCCGAAGGAAGGCGAACTAGTTTTTCGCAAATTCTGCCTATGTGCTCTGACTTTGCCTTGGCAATAACTCTTTTGAAGGACCTGGAGGCGAAGTTATACTTCTTTTTAAGTATGCTGGTGTTTACATCCCAGGTCGCCGAAGCCGCTGCCCAGGCTTGATAATACTCCTGCTTACTGCTTAATGCAGTCTTACAGGAGCGACCAAACCAAGGCTCAGATCTGCCTGCGATGGGTACCACAGATGATGTAATAAATAGTTCCTTTCCCTGTAGCACCACATCAGTGACAGAGTCAGCAACAGCGCTGGGATCATCTGGTGAGAAGCAAACCCGCCCCCACGGGTAGGAAGCACAGAAAGACCGCATTCCGTCCCAATCCGCTGACTTGTAATGCCAAACACGGCGGCAACCTGCAGAACGCAACCGTGAGGGGAGCGTGAGTGGCACCACACTCCGGATCAGACAATGGTCTAAAGAGCCGAGAGGGGCATCGACGGAAACCTGATATCCGTCCGGAAAAGAGGTCAGTAGAAGGACCAACAGGGAAGTTGTATGATCCTCAACATCTGGAATCCGCGTAGGGGAAGTAACCAGTTGTGTCAGACCATATGCCAAGGAAAAGTCATGAAGAGATCTCCCCGCATGATCGGTTAAACGTGAATCGAGCTATTCGGCGTGGTGGGCGTTAAAATCGCCGAGGATCACGATCGCTGCGGATGGGACCTGTTCTAGCAAGGAATCTGTAGCTATTAGGACGTGGTCGATGAGTCGGTCTGTTTCGGCACTACCGCTATGCATTACCCTATAGAGGCACCCGTAGACGCGCGGATGGTCGTCGCTGTCTACGCGTAGCCAAACGATTGACAGGTCCGAAATTTAAAAACTGCCGAGGCGTCGAGAACAGATGTCCTCTCTGACGTACACGCAATCTCCAGCCCGAGGCACAAAGGAGTGCTCCAATTTGTACCTCGGGTAGGAGAGATACGAAGTATCAGCCGGAGAGGACACCTGCGTCTCGGTCAGAAAGAGCAAGGCCGGCTTTGCCGTCGCGAGATGGTATTGGACGGCGTTTAGGTTCGAGTGTTATTTCCCCTGATGTTGCAGAAATCCACGGATAGCGTGGCAGGGGGTCGCCTTGGTTTTGTTGCTCAGTTTGCCTTGAGCAGTTATTATGTTGAGTGAAATTTTGCCCCCCCCCCCCCCAGAATACGCGGGACGGCCTGAGCACCCATGCTCAGGAGTAGAATAGCATGGTCGTGAATGCTCAGCGAGGGATTTTCCAGGGGTGCTGGTACCTTCCTATGGTAGTCTATGATGTAATTCCGCTACCATGTTGATGCACTCACCAGACGAAACACGGAAGCAGAGCTTCCACTTCACGCCGGTATTCTGTGAGGTCGTGGTACTAACCCGGCTCGAGCCGGCCCATTCGTTCAACAGCAAAAGCTTCTGCGTGGCTCTACCACCGTTAAAACAATGGTTAACACTATGGTGCAGCTAGTTGTTAAAGTTGGTCGTACTCCGTACTGCAAAACACCGCGATTGCTTTTTTGGCTGCTTTAACGCAATTTAATAAAAAAGCCCTAATGATAAATTATATATATGTATATATATATATATATATATATATATATATATATATATATATATATATATATATATATATATATATATATATATATATATATATATATATATGACGTTGTTCTGCCCTCTCCGACCTTCCGCGAGTCCGCATTTATATTGATTTTTTTTTCCTTTTTCTTCTTCTCAATGTTTACATTTTATTTGTTGGTGAATGTTATTTCCACTTGTTATGTATATACATATAAGTGAGCGTGTTACTTTTCAAATAATCTAGTGTTATTATTTAATATGTATATTGTAAGTGTGACGAAATATAATTAAATAAAAGTAAAATAAAATACAAAAAAGTGGAGTTATTTAATAAATATTATATCCTATTTTCTATTAAAGTTCAGTTAAAATTTAACTTAACTTTACAGAACTCGTCGCATTGCCTACCGGAAATGGCAGAACAATGTCTTCCAAGCCAACTAGTAGTATAAAGTAAAGTAAAGTTGCAGCCTATTTACGTCCGACTGCTGGGCACAAGCCTCCTCTCATTTCTGAGAGGGTTTTAGGGCAAGGAAATGTCCGCCGCGCTGCCCCAATGCGTGTTGGCGAACTTCACACGTCTTCGAAATATTTTTTTTCTAATTTTTTAGACATGCAGGTTTCCTCACGATGTTTTCCTTCACCGCCGAGCACGTGGTAAACCAGCACTTAAAATTGCAATTAACAATTTCATTGGTGCCGGCGGGGATCGACCCGGGTTGCTCGAGTACTGTGAAGCTTACAGCGAGTGATAACCATCTGAGCTACCACGGCTCTCTGAGCTACCACGGCTCATTATATTATACTCGTACATACTAGTAGTATATACGAGTATAATACATATTTTAAAGTTGTATAGCCACATTGCAGCTATGGGTCGGCTCAAGCCGGGAATTATCATGATCTCATGGCATGGAATAGCATAACTAATAATGCTCTTTCGCATAGTGAGTAGAATTAATTGGAGCTACTTTCAAACTATATAACACTCACATAATACGAAACATTTGTAATGAATTGCGTGGTAGAGCCATGCTGCAGCTATATTATGGTTGTAGCTCGAATAGGTCGGCTCGACCGGGGTAGGACAACACGTCAATCATGTCAATAGTGTAGAGAATCGGAGACAATTTTTTACTGAAAACTAGGCATTCCACTTGAGTCCTCAAGGGTGGCAACGCATCTGTATTTTTTTAAATAAATATGTTGATGTCAATAAGCGTTGTTATTTACTTACTCGTACCATCAGGTGAACTGTGTGCTCGTTTGTAACTCTTATATTATAAAAAAGAATACTTTACAAATGCATGCAATTACCAAGACACTATTTGATGTTTAATTGTTAATTAAACTGTTTGTTAATTTTTGTGTTTTCTACTACAATGATTGTGTATATAATATAATTTAATAAATAAATACCTATCATTTATAAGTACATCTGTTATAGCTGTTGCGAACATTTCCTCTGTTAAGGTTTCCAAGTCGAGTTTTATTCCTATTCCATGACGGACGTATTGCCCAACATTATACCACTGGTCTCCAAGCATTGGTATTCCAATAAGTGGAACCCCCGCTGTTATTGCTTCATCTGTTGACTGCAATCCACCTTGTGTTATGAAAAGTTTAACTTTTGCGTGTCCTGTAAATTTGACAATTCCTCTCTTGTTATACCAAATAGCTAAATTATTTCCTCAATTTGTTTTGATTTTTACAAGCTAGTGTTTTGTAAAACTTACTTAATAGGTCAGATTGAGGATACCACTTCATTATCTTTATATTTTTGGGTATGTCGTTTAATGCATTCGAATCCCATTTCCACAAGATTTCGTAAGGCAGTCGAGAGAAAACATTCACAAATATCTGTATTTTTTCTGGAGGTAACAAAGATGGATTTACATTAGTACCTAAACTAAAATATATGACACCGTACACTGAAGAATCCATTAGAATTTGTAGATCCTGAAATGATTTTTAAAAACTTATTATTTATAAAAAAGAAAATTTTATTTAAGTAATGTAATTAAATCATTATACTTTTAACAATGACAACAAAATATGATAATATTTTTTCTGAAGAATTCGTCTGGCCACTCTTTTTTTTTAAACGTTACCCCCACATTAGGATTTTCTCCTGTGTCGTGGAGGCAGTTTACAAACATAAATTGCACAAGGACAAACATCCAAACCCGGAACAATTATTTGTAAGCCATACAAATACTTGTTCCGTGCGGGATTCGAACCCGTGGCCCCAGCGCAACAACTGATTGCTAAGCCACTGCGCCACGGAGCCGTCAACCGTTTTACCTTGTTTACCATAGTTACAGGCTGAGGCATTTCATCTTACACTTACACATGGGTAAGAACGCACCTTTAGCCTTCTTTGTAAAGTTGGCTGCTGGTTCTCATGGACTGCAATAGCGGCTTACCATCAACTACTAGCAGCACTCTTAGAATGTTTGAATTCAATTTTTATTTAAAATATATTGTTAAAATTTGTTCATTAGCTCACCGTTGGTAATTTTTTCAGAGGGTTTTGATGTAATCCACCCATATAAATAACATTTGGTGGAACCGGACGATTGTTGTCCCAAATTGGATGAACATTTAAAAATAGCATTTGTACGTTTTTTGCTAATTCGCTTAGTGTTGGTATATTCGGACCAAATATTCGTTTCAAAACTTTGTTTTCTTTTTCTTCATGGTGTTTTAATAGTTGCGTTAGTGAATAATCATTATAATACAATTCAACTAATTTTTCCCATAACGAAAGATTATATATTTTCTGTCGCAAAGACAAAGGATATAATATTGGGTGGTTTGGTGCACCCACAGTTTCAAAGTTTCCAATCATTGCACCAAATGAGCTAACTAAAATAACAGGTACTTTGTATAAATATGATAAAGATAATGCTGGTCTTGCGCAGGCTTCTAGAAGAAGTAAATCAAAAGATCTTTTATCTGTTAATATTTTTTTAAATTCTTTTTCTTCTATTTGTTTTTCAAAATTCTTGATTGTAAGATCGAATAACACTTCCATTTGTATACTTAAATCATCACTTTTTCCGGTTGCTGCTGACAAAAAACTTTTCCAGTTACTATAAGAAACGTTGTGCACATTTATTTCTGTTAAATTTGCAGGTGCTTTCCCTTGAGGATAAGCAGGATCTGGAGTAACAACAACCACTTCGTGTCCACGTTTTGCTAATTCTAATGTAAGAGGTCGAAAAACCACTTGATGACTTATTGATGGAATCGGAAATACTGCCAGAATTCTTGCAGTTTTAACATCTTTCACAAATGTCATGAAAATAATAATGTAAGTAAATCGCATTACTATATTATACATTTTAAAACGTTAGTCTTACTCAAAGTAAACAAACTAAATGACAGTCATAATACAGTATATACACGTATTATTGGTGTAGATATGTCTTACGTTTCTTAGGAATTTAATAATGGAATTGTTGTCGGCAGGAACTTAACACTCGTAATACATGATGGACGATAAAGTAATATTTTAGAAGCGTTATACACAAATTATCATTCATGACATACAAAATAAACGTTTAATCAATTTCTTGGTTCCTACATTTAATTATCCGTCATTATATTGCCAAAAGAGTAAAAGGTCATGTTTAGTTTTTACATTACAAAAATTTTAAATCTCGAGTCATTACTTATCAATTTAACAATTTGGACAGTAATTGACAAGCGAATATTTAATTTATATGGAATCAGCGTACCGTGTACTTAATTATTTTTAGGGTTCCCTAGTTAAACAACAAAGAACCCTAATACTGTCGCCATGTCCGTCCGTCCGTCCACGGTTTCACAAAGAAACCCTTTGTGATACAAATCTGTAATTTGCTATAGTTATAGGTATTAATCACGCCTACAAAACTGTGGAGTAAAATCTTAAACAAAAAAAAACATTTTTATTTTGGGTAACTCCCATATAGGTAAAGGGAAGATGGTGTTTTTACCCGTTTATTCCATCGTATACGGTATGGACCAACGTTCTTGCGATTCAGGGGTCCATTTGTGACATATTTAGCTTTAAAGTGGTATTTTTCATTGGTCATGTTGTGTCTTTAACTCTACCAACTAAACTGTTGTTTTTGGAAACGTAAGAGGTATACACAATAGAAGTATATATTATAATGAAATTAAACGGAAAACTATCACAGCTAAGTAGAATTAGCAAGTTAACGAGTAATAGTGGACCAACTAATAAAATGCACTTGGATTGGTACATATTTCGTTACAATTCCATAGAAAATTATCTAAACCTACTAGACACACTTGGCCAGTTTTTATTTTATTTTACTAACGGTCGCTCAAGTGCAAGCCCTACTTGCAATATAAGAAAGTACTCCATGCCTTAGAGGTTGTATAAAGTATTTATAATTATTGAAATTTAGTTATTTTTTACATCACGACATTTTTTATTCATACTTGTATAACCTTGATACATAACAATCCCGCGTTACGATGTTCGTTCAAGCTAGTCTCTGAAACCGCTCAACCGATTTTAATTAAATGTTGTGTTTTAATGAAAAATGTGTATTGCTTGCTTCAAATTTGACACACAGGGTAGAATTTATCCCGATAAGTGACCCTCAATATTTTTTATTGCGAATTTAAGGATATTTATAGGACAAAAAGTCGTAGGAAAAGGCAGGATAACATGTGCTTAACCGGCTAGTTTATTATAAATCTCTCTAATGTAACTTGTATAATAACATATTATAAAACAAAATCGCTTCCCGCCGTCTGATCTTTCAAACTACGCAATGGATTTTGATGTGATTTTTATCAGTAGACAGAATTATTAAAAAAATAGGATATATAATATATAATAATAATAAATAGGATATATATTCTGACCGTGTGTATGTGACTGAATTCCTCCTCAACGATTAGATAATGGTTGAGATTCACAATTGGACCTTGGATTGGAGGTAGAGAGAAATCAACCGTTCGAAGCGGGGGCGGATAACTATGCTGATGCTCTGTGGCGCAGTGGCTTAGCAATAAATTGCAGCACCAAGGGCCGCGGGTTTGAATCCCGCACGGAACTAGTATTTATATGGCCTACAAGTAATTGTTCTGGGTCTGGATATTTGTCCTTGTGAAATTTATGCATGTAAACTGCCGCCACGATACAGGAGAAAATCCTAGTGTGGGGGTAAAGTTTTTTTAAATAAAAGTTTTTTTTAAATAAAGATAGAATAGAGGTAATTGTATAGAAATAGAAAAGACCATAAAAATTTAATATAAAATTTGTCATTTGAAATTATAAGTACTTATTTTAACAAGAGTTAGAGGTCCATTGCATAGGTAGCGATCGTGTAAGCAGGCGCGTCAAATAAACAGGATAAACTATCAATTTCAGTTATTATTTGATGATGATTTTTTATACAAGTAAGGATGATCAACTAAAATATTTTATCTACAAAATTATTTTTGTGCAAAAATCTGACAGGAACTCGCTCGCAGCAATTGAGATAAGTTTACGTATTTTTTGCGTTTCATTTCTTATTATTTATACGGGTTTTTTTACCAGAAGGCATAGAAGCATATTTTTTTAACTAAACTGTATACCAATTAATTGCTCCTTAAATGCTCCAGCAGAATCCGAAATTGCTCTAACTCTATTGCTATATATTTTTTATTTTTATGCTAAGCAAAAATCACCGGTAGAAATTTGTCATGCCCAGAAATCTTCTGAGCTGTCGAACGTTTTTGGGCGAAGGAAAGTCTTTAATCGCCTGAACTTTCTCCTGGAGAGGCTTAATACCATTGGCGGAAATATTATAACCCAAAAATGTTACTTTAGACGCACCGAAAACACATTTAGTGGTGTTGATCAACATCCCGTACTCCTTCAGTCGGTTAAATATCTGGCGTAAATGCTCCTCGTGCTCTGACTCGCTTCTCAAGAATATTAAAAAGTCATCCAGGTAACAGTAACAAAAATCTAAACCACGCATGACCTCATCCACGAACCTTTGGAAGGTTTGACTTCCATTACGCAAACCGTCATTCATATATTTAAATTCGTATAAACCAAATAGTGGTAATCGCGGTTTTCAGTATGTCTAATTCGCTGACAGGTATCTGACTATAGGCCTTAACAAGATGTAAGGTAGTAAATATGTTACATACAGCGATGCTGTGAGTGAAGTCATGGATGTGCCTTATCGGATATTTAACAGGAATTGTCCTAGCATTAAGCAACCTGTAATCGCCACAGGGTCGCCAGCCATTCTCTTTTTTGGGAAACAAATGTAAGGGAGAGGCCCATGAACTCTCTGATGGTCTGACGATACCGCTAGCAAGCATTGACTCGAATTCCTGTTTCGCGATTTTTAATTTATCAGGGGCAAGACGCCTGGGAGAGCATGAAATAGGAGGACCTGGTGTAGTGCGAATGTGATGTACGGTGTTATGTGGAATGTTACGTTGCGTCCCAGCCGGACGTATTATTTCTGGAAACTCGGCTAGAATATTATGGTATCTCGTGTCACTAGTCGCAACCTTAACGGACGAAACACCATGTAAATTATTAACATACAAAGCATTGACAAAAACAGTTGTGGTATTATCTACAAGGCGTGATTACGACAATCTATAATTAAATTATAAAAAGAAAAAAAGTCTACACCAATAATAGCCTTTGTTATATCGGCAACTACAAAACGCCATTTAAAGTCTCTATGAAGGCCAAGATCAAGAGTAAGGTGTACATAACTATACGTGTTGATGACACTCCCGTTGGCTGCGCAGAGTTGGTAGGTAGTCTTCGTACGTCTCTCAGGAAGCCATGCACGAGGGAAAACACAGAAGTGTCGTGTCGACCAGGAACTGCATTTTCAATATTCGGTCAGTGACAAAGAGACGACCAGTAGAACTTGGGCAATCATCAGTCACCATTAACGACTGCCCTTCATGTTTTCCGCCTGGAAATCACATAGGCGAACGCAACTTTTGGCTTTGACACCGAATTTCGCATGGTACCAACATTTAAGACGCCTTCGATAGGAAGATGCTGATGGGGTCGATAATAAACGTCTGCAACGCTCATGATATTTCGTGCGAGAGCGAGATCTCCGATGAAGACTTGTCGTTAGGTTTTCTACTTGCTTTCTTAATTCTGCAGTTTCTTTGGCCATCGAATCCATCGTGGACCCAGGAGTTGGAGGTGCACAGTAACTGGTGGTAGCTACTTGAGGAAACGATATAGCAATGTCCTGGATTCTGTCCGCTAAATCTGAAAATATCTCGATTGTGCTGCCAGAACTGTCTGGATGTTTGCTGGTAGTCTACTCGTCCAAATGGTCTTCACGAACTCATCCGGAACGTTAGGACCCGCTAGACTTTGCAGTTTCCGGAGAAATTGTGACGGATTTCTGTCACCGAGCTCTTCATGCATGAGCAATTGCTTAACCTTCCTTTCATGAGACACACTCAGTCTTTTAATGAGCTCTGACTTAAGCTTTTCGTATTTATCACTGGCAGGAGGGTTCACAATAATGTTTTTTATTTCCTTAGATACCCGATGTTCTATTTGACCAATAACATAATTGAATTTAGTAGAATCATTAGTTATACCAGAAATTGCGAATTATCCTTCTACCTGAGCAAACCAAATCTCCGGTTCTTCTGGCCAAAATGGCGGAACACGAACCCCAACTTTGCAAATGTCGGAAGCCCGACAGACATGTGCTCACCGCTGTGCTCGCGTTGTTTAGCCATTATAATAATTAATACGTATTCAGCTCGGGGTCACCAATTTAGCGAGATAAATAGTCTATACAAATAAGTCCACAACACTGACAGTTAAAAATGTTTAATTTAATACACACAAGCAGGAGATACACAATTTAGCACAAACAAGCAGAAGTTACACAAGCCAAGATAAAAGAGTTTATAATAAAAATAATTGGTAAATCCAATTGGGCATACCTTAAGCGCATATAAAAATACGTATAACATGATTATACGGAATTTTGTAAAGTAGTTTAAATACATTTCGACAGCACTATCGGCTTCAACACCCTCGAAACCCATGAAAATGACACCAATGATAAATAAATTGAAATCTATTGCAGCCGCCATCTTGGATTTACATTTCGACAACCCTATCGGCTTCAACTCTCTTGAAAACCATGAAAATGACTCCCATGATGAAAAATTGATACCTATTGCAGCCACCATCTTGGATTTACATTTCGACAGCACTATCCGCTTCAACACCCTCGAAAACCATGAAAATGACACCCAAGATGAAAAAATTGATATCTATAGCAGCCGCCATCTTGTATTTACATTTCGACAGCACTATCGGCTTCAACACCATCGAAAACCATGAAAATGATACCCATGATAAAAAAATTGGTACCTGCTTCAGCCGCCATCTTGGATTTACTTTTCGACAGCACTATCCGCTTCAACACCCTCGAAAACCATGAAAATGACACCCAAGATGAAAAAATTGATATCTATAGCAGCCGCCATCTTGTATTTACATTTCGACAGCACTATCGGCTTCAACACCATCGAAAACCATGAAAATGATACCCATGATAAAAAAATTGGTACCTGCTTCAGCCGCCATCTTGGATTTACTTTTCGACAGCACTATCGGCTTCAACACCCTCGAAACCAATGAAAATGACACCCATGATAAAAAAATTGATATCTATTGCAGCCGCCACCTTGGATTTACATTTCGACAGCACTATCGGCTTCAACACCCCCGAAAACCATGAAAATGATACCCATGATAAAAAAATTGGTACCTGCTTCAGCCGCCATCTTGGATTTACATTTCGACAGCACTATCGGCTTCAACACCCTCGAAAACCATGAAAATGACACCCATGATGAAAAATTGATACCCATTGCAGCCGCCACCTTGGATTTACATTTCGACAGCACTATCGGCTTCAACACCCGCGAAAACCATGAAAATGACACCCATCATGAAAAAATTGATAACCATTGCAGCTGCCACCTTGGATTTACATTTCGACAGCACTATCGGCTTCCACACCCGCGAAAACCATGAGAATGACACCAATGATGAATAAATTTAAATCTATTGCAGCCGCCATCTTGGATTTACATTTCGACAACCCTATCGGCTTCAACTCTCTCGAAAACCATGAAAATGACTCCCATGATAAAAAATTGATACCTAATGCAGCCACCATCTTGGATTTACATTTCGACAGCACTATCCGCTTCAACACCCTCGAAAACCATGAAAATGACACCCAAGATGAAAAAATTGATATCTATAGCAGCCGCCATCTTGTATTTACATTTCGACAGCACTATCGGCTTCAACACCTTCGAAAACCATGAAAATGATACCCATGATAAAAAAATTGGTACCTGCTTCAGCCGCCATCTTGGATTTACTTTTCGACAGCACTATCGGCTTCAACACTCTCGAAACCCATGAAAATGACACCCATGATAAAAAAATTGATACCCATTGCAGCCGCCGCCTTGGATTTACATTTCGACAGCACTATCGGCTTCAACACCCGCGAAAACCATGAAAATGATACCCACGATAAAAAAATTGGTACCTGCTTCAGCCGCCATCTTGGATTTACTTTTCGACAGCACTATCGGCTTCAACACCCTCGAAACCCATGAAAATGACACCCATGATGAAAAATTGATACCCATTGCAGCCGCCACCTTGGATTTACATTTCGACAGCACTATCGGCTTCAACACCCGCGAAAACCATGAAAATGACACCCATCATGAAAAAATTGATAACCATTGCAGCTGCCACCTTGGATTTACATTTCGACAGCACTATCGGCTTCCACACCCGCGAATACCATGAGAATGACACCAATGATGAATAAATTGATATCTGTTGCAGCCGCCATCTTGGATTTACATTTCGACAACCCTATCGGCTTCAACTCTCTCGAAAACCATGAAAATGACTCCCATGATAAAAAATTGATAACTATTGCAGCCACCATCTTGGATTTACATTTCGAGAGCACTATTCGCTTCAACACCCTCGAAAACCATGAAAATGACACCCAAGATGAAAAAATTGATATCTATAGCAGCCGCCATCTTGTATTTACATTTCGACAGCACTATCGGCTTCAACACCATCGAAAACCATGAAAATGATACCCATGATAAAAAAAATTGGTACCTGCTTCAGCCGCCATCTTGGATTTACTTTTCGACAGCACTATCGGCTTCAACACCCTTGAAACCCATGAAAATGACACCCATGATGAAAAAATTGATATCTATTGCAGCCGCCACCTTGGAATTACATTTCGACAGCACTATCGGCTTCAACACCCTTGAAAACAATGAAAATGACACCCATTATAAAAAATTGGTACCTGCTTCAGCCGCCATCTTGGATTTACATTTCGACAGCACTATCGGCTTCAACACCCTCGAAACCCATGAAAATGAAACCCATGATAAAAAAATTGATACCCATTGCAGCCGCCACCTTGGATTTACATTTCGACAGCACTATCGGCTTCAACATCTGCGAAAACCATGAGAATGACACCCATCATGAAAAAATTGATATCTATTGCAGCCGCCATCTTGGATTTACATTTCGACAGCACTATCGGCTTCAACACTCTCGAAAACCATGAAAATGATACCCATGATAAAAAAATTGGTACCTGCTTCAGCCGCCATCTTGGATTTACTTTTCGACAGCACTATCGGCTTCAACACCCTCGAAACCCATGAAAATGACACCCATGATGAAAAAATTGATATCTATTGCAGCCGCCACCTTGGAATTACATTTCGACAGCACTATCGGCTTCAACACCCTTGAAAACAATGAAAATGACACCCATTATAAAAAATTGGTACCTGCTTCAGCCGCCATCTTGGATTTACATTTCGACAGCACTATCGGCTTCAACACCCTCGAAACCCATGAAAATGAAACCCATGATAAAAAAATTGATACCCATTGCAGCCGCCACCTTGGATTTACATTTCGACAGCACTATCGGCTTCAACATCCGCGAAAATCACGAGAATGACACCCATCATGAAAAAATTGATATCTATTGCAGCCGCCATCTCGGATTTACATTTCGACAGCACTATCGGCTTCAACACTCTCGAAAACCATGAAAATGACACCCAAGATGAAAAAATTGATATCTATTGCAGCCGCCATCTTGGATTTACATTTCGACAGCACTATCGGCTTCAACACCCTCGAAAACCATGAAAATGACACCCATGATGAAAAAATTGGTACCTAATTCAGCCGCCATCTTGGATTTACATTTCGACAGCACTATCGGTTTCTACACCCTCGAAAACCATGAAAATGACACCCATGATTAAAAAAAATTATACCTATTGCGGCCGCCATCTTGGATTTACATTTCGACAACCCTATCGGTTTCAACACTTGAAAACCGTGAAAATGTCACCCATGACAAAGAAATTGATACTATTTACTTTTAGTACGTACTACTATTATTTATTCTGTGCTTTTAAAATATTGTAATAAAAAATATCTTATTATTATTATAATCAGGTATTTAATAAATTTGGATATTCGAATATTGTGTATTTGTACAGCGATCTTTTTGAGCCGCTGCAAACATCCGAAGCGATGTCCACTCACGACGGCGACTGACCAGTATATAAAAAGTACTCTGTGCGTCGAACTGAGTGAGTGAGTAAACTACTCTGTGGCTTTAGCTCCCTTTACAGAATTAATTTACATACAAGGCTATCAAATCAACGAAAATTTCGCCATTTTGGAGCCGAAAAAAATTAATTATAGCTAAACAAAACAAAATTACACTGCCATTTACATTCAGTGGCTTCCCACATGATAGATGAAGAGATTAAGAAATAGATTGAGTTAAACAACCAGATGGAAGTTAGCGTAGAACATTCTTTTTTTTAACTAAATTCTATGCCAAATAATTGCTCCATAAATGCTCCAGCAGAATCCGAAATT
Organism: Parnassius glacialis; assembly: GCA_033319125.1. Classification (NCBI taxonomy): domain Eukaryota; kingdom Metazoa; phylum Arthropoda; class Insecta; order Lepidoptera; family Papilionidae; genus Parnassius; species Parnassius glacialis. The sequence continues at coordinate 23,057,003 of JAVANC010000023.1, read as the reverse complement.
GCTCCACCTCTATTGTTATTAGTTATTTTATTATTAATTATTAAAAAATTTAGGTATCGAAAATTTAATTTTGCTATAAAACATAAAATATCTACTTTTTAAAATTAAACTGTATGTCAATTAATTGCTCCTTAAATGCTCCAGCAGAATCCAAAATTGCTCCACCTATATTGTTATTAGTTATTTTATAATTAATTTTTGAAAAATTTAAGTATCGAAAATTTAATTTTCTATAAAACATAAAATATCTACTTTTTAAAATTAATCTGTATGTCAATTAATTGCTCCTTAAATGCTCCAGCAGAATCCGAAATTGCTCCACCTCTATTGTTATTAGTTAATTTATAATGAATTTAAAAAAAAATTAAGTATCGAAAATTTAATTTTGCTATAAAATATAAAATATCTAGTTTTTAAAATTAACCTGTATGCCAATTAACTGCTTAATAAATGCTCCAGCAGAATCCGAAATTACTCCACCTCTATTGTTATTAGTTTATTTATAATTAATGTTTAAAAAATTTAAGTATCCAAAATTTAATTTTGCTATATAATATAAAATATTTACTTTTTAAAATTAAACTGTATGTCAATTAATTGCTCCTTAAATGCTCCAGTAGAATCTGTAATTTTTCTGTCTTTTGCTATTAGTTAATTTATAATTTATTTTAAGATAGAGTGATCCTATTTGAGTAATAACGCCATCATCAATAGAATGTAGTAACATTCTATAGTTAAAGTCATTTTATCGAACAAAAATTGATTCACTCTCAAGGTGGTACGTATAAAAGACTCTAGGTGGCATAAAAACAAAAAAATTATTAACATGGTTGTCTAATCCATTCATAAGAATCCATAATTTCAAAACACACCCATCAATACATTTTTTTTGTTTTATGCCATTAGGCATCTATTCTACGTACCACCTTGAGAGTCAATCAATTTTTGTTCGATAAATGACTTTAACTATAGAATGTTACTACATTCTATTAATGATGGCGCTATTACTTAAATAGGATCACTCTCTCTCAAAATTAATTATAAATTAACTAATAGCAATGACAGATTAATTACGGATTCTACTGGAGCATTTAAGTAGCAATTAATTGTCATACAGTTTAATTTTATAAAGTACATATTTTATGTTTTATAGCAAAATTAAATTTTCGATTCTTAATTATTTTAAAAATTAATTATAAAATAACTAATAACAATAGAGGTGGAGCAATTTCGGATTCTGATGGAGCATTTAAGGAGCAATTAATTGACATACAGATTAGTTTTAAAAAGTAGATATTTTATGTTTTATAGAAAATTAAACTTTCGATACTTAATTTTTTTAAAAATTAATTATAAAATAACTAATAACAATAGAGGTGGAGCAATTTCGGATTCTGCTGGAGCATTTAAGGAGCAATTAATTGGCATACAGTTAAATTTTAAAAAGTAGGTATTTTATATTTTATAGCAAAATTAAATTTTCGATACCTAAATTTTTTAAAAATTAATTATAAATTAACTAATAACAATAGAGGTGGAGCAATTTCGGATTCTGCTGGAGCATTTATGGAGCAATTAATTGGCATACAGTTTAGTTAAAAAAAAGAATGTTCTACGCTAACTTCCATCTGGTAGTTAAACAATTGATATTTTCAAAAGTTAGAGTGTTTAGTGGCTTATGGTGTGGATTTATCAAGACCGGAAGTCTTGATAAATCCACACCATAAGCCACTAAAACCCCTTTTTTATTTAAAAATAGCAGTTAATCGATTTAAAAAAAATATTAATAAGTTCAACAATCATTTATCTTTCTAACAATGTGCTTTTTATATCATTTATATGTATAATATGATTGCTAGATACGATTTTATTCGATAAAACGTTGGAATCTTAATTTTTAGGCGATAGTAGAACATACCCTGCGCTTTCGCTTAAGGTATGCAATATATGAATATTTTGAGCGAAACCTACAATAACTATCAACTAAAAATTATGTGAAAGTAGTAAGTAAGTACGAATACTTCCTGCTTATCCCACAAATGAAAAAGTCGTTTTTTTTCATATAAATGTTTATATTTAACAGCTTACAATAACGTTACAAAGTTATAATTCAGCTAGTTTTAGGTCATTTTCTATGGAGTTGTAACGAAATTTTTTTCTCAGTGCATTTTATAAATTATCGATTATTACTCGTTAATTTCTTAATTCTATTTAGCTGTAATTGTTTTCCTTTTAACTTTATTATATATAATACTATTGTGTATAATTATCACATTACCAAAAGCAGCGGTTTAGTTTGATGACTATAATGAAAAAAATATTTCGCAAACGGACCCCTGAATCGAAAATATGTATGGCACACCCCCAGTGTTTTTAAAATACCTATCCAATGATAACCCATATATGATGGAATAGATGGGTAAAAAATCATCCGCCATTTACTTGTATGGGAAGTACCCAAAATAAAAATGTTTATTGAGATTGTATTTCACAGTTGTTTAGGCGTGATTAATATCTATACTTTGCCAAATTATAAACTGAGCAAAACCGCGGACGGACGGATGGACGGACGGATGGAAGGACGGACGGAAGGATGGACGGACGGACAGACGGACATGGCGAATCTGTAAGGGTTCCTTGTTGTATCTACGGGACCCTAAAAACAATGTTATCTGACTTGTCAAGTTTATCTGTGTGTCAAATAAGGACTCTTGAATAGAAATGAAGCCCTACCTGTTCTTGGGATGACTTAGAGGTTGTAAGCTCATGGATACGTAGTAGCGCCCACAGTGGTGCCCTGAGATGTCTCGCGATTCCAAAGGCCCCCTTTTGTGGTAGGCAATCACCAGATACTATAAAAGAGGGCCATTATGCGGCAGCTTTGTGGCCTTGATCCACCTTCATACATGGTTCCAACTTAACTTCCCTTCACTTTTTTAGAGAATTCAGTAGTCTACCCTTCAGAAATGCTATAAAACCAATCCAGCAGAATGCGATCTAGCGTTTTCATCACCGGGGCATCCATTTCCGGAATTTACACAACACTATTCGGTATGAAAGTCCCCATGGAATGACAAGGGATTACTGAAACATACAGGCATTTGCAAGTTTAAAACCAATTCCTAATAAAAAGGATACCATTGCGTTATCACTTCTAACGGCTATGATGGAATACTTCATAATATGTAATTGTACTGGCTCTTAAAATAATTCAGACCGGGCTGCAAAATGGGGGTCAGGCTTCATAGCGGCATCACGATTGGCGGTAAATACCTAGACACACTACTACGTAAAAGAGTATATTGAAAATCCACGTAAACATATTTATCTTATAAAATTCCCTTTTTCCAGGTAACGTGAAAACATCGTACGACTTCGCTCCTTAATGCAAGATCAACCGCAGGCGCCGCTAGATCGTGCTATATGGTGGATAGAATACGTACTTCGACACGGCGGAGCTAAACACTTGCGAGCACCAGCTGCAAATATCTCTATATAAATTCTGACATTATACATACATATATATATATATATATATATATATATATATATATATATATATATATATACATATATATATATATATATATAATTATAAATTGTATTAACCAAACAAGGCATGATTTAAAAAAAAATACTTATCGTATCTATTGCAATGTGTGTTATTAGTTATTGAAATTGTGCTTATCATTTAGGAAGTCTTGTAGTGATAAGCAAGGTTAATACTGTTTAAAAAAAACCCAACTGCGTAAAAAATATTAATAATACCCATTATACGATTAAGTAAATGAGAGCTTTATCACAGCTTTGTTATGAGTATTGTTTTATACGTGCCATGCTGCATGCTGCAGCTATATTACTGGTATAGTTTTAGCACGAATGGGTCGGCTCGACCAGGGAAGGACCACGCTCTCACAGAAAGCCAGCGTAAAATAGCAGTTTAAAGTTGCTTTGTTTCGTATGGTGAGCGTAAGGAACCGGAGACCCTTTTAACTGGAAACCGAGGCATTCCATCTTAGTCCTCACGAGTGACAACGCATCTGTATTTTGATTCGTAATCGAGGAGAGATATAGATGTCTATGGGCCACAGCAGCCACTAACCATCAGGTGGACTGTGTGCTCATTTGTTACCCTGATCCTATAAAAAAAAATATTTAAGTGAGAATGGTCGCTAGCCAACTTTAAAATCATTATAAATTCCAAATGGTCATTCAAAAGGAAAAATCACTAGAGAAACCTAAATATTATGGTTTTCAAAGACGTAATCAATAACATAGTTGGACTTTCATTTTATTCTTTTAAGCAATAAGGCGCCTGGTTGTCGCCATATTGAATTTTGATTACTGTCACGTCTTTAGTGACACTTAAAAAAAGAAGACAAATCGATTAACGTTACAATCAACGAAATTAGACCACGTGTTTGGTCTCTAGAGCGGAAAAAATTGTATGTTTGTTCACATACATAATATATAGGTCAAATAACACATTACCCTCCGCAGTCGGGTAAAAACTTAGAGTAGTTACGTACATACGTATGGATAAAAATATAGTCATTATTGTGACATAATGCGAATTTAACATTTCTTGCTGTCATTCAATAATCTGCAAACGTATTTTTTCTTATTCTGTAATAAATTACTGTTTCATATTTATTTCAATGTAGAAGTAGTCTGTTGCATTTTTTGATCTCCTGTCAAGTCGTTGATTGAAGCACATATGCTCTGCTAATTTTATTTGTAAAAAGTGCAAACACCGTGATTCTGTGCTCTAAAATAAACTTAATTTGCAGTGAAAGTGTCCAAGACTCCACATAAGTGTTTTCCAGAATTGAAACAAACTGTGAAACGTGTAAAAACCTGTGATCTAAAACTTTAATTTCTTTCCGGCATAAAATTGGATTATTTCCTACCCTCGAATATAAAAATTATATTTGCGATTGCGTCTTATTGACATCTGCTGACACTGTTTACGTGACATCTGCTGTCACTGTCAACTCGACACGTCACTTGGCTTGCTACATATGTACTGATCTATGGTCACTTCGTTCATTAATGTTGCCATGATATAAAAGTGACATTCTACCAAATGACATCTTCGGAGTTCTTTCAAGTTTTTAATTCATTTGTAACCAATATAATATAAAATCCTAAAAAAATATATTAAAATGTCACTTGTGCAACGTACTCCGCCGCCTACGTCCGAGAGTGGATTACTTCAAGTGCAATCTGAGCCCGATATGGTTAGTGCCATGCGCTACGAAGATGAAATTGAAACCTCCAACGTTCCTACACGCACGAAGCGTCCGTGTCTTGACGGATCCCCATTAGATGAATATTCAAGGCTGACAAAAGATATTCAACAGATGTTTAAGAACTGGGCAGCTGAACAAGACCTAAAATTTTCGAAATTGATTACCGAGATTTCCGATCTGAAACTGCAAAATAGCGCTATACAAGAGACTAACTTGGAAATACGCAAGTTTATGACATTTGCCTCCTCAGAATATGATGAAATGAGGAAAAAGATAGCGAAATTAGAAAAAGAACGTACGGAATATACTGAAAATTTAATGAACATGGAAAGAAAAATTCAAGATCTCCAAATTAAATCCCGTACGGCATCAATAGAATTTAGAAATATCCCTATGCAAGAAAAGGAGACGACCGATGATATGCTTTCCATTGTTAGCAAGGTAGGTAATGCTCTGCATACTCCTATTCAACCTGATGAAGTGCGGGATGTTTACCGCCTACCGGGCAAACCTGGAACGAATAAAACCATCGTAACCGAATTTGTAACGGTGCGCGCTAAAAACAAAATTCTGTCAGCGGCACGAAACTTTAATAAAAAGAAGCTGACCGAAGAAAAACTCAACTCCGAAACTATTGGGTTATCTGGCAAGCGCATACCAATTTATGTCTCAGAATATCTACCTCCAAGCTCCAAAAGCCTATTCCGTAAAGCTAGAATGTATGCTAGAGATAATAATTACCAGTATTGCTGGACATCTAATGGCCAAGTTTTTCTGCGAAAATTGACTGGTGACAGGTCTATTAGAATTGATTCTGAAAAATTCTTTCTCTCTAAACCAACTGAAACGGGGAATACAGAAACCAATCCAGAAATGTCATTTCACAGCGATTTTGAGAAATGTAGTCAACATAATTAATTTAGGCATGTATAAAGTTAGAAAATGCTTTTCTAAACATGTTTTGTCACTCGTATTTTGCAGTAATTCTAAAATTTTGTTTAGGCAATCCTGTAAGTTAATTTTAAGAATAATTTTTAAAACTAATAATTATACTGTGGATACACTTCATCACTATACACACACTCACCTGGGCATCCTCACTTTACTCACCACTAAAATCATCATGCAAAAACTATTCAAACACACAAACTCACTTATAGTCTCACTCACACTCATAAAAATTAAATTAATCGCTACTTTACTCGCATTCCATAATAATATAAACCAAGTACGTTGTAACAATAAAAAGTGCCAATCTGTTAACTTGTTTTTGAGCTGATTGATGTAAATGAAAATATCTCAACAGAGTTGGATAATATAGACGTAGCCTTAGCTTACGATTGCGACACTGAAACCTGTAATTCGCTCATTAAAAATAAGTCTACTTCCCTGAAAATATTCTGTCAAAATATTCGCAGTATATACAAAAACTCAGATAGTTTACTCGTTCAACTATCTCGTTTCACGTTTGAATGTGACATCATTGTCTTAACTGAATGCTGGCTGAGTGCCTGTAAACATATTCCTCAGTTTGAAAATTACAATGCATACTTTACGCATAAATGTCTCAATCAAAACGATGGTATCGTGATATATGTTAAAAAAGGTATTAAATGTACAATAGAAGAACCAGAGCCATTAGGTGCCAATTTTATGTCTATTAAAATTGATCCCGACATATTCATTTTAGCTACTTACAGATCCCCATCGACTCACTGTATTGACAGTTTTTTGAATTCCATAGAAAATATAATTCGTCCCCTAGACTCAAATAAAAACTTGGTACTAATTGGTGATATAAATATTGATATTAAAGCTAATAACAAGGATCGAAGAAGTGAAGCGTACTTAAACCTAACAGCGGAGCTAGGCTTGCTTCCAGGTCACACTAAGTCCACTAGGTTACAAAACTGTCTAGATCATGTCATGCTGAAAACTAGTTCGGCGGCATCAGTATTTGTGATTAATAGTACTATAACAGATCATGCTTCAATCCTACTCAGCATTTGCCTTGACCAGCAAAGGCCTAAAGAAGCAAAGTTTATTACTAGAATAAATTATGATGCTTGTTTAAAATATTTGGAGACAGTGGACTTTTCTTTTATAAATACCTCATCTGATGCAAATGAAGCCGCATCAACTTTAGTAGAAAAGCTGGCTAGTGCAATTTCACTTCATTCTTATTCCCGTAGTATCCCTAACAAACAAAGAACGCTAAAACCATGGTTAACTTTTGGTCTTTTGCGTTGTATTCGCCACAGAGATAAACTCCATCGAAAACTTAAAAATAATCCTGATAATATAATTCTTGAAATAACATATAAGCGTTACCGAAATTATTGTAACTCTTTGTTGAGAAAACTTAAAAGAAATTATGAAAAGTCACTGTTACGAAACGCGAAAACTAATAAAGATACTTGGAATGCAATTAAATCTATAATAAATTACACAAAACAAAAGACGAGTGCTGATAATCTTTTGAGTTCTGCTGAAAATGCTGTTCGTGATGTAGAAGCCATAAACAAATATTTTTCTAATACTGGTAAACAACTAGCTGAAGCCGCGAACATACCAAATCAAAATAGCTCTCCATACAATTTCACAATTCCACCAGTCCCTAACTCTTTTGTGCTACTACCACCAGATGAGGGCGAGGTTGAATCTATTATTAGAAACCTAAAAAATAACTCTGCTACTGGATGGGACTCCTTACCTGTGCAACTTCTCAAATTATCCGTACATCTTATAGTTCCACCGTTGACTAAACTTTTTGAGCTGTGTTTTGCGCAAGGAATCTTTCCAAAAGTTTTTAAAAAATCGCTGATCACTCCTGTTCATAAGGGTGGATCTCGAGACGAAATGTCCAATTACAGGCCTATTTCAGTACTTTCTTCTATCTCAAAAATCTTGGAAAAATCATTAAATTGTAGACTTATTAAATTCTTAGAACATAATAAAGTTTTATCTTCTTCACAATTTGGCTTTAGGTCGGGGAAGTCGACTGAAGACGCAGTAATTCAATTAACAGAGTTTGTGACATCAAAGGTTGATGCGAAGCAAAAATGTTTAGGGATTTTCCTCGACCTAGCCAAGGCGTTTGACACAGTCTCGATACCTATCCTTGTGAGCAAGTTAGAACGCGTTGGTATTCGTGGCAATGCACTGATGTTATTTAGGGACTTCTTGTGTGACCGCACACAACAGGTTAAAGTGGGTGAATACGTCAGTCCCGAGGAACAGGTTGTATGTGGCGTTCCACAGGGTAGTATTCTAGGACCTAGTCTCTTTCTTATCTATATAAATGATTTATGTCAGCAACCTCTAGTAAATGGTAAAATGTTTACCTATGCTGATGATACAGCTTTGGTCTTCCACGGTAAGACTTGGGATGAGGCTCGACATAATGCTCAGTTGGGACTTCACAGGGTTGGCCATTGGCTCGGTGCAAATCTCCTAACTTTAAATATTTCTAAAACTACATACATGCAGTTTTCCTTCGGAAACACTGGATCCGTAAACCTCGATCTTAAGGTCCACTCGTGTACGGAATCTTTCAATACTACCTCACCATGTTCATGTCTTGGAATTACTAAATCCAGTAGTGTCAAATATCTAGGCATAATATTAGACAACAAACTTAACTGGCGTTCACATATAGATCTTACAACTGAACGTACTAGAAAACTTATTTGGGTTTTTAAAAAGTTAAGATACTCCGCAGATTTACCTCTTCTACGTTCAATATATTATGCTTTGGTTCAGTCTATTATAGGATACTGTATAAACGTCTGGGGAGGAGCCTGTAAGACCTTTTTAATCCGCCTGGAAAGGGCACAAAGATCCCTCTTAAAAGTCATGACCTTTAGGCCATACAGATTTCCCACTAAAGAATTGTACGAGAAATGTCGAGTATTAACTGTTAGACAACTGTACATTTTAAAATTAATTACTAAACAGCATATAGTTACCGTTTATAATGCCGCTGATTATAACAAAAATAGGGTTATAAAAAATGTATGCTTACCTATTACATGTCGAACTGCTTCAGCTAGGCGGCAACATGCTTATAAGGCTATATATTTATATAACAAAATTAATAAGCTAACAAATATACATCCCATATCTAATAGAAAAGTCAAAATTAAAATTAGGAATTGGCTATTAGGACTAGATTATGAACAAACTGAATCGATCTTAGTATGAAGTTAATCAATTAACATCCAAAAAATTTGTTAAATCTTAAATCTTAAATTTCAACCATACACACACGAACGTACGCACATGCACGACCACTCACTCGCACTCACACACATACATATCCACTTACACACACACACACACACACACACGCACGCACGCACGCACGCACGCACGCACGCACGCACGCAAGCACGCACGCACGCACGCACGCACACACGCACACACGCGCGCGCGCGCAGTTATGCATGCACGCAAATAGAATTAAATTGCTTTATTTACATAAAATAGTTTAGCTGTCATTTATATTAGGGAGATCGCACTGACTCCCGTAACACAGGTTTTCTGACCTAGCTCGGGAGTCAGCGACTTCAAATTGTAACATTTTTTTTTTTTTTTTTATGTCAATAAAGATTATTATTATTATTATTATTATTTCTTTTTGTAATATATGAGGCGAATGTTTGACTCCTAAAATTTAAAGTGGTGAACGCGATGGGAAATATGAATGGATATTATAGAATGCCTTTCGGCACTACATCTTCCCATTGTATCCTTTTTTTTCTAAGGGAATGCAATAAAAATTATAAATGAACAAGTAGAGTGTACCTATTTACCTTTTAAACTTGTTTCTGCCTAATGAGATTATATCCGACAGTTGAGACGAATCTGTAACATTTTGCTTATTTTTGAGTGTATATGTTTGTACTATATTAGTATATAAGTTTTCATTACTTATTTATATGTATAAATATTAAATGCCCCCTTATACATCATTTAGACTACTTGCAGCTGTGCGTACATTTTTCTTTGGCCGTAGAAATTGATAGAAGTTTTAGTACATGCTCAGATAATTCCTCAGGCGAAAAAACCTATTATCCTCTCAGGGTCGTATGTTTTGTAAAATAACTAGATAGGTAATCATAGATAATCAGATATAGTATTATAGTAATCAGGTATGGTAAATACATGTAGTTGGGTTTGATAACGCTTTCAAAATTATAATCAAAAATTCAAATATAAGTATTAAAAATAATAAAATAACTTTTAATATTTTAAAAAAGTAAAAGTAAAGTTACAGCCTTAATACATCCCACAGTTGAGCACAGCTCTCATCTCATTTCTGAGAGGCTATTAGAACATAGTGTTAGTGGACTTCCCTATGGCCTTGAGTGTCGTATTGCTCAGACATGCGGGTTTTCTTCAACGCACATATTTTCCGTGAGCACTATTATTTTTAGTAGTATTTTCATAATTATTATTAAAATCAGACCTATTCGGAACTAGCGACAATGCATGAATGTAAATTAAGTTAATCGCAAGTAATATGTTAGATTTCTTAGTTTTAATGAATTTCCAACGCCACAATACTCGTCGGAATTGGACTCTTGACCGTGAACCGTATTTTTCTAAGGTTCTTAAGATCACATACCTTAGTAAACCACTGGTTTATTTTATTTTTATTTTAAATTCAGGCAACACTTCTCTGGAATGCCCTGCCCGTTATTAAAAGAAAACTACCGAGTTAGCATACCTTTAAAAACTGGTTCGATAATAACATTTTCTTTCGGAAAACTTTATCTGACCTTTTATTTTTGTTTATTTTTATAGTACTAGTGATCCCCAGCTTAAAATGGGTAATTTCCGTATCTTACCCACTCAAGCACGTAAAAATTTCATCAAAATCGGTCTAGCCATTCAGGAGTTCTGTGACAAACACATGTACAGCAGAATAATATAGAAAGATGTATGCAATAATTTTAAACATTATATTGAAATGTAAAATTCATTTTTATGTATTTTATAACATTTGTATTTTTATGTGTGCGTATATATATTTTATGTTTATTTACATAATTATGTTTTCTTTTTTTTATAGAATAAGGGTGACAAGAAATCACACAACCCACCTGATGGTAAGTGGATGCTGTGGCCCATCACACACATCTACATCTATCCTCGATTAGGATTCAAAATACAGACGCGGTCACCCCTAGGGACAAAGATTAAATTGCTTGTATTCATTAAAAAGGGTCTCCGTTTCTCTTTTTTCTACAATCACCATAAGAAACTGTCTAGTTATTTTAACAGTTTTATTTAACACCTACCAACTTTTATTTCTCTATTTCTCCCAGGGTAAGTCCATCCAATGTTATCCTTAGTTTATTATGTCTTGCAATAAAGATTAAATAAATAAAATACTAAAAAAAATCGTCATAGATCCTACCAAAACATAATTGTGAAAGGAGGCCAAGTTCGTTCGTTACAAAAGACGTCCAAGGTTGTCGGTAACAGAATGTAAGAGAACAAATCAGTACAAATCAACTTCCATGTTCCGACGTAGTTGATATAACAATTAAAATCCTGACATTAGAATGTGAAATTCTTTTATTCCTTTTAGGTATCTGAGGTCGACTTTTAGTTTTTGTTAAAAGTTGAAAAAAAAATGTTACGTTTTTGAGTGGACTAAGGAAAATCACAATAACAGTGTCGTCTGAATAGTTACATAAAAATTTATATTTTTTTATTTATTTCTATTTCGTCACACTTACAGGTGTTTTTAGGGTTCCGTACCTCAAAAGGAAAAAAACAGAACCGTTATAGGATCACTTTGTTGTCCGTCTGTCTGTCTGTCTCTTTGTCAAGACCCTTTTTCTTAGGAACGCGTGGAGGTATCAAGCTGAAATTAAGTACTCAAATACTCCTGTCTACTGTCCCTTGGAGCTGTGAAATAATCAAACTTCTAAGCCAACGCAATCAAAAGTTACAGCCGTTTATGCCGCAAATATTATGCCGCAAGGGAATCAAAACCTACAGGGTACTTCCCGTGAACTCAGAATCTTAAAATTTGGTACGAAGCAACGTATTATAGCACAGATTAAGGAAAAATTGCGAAACGCATAATTTTTTAGTTACATCATATAATAAAAATATTTTAATAATTTTAACCTACGGATTTGTTCGGAACCCTCGGTGCGCGAGTCCGACTCGCACTTGGCCGGTTTTTTTTCTACAAAATTGTTTAAGAAGATTATAATCAAAATCGGTTCACAATGAGGGCATCCACGACTTTTTCTGCCACCAGGGCGGCGCCACTTTAGAGCGAGGTAAAATATTTGACAGATTTCATAGCAGGGACGATAATTTCTTAGGAAAATCTAATCTTTAAGGTTTCTTTCTGTATTATTAGTTATATTTTATATTAAATACATTATAAATGAATAAACCAAACTATAAATTTAACTAAAAGACGACTTTAAAAAAAAGAGTTATAATGTGCAAAAAATTAAAAATCAAACCACTGAAGTATTATGTTGTGTATTAATATAATACTCTAGATAATGATACACTATTATTTAAAACTAATTTCTCAATTAACTGACATTGTGTAACAAAAAAACTTTACCTCAGTCTCAACTAGCGATATCTGGTGAGTGGAAGATTATTAGCCTTCACGAAGATATCACGTAACATACATACAATTAAACATTCAGCTTAAGTGTTTATTGTTACTGCCGTAAGGTTCACGGTCGAACAGTATATTATATAAAACGTGCCATGCGGTCACCACGTGCTCGTAATCGTTTAAATATCTTTGCCACGTGCCTTGATTGGTAGGAATATATTACTTACTAAGTTTCGTCACATAAGTAAATAAATTCGTTTAGATACGAGTAACTCCGTTCATTGTTTGTGTGATGTTTAGTTATTGTCTTAGTATTCCTAATCTGAAGCCTATCTTACATTCAGAAGACATTTAATTTACATAAGACATGGTACATTTATATTCTATCCGCAGTAGAACCAGGGTAACTAACAGAGCCCAACGGCCTAATTAGTAAGCTGAAGTGTTAATAGACCGGCCACATAGCTCGAAGAACCGACAACCGTCGTGGAAGAAAAGTTCGTACTGGTAGGCGAAGTGTGGGGCGGCCCGCTCTATATGGAGTGACGACCTGGTAAAACATGTAGGGAGTCGATTAATGCAGGTGGCTTAGGACAGTGCTTTGTGTATTCGTTAGGGAAGGTCTATGCCTATATTTGACGACTCCGTGGCGCAGTAGCTTAGCAATTGAGTGGCAGGGCTAAGTGCCGCGGGTTCGAATACCGCACGGAACGATATTTGTATGGCCTACAAATAATTGTTCAGGGTCTGGATATTTGTTCTTGTGCAATTTTTTTTGTAAACTATCCCACGAGATACAGGATAAATTGCTAGTGTGGAGGTTATGTATATTAAAAACGAAAGAAATATATGTTCAGCAGTTGACTTTTGAACGGCTGTTATGATGAAGAAGATATGATATAAGCATGGACTGCACTATAAAATGACCAACTTTTTCCCGCTGCTACGGATGTCCGAAAACGACAAAATTTTTAATTATCACAGCCCATGTTCACATTGTAGTGTTATGCTACTTACTTATCATTTTACATTATTTTAAATCCATTTTTCCATTTTGTTTCGATTTTCTGCATTCACTTCAAAACTGGATATTTTACATCACCTTTATTTCCATAGGATGCTGTTACGATTTTAAACCATAAGAACACAATCACAAATCATTTCTACTTCGTATTTTCACATTATCAACACTTTTAAATTGGTGTCAATGAAGTCTACCTTTTTTCGATCTTTTAGTTAGTTTTCCGTAACTCTACAATTTCGGGCTTTGTGTGGGTAGTTGCGCTACCTTTTTTTCCTATATCAATAATATCTCCTTTTCCACTTAAATCTTGCCGTTTTCTTATTACAAGCCTAAAACTAAAATTTGACATGTTTTGTTATTGTTGTTTATTTGGTCTCCATGGAAATTATATTCAAATTTGCTACCGGTCTGTTGTTTCTATTTCGATAATTCCACATAAATACTCTTTCCTCTTGACCATTTACAAAAAATTTGCGTTTAATTTAAATAATTTTTCCGTTCTCTCTAGAAAGATATAAAAGCCGAACAATCGGTGAAGAAATTCAGTTTTGCTTCAGTTCTCGAATTGGAAGCATCTTCTAAAGGCCTTATCCCGGGGCCGCTCTGCCCCGGGATCCTGCAAGCCTCTGTCCTACCTGAAGCCACTGGACTCTACGAACCTCTGCTCTATCTGAAGTCGCTGGACTCTACAAACCGTTGCTCTGCCTGAAGTCGCCGGGTTCCTACAAGTCTCTGTTCTACCTGGAGTCGCCGGAACCTGCAAACCTCGGTTCCGCCTGAAGTCACCGGAACCTGCAAACCTCTGTCCCGCCTGCAGTCACCGGATCCTGCAGGCTTCTGTGATGTCTGAAGCCGCCGAGGATCCTGCAAGCCCCTGTCTGGCCTGAAATCGCCGGATCCCGCAATTACCACATTCACCGGAGGTCGCCGCCTAGAGACGCCCACGCCTTCTCACCTACGCCGTGCGTGCTCGTTCCAGGCGCTGAGAGCACACCTTGGATCTTCCGACTCAGCTTCGGCACTAATCTCTTTTTTTTATTACTTTTTTTAAAATAATCTGTAAATCGCATCATCCATCCTCATATTCATACTCCATTTTTGTTATATAAAATTGTACATATTTTTGAATCTTAAATATATTATTTGTTTTGTTGTATTTTTGTTGTTTTGTTGCTCTTAGGTTAGATTCTTTTAGTTCTTAATTGTCTCTACACGACAGTTTGGCGCCCAACGTAAAAGTCCTCTTTCTCTCTTAATTCTTCACCTTTACTGCGCCTTGTCTAGTCCCTTTTGATTTAATTGCTTTCCCTTTCGTTCTTAACTTATTATTCATCATTCATTTACACATCCTTTTCATATCTTCAAAATTCTAAAACAAAACTTCTTCTAGTTTTTCAACTTATCTGGATTGTATTTAGGCCTACATATAACACTTCATTTACATTCATCACTCTAAGTTACATTCATCACTATAATATTTTTTATTCTAGATAACTTAGAGGTACGATTTTTAATAATATTTTTATTTCTTAAACTTAACTTTACACGTAATTATAACAATGAAAAGGGTTATTAAGTACGAATTCCTTAACAAGGCCGAACTTGAATACGAAGTGAAGATTAGATGTGAGGAACCAGCTAATACTGTTTTGCTTCTAAAAAAACAAGTTTTACGTTTAGTTGCGAATTCTCACCCTGAAGATATTCTGACTTCTCCAATTCCGATCGAGGATGACTTGTCTCAAATTGATTCTACATTGACCTATCTGGACTGTAAAATTAAAAAAAATTTACAAGGTGAAACCAAATATTTACGACTAATAGAAACTTTTATTAACCATGTTTTTTACAGATTAGAGCGAATAGATACTGACTTATATCCAGACTTTAAAGCTAATTTCGAGACTTTGAAGATGAAATATGACGCTATGGCTAAACAATTCGAATCCTTGACTCCACCTTCAACTGAAAATGACGTTCCATCACTTGACCCTCCTGTTGACCCGACTGTTACGGTTGACCGGACTGTCACGGAACTCCCTCTTGTTTCTCAATCTTCTATTCATGTCCATAATCCGTATCCTCCACCACCACCTCAATCTTTTTCTCCAACCAACGTTTTCAAAGATCTGAAAAGACACACCTTCAAAGGTAAAAGCTGTCCAAGATCCTTTCTTCAAAAACTGGAAGAATACTGTATAGCTCGTGGTTTGTCCAAAGACTTGTTGATTTCACAAGCGTTTGAAATTTTCACTGACAATGCTCTTCATTGGTTCAGATTTAAATATAATCAGAATCCAAACTTAACGTGGAACGAACTTTCTTCATTATTAATCAAAGACTTTGGTGGTTTTGATTATGATCACAAACTTTTAGAAGCAATTAGGAATCGAACTCAAGGTCGAGATGAACCTATTGTCATCTATATTTCCATCATGTCTGGAATGTTTTCTCGTCTTTCGAAGAAACTTTCTAAAACAGAACAATTGGAGATTATTTTGAGGAATATTCGCCCATGTTATTCTGTCTTCGTAGCTCTAAAAGACATTGACTCTATCGACTCTCTTTTGGCTACTTGCCAAAACTATGAAAAATTCCTAGACAGAGACAAACAATTTAAAGAACCAAATGTACAACAAAGTCCTCTTATTTCTGAATTCAACTACAAGCATTCCACTTCAAGTTCAGTTGACTCTTCAAATTCTTCTAATAAATCACGACCTTCTCCTCCCCTCATGAATAAATTCACTTCATCCTACAAATACCCTTCTAGGCAAGTTAATAGTCTCTCTCAAACTCAAGCTCCTCAAGAAAGCTCCTTTTGTGTTCGCTGTCGTAAACAAGGTCATTCTTTGAACACCTGTACTCAACCACGATTCGTGATTTGTTTCAAATGTGGTCTTAAGGGTTTTAAAACTGCAGATTGCCCTACTTGTTCTCCCAAACCTAATACTAGTTCAAAAAACTAACTACTGACTTGAAAAGTAACTTAAACTTTGATAACGACGATTGGACTAATTGGATTAAAACAATTCAAAACTTCTTTTCTTATTACAAAATCTCTTCTACACTCTACTCCAAGGAACAAGATCTTAATCGTCCATTCGTTAATGTAAAAATTTATGACTTAACTTTATCTGGTTTACTAGATTCTGACAGCTCAGTAACTATTCTGGGTAATAATTCTCATTTAGAAATTCTTAAACTGGGCTGTAAACTTTTCAAGTCAGATCTTATTACTGTCTCTACTTCTAATAATCAAAAAGTTAATTCCTTGGGTTATTTTGACTTACCTATTCATTTCAATAATCAAATTCATTTAATTAAAGCTTACGTTTTCCCCGAAATATTTCCTTCGCTAATATTAGGTATTGACTTTTGGAGAAAATTTAATCTTTTACCTAGTGTTTTATCTTCTCTTAACTTTACAGAATCTAAATGTTCTGCTATCGAAACTAAAGATACTAAAGTTTTACCTTATGAGCATTTAACTCCTAGTCAAAAGAACATCGCTAATGACATCATCCAACGCTTTAAGACAATTTCTTTTGAAGAAAAAGGTATCCTGGGATGCACACACTTAATCACCCACAAGATTGACACTGGTGATTCTCTTCCAATCAAACAAAGATGTTACAGACTGTCTCCTGAAAAACAAAAAGCGTTAATTAATGAAGTTGACAAGATGCTGCGATGGAACGTCATTGAACAATGCGAAAGTCCTTGGTTATCTCCAGTTCTCATCACTCCGAAGAAGAATGGTGAATGGCGTTTCTGTGTTGACAGCAGGAAGCTTAACTCAATTACACGTCGTGATGCTTATAAGTTACCACTAATAAGCGAAATTTTGGACAACCTGAAGAATGCCAAATACTTATCAAGCATTGACATTGCGAAAGCATTTTGGGAAATTCCCTTGAATCCTGCGGACAAAGATAAAACTGCCTTTTATGTACCTGGAAGAGGTATGTTTAGATTTAAAGTAATGCCTTTTGGCCTCACCAACTCACCTGCAACTCTACAAAGATTAATGGATATGCTGTTTACTCCTGAATTTGAGAACAAGGTATTTTGCTATCTGGACGACATTGTTATTATTAGTGAGACTTTTGATGAACACATATCGCTTCTCATGAAAGTTCATGAAAAACTATCATATGCCAATCTAACTATTAACTTTGAGAAGAGTCAATTCTTCAAGAAAGAACTGAAATACCTTGGTTTTCTTGTGGACGAGTATGGTCTTTGTGCAGATCCAGATAAAATAAAAGCTATTTTAGAATATCCTGTACCTACTTGCAGAAAAGAAGTACGAAGATTCATAGGCAGATGCAGCTGGTTCAGAAGATTCATTCCAAACTTTAGCACTATTGCCTCTCCACTCAACCAAATAACCTGTTCCGGGAAGAAAGCTCCTAAATTTTTATGGAATTCACTAGCTGCAGCTGCTTTCCAGAAACTTAAAGAAGCTTTGGTAACTGCTCCTGTCCTTGCTTGCCCTAACTTCGAACTACCCTTCTCTGTACATTGTGATGCATCAAATTATGGCATAGGAGCAATGCTTACTCAACACCAAGATGATAAAGAAGTCGTGATTGCTTACATGAGTAAAGCACTAAATAAAAATCAACAGAACTACTCAACTACTGAAAGAGAAACATTGGCTGTAATAACTGCATTAGAACATTGGCGATGTTACCTAGACAATGGTAAAGAATTTACAATATATACTGATCATGCTGCACTTAAATGGTTTCAGAACTTATCAAACCCATCAGGAAGACTTGCTCGCTGGACTTTACGCTTATCATGCTTTAACTTTGTCATAAAACATAAAAAAGGAAAGGATACCGTTGTTCCAGATTTATTATCAAGACATAAAAATCAAGAACGTCCTGATACACAAGAAACTTCACCTCAAGGCGTACATCCCATTACGATTGAAGAACCACCTGATCGTAGACTTGAACACTACAACAAAAATTTTCTCGGATGTTCCAACAATCCAGACGCATATCCCAACTACACTATCAGGGATAACAAACTTTACCGCTGTATCCATTCTCCCGATCGTCTAAACGATGACTTTATTTGGAAAGAAGTTCCACTACCTCAAGATAGACAGGCACTTATTGAAGCTAACCATGGTTCCCCTTCAGAACTCCATCTTGGTATCTTCAAAACATTCAAGAAAATATCATTAAAATACTATTGGCCTGGTGTGTTTAAGGACATTGCTGAATTAATCTCGACTTGTGAAACCTGCTTAACCTACAAACACCCTAATCATTCTCCCTATGGTCTTATGGGTAAACCCAAACTTTGCTCCAGACCTTTTCAAACTATATCCTTAGATCTTATGGGTCCATTGCCTATGACTCGAAGACGAAATCAGTATATTCTAGTAATTAACTGCAATTTTACTAAATATACTATGATTTTTCCCCTTAAACGTGCTACTTCAGCTAATATTATTAATGTTTTGGAAAATTCAGTTTTTCTAGTTCATGGCATTCCTCAAACTATTATAATGGACAACGCTGTTCAATTTCAGTCGCGAGAATTCCACTCATTTTTAAATTCTTATAATGTTCCTTGTATTTTTCACACAGCTTTATATTGTCCTCAGGTTAATCCTACGGAGAAGTTTAATAGTACAATTATTACAGCTCTAGCATCTCTAGTAGGAGACGATCATAGATCCTGGGACAACCATCTTGCTAAGATTCAGTACGCAATGAACAGCGCTACAAATGTAGCTACTGGTTTTACTCCAAATTTTTTAGGCTTTGGTAGGGAAACAATAGCTTGTGGTTCCTTCTATACTCCAACTCAGAACCTCGAGGAATTGGTATTTATGCCTCGTGATATTTACGCGTCTAATGCTGGTCTCCTCTCATCTATATTTCACAAAGTTCAAACTAAACTTCACATAGCTCACGCTAAAAATAGCGCTCGCTATGATCTTCGTCGGTCTTTTAAAGAATTTAATGTGGGAGATACTGTTTGGCGTAAAAACCATGTTTTAAGCAATGCCGGCGCATACTTTAATGCTAAACTTGCCCCTAAGTTCATCAAGTGCAAGGTGATAGCTAAACTGTCACCACTAGTCTATGTGCTTGAAGACCCTAATGGAGTTAGAGGCAAGTGGCACATCAAAGATGTAAAATCATAAATTTTCTTAACTTTTATTAACCGTTAATTTGTATATATGTATAAATATCACCATCATTCTCACCTTATTATTTTATTTCTTTTAATTTGTTTGTTTGTTTGATGATCCAGTGTTCTTCAACACATCTTGCTTTAGGACCTCGAACTTTCGTTGGTTAATCGTCACTTTTTATTTTTATTTCAGACACATCTCGTTGGTGATGTTGCTGATCTCTGGCTTTGAGCCCTACCGCTCTGGCCGTTCTTAATCTTTACTTAAGTCATAGCGACTAAAGCTTACTTGAGGTATTTCTTTATCTTTATCTTCACTTGGAAGCGTCTCACTACTCCCTTAATTTTCTTCACCTTTATCTTCACCTGGGAGCAGCTGACTACTCCCTTATTTTTTTATCTACACTTAGGAGCGGATGACAACTCCCTAAATAAGCCTGAACGTCCTTTCGAAAAACACACATTTAGAGTGGTGTCTCTTCGACTAATTTGTTTTTTTTTTCCCACGCAGGAGCGGATGACTACTCCTTAAATAAGCCTTAATGTCATTTTAAAAACACACTTTTAGAGTGGTAGTCATTGAATGTGAACTCCACCCTTACCTGAATGCAGATGATGAATGTAAGAGATAGTATATCTGATTTTGACTGGTGATGTCTCTTTCTGCAAAGCTGTGTTTTTATGGTTTATTTTAGAATGTATATATCAAAATTTTTGCTGAGTCAAAAATTTTCCAGGGTCGGGGGGAAAATGTAGTGTTATGCTACTTACTTATCATTTTACATTATTTTAAATCCATTTTTCCATTCTGTTTCGATTTTCTGCATTCACTTCAAAACTGGATATTTTACATCACCTTTATTTCCATAGGATCCTGTAACGATTTTAAACCATAAGAACACAATCACAAATCATTTCTACTTCGTATTTTCACATTATCAACACTTTTAAATTGGTGTCAATGAAGTCTACCTTTTTTCGATCTTTCAGTTAGTTTTCCGTAACTCTACAATTTCGGGCTTTGTGTGGGTAGTTGCGCTACCTTTTTTTCCTATATCAATAATATCTCCTTTTCCACTTAAATCTTGCCGTTTTCTTATTACAAGCCTATAACTAAAATTTGACATGTTTTGTTATTGTTGTTTATTTGGTCTCAATGGAAATTATATTCAAATTTGCTACCGGTCTGTTGTTTCTATTTCGATAATTCCACATAAATACTCTTTCCTCTTGACCATTTACAAAAAATTTGCGTTTAATTTAAATAATTTTTCCGTTCTCTCTAGAAAGATATAAAAGCCGAACAATCGGTGAAGGAATTCAGTCTTGCTTCAGTTCTCGAATTGGAAGCATCTTCTAAAGGCCTTATCCCGGGGCCGCTCTGCCCCGGGATCCTGCAAGCCTCTGTCCTACCTGAAGCCACTGGACTCTACGAACCTCTGCTCTATCTGAAGTCGCTGGACTCTACAAACCGTTGCTCTGCCTGAAGTCGCCGGGTTCCTACAAGTCTCTGTTCTACCTGGAGTCGCCGGAACCTGCAAACCTCGGTTCCGCCTGAAGTCACCGGAACCTGCAAACCTCTGTCCCGCCTGCAGTCACCGGATCCTGCAGGCATCTGTGATGTCTGAAGCCGCCGAGGATCCTGCAAGCCCCTGTCTGGCCTGAAATCGCCGGATCCCGCAATTACCACATTCACCGGAGGTCGCCGCCTAGAGACGCCCACGCCTTCTCACCTACGCCGTGCGTGCTCGTTCCAGGCGCTGAGAGCACACCTTGGATCTTCCGACTCAGCTTCGGCACTAATCTCTTTTTTTTATTACTTTTTTAAAATAATCTGTAAATCGCATCATCCATCCTCATATTCATACTCCATTTTTGTTATATAAAATTGTAAATATTTTTGAATCTTAAATATATTATTTGTTTTGTTGTATTTTTGTTGTTTTATTGCTCTTAGGTTAAATTCTATTAGTTCTTAATTGTCTCTACACGACAACATTCATTATAAAAAAAAAACTTAGGGCGCGCGTAGTAGTCGAAAAAAATATTTTTGTTGTTGCAACCCAACACACGTATTGACAAACATTTCCATGAAGTTTCACAGTGCGCTTTAACAAACAGAGAAGAGAAATCTTAATCATAAACTACACTTAACACGTGGTAGAGTCATTCTGCAGCTTTATTCGTAGTAGGTCCTTTAATACCATAGACCACACACACACCCTTCGGCAAATTGTACGGAAGACAAAAGAATGAAGTGTTTGTACAGTAGAGCTACGATGGCTATCCGAGTACAGAACCAGAGTACGAAACCTATCCAACTGCAAAGAGGTGTAATACAGGGTGACGTTATATCCCCGAAACTCTTCACCGCTGCGTTGGAAGACGTTTTAAAGCTACTGGACTGAAAAGTATGCGGTGTTAACGTCAAGGGCGAGTACATCACTCACCTTCGATTTTCCGACGAAATAGTCCTTATGGCAGAATCGCTGGAAGACTTAAGCAATATGCGCTCAATGACCTGGAGGAGTACATGTTAGATCCTCAAATTGGGCGTCATTTCTAATTAATATCGCAGGTGATCCGTCAGATTTTCGTATGAGTAATTTTCCGTTTGCAGTCCAGAAAAAAATGTGACAAATTAAGTATTTTTTTCTTATTAAAGGATTTCAGAGAGCAAAGTATTGTCTGCTTTTGAAAGATATTTGCTAATTCAACAGTCAGAGGTCTAATGGAACCCTATTTTCCGAGGCCACGAAACATATCCTTAACATCACACAATTGCAAATTAATATTTAATGTTTTCGAGAGGTGCATCACTAATTGTGTTAAATCATCTCTGTTTTCTTTTTCAGGAATATTACGTATCTCTATACTATTTCTTCTGCTGTTTCAATAGAGTTTCTCAACTTTTTCTTTCAGAGTTATAATATATTTATGGTTATCTTTACAATGGTTTTCAAGCGTTATTATTTTCTTTTGCATATCCTCATATTTCAGGGATATAAATTCAAGTGACTTTTCTATGTCCGTATTTATCTTCTTGATATTTGTAAGACTATTTTCCATTTTAGATAGTTTGTGGACGTGATCAGTTTTCCATGATTTCAGCATTTGCATAACTTCTTCCTTGAACGAAATAAAGTCATCCCTTAAGAGTTCCTCGTGACGTCTATTTTATCTTGAAACCACAAAGGGGTTTTCGGTTGTTTGGAGATATCGGAGTGTGATCCAGCTTTATTAGGTGAACGAAGCGTGTTGATTTTGAAATATGTCGAGCAAAGCAATTATTTTCTGAATATTAGCTATTTTATAAAAGCAGGCGCTTTTTGAGCAAAAGCGGTGGGTGGAGCCAAAAAATATGCAGCAAATGTATACACGCTGACAGTATACAAAGGGCGTGGCTTACCTCTTCGATGAAGCAGGATGCTATGACCTTACGAGTATGTTGCCCTGGGACACGTACGAATTTTTTAGTTTATTTTTGGGGAACTATTTGACGAATTTATTTATAAAAACAACAATCACGGAGGACACGTCTGTTCACTTTCGCGGTCCGGGGGGAAGGGGATCTTAAGACCTATCCGTTGGGAAACACTACTCGTATTGAGGTCATTGAGCGCATATTGCTTAAGTCCTCCAGCGATTCTGCCATAAGGATTATTTCGTCGGAAAATCGAAGGTGAGTGATGTACTCGCCATTGAAGTTAACACCGCATACTTTTCAGTCCAGTAGCTTTAAAACGTCTTCCAATGCAGCGGTGAAGAGTTTCGGGGATATAACGTCACCCTGTATTACACCTCTTTGCAGTTGGATAGGTTTCGTACTCTGGTTCTGTACTCGGATAGCCATCGTAGCTCTACTGTACAAACACTTCATTCTTTTGTCTTCCGTACAATTTGCCGAAGGGTGTGTGTGTGGTCTATGGTATTAAAGCCTTTTCGGAAACCGGCTTGTTCCGGAGGCTGGCAGTCGTCAAGTCTACGTGCAAGACGATTCGAAATGACTATTGAAAACAGTACGTAGATGCGGCTCAGAAGGGAAATCGGTCTGTAGTTCTTCAAGAGAGCGTTGTTGCCTTTCTTTAAGAACAAGACCACCGCACTTCTGCTCCACGCCTCCGGTGTAACGCCACCATGGAGGACGGAATTAAAGAGCTTCTGAAGGACTTCAAGTACCGGTTTTCCACCCGCTTTCAGAAGCTCCGCTGTAATTCCATCCTCGCCCGGGGACTTGCCGTTTTTAAGGTGCTGGAGAGTCATTTTAATCTTGCTCAGACTGACGTCCGGGATATCTTCGGAATAGTGTCGGATAAGACTCGCTCTTGGATCGTTACTCACACTTGCATGTAGCTCTAACGATGACGCGTACAGCTGCCCATAGAACCTCTCAATCTCAAAAATCTCAATAAGTTAGGTCTGCCCACTAATCATTGTGTTGAAAATCTTTACTTGGTAATAATGTACCTTTGCGTATCACAAAAATGAGTCGCGTAGCCAATATGTTATTCGATGAAAGTTTCACAACAAATCTCCAATCTTTTATTTTGCCGACTATAACCGATAACTTACCTTGTCATAAAATTGATTTGATGAATCTGAATATTCCGTTCGTTGGTTAGCAGACCTCTATTTTGACTTAGATCGATTGATTTATTCATCGGTGCCAATATATTTTGGAATATATTAGGTTTCCAAAATATTAAACTAGGAAAAAATAAATCCATTCTTTTTGCGGCTAGACTAGGATGGTTAGTTTTAGATCAGATTAATAGCGATCGTGCTTTGGTTTCATCATATAATAATAAATTTAATTTAAGCAAAGTAAATAGGATCTTAGAGGATAGAATAGATAATTTACTTACAAAATTTTGGCGTCTTGAAGAAGAGCATTCAAGATCATAATGAAGAGAAACAATGTAATGAGCATTTTGTCAAGAACAAAACTCGTCTTAATGACGGTCGTTTTCTACCGACTTCAAAAAGGATGAGGTACAAAGTCGACTGTATTTTTTATGTGTGTTACCTCATTACTTTTTTCTGATTGAACCGATTTCGATGATTCCCTTTGTGGTCTTTATGTGGTCCCATATAAATTTGATCAAGGTGTGACCAATAGTTTTTGAGTTATTCTTAATATTCTATTGAAGTCGGTTGTACAAAATTTTAAATACTAAATAATTGTGTATTCCCCTCAAGCAAAATCATGATGTAAGTGTATTGTTGGAAAAAGCTAAGCAACGTATTTGTCATTGGAGCGTAAACTAAAAAATAAGCCGGAACTAAGTAAAATGTATAACGATTTTATGGTTGAATATCAGTGTTTAGAATATGTCTGAATGCCAAGACAGGGAATTTGTAATCAAGCCCTATTGCATTACCCATATGGGGTTTTGCGCGAGAGTAGAATTACTACAAAATTACGAGTCGTGTTTAATACTAGTGAGCCAACTTCATTAGGTGTTTCATTGAAAAATATCCAGCTGACAGGCCCTACTATTCAAAACAATCTTCTGTCTTTACTCCTCCAATTTTCGCAATACAAATATATTTTAGCTGCCGATGTGGAGAAAATGTATAGAAAAATCGTGGTACACCAAATGGACAAGCACTTGTAGCTCATACTCTGGCGTCGCGACACATCTGAACCGGGTAAAATGTATCAGTTAAGTACTATGACATACGGAACAACTTGTGCGCCTTTTTTTGCTACTTGATGTATATATTGTAGGGACAAAATTATATCAGAGATTATTACGCTTGACTTTTACGTCGACGAATTATTAACAGCAGGGCATGAAATCGAAGAAGTGAAGAATATTAAAAAAAGGTAACATCCGAACTTGCTTCAGCATGATTGTCACTCAAGAAGTAGAGGTTTATATCAGAGATTATTACGCATGACTTTTACGTCGACGAATTATTAACAGCAGGCCATGAAATCGAAGAAGTGAAGAATATTAAAAAAAGGTAACATCCGAACTTGCTTCAGCATGATTGTCACTCAAGAAGTAGAGGTTATATTGCAAGGACTTGATTTTCGAACAATCTCAAACATCGTTGGAATTAAATATCGGATATAGTCAACCGAGTAAGCTTTTAAGTCTTAACTGGCGTTCAGATTCTGACGAACCCTGTTTTCCGATAGGTTCTCTAGCTAGTAATAGCGATACAAAGCGCGATATACTCTCTGCGATAGCTTAAATATGAGAAGGACCAGGCTCTCAGAAAATACCAGCGTAAAATAGCAGCTTGTTTCGTATGGTGTGTAGAGAACTGGAGACGGAGACCCTTTTTACTGGAAAAGAGGCATTCCTTCTTAGTCCTCACGGGTGACAACGCATCTGCATTTTGATTCTTTATTGAGGATAGATGTGGATGTCTATGGGTCCCAGCAACCACTTACCATCAGGTGGACTGTATGCTCGTGTGTCACCCTATCCTATATATATATATATATATATATATATATATATATATATATATATATATATATATATATATATATATATAAAAACATAAACACTCACGCCTGTCACCCAGAGGGGTAGGCAGAGATTATGGAATTCCATTTGGCACGATCCTGACACACCTCTCTCGCTTCCTCCACATCCATATACCTACGCATACACGCTCGTCGGTTAAAGGTACTCTTAATTTGGCCCATTTTCAATATATCGCCTACTTGGTCGATAAACTTTCGCCTAGGGCGACCCTTCCCGACTCTGCCATTCACCTCTGCAACATAAATTTGCTTTGTCACTCTTTCCTCATTCATTCTTTCTACATGACCAAACCACCGAAGCATTCCTTTCTTAATCCTAGTCACAACATCATCTTGCAAACCACACATTTCTCTTATCACACTATTTCTCACCCTGTCATTCAGATTCAGCCCTAGCATACTACGTAATGACCGCATTTCTACAGCATTTATTCTACTCTCGTGCTTCTTCTGCCATACCCAACTTTCACTACCATACATTAAAGTAGGCACTAACACAGCATTGTGAATTACCAAAAGTGCCTTTTTGGACACATTCTGACTTTTCACAATAGAGTGTAGAGCCCCATTCAATCTATTTCCTGCATTCACTCGTCGTTCTATATCCTGATCATATCTACCATCCCTGCTTAACACACATCCCAAATACACAAACTCATCTACTTGTACTCCATCTCTATATATATATATATTTATTATAAGGATTTACCTGCGCTCAATAATCTTAGTATTCCTCATATTGCCATTTGTGGCTGATGTAAGTTAATTATGGCTCATGTAAGGCTTACAGCGTTTGTGTGTATGTTCGCAGCATAAACGATAAGGGAGATATTACTGTGCATTTGCTGATAACTAAAATCGTGTTGCTCCCATCAAGCCCACGACAATTCCGAGTCTTGAGCTTTGTAGCACTCTCACAAGTGCGCGACTTTATGAAAAATATCATTTCATTTCGGGTGCAAATTAGTCGTATTTTATTCTGGGCCAACTCCACTATAATATTGAGTTGGTTGAAAATGCTAAGTACCCGATAATATTCAACCATTTGTACGCAACCGTGTAGCGGAGATAATAGAAAAATCAGGAAATTTTATTTGGAGGCATGTAACATTCCCGCAGATCTTCAATTTCATGGAGTTGACAGTAAAATATTGCATCATCATCATCATCATCTGTGTTGGCTTGGTCTAATGTATCTTAAACAAGATATATCACAATGACCTATACAGCCAAAAATTTTACTTTACTACCCGAGCATAAACCAGAAGTCTCATTAAATGTTACTGACAATTATAATATAAAATCTTTTGAATTAATTAAATATAATGGGTTTTACAATTTTCGAAGATTTACTTAAACGCACCGTAGCTAATGTCTTACGTTTTATTAAGATATTTAGAAATCAGATTCCTTTTACTAACTATTTAACCGAATGTGTACAACAAGACGCGTTGAAGATCATTATTATGACCGTAAAAAGGGAGTCATTTATATAATAAAGCATACTTCTTAAGCGATTATCTTTGACCAAAAAAGTCAATTACATAAGTGCACTGTATATCTTTGGAGATTACCCATCAATGGCGCTACAACCTTACCTTTCGTGCGACTACAAAGGACGCATTGATGGTAGCAGCTCCTTGCTAGGTTTCGACCAACAATTGGCCAACATGATTACCAAATTGTAGGGGTCCCGCGTTCATTCAATTCTTATGTTGATAATCAAAAAACAATCGATTTAAACGGTGTGTGTACTGTAATAAAAAAGAGTTATCGCATGATATTGTATTAATCCAAAAATACAATATACCAGGTTTCGGTACCACATGTTGACGCCTAACGCATTTTATTACCAACAATGCGCCTCAGATAGTAATAGTTTTTAATTATAACATTCAATGTATGTACCTGCTTACTCATTGTATCTTCAGCTCTCACATTATAAAGTCAATTACCAGATCAATAGCTTTTATTATTTCAAAATTTGGGAATAGAATAGAATAGAATAGAATAGAATATTTTTTTTTCAATATTGATTATTACATAATTCTTAGTGAAAGTCATTTTTTTATTTACCACTGGTTCGGAAAATACCTCTGTCCTGGGAAGAACCAGCAAGAAACCCAGCGGTTTTTCTTTTCAAACATCACTTAACAATAATTTCGTTTATACAATTTTAAATGATTTTTCATAGAACCAGCATGGT
The DNA here is from genome assembly GCA_033319125.1 of Parnassius glacialis. Lineage (NCBI taxonomy): Eukaryota > Metazoa > Arthropoda > Insecta > Lepidoptera > Papilionidae > Parnassius > Parnassius glacialis. The sequence goes on along the minus strand of JAVANC010000023.1, from coordinate 23,028,248 downwards.
GGTGATCACCTTATTCCCAGGGGTTATTTTCATTCATGTATGCCTTGATATTATAATAACCCTTTTTGTACAGTTTCTCTTTAATAAAACTTTTAAACTTGTTTATTGACAAACTTTGAATATGTTCTGGGATTTGGTTGTAAAAGCGTATACAATGCCCCACAAATGAATTACTGATTCTGTGGAGTCTAGTAACTGGTATTACAAGCTTATGTTTGTTCCTAGTGTTTAAAGTATGCACATCCTTATTCTTATTAAAGCTATTTATGTTTTATGTACATACATTACATTTTCATAAATATATTGCGATGCGAAAGTTAATATGTTAATTTCTTTAAATTTTTGTCTGAAAGAGTCCCTCTTTACAATTAAGATTATAAATCGCCCGAACGGCTCTCTTTTGCAAAACAAATAAAGCTTCAATATCAGTCGCATTACCCCACAGCAAAATTACATAAGACATTACGCTATGAAAGTAACTAAAATGCACTAATCTAGCTGTCTCCACATCTGTGAGACTTCTACTCTTTCTTACAGCATGTGCTGCAGAACTAAGTCTGCTTGCTAATTTAGATAAAAGGGGGCCCCATTGAAGTTTCGCGTCAATAGTTGTTGGCGAAGCGTCTATAAAAACATTTCAATTTATTAGTGAACCGATTACGAATAGCTTCTAAAACATTTTATCGAACAATAATAATCTTATAAGAAAACGCTTAGTTAAATCTTAAAGGAATGTCGAATTAATAATTTGAAAATCCTGGGTTCGATTCCCAGGTCGGAATAGTTCATCGTTTTCTTAATAAAACTTTCTTAGTAAATTCATAAAGGGAATTTTTAAGATATAAATTATGTTTCCGGGTTCAGTTCCCCGGTTGAGACCAACTTTCAAATAGTAGGAAAATTTAAAGAAATATTAAAATAAATTTAGAGACCAGGATTTGTTCCCCGGTCGAAATAATCACTTTGTGTATAAGTGGAATTAATGTAAAATAATTACATAAGCATTGTCTTATATAGGTTTGACGCGTTTTGTATGAAAATAAAATGTTTATTTTCAAAGTTTAGATTGCAAAATATTTCCTTTGTTTTGGTCTAGTTTGGTCTTTTTTTTTTCTCTTTTGGTCTCTCTATCTAGCACGGTGACTGATAACAGCTTTGATAAGAGGTTCTTATTGGAAGACACCTTTTTTTTTCGCCCGAAGCAATTGGAAATGGGCTACCACAGAGGGAGGCAGAAAATGCATTACGCATACCACGATGGCCGGTCCATCGTCGTTATGGGAGACTCACTACCTACAAGGGGAACCTAAGTGATACCCCCTAAAAACTGCCTTTGGAGATTGGCAACCAGCTGTTGAAAGCTTCATATGCCATAACTAAAGCGACCCTCTTTTGGGAAAAGAGGGCGCAGACGGCTAAATGCCGTTTAGGGAATGCCTACGAAGGCATATTGTATTTAATAATTTTTAATTTAATTAGAATTTGCCTGAGCCGCCAGGAGGCAGTTCAGGTCGTTTGACAATTTATTAGGCTGGTCCGAGAGGGTGTTTCTCGGCCTGCGGACGCTATAATGGGAGGGGAGTGGGGCTGTATAAGTAACTGCCTCACGAATTAATGTGTTATTATGCGACTCTGAAACTTTAAAAATGTTTTCAGAGATTTTTTTTAATGAATTGTTGAATTGTTGGAATTTCTAAGTCCCGGTGAAGGTCGGCATTACGGACGTACCAAGGTGCGTTCGTAGCTCGACGACAGAAGTGATTTTGAACTACTTGTAGTTCGTTAATAATTTTAGAGTCCGCGTGTGCGAATATAGGGGCCGCGTAAGTCATTACCGAACGTATACAAACCTTATAAAGGGTTCGCTTATATCTTAGAGACATTTCACTATTTTGGCCTAACATACTGTTAAGCCTACCTAGATAGAAACGTGCTATACGTGTTACTCTTTTGACATGAGGCTCGAAAGTAAGCCTATAGTCAAGGGTAACACCTAAATATTTAGTTGACATATGCCATGGGACAGGGGTCCCTAGCATTCGAATGGGTGGAGTATTTTTCTTGTTTTTATTACGGTGTCTTTTAATATCGAATTGAACTGCGGAGCTCTTCTCCGGGTTCACATCGATACGCCACTTTTGGAACCAATCTCCTAGGTCATCAACTGACTTTTGGACCTTGTTCCTTGCGGAAGATAGCATATGACTTTTGCAGTATAGAGCAGTGTCATATGCGAAGAGTGAGAATTGTACACCATTTGACGGGATTTGAATGTCGTTGGTGTACAAGATGTACAGGAGGGGAGCTAGTGCCGATCTCTGAGGAACACCAGCTTTAATGGGGCGCTGAGAGGATAACGTACCTTCGTATCTAAAACGAAAGGTACGATGTTGAAAGTAAGAGGCCACAAGACGTACTAGACGATCGGAGAGTCCTACTCTGTATAATTTGAATATAAGGCCTTCGTGCCAGACTCGGTCGAAGGCTTTGGCAATGTCGAAAAAGACCGCGATTGTCTTTTGTTGACGTGGATAAAAACCGCTGAGGATATATTCCACAATGCGGTGAACTTGTTGGGGACAGGAGTGTTTCGCTCGGAAAACAAATTGATGGGGAATGATAAGAGAGTTACCGTCTGTGGGAAACAGATGGCGCCTCATGCGATTTTGAATGACTCTTTCAAAGAGTTTGCCCATGGCCTTGAGGAGGCTAATGGGACGATGACTAGAGGGGAGGTTAAGAGGCTTGCCTGGCTTGGGAATACCAATGACAGTTGCCTCTTTCCACGTAGTGGGAAAGTGACTAAGATTAAAGCAGGCATTAAAGATAATAGATAAGAGGGTTAACACCTGCTCTGGGAAGTATTTAAGGGCTTGCTTGGATATGCCATCCGCACCCGGAGCCTTTTTGGTCTTAAGTCCTTTGATGAGGGATGAGATCTCATCATTGGACACGGTGATAGGATCAGAGGTTGTGGGGGATGAGTTCCAGCGGCGGATCTCATCCTCTACTTCCTGAATATGTGAGGGGTCGACAAGTTGAGAGCTAGGAGAGCATTGTGCGGCAATGCTGTCTGCAAAGCACTCAGCCTTTTCATCGTCCTCGAAGGCAACCGTCCCGTCGGGGCGGGAGAAAGGGGGAGTGTGAGTTATAGCGTCTATACGGAGGGTTCTAGCCATCTGATAGTACGCTGTATGAGAGGGAGATATATTCTCCATGAGTTTACTCCTTTGGAGGTCTCGAAATTCGGATAGGCATAAACGGAGTTTTCGTTGAAGACGATTAGCCGTATGCCTATATTCGGGGGTGGGATATTTTGCTGCTCTCCGGAAAGCAGCTTTTTTAGCTTTTAATATGTTGCTAATATGCAGGGGAAGCCCACTTTTATTAGCAACAACTGGAACGACCCTTTAACTCTCCTTAAGGGAGGATTTAATAAGGGTTGAAAGTGAATCGACCGCGGTGTCGATTTTTTCGGGACTGTCTAAATCTACGTCCAACGATATGTAATTAGGGGAGTCCTGTGAGTCCATAGCTTTAGCTAGGGACTCCTTGAAACCCTTCCAGTTAGTGAAGGTTTTCGTGGTTACTATAGGGGGTGGCTGATGGCCAAGAATAAGGGAGACCGGTCGGTGATCGGATCCTATATCGTCAAGTGTCTCAATAGACCGTCATAGCTAACCTGCATATTGTTGCTTCCATGTTGGTAAGCTGCGGAGTATCAATATGAGAGCAATGTAGTGACTTCTTGTAATAAATGGCCGTACCGGCGCCTCGGCGATCGGGCTTGTCACTACGAAGAAGAGAATAATTATTAATTGAAAGATCTATAGTGTCCCTAGATTTTAAGAATGTTTCCTGTAAGAGGAGGATGTCGGCTTCGCGATCCCGAATGAAGAGTCTAAGCTCTGGGAGGTTATTTCGCAATCCGCGAATGTTAAATGAAATAAGCGATAGCCCTTTAGGCTTGATACAACCGTGCTTTATAGGCAGAGCAGAAGGCTCTGTAATTGTAAGTTAAGTTAATTAAGTTAAATTAACTTACAACGAACGCAATAAATTATTGTGCTCTACTAGAGCCAAAAGACGGTCCTGCGGGGACCAAGCAGCGCGCAATTTGCTTGCTAACACTGAGATTTCGTTTATGTCGACGTTCCTTAACACGGCGTAAACCGTGTTAAGGTCGTCGGCGATTGTAGGCTGTTTCTGCTTCGGAGCAGAGGTTGCCTGCGGCGGATCTACATTTTTGGGGCCCCAGGGAAAAACTGGAGCCTGCGTAGGCTTTGAAAAGCCGGGAAGTGGCCTAAGCGGCGCCTGCGGTGGTCTCTGGGGACCCTAAAGGGGGTTGCGCGAAGCCCTGAGACTGCTGAGATACGCCCTGACGGGGCTTCCTGACATATAATGCCGGAAATGAACGGTCATTTACCGGCGGCGGGACCTGTCTGTATACGGGAATGCGAGGACGAGGAGCGCACGGGCATCCTCTGTAGCTCGCCGGGTGTCCTGTCTGCTGGCACAGGACACGCGCGGGCGGGGATACGGCATCTTTAGGCCGGGGACACTCTTTAGTGATGTGAGGGTCCAGGCACTTAACGCACCTGGGAGGAGCGGAGCAATTGGCCGCCGCGTGGCCGTATAGTTGGCAGCGGTGGCACTGCGCCGGGAAACCGCGCCTATACGGTGGCTCGACTCTCACTCCAGACAAGCCGCACACAGTACGCACTTGCCGGAAGATAGTTTTTGCCTCCGGTACGTTGGCTAATATAACTAGGACTAATGAGTACCTTAGCCCTGTCCTGCTGTGCATTTTATGCACAGCCTCAACGGGAAATCCTTGTGCCTTCAGGTCATCAAGAATCTCCTCGTTGGAGAGTTCATATGGGACGCTTCGGATGACGGCCCTGACTTTACGCTCTTCCGGAAGAGCATATGTGTGGTACGACACACGTTCATTGGTGAAAAGCCTTGTTAGGCGGAGAAAATCGTTTAACGTATTCGGTAAGATTTTAATAGCTACGCCGACGTTCGTAGCCAGATCATTTTTGATCTTTGAGTCGTAACAAATTTTACTTAAACGGGTAAATTCTCCCTTGTCTCTCAAAAAGACAGGGGGCGGGACTTGTTTTTTCACGAGTTTAGGCGCGCATCGCGAGGCTGGTTTGGTTGGCGCTGACATGTCTAACGACATCAGGGGGGTCGGGGCAGCGTCGGGGGCTGCGGAGGTAGATACGGCAGCGGCAGGGGCTGCGGGGCTAGGGGGGCGGCACAGGCCGCTACATCGGTGGGCGAACGGTTTTTAGCAGCGCGCTTCGCTGCGCGCTTCGACGATACCGTGGTGTATGTAGATGTGGATTCGCGCGAAGCACTGGTGTCATCGGAGTCTGAGGACTCCGATGTCCTGGTGCTTGACTCGGCGGCGGACCTCTTCCGGGAGGCAGACACTGGCGATGTCGACGCGGAGTCGGAGTGAGAGCACTCCATATCTATCTCTAGCTGGGCGAACGAGTTCTGGGACTCTAGGTGGGACGCTATCACGGGCGGCGGGATGATTGCCTTAGGGGCGGGAGAAGCCAGAAGGACTAGGGCGGCGGCAAGCGCCTGCGGATCGTCCATCCTAGTGATGGCCTCCATAAGGGACGATTTTAAGTCCTGAGTGGACATGTTGACTAAATTAATTATAAACTAAAAGAACTATTTAAAAACTACTCGAAGGGCGTGGGGATCACCGCACTGAAAAGTACGGGACGTTCAAATTCTCCGAAACTTTCCCCCTATCCTCAAAAGGACGGGGGCTTGCTCTGAAGAGCAATAGACGTATCTCAAGAAACAATATAATATACACGTTATATTATATACTACAAAAATAATTATAATAAACTAATAAACGTATACAGTACTAGTGTACTACAATATAAAAAGCGTTCAGTCAGACCTCCCCGACCGAAGGCAGGGGGGGTAAGAACTGAGAGTTAGCTACTAAACACTCACCTAGCTTCAGCGCTAAATAGCGCTAACAGTGAGGAGCGCGATTCGCGGAACGAGGGGCACTAACGTTGGGACGTTAGGCGCGCGGACTACCTGGAACAACCGCTCGCGAGCGATGCCACAGGCTAGATGGAAGTCACCTTACCGACAATAGGGGGTCGTATAAAAATTGGTAACTCATCTTGTGGTGATAGACCGCAGAGAAACGGGCTAAAATTGCCACCTATTTTACCGACAACAGAGAGTGGGGTAAAAGTTAGTTGTTCATTTAGTTGCAGAGGACAACAGCATGGTAATTTGTAAAATCAAAGTTTCAATAAGTGGAAATTTAAATGTTTGTATATTTCAGCAATTTATGTAAAGATTGACTTGTAAAATGTTTAAAATTGACTGTATGAGCGAAATAGGTGAATTCTGTGTTATTTCAACTTAAAATTCCTATAAAATAGTGAAATATTGATATTTTTGTATAAGAAATTTAAAAGTGTTTTAAATAGTAAAATATATAGAAAAAATGTAAATTAAACTATTGTATTAGTTAGGAGATTTGTATTTTCAAATAAAGAACATTGTTTCAACCTTATATGTTAGATATTTAAGAATTCTAACTTGCGTGCGTGCATATGTTGTATAATAGGCATATTTTGTTGAACAAATAAAAGGTTTTTTGTGATATAAAAATGTAATGTATATCGTAGTATAGATATTTTTTGTGCTATCTTTATAAATAAAATGTATAAATGTATGTCTTATACAAATAAAGATATTGGGCAAACCGTGAGGGAGTGATAGTACAAATTAAGTGTAATTGAGTTGTAAATCGCACAGAGGGCGCGGCTCTCTTTCGAGTATAGCCTTTTTTATATCCCGTCAGACTGATTTTCGTGTAAATTGTGCCAACCAAGGATCTCCTAAGTGTGTGTTGTTTGTGGATTAGCAGTGGTCCCAAGCAACCGCCGGTACGACATACTTCACCGATCGTCGAGTCCGCATACTCCGTGAGGTGTCGAGGTCACCGGCCCTTAGGTAGATTCTTGGCACTTAAGTGCGTTCGTGCCTTCTGTACCCAGTCGCGTACCTAAGTGCTCTCTCTAGCACTTCTCTCAACCCTTTCCTGAGGAAAGGGGTAGGCAGTGCGCCCAAGTGTTGCGGTCATCTCTCCCTCTCGCACCCGATCCGTATCGTACGTCGCGCGTCGCTTGTCTGTCACTCAGCACCTGCAACGTAGATAAGGAAATTAGAGATAGGCACTAAAATCGAAACCAAATAGTAAACAAAAACAGTCGTAACATGTCGGATAAGGGGAAGGGGGAACCCCCCCACCCCCCCGCGTTAGGAAACCACCGGACCGTTCAGGAATTTTGGATCGCCCATTACTTCTGAAGGACCTATCTAACCCGGAGCGCTCCAGGATTGTGGAATCCTTCAGTCATATTCCCAAGAGGTTCCCGAAGCCAATTTCGCCGAGCAAGACCGCCGCACCGAGCGCCACCCAACCCACCGTATCTGAGTATACGAGCGGGTTGGAATCGACGCCCAAGCCCCAGCGGCCGATGAAGTCGGCGAGGAGGCATACCCCACCAGAAACAGAGAGCTCTTTAAAAGAGAAGAGGCAGTGCATAGGGTCACCGATGCCGTCATCTCCTTCATCATCATCCGCATCATCATCCGCCTCATCATCAGATGAAGAGCAGGAAGAGGAAGTACCAGCAGCGAAAGGGAAGAAGAAGGAACGGACCCCTCCGAAGTCCCCATCGCCATCCCAACCAGCCACCTACACATCGCCGGACTGAAGGAGCCAAATGGACTCGGCCCACGAGGAACAAGGAGGCGAAGAATCATACAGCTGGGGGTCCACAACGTATGCGACCCTAGCTGCATCCGCCGGACGTTCATCGCCCGTGCCTCTTCCAAATCCATCAGGACTGCTGCAAGATGATGGGCAGAGGCCATCAACTAGCTATGCCCAGCTGGCAGCAGCACCCGCAGTACCAAGAGCGAAGGCGGGTGAGGAGCCAGCATCGGCTAGAGAAGCCGAGAAGGCAAGATACCCGCCGATCGTCGTCGAATGCCTCCCAAATTGGACGGGGCATTTTAAAATTTTAAATGAAAAATTAGGCCACGCCCCCAATGCCCACCCATTCGGGAAGGGCGTTAGATTTACGTCCCAGAGTCCGGATGAGTTCCGTATCATACAGAGATACATGAAGGAACTCTCCGAGAAAACTAAAGATCTGTCCTGGTACTGCTTCACCCCAGAGAAGGAGAAACCCACAAAAGTGGGCATCAGGGGGCTGCCAGCGGGCACGGATACCAAATCCATAGAGGATGCTGTTAGGGCAAAGGGCTTCCCAATACAATTTGTGAAGGCTATTCCACCGCGTAGAGGCAGACCGGGATGCCTCTACTTTGCCCAACTGGATCACCTGAGCCTGGAGCAGCTGAACTCTATATACCAGATCGACGAACTCCTATTCATGAGAGGAGTCGTCATCGAAGCCTGGCAGAAAAGGACAGGACCAGCACAATGCCACCGTTGCCAGGCTTTCGGGCACGCTTCTGCCATCTGCTTCAGGCCAGTGAAGTGTGTTCGCTGTGCCGGGGAGCACATTGCCGCCCTTTGCCCTCGGGGTAGAGAGGAAGAGCCGACGTGCGCAAATTGCGCACAAAACCATACTGCGAACGATCGCCGCAGCCCAGTCCTTAGGAGGGTTGCCGGGAGGCAGGGGATTACTCTGCCGGGCCTACTCCCGGAGGACCCGAAGAAGATCCCCCAGAGTCGCCCAAGAGCTGTAACCATACAGGAAGACGGGTGGACCACGGTGGGTGAGAAGGGCAGGCCACCAGCCCCCCCCCCCCCCACCAGTAATACCAATGGAAACGGTGGAACCTGCAGAAGTGAAGGCAACCAGCGGGGCGACTCTACAGCCCCCCGCTAACGACGCAAAAGAGCGTCAGCCCTCAAGGAAGAGGAAGCGGGGGAGGAAGAAGAAGAATAAGGAACAGCCTCTACCTCCTAAGGCTGTGACCTCTACCCCGACACCGCAAGTAACAACAGCCGCATAGGCGCAGGTTACTAGGAGAGAAGCCAGTGAGGGTAGAGCGCCGGAAAAGGCTCTATCCGAACATAGAGCCCGCTCTACATACAGAGCGCGCTCTACCCAGCGTTAAGAAGAACCAAGTGTGAAATCCAATGTCCCGAGGCCAGTACCAAGAAGAAGAACAACAGTTCCAGAACCATCAACCGACTTCGAGACAGCTAATGCCATCCAAAAACTGGTAAGCATAGCTATCGAAGTCGGTACCCAAGTCCTGGCCGACATAAGGGCCGGGACAGATCCTATCACCGCCGTGATGAAGGCGCTTGCAACTTTACTGGCCCGGCATTACGGAGGAGAGTAACGGTAACCTGCGCCTCCTCTACTGGAACCCGGACGGGATACAGCAGAGGATCCATGAACTCCGTACAGTCGCTCAACAACAGGACATTCAAGTGATCTTGCTGGGGGAGACGAAACTTAGACCATCAACGCATCTGAAGCTGCCAAATTTTCACATCTATAGGCTGGACGAGGTCAATCCTCACGGGACCGCCTATAGAGGCACGGTGGTTCTAGTGAGGAGAGACATCGTCCACCAAGAGCTAGAGCTACCAGACTACAGAACGATGCGCTCCATCGGCATAAAAATGGAGGCGGCGGGCGAGGAACAAAGGATCTACGCAGCATACTGCCCGCCAGGGACTCCATTTCACTCCTCAGACGTCTGGACGGTAATGGAAGGCACGACGCCCACCATCATCGCCGGGGACCTAAACGCCAAACACCCGGCGTGGGGGTCAAGATTGATCAACCCGCCGGGTCGTGTACTATATGAAGATGCGGAGGAAAACAATTATGACGTTTTAGGTCCCGAGGAACCTTCACACATCCCTACAGATGCACGCAAAAGTCCGGACGTATTGGACATCGTGCTCTCTAGGAACGTCAACTACCCGATAGTGGTAGAGGTGCTGTACGACATGGACACACAGCACCTCCCGATACTAATCACCCTTGGCCTCAGGGCAGTGACTACGTCGCCCAGAGCATTCAAGACCAAAATAGACTGGGGGCTCTACCATCAACATCTGCAGGAGAGACCTCCAGTCTTTACACCCATCAGTACAGCGGACGACGTAGAGGCCGCTGCAACTAGAATAACCAACACCATCAAAGAAGCCCTCGACGCGGCCTCTACGTTCGTCCCGCTAACAAATAAAAGAAACGTCCTGCCGCGACCAATACGCGAGAAGATAAAGCGCAAGAGGGCGCTAAGGAAGCTGGGGGCGAGCACTCGCTGTCCAAGACTGAAGACTCAACTAAGTCGGATTTCTGATGAACTGTCGGTTGCAATCCAGGCCCACAGAGGCGAGGCCTGGGAGCGGCGCATTGTGAAGGCAGACGAGCAAGATGCGTCGCTCTACAAATTGAGCCGGCAGTTGACCAAAAAGCGACCTGCCGTATGCCCGCTGACCAACAGCACGGCGAACGTCGTTATGACGCCAAGGGTAGAGCACTTCAAGGAGCAATTTATGCCGAACCCAGCAAGTGCGGAGTTCATGGATCTTCATGCCCGGAAGGAGAGCCGCGTACAGGAGTTCCTGTCATCGCCCGCGCCACCGCTTGCAGGAGAGTGGTACATCTCCCCCGCTGAACTGCGGTGGACAGTAGCCCGCCTGCAACCCAGGAAGGCGCCGGGGCACGACGGGATCACCAACGCTGCGCTTCGACAGCTGCCCAATAGGACATTAGTAGAGATCTGTCGACACTACAATGGAATATTGCGGACATCCCACTTCCCGGAGGAATGGAAGATAGGGAGGGTAATTGTGTTACCGAAGCCCGGGAAGGACAGGCGTAGAGCTGCCAGCTACAGGCCGATTACGCTGCTGCCGCACATAGCTAAACTGCTTGAAAGATTACTGCTTAGACGCCTCCGCCCGTGCATCAAACTTCGGGCGGAGCAGCATGGATTCAGGAGGGACCACTTATCAGCAACTCAGCTGACCAGGGTGCTGCACTACTTAGCGGTCGAGTACAACTTCGGCCGCACATCGTTGGGCGTCCTTCTCGATATAGAGAAGGCGTTCGATAGAGTATGGCACCCTGGTTTACTCTACAAGCTAGAAGAACAAACCAGTATCCCTCCTGCTATGTTGCGGCTAGTAGCGTCATTCCTGGCTGACAGGAAGTTCTACGTCTGCGTAGAAGGCGCAATGTCCGCAATGGAGACCATCAGAGCCGGCGTACCACAGGGCAGCTGTCTGTCACCAGTCCTGTACGCGGCTTATACCAACGATATCCCAACACTGGCTGGACACCTGCGAGAGTGGGAGGACGAAGTCGAACTGGCGCTATACGCGGACGATAGCGCCTACTTCAAGGCAAACAGCCCCCCCCCCCGCAACTACAGCAACATCAACAAATGGACGTTGTAGAGACACCGCAACAAGGAGCAACCACAGGAGCGACTCTCCAGCCCCCCGCTAATGACGCTACAGAGCGCCTAGTTCCTAAAAGAAAAAGCGGGGGAGAAGGAAGAAGAGCCAAGCACAACAGCCTCCTCAAGCCGTTACCTCTACCCCCACCCCAGCGGTCACGATAGCCTCCCAGGCACAGGTTACCGTCAGGGACACAAGGACCACCGTAGGTAAAGCACCAGAAAGGGCTCTACCGGAATATAGAGCCCGCTCTACAAGTAGAGCACGCTCTACCAAACACAGACAGACCCAAGCCCAGCCGAGACAAGAGCCAACCTCACACAGAACATCAACTGCCGGCCCTGGCTACACAGATGCCATCCACAGACTGGTTGGCATAGCCATAGAGGTCGACACGCAAGTCCTGGCCGACATAGGAGCCGGGACAGACCCAATAACCGCAATAATGAGAGCGTTGGCGCAACTACTGCCCGGCATTACAGAGGCGAGTAACCTGCGCCTACTATATTGGAATCCAGACGAGATACAACAGAAGATCCATGAACTCCGCACTGTAACCCAGCAGCAGGACATACAGGTGATACTGCTGGGAGAGACGAAATTGAACCCAAGAACGCATCTTAAGCTGCCAAATTATCACATTTATGGAAGGGACGAGGTCAATCCTCAAGGGACCGCCTATAGAGGCACGGCGGTACTAGTGAGGAGAGACATCGTCCATCAAGAACTGGATTTACCAACTTACGAAACGATGCGCTCTATTGGCATAAAAATGGAGGCGGCGGGCGAGGAACTAAGGATCTACGCAGCATACCGCCCGCCAGGGACTCCATTCTGCTCCTCAGACATCCGGACAGTAATGGAAGGCGAGATACCAACCATCGTTGCAGGGGACCTAAACGCGAAACACCCGGCGTGGGGGTCCAGAGTGATCACCCCGCCGGGTCGTGAGCTTTATGACGACGCCGAGAGAAACGGCTACGACGTTTTAGGTCCCGAAGAACCAACACACGTCCCTTCGGATCACCGAAAATGTCCGGATGTATTGGACATCGTGCTCTCTAGGAACGTCAACTACCCGGTAGTGGTAGAGGTGCTGTATGACCTGATGTCTCAGCACCTCCCGATTCTTATCACCATTGGCCTCAAGGCAGTGACTACGCTGCCCGGAGCTCTTAAAAGGAAGATAAATTGGAGGCTCTACCAGAGACACCTAATGGAGAGACCTCCAACATACACTGCCATAAACACAGCGGACGACGTAGAAGCCGCTGCAACCAGAATTACAAGGACGATCAAAGAAGCTCTACATGCGGCTTCTACGATCATCCCAGCCACAGGAAGACGGGATGAGCTGCCGCGAGAGATATGCGTGCAGCTCAAACGCAAAAGAGCTTTGAGAAAACTCTGAGCGCGTACTCGCTGCCCTAGACTGAAGACACAACTGAACACCTTAACGGATGAACTGTCGGTTGCAGTCCGGGCCCACCGAGGAGAGGCCTGGGAGCGGCGCATATCGACAGCAGGGGAGGAAGATGCGTCGCTCTACAAACTGAACCGACAGTTAACAAAAACCAGACCCCCCGTTTGCCCGCTGACCAACAACGCGGGCGAACGTTGTTACGAGGCCAAAGATAGAGCGGATATCCTAGCAGAGCACTTCGAGGAGCAATTTATGCCAAACACAGCAAGTGCGGAGTTCATGGAACTTCATACCCGGAAGGAGAGCCGCGTACAGGAGTTCCTGTCGAATTATTATAGCCCTATTGCGGAGGACGGTAGCCCGCCTGCAACCGAGGAAGGCGCCGGGGCACGACGGGATAACCAACGCAGCACTCCGACAGCTGCCAAATAGAACACTTGTAGAGCTAGGTCGACTCTACAACGGTATACTGCGGACATCCCACTTCCCGGAGGATTGGAAACCCGGGAAGGACAGGCGTAGAGCAGCCAGTTATAGGCCGATCACGCTGCTACCGCACATAGCTAAACTGTGTGAAAGACTGCTGCTGAGAAGCTTCCGCCCGTGCGTACAACTTCGGGCGGAACAGCACGGATTCAGGAGGGGCCACTCTACAGCAACACAGCTGACCAGGGTGCTGCACTATCTGGCGGCCGAGTACAACCGCGGCCGCACATCGTTGGGCGTCTTTCTCGACATAGAGAAGGCGTTCGACAGAGTGTGGCACTCTGGATTACTTTATAAATTAGAAGCACAAACAAGTACCCCTCCTGCTATGTTGCGGCTAGTGGCGTCATTCCTGAGAGATAGGAAGTTCTACGTCTGTGTAGAGGACGCCGAGTCCGCAGCAAGACCAATTAGAGCCGGCGTACCACAGGGCAGCTGTCTATCGCCGATCCTGTATGCGGCTTACACTAATGACATCCCCACCCTGGCAGACCACCTGCGCGAATGGGAAGACGATGTTGAATTGGCACTATATGCGGATGATAGTGCCTACTTTACATCGTCTAGAAGAGCCCACATAGCCACTGCCAGGATGCAGCGCCTGCTGGACCTGCTGCCACCATGGCTAGATGAGTGGAGGATGGCCGTCAATGTTGGCAAGACGACCGCTCTGCTCACTCGCCGCTACAGGAACCTTCCACCACCACTGACGCTCAGGGACCAAGAGATCACCTATGAGAAGACAGTGACGTACCTGGGATGTAGGATTGACCGGATGTTGCGCATGACCGCGCACGTCGATAACGCCGTCCGCAACGCCAGATGTGCGCGGGCGGCGCTCCGTCCGGTCCTAACCGCAAACCTACCACTGAGAACAAAAATAAAAATATACAAGACCTATATAAGATCGAGATTTACTCATGCTGCGCCGGCCTGGTACGCGCTCCTGAGCGATCATCAGAAGCGGCGATTGCAGGTCCAGCAAAATTTGACATTACGGACCATCGTCGGTGCAGGTCGCTACGTCCGGAATGACGTCATCGCGGCCAACCTAAAGATGGAGACAGTCGAGAAATTCGTGGCCCGATTAGCGCGCGGTATGTTTGACCGCGCTGATAACGGGCCACACGAACACCTACAGAATTTTGCGCCTCTACATGCTCGACCACCGGACGGGCGACCTCTGCCAAGAGAACTCCTCTCTATAGCGATTAGAGAGTCGAGTCAAACCCTCAATGCCGCAGACAGGCCATCCTAGACGCCTGGCCGGATTAACAACCGGCCACATTTGACTACCACACATGCCACGTTTTACAGACGGAGGCTACATTACCTATATACGACCGCATGAAGAAATTTCATGAAGAACTTATTTTGACTACAGCGACCGGGAAATCAAACCCGCGTCGCCGTTCCAAACCTACAACGCCATAACGGCTCCCACGACCGGTGCATAGTGATGCACCGTGAGGAGATTCCGGGCAAAGGGGTACATGCCCCGAGGCCCGAGACCTGCTGTGTGCATAGGCATACACGCAGACGATTACGTAGTGTAAATCTACCGCTACCTTAAGGAAAGATACCTTTGCCCAGCTGAGACCAGTACCAACAATAACTAGACAACCAACCGCCAACTCTACCACCAGGGACGCAATCCTAAAGCTGGTTGGCATCGCCATAGAGGTCGGTAGCCAGGTACTGGCAGATATCAGTGCCGGTACCGACCCTATCACTGCAGTGATGAGAGCACTGTCTCTACTACTGGCTCGGCACTACAGAGGCGAGTGACACCAACCTGCGCTTGCTATACTGGAACCCGGACGGTATCCAGCATAGGCTCCATGAACTCCGCACTACAGCCCAACAACAGGATATACACGTCATCTTGCTGGGGGAGACTAAGTTGAGACCATCTATGCACATTAAGATGCCCAACTACCACATTTACAGGAGGGACGAAGTCAACGCTCTAAGAACCGCCTATAGAGGCAGAGTTCTAGTGAGAAAGGACATCGTCCACCTAGAGCTTGAATTACCGTCATACCATACGACGCGCTCCATCGGCATAAAAATGGAGGCGGCGGGCGAGGAACTGAGGATCTTCGCAGCATACCGCCCGCCAGGGACTCCATTTCACTCCTCAGACATCCGGACGATCATGGAAGGCTCAGCACCAACCATCATCGCGGGGGACCTAAACGCAAAACACCTGGCGTGGGGATCTAGAATGATCACCCCGCCGGGTCGTGAGCTCTACAAGGACCCAGAAGACAACAACTACGATGTTTTAGGTCCCTAAGAACCAACGCACGTTTCCACTGACCACAGGAAGTGTCCGGATGTATTGGACATCGTGCTTGCTAGGAACGTCAACTACCCGGTAGTGGTAGAGGTGCTGTATGACCTGATGTCTCAGCACCTCCCGACTCTGATAACCCTTGGCCTCAAGGCGGTGTTTTCGTTGCCCAGAGCTTTTACTACCAAGATCAACTGGAGGCCCTACCAGCAATACCTGCAAGAGAGGCCTCCAGCATATACCCAGACTACCTCGGCGGACGACGTAGAGGCCGCTGCTACTAGAATAACACTTAACATCCAAGAAGCCCTCAACGCGGCCTCTACGATCGTCCCTCTAACACATCGTAGAGAAGAGCTGCCACAAGAGATACGTGTGCAGCTAAACCACAAACGAGCGTTGAGGAAGCTCTGGGCACGCACTCGCTGCCCACGCATCAAATGCAAACTAAACGCACTGACGGATGAGCTGTCGGTTGCAATACAGGCCTACAGAAGAAGGGCCTGGCAGCGGCGCATATGGATGGCTGAAGAACAGGAAGCGTCGCTCTATCAATTGAACCGATAGCTAACTAAGACCAGACCCCCCGTCTGCCCACTGACCAACAGCGCGGGCGGGCGTTGTTACGAGGCCAAAGGTAGAGCGGATTTTCTAGTCGAGCACTTCGAGGAGCAATTTATGCCGAACCCAGCAAGTGCGGAGTACATGGAGCTTCATGCCCAAAAGGAGACTCGCGTACGGGAGTTCCTGTCGTCGCCCGCGCCACCGCTTGCAGGAGAATGGTTTGTCTCCCCCGCTGAAATGCGGAGGACGATTGCCCGCCTGCAACCGAGGAAGGCGCCGGGGCACGACCGGATTACGAACGCTGCACTCCGACAGCTGCCCCATAGAGCCATTGTAGAGCTAGGACGACTCTACAATGGCATACTGCGGACTTCACACTTCCCGGAGGACTGGAAGAAAGGCAAGGTCATAGTTCTGCCTAAACCCGGGAAGGACAGGCGTAGAGCAGCTAGTTACAGACCGATAACGCTGCTACCGCACATAGCCAAACTATTCGAACGGATTGTCTTCAGAAGAGTCCGCCCGTGTATCAAACTGCGGGTGGAACAACATGGATTCAGGAGCGGACACTCCACAGCAACACAGCTGACCAGAGTGCTGCACCTCTTAGAGGCCGAATACAACCGGGGTCGCACATCGTTGGGCGTCTTCCTCGATATCGAGAAGGCGTTCAACAGGGTGTGGCACTCTGGCTTACTCTACAAGATGGAACAACAGACGAGTGTCCCTCCGGCTATGCTGAGGCTAGTAGCGTCGTTTCTAGCCGACAGGAGCTTCTACGTCTGTGTCGAAGATGTCGAATCCGCGGTAAAACCCATACGAACTGGCGTACCACAGGGCAGCTGTCTTTCGCCGATCCTGTACGCGGCTTATACAAATGAGATCCCTACTCTGGCAGGACACCTACGCGAATGGGAGGACGACGTAGAGCTGGCGCTATATGCGGACGATAGCGCCTACTTCGCCTTGTCCAGAAGCCCCCATCTCGCTGTCGCCAAGATGCAGCGCCTGCTGTACCTGTTACCACCATGGCTGGATGAGTGGAGGATGGCTGTGAATGTTGAAAAAATGGCCGCTCCCCTCACCCGCCGCTACCGGAACTTCCCGCCCCCGTTGACGCTTAGAGGCCAGGAGATTGCGTACGAGAAGGCCGTGACCTACCTTGGGTGCCGGATTGACAGGATGTTGCGCATGACCGCGCACGTCGACATCGTCGTCCGCAATGCTAGATGTGCGCGGGCGATGCTCCGTCCAGTCCTGGCATCCAAGTTGCCGCTGAAATCCAAAATTAAGATGTACAAATTATATATTAGGACAAAGATCACCTACACCGCGCCGGCCTGGTACGCACTCCTGAACGAACGGCAGAGGCAGCGGCTGCAGGTTCAGCAGAACCTATCCCTACGGACAATCGTCGGTGCAGGTCGCTACGTCCGGAATGACGTCATCGCGGCCAACTCAAGAATGGAGACCATCAAGGAATTTGTGGCCCGATTAGCGCGCGGTATGTTTGACCGCGCTGATAACGGGCCACACGTACACCTGCAGAACTTCGCTCCTCTATACGCTCGGCCACTGGACGGGCGACCTCTACCAAGAGAACTCCTCTCTATAGAGATTATAGAGTCGAGTAACAACCCTCAATGCCGCAGATAGGCCAACTCAGACGCCTGGCCGCATTAGCCGCCAGCCACATTGACCTAAAACATTCGGATTACCAACCTACAGCGATCGGGAACCCAAACCCGCATCGCTGCTTCACCCAACAATGCCACATCGGCTCCCACGACCGGTGCATAGTAATGCACCGCGAGGAAATTCCGGATAATGGGGTCAGCCCCGAGGCCCGAGACTTGCAATATGCATCATGCTTATATGCGGAAGACAAGATAACGTGTAAATCATTCGGGACCAGCTACCAGTATATAATATAATCAAGAAAGAAAAGCATATAGGGAAGTTATAGGGAAAGTAATTACTCTCTCACGGAGCGGTTTAAAGATAATTACTGTTTTATTCCCAAGGGATCCTTCACCTTTAAATATAAGAACAGTTCTACTGGTGTCGCCGGAGCGGCACATATTGAAGAATTAAGGCGTTAGGACCGGGATGACCTCGGAAGACCCGTAATCCCCGCCTGAACCTATTTGAAGAAAAGGAAGAGGTTGACGCCCTTGTGTGTTACTCCGTTGCGGGGTTCACATACGTTGTTCCCGAACCCAACGTAGGCGACTTAGGGAGTTGTGAAGTCCGCTGCTGAACGAGCCGTGACAAAGACCTCCCCTCCTTTGTTTTTCCTTTTCAATAGTAATACCGAGAAAAACAGTGGTATCCACAAGACTCAACTCCTCCCCATTTAACAGCACATTGGTATTCGAATGTTTTACATTAGGTATTGTAAATTTAATACCTTTTGTCTTATTGCCGTTTAAGAGCATATTGTTGGCGTTAAACCAATGTACTAATTTCGATAGAGCATTATTTACATCGTCATAATTAATTAACTGCCGTTTGAGTTTGAAAATTAAAGAGGTATCGTCAGCAAATACTACTATATCGTGATTGTTCCCTACAAGATAAAATAAGTCATTAATATAGATTAAAAACAGGAATGGGCCAAGAATCGAGCCCTGAGGAACGCCCATTGATACTACCGATCCGGAGGAACCTTTACCGTTGATCACGACTTTTTGAGTTCTGTTACATAAATATGAACTAATAAGTCTAAGCGCCAAAGTTTTAACACCGTAATGTTGTAGAGTCCTGATTAATGTCTCATGATGAACACAATCAAAAGCCTTGGAAAGATCACAGAAAATACCTAAGGCATCTTGTGAATTCTCCCAGGCATTAAAAATATATTTCATAGGCTCAAAACCGGCGTCCGACGTCGAGCGACCCCTTGTAAAACCAAATTGGTTTTTATTAAGTAATTTATTTGTATTAAAAAAAAAATTGATCCAAAATTATTTTTTCAAAAATTTTACTGAGAGTTGGTAGTACAGAAATAGGTCTAAAATTAGCGGGGTCCAATGTACTACCAGATTTAAATAAAGGTATTACTTTACTATACTTCATTAAATCAGGAAACACACCAGAATCGATACAAGTATTAAAAATAATAGCAAGATGAGATGCAATTAAATCTATTATGGTCGCAATAACTGTAACGGAAATCCCCCACAAATCTGCGGTTTTCTTTACATCAATGGTTTTGAAGTATTTTACAATATCTTGCGGTAATGCTGTTTCAAATCTAAGTTCTTTTAAACAGGTATTAACATTCTGTTTGAGTAATGACTCGGCGACAGTTGGAGAAGTATTCAATGACTCTGTTTTCAAGATAGGAATATCAGTGAAATATTTCTCAAACACCGCTGCGACTTCTTGATTTGATTTAGTCAATTCATTATTAATTTTTAATTGATAGTATGAGTTACGAGGTTTCTCTTTACCAGTTTCGCTGTTAATTATACTCCGCGTCATTTTAGTTTTATTCTTAGCCGTCTTAATTTTGTTGCTAATATGTAACGATTTGGTAGTGGAGCAAACTTTTTTAAACATTTTAGAATAATTTTTGACATATTCTTTAAAAGCATCGGAAGGATTATATGATCGTTCATGGTAAAGATCATATAACCTTCTTCTGTTTTTATGAATTCCTACTGTCGCCTTCTCATTAAATCCCTTGCGACTGTTTCTGGAGAATGTTTTAGAAGTAAATGTTTTTTTTAAATTCATTGCTTATAAGGGTAAATAATTCTCCATATAAATTGTCTGCATTGTTCTTATAAGAAAGTGATGGAAGTTTTTTTACCATGTTACTTCTAAATCTCTCCAGGCGTTTTGAATTAATAGGAACAAACACAATTTTCTCAATTTCCTGTTTTTTGTGCATATAAGGTAATGAAACCAGTTGTCCACAGTGATCTGAACTAAGTTTTTGAATTATTGACTTATTGATTGGTACAACACCTGTAAAAATATTATCAATACAAGTTGCACTACACCCTGCAATTCGTGTAGCATCAAAGAATTAATTATCAAGATTATAGGGTTTGAACAAAGAGCAAAACTTAATACTGATGGAAGAAGTTTCCAGGAGATTGATATTGAAGTCTCCACACACTACAAGAGATTTATTCTGTTTATTAAGCTTAACTAAAACTTCTTCTATATTTTTTTCAAAGGTATCGTAATTTGAACATGGGGTCTGTATACACTGACAACAATAAGGTGCTCAAGCTCAACACATGCCATTTCTACAGTACGCTCAACAGAGAGGCTCACAATGTCTTTACGTTCTTTACATGATAAGGATTTATTAGCTACTATTAAGGAGCCACCACGTAATTTAGTATCTCTATTGAACCAACTGACCACCTGGTGATTACTGAAATTAAATATGGAGTTGTAATCTTTCAACCAATGTTCAGTAATACATAAAATATGAATAAGGTTACTATTTAAAAATAATTTAATTTCTAGTTCTTTGCCTAACATACCTTGTATATTTTGATGCACCAAGTTAATACAGTTTTTATTATTGCTATTTTGTGAAATTACACAGTTAAGTATTGTTGAATTGTATTCTAAGGCATTTAAATTATATTTGCTAGAGATTACCTCTATTTTCTTATTATCTAATTTAAATTACTTGGAACTAATTCCAAATCATTTGTAAAATTATTGTTCTGCTCAAAAAAGCAGGTGTTAAGGTAGCCAATAATTTGGCTGGGTTAAAATATAAATAATAAGATGGCATATTTGCTACCAGTCTAAACTAAACTTTGATAGGTAATACCTATCTCTTGTCAAAAACTTCTTAGTTAAATTATTAATATCAACTAAATGAAATTTATCATTATTCTTCTTACAATAAAATGTCAAATTTAAGTTATTGTTACATGTCAAATTATGCATCATTAAATTTACATTGTCTTAGTTTATTTTCCAGTGATCACCTCTCTATGTAAGGTAATGTAAACAAGATAACTTTAACCACATTTATATTATTGAGATATTATTCAATATATTTTAATAATTAATTTTGTTCATATTGCCTCTTCTCCCAACAAAAATTAGGGTTAAATTTACTACTTAAATTTTTATTCATAATATCACTGAATGATGCTCCAGGCATGCAGTAATTACTTATCTGTTGCCTTTTTAAACGGTTATTTAATGATATACCCAAATTTTTATCTATGTCATCACTACACAATTACATTATTTTTTTCATTATATGAATCACTTTTTAAATTTATTTGCTTTGTTATGGTACTATCATAGAGTGTAGGTGAAGAAAATGAAGTATTACTGCTTGTCATATTATTCACACACACACACACACTGTCCCTAAAGAACCTGGCGTTGAGCGCTGATATTCATTTTGATATTTAAATAAGGAGTCAAAACTTTCCTCGTTATATTTACATGACTTTAACAGATTATCCATGGCCAATATCTTTATCTCATACCCTGCTGATTTATATTTATTTGACATAATTTGTAATGAAGTTTGAAGTGATAAAATTTCTGAAATAAGACACTCTTATTCAGTCTCATAACAATTTTTCATGTTTTCCACCTTAATTGAGTATAATTTAATTTTAACAATTAACTCTTGCTTTTCCTTACATACATTTGTATAACTTTTTAATATTAATTTTAGTTTTAACAAATTTTTGCACTTTCCTAATATATTTATTGATTTTTATATATTTTCTTAATTTCCTTCTGCTGCTTGTAATCCTTTCTGCTGTTCTTGATGTGGTAGAATCTTTAGTCAAATCTATTGTTGTGGAGGGTTGCAACGTTTTATGAGATTTACATTCTACGAGCTCATCGAACAGACTCTGAGTTTGATATGCTTGCAAGTTATCAAAGTATTGTTTAACCCTTTCGCTGTCCCATGCATTACATATAGGTCATTGCTATTGTCTTACTATTGTGTTTGAAAACCGGACAATGAAAGCGTTAAATTGTGAAATCTGCTCATTAGCTTCAGTTAATTGTAATTTCAATGCAGCAATTAATCTGAGGGCTTCCTCATATTCTTTGCTGCATCGGTCAAACTCATCGACTGTCCCCTGGAGCTAATCCCTTTCCTTTAAAATATCTGTATAGTCTCTATGTATCTTAACCATATCACTTTTCAACTGTATTTTTTGAAATTTTACTTATTATATCCTTTTCGTTGTCATTCCTTTCTTTAAGTAACAGCTCACACTGCTCTCGGACGCCCTCAGTTCTTGCAACGCAAGATGAAGTTGGTTCTCCATCTGGCGCGTTTTGGCGTTGCGAGTATTCATTTTACTATGTATTTTAATTTTATATATTTAATAGTAAAAGAAAACAAAGACGAAAAATCAAGGGAGCAGAGTAAGCAACTATCCAATTGTAGGACTCTTAATTACAGATCTCAAATTAAATTTTCAAGAAAACAATTCAAAATGAAATCCGAAAACAAACAAAACTTAAGATATATCGTAAATATTAAAAGGGAAGGAAGGCAAGAATTACAGTAACTTTTAAACGATGTTCGTTACCTGCTCTCACTTTGAATTGAGAGGCACAAACAAATATTTATTTAGATATTTACCACTTTTATTTATTACACAATACAATTTGTTCCTAATTAATAACTATAACTTAAATTTGAGGTGGAAATTATCAATTACAATATTTATTTTTACGAAATTATTTGGGAGCAAATTATTTAACTATCTGTCACTGGAGTTGCCACAGCAAAAAAGATATATGACACGTATTACTTGTGTGGGGGATAATCCCCCACACAAGTAATACGTGTCATTCTTTTTAACAGATGGTAGGGCTCCTTTTTTCCCAGGAGTCTATCTGAGTACCAATCTTTTTCCTATTTCTCCCGCCAAAGAGTGGAGCTTGCCTTACTGTGTGCTGATATGAAGGGGATAGCGAGCCAGTAAAATTAAATGCTGTGAGGCATTCCAGCTTGGTAGTCAGAGGTGACAACGCATCTATAGCCTTCTTTGGTTGAAGTTGGCTGGCCATAAAGTAATTTCTTTTTTGTATTTTTTTATTAAAACTTTAGGATTTTCTGCTGTATTGTACAGGCAGTTTACAAACATTAATTGCTAAACCATTGCGCCACAGAGTCTAAGGTGAACTGTAAATTATTTGTCACATTAATTTTATAAAAAAAGACATGCATTTCTAGCAATAAGGCCGTTAAAGAGCAAGTTAAAGAATGAGTCTATATTCCTTTTTAATATTCCTTCAAATGTTATGTTAATATAATTTATTATTTGTAATATGTATTTAATACTAGCTTTCTTTCACTTTAATGAATATTTTTATAGTTAATAATTTCATTATTATTATTTTAGTTAAAAGGTAAAACACTGTCAGAATTACTAATAATATGGTCAGGAAAAGGCACACAAAATCTAATTCTAAATAATCAATCCATTTGATATTAGCTGTCGGAGCTCGCAGATGACGAGCACCACCATAGCGCAGCACATATTCAGTCCACCTAACAGCGCGATCCAAAGGTCGCTGTGGCTGGTCAGACATTATTTTACGTAAATGAGCTACATTCCGGCGATAGCTGTAAAAATGAATAAAGTAATTAAATATTCCATTATATGGGGTCTTCACTGATCATATTTATTTTGCAGATTAATATATAACCAATGAAGGAAATGCCAGTATAAATTAACTACACAATTAGCGTATGTTACCAGTGATGCACTAAGGAATCGAGACTCAGCTGGTCACTGCTGACCTTATGAGATAGTTAAAAAGGTTCAGCTATCTATGAAGTGAGCTATGCTGGTGGTTCTTGTTGGTGAAAAATCATAAAAGCTTATCCACATCAAAAAGAGTAACTGAATAAAATGAAATGATAAACATGACAACAATGTTTTCATGTGGCTTTGTGGCAATCTATTTGGAATGTCTAGTAGTGCATTTGTGAAGTATTGTGACAATGATGATCTTCTTTCTGTACGATACATAAGTTAATCGTGAATCTCTGCCGGCAAAAAGCAGAGCTTAGTAGAAGTAGTGCTAACATAAGTGTAGGGCAGCCCCTACTGGATGGAATGACGACCTAGTAAGATATGCAGGAAGTCGATGGATGCAGGTGTGTTTTGGTTCTGAGAACCGTGATTGTGGCATTCCTTGGAGGGGGCTTGCAGCAGTAGATTTGTAAAGGGCTGTAATGATGACGATGATGATTATGATGACGCTTACATAATATGTCGATGGTAATCTAACCATGATAACATTTTTGCATGTAGATTAGTATGTAAAATAAGAAAATACCTTTCATTGTTAAGAATGGTAGTTATAGCAACTTCCAATTTTTTTTCATTCAGTGTGTTCATATCGAGCCTTAGTCCAATTTGGTAATATGTGTATTTCTCAACATTGTACCATTGATCACCTAGCATTGGTATGCCAATGAGCGGAACACCAGCTTTAATAGCTTCATCAGTAGATTGAAGTCCGCCTTGGGTTATAAATAGTTTTATTTTTGGATGTCCTTAAAAATGATTAATTCGTCTAAATTAAATTATAAATATATTTTTAAATAGTAAGAATATATAAAAGATAACACCAGGGTTTGTAAGTATTATCAAACGAAATAATATAATATTACTCACACGCAATCGTCAAGAGTGAATAGCAAATTCTGTTTACAACAAGTGGGGCCCCTTCCAGCAATGTAATTTTATGATCTAATGAAGAGCAATACTTACTTAATAAATCTGACTGTGGTAGCCACTTTGAAATTTTTATATTATGTGAATGGCCCGGTAGCTTATCTAGATCCCATTTCCATAGAACGTCATATGGTAATCTAGAGAACACTTCTACTAACAATTTAATTTTTTCAGTTGGTAATAGAGAAGGTTGTATGTTTGTTCCAAAACTAAGGTAAATCACACCATTCTTTGAAGAATCTAGGTAGAATTTAAGGTCCTGCAAATAAATGTATTAATTCAAATTATCTTATTTCTATATAAATTTTAAAATTGACAGGCATAAATGGTTAGATAATTTTAATTAAACATTATTTGAATTATAAATAATATAAAAACTATAATAATAATAATAAAAAAAACTAAAAATAGAAACTTAAATATCATATAGTCCTACTCCACGCGGTATCGTGCCAAGAACGCTGGCTGCGTTTCCCCGCTGAATGGCTATACTTAGCCTTTGAGCAAGGAAAGAACCAGCCCTCTTATCACCAGCAGCAACGACCAGCCGCGGATGGAGTTCCTTTAGGAACTTCACCGCACGTGGACCCCACGGACCGATAGTCTCTACAGCAAATGGCACAAATATGTAGTCATCTCTCAGAGACTCAAAAAAAAAAATTAAAAATTAATTAAAATTGTGGGATACCTTAGGTAATGCTTTTTCAGGATTTACATGTACACCACCCATGTATATAACATTTGGCGGAACAGGACGGTTATTATCCCAAATAGGGTGTATATTCAAAAACAACATTTCTACATTATTATACAATTAATTTAAAGGTGGAGTATTTGGTCCAAATATATCTCTTATAACTGTGTTTTCACTTGTTTCTTGAGAATGTATTAAATGATAAAATTTGATTACACTGTGAAGCTGAGTCAACTTCTCCCACATCGTCAAATTGTATAATCGATCTCTTAATAGTGTTGGATATAAAAATGGATGAGATTGCGCTCCAACAACTTCGTAATTATTTACTATATCACCTAATGAACTCACTTGAATGACGGGTACTTTGAATAAATGAGATAATCCTAAAGTTGCTCTTGCACATGCTTCTACTAATAATAAATCGAAATGTGCGTTTTCTGCAAATATAATTTCTTGGCTTTGCTTTGTTTTCATTTGCTCCTTGAAAACTTTCAGTAACACATCAAAACCAACTTTTAGTTTATCAAATCGGTTACTTCCTGACATATCAACCATGTTAACAAATTTAGTCCAGCTAGAATATGATAAATCATGTACATCAATCTCTGTTAAATTTTCAGGCGCATGTCCTTTCAAGAATGCTGGATCAGTAGTTAAAACAACAACTTCATGGCCACGTTTAACTAATTCTTGAGTTAACGGACGGAACACTATTTGATGGCTTATAGACGGTGTTGGAAATACAGCCAATATACGCGCGTTTTCCACATTGGTAAATATAATTGAGAACCACACAAGATATACAACAAACATTCTAGCTCAGATTGTATCTAGTCTCTAAACCGTTTCCTGTAATAACGTCATTTATTAAGGCCGTTAGTAAGAAACAAGTCTTCTGAAAAAAAAAAAACATTGCGTTATTTATAGACGTGGCTTGTATTACTTAAGTTACATATTTTATAAAACGAAAACTTAAGAGAAAAAAATAGATTGATTACCTATTCTCTAGCGATCATTACACGATAAGGACGAAAAAGTTGTTTTACAGGTAATTAATATAGTGCACGCAATGAGGAGGGCGGAAGGTGCTCTTCAAACAGTAAGACACCTCATTTTATTCTATTACGCGGATCTAAGCATATTAATGTTTTACAATTTAACTTTTTACGGGTATTTTTAAAGGTATACCTGAATAAAATGTTAATGTTTCGGTTAAATTAGCAGTGTCAGTCTGACGCTTACCGACGTTTTCTGCCGACTTCCAAAAATGAGACGGTACTCAATTCGACTGTATGTTTTTATGTGTGTTACCTCATAACTTTTTACTGGGTAAACCGATTTCGATGATTCTTTTTTTGTTTAATAGCTGGTACTTTTCATGTGGTCTCATATAAATTTAATTAAGGTCAGGCCAATATTTTTGAGTTATTTTTAATAAATTATATTGCAGGCGGCTGTACAAAATTTTTACTTTTAAAATATTATTATCACATATACACCATAACCTACATACATACATGAGTCTCAAAATGAGAATGTAGACTTTTTGATTACTCTTCGCAACTTACTTAACAATACGGTTAAATATCGAACTATCCCGATGACTGATCATGCACGTGTGCACATGTGCATTAAACACGATAAAATCCGTAAAAATAGTTTTATTCAATGTGTACTGTTCGCGTAAATTTAAGAAATCATTATGTATGAGGATATCTTTAAAACCATGCATTCCTCTAAAACCCATTATACGCTGTTAATGGGAGACTTCATTGCAAAACTAGGCACAAAAGAGAACAGTGAGCTGAAATTAGGGAAAATCGGGATAGGGCAACGGAACCCAAGGGTCCAGCAGCTGGCTGACTTCGTGGAGAAAGAGAGACTCTTTATCATGAACTCTTTCTTCCAGAAGCGGCCCCACAGGAAGTAGGTCTCACTGGTCGAGCCCTGACGGTTCGACAAAAAATGAGATTGACTTCATTATGACGACCAGACGAAAACTGTTCAGTGATGTCTCAGTGGTCGCGACTGTGAAAACCGGCAGCGATCACCAAATGGTTAGAGGCACACTGAACATAAATGTTAAGTTGGAGAGGGCTCGTCTAATAAAGTCAACGCTCCGTCCCCCTCGTGTTCTAGTCCAAAGTACCGAAACCTTTCAGCTCGAGTTACAAAACCGTTTTCAGTACCTAGAAGACTGCAATGAAGTAGACGATATGAATGATAAGCTCGTAGAAACTGTCAATGCCCTCGAAACTACGCAGAAGCAAGACCCGTCGCAGAAGAACACAAAAACTCTTCGATCACACTCTTAATCTCATGGCTGTTAGACGGAAAATGATGCTACACTCTTCAACAAATTTGACAGCATACAGGCAACTGAACAAACATATCTCCAAATGCATGCGGCGAGAATTACGCAACTTCAACACAGCTTGTATTGAAGAAGCGATCGAGCGGAACCAAGGCTCCAAAGTCTTTGCGAGAGATCTATCTGCCAGAAAGAGCCAACTGTCAAAGCTGAAGACTGAGTGTGGCAACATCGTTTCGGGGACACCTGGGATTTTGAGTGAGATTGAGAGGTTCTATGGGCAACTGTACATATCATCGTTGGAGCCACATGCAAGTGTGAGCAACGATCCAAGAGCGAGTCTTATACTAGACTATTCTGAAGATATTCGAACGTACGTCAGAGCAAGATTAGAATGGCTCTCCAGCACTCTAAAGACGGCAAGTCCCCAGGCGAGGATGGAATTACAGCGGAGCTTCTGATAGCAGGTGGAAAACCAGTCCTTGAAGTCTTTCAAAAGCTCTTTAATGCTACCAACCATGGTGGCACTACTCCGGAGGCGTGGAGCAGAAGTGCGGTGGTTTTGTTCTTCAAGAAAGGCGATAACGCTGTCTTGAATAAGAACATACTGACTTCCATTCCGAGCCGCGTCTAGGTGCTGTTTTCGAGAGTCATTACGAAAAGTTTTGCACGCAGACTCGACGACTTCCAGCCTTCTTAACAATCCGGTTTCCGAAACGGCTTTAGTACCATAGACCACATACACACCGTTCGGCAAATTTTTCAGAAGACAGAAGAGTACAATCTACTACTTTGCTTTGCGTATGTGGACTATGAGAAAGCTTTTGATTCCGTCGGAATTTGGGCGGTGCTACAGTCCCTTCAGCGGTGCCAAGTTGACTGTCGGTATATCTAAGTACTGAAGTACTTGTACAGTAGGACTACGATCGCTATCCGAGTACAGAATCAGAGTATGAAACCAATCCAACTGCAGAGAGGTGTAAGACAGGGTGACGTTATATCCCCGAAACTTTACACCGCTGCATTGTAAGACGTTTTCAAGCTACTGGACTGGAAAAGATACGGTATTAACATCAATGGCGAGTTCATCACTCACCTTCGATTTGCCGACGATATAGTCTTTATTGCAGATTCACTGGAGGACCATAGCACTATGATCAATGACCTCAATAGTGTCTCCCAATGTATATGACTTAAGATGAACATGGACAAAAGAAAGATCATGTTTAATGTCCATGTCACACGTATTCCTGTAGTTGTTGGGAGCATGAGCATGTTTACCTGGGACAAATAGTCCGACTAGGTAAGTCCAACTTCGACCGAGAGGTCAATCGACGGATTCAACTCGGTCGGACAGCGTTCGGGAAATTACGGCACATCTTCTCGTCAGATATACCTAAAAACTTGAAAACGGGACTGTACAACTGTATTACCTATGGTACTGAGACGTAGTCCTTTACTGCTGGCCGGGTGAGGCCTTTGTAATTTCTGTAGATTTTGATCGCGCAACTTGTAATTTTCACCAAAATAATCTAACGCAAAAAATGAGCCGTGCGTGCGTATCTCTTGGCGTTACAATTGACACTAACGAGCGGGGAACGCTTTAGTGGCTAATTGTTAGCCGATATTTTATCGAGGCTTTTGAGCCGCCGTTACTCTATCCCACAGATCATATAAACAACTGTTGTTTATATGATCTGTACTCTATCTAGATAGTAAATGATCGAAGTGTATAATACATAATGTTCGAAATGAATGCCTTTTAATTGTTTAAAATATTACTTTTGAAATTCTTCTGACGACTTTATATTGAAATTATTTATTATTAATAATAATGCGCCTCAAACTTTTTTTATAAAAGGTTACCGTATTGTGGAGGCATTTTACAAACATAAATTGCACAAGGACAAACATCTAGACCCTGAACAATTATTGGTAGGCCATACAAATACTTGTTTCGTGCGAGAGTCGAACCCGCGGCCCCCAGCGCTGGAACTCATTGCTAAGCCACTGCGCCACGGAGCCGTAAAACTTACTACCACGCTCATTTTATCCGCAGGATTCATAAGTTAGTATTTATATATTCATTCAAGTTTTAATGTTATTTACATTACGTTATTTACTTGTTCAATACGTTAGTTTGAACGTAGAAAGGTACACATTAATAATTTATTCATCATAATTGAATTACGCAACTTATAGTTTAATAATGGAAATAAGTTACAATTATTTTCCTACAATTACGATAATAAATCATTAAAACAACAATGCATTGCGTCAGTGCAGAGTCAACACGTCAACTACTGAAGTCTATGATTTCAAATGACTACTGTATGAAATAATAATCAGAAAACGTGACTTCCGAGTCGCAGGTCATGGATTGAATCCTGGCTGCAGCAAATATTTGTGAAAATTGACAAAAATTCAAAGAATAATCTTTGTTCTTAAAACAAATCCTCCCTACCACGGAAAAGTCCCACGTCCAGCAGAGGAATTCTACGAGTTCCACGAATACGAATTCTACGAATTCTACGATGAAGAAGAAGAAGAATAGAAGAATTCACGAGGGTTTCCATCATCATATATTCATCATATTATGTTAAGTTATGAATCCACTGTAAGTTATAAATCAAATAAGATTTAATTTTATCTAGTTTTAGTCAGTAAATATTATTAAATAAGAATGTTGACAGCTGTATCAAAATAAATATAACGTTTACAAGTTTTGTTAGACCCTGAACTAGGTAATAAGTTAGATATATTATGGTACTTTGTATGTCATGAACGCGGTTACCTTAAACTGAATTAGTTTTTTCTGCTGACTTCCAAAAAGGAGACGGTACTCAATTCGAGTGTATGTTTGTTTTTTATGTGTTACCTCATAACTTTGTACTGGCTGAACCGATTTCGATGATTCTTTTTTTATATGAAAGCTGATAGTTGTCGTGTGGTCCCATATGAATTTGATCAAGGTCAAACCAATGGTTATTGAGTTATTCTTAAATAACTTATATTGAAGACGCTTATATCGGCTGTACAAAATTTTTATTTTAAATTATTATTATTCATGCAGATGTTATGCATTACTGAAAAATTTGTCTAATATTACTTGTGTATTTTAAGTTCCCGGTATGTCAGCAATAAAAGTTAACATAAAAAGATATTACTAAATTAAAAAATAAAATAATGCTGGGGGTGTAAAGTAAACATTTTTATGAATAAGTGCCCTTGATTTCTTGAGCTATCTCTCTAATATGGACTGCAGATACCCTCAGTATAGATTCCGCAGTACAAAGGAAAGCCGAACATAGTCCTCAAAAGTGTGTGACTACATCTTTACAAGAAAATCATCTCGTCAAGAAAATCCACAAGTTATATAATAATAATTTACAGAGATAGGAACCACTGTAAATGAATAGCTCTTTACTCAAGAAGCCGCCATCCACTAATTAGTCTAATCAAATCTGATGTAATGGCGGGGACGATCTTGAACATGTTCACAGACTGCAGACTTCCCAGAGCGTCAGATGTTGTCAGATGTTCAAGATCGTCCCCGCCATTACATCAGATTTGATAGACCACAAATCCTTGCAAAAGAACACCGATTCCTACCAAGGATGATAAGCGAGGCTATTGAAATTAAAAAACATCCTAATTTCAATAGAGAAGATGGATGGGTGCTGCCATCTGCTTGGGATCCTATAATTAACAAAATTAAATCCAAACCCAAGCATAAAACTGCAAGACTTCAGGATACTGTAAGTTCATTCTGCGTAAATCGAACCAAAAATTAAAATTAAAAAACTGAAGGTAGCCGGGCTAACTGTGACATGGGGACGTCAAACATCTCAGTCCCCCCCGTGACCATGGGTTGCTGAAAAGCACTCGAAACGTCGGGAATAAAAATAATAAAATAAACGCGATAAAATCCGTAAAAAACAGTTTTATTCAATGTGTAGTGTTCGCGTAAATATAAGAAATCATTAGTCAAGTATATATAGAAGTATATATAGAAAACACAAAGTGATGAAATTGATGACTTCATGACTAATGCAATGAGATGACGAGTACATGTGATAATGATAAAAATGCATGGTGTTATATATAAATAATAATATTCATATTCAATAATAATAATCAATGTATGTTCTTGAGGTATCAGTTTTTGTAAGGAAGTATAACGATTTTTTTTTAAATTCTAGGGGGATCATTTTAGTAAATACAGACAAAGAGATCCAACTAAAATAATGATTCCATCTTGTAGAACAACTTTAAATAGATGGAATGTATATCATACGTGCATATCAGTTTTTAATAAACTGCCTAAGAGTCTACGGGAATTTCCATTAAAATATTTTAAAATTAAGTTAAGAAAATGGCTAGTGGATAAGTGTTTTTATACGATACAAGAGTTTATGCAACATAAAACTAATGTATACGATTATTTGTAATATTAAATAAAATGTAATATAATAATAATAATAATAAATATGATAAATAATAACATAACTTGACATTTTTGTAAGTAACAATAGTAGTAATATATTTTAATTGTTTTATATAAGTAATAATAGTATTTTAATTGTTTTATATAATTATAAATATTTGCATGCCTATTAAACGTAGAATATAGGTTGAACTATGCACCACTGTTAAACCTGGTACCACCTGTATTCTGTGCAAATAAATGTTTCTTTCTTTTTTTCTTTCATAATATAGAAAGTTATTTATAATGATAATATTTATATAAACTTTATATACAAAAAATTACTTGTCACATTGTTTGTCCGCGATGAACTCCTAAACTACTGAACTGGTTTCAATGAAATGTTTCACAATTTGTGCAGTTTGGTCCAACTTGAGGGATAGGATAGATTTTATCCCGATAAGTGACTTTTATGTTTTTTCTTAGGACACACGGTACAAGGGCAGAAAAATGTCTGCCTGGTCAGCTAGTAATAATATAAAATATAATTATTAAATATTTTCATATTATTATATATAATCGAAAATTAATAATAAACGTTAATAATTTAAGTTCACTCCTGAACGAACACAAAGAAAATATTTTCCATATTATATTCCATTGCCGTGTAGTGGCGGTCAAGAATATCCACTACCCCATATCCTCCCGTGGGTGTCGTAAAAGGCGACAAAGGGAAACAGGCGGGAGATGGGCAGCAGCATCTTCCTGATAATAGCCGAAAGTACAATAAAAAAACTGCGGTTGCCAACCCGCTCGCCAAGCGTGGCAACTATGGCAAATACCCCCCAATGATGAAAACAACAAACAGACGGCCCCTAGTCCCCGGCGGCCCCGCTATTCCTGGCTACGGTGGCGACCATGGAAACGGCGGGGCAGGGGGTGCTAAGAATCTTCGGTGGAGGTTCGGTTGCCACCTACGACGACTCGACCTGGCAACGTACAACGCACGCACCCTGAGGACTGACGAGAAGATCGTGGAGCTGGAGGAAGAGATAGACAAGTTGCGCTGGCATATTATAGGATTATCCGAAGTCCGAAGAGAGGGGGAGGACACGGTAATCCTCGAATCCGGCAACTTGCTCTATCACCGGGAGGGCGACCATCTGTCCCAAGGAGGTGTCGGATTTATCGTCCACAAGTCTCTCGTTAACAACGTTGTAAAGATCGGGAGTGTGTCGACGAGGGTCGCGTACCTTATACTCAGAATCACCAAACGGTATTCGCTGAAGGTCATACAGGTTTACGCACCAACCTCGGCACACCCCGATGAGGAGGTGGAGGAAATGTATGAGGATATCTCTAGAGCCATGCATTCCTCCAAAACCCAATATACGGTGTTAATGGGAGACTTCAATGCAAAACTAGGCACAAGAGAGAACGGTGAGCTGAAAGTAGGGAAATTTGGAATAGGGCAACGGAACCCAAGGGGCCAGCAGCTGGCCGACTTCATGGAGAAAGAGGGACTCTTTATGATGAACTCTTTCTTCAAGAAGCGGCCCCACAGGAAGTGGACCTGGTCGAGCCCCGACGGTTCGATAAAAAATGAGATTGACTTCATTATGACGACCAGACGACAACTGTTCAGTGATGTCTCAGTGATCGCGAGGGTGAAAACCGGCAGCGATCACCGAATGGTTAGAGGCACACTGAACCTAAATGTTAAGTTGGAGAGGTCTCGTCTGATGAAGTCAACGCTCCGTCCCCCTCGTGCTCTAATCCAAAGTCCCGAAACCTTTCAGCTCGAGTTACAAAACCGTTTTCAGTGCCTAGTAGACTGCAATGAAGTGGACGATATGAATGACAAGCTCGTGGAAACTGTCCATGCGGTCGGAGCTAAGTTCTGCAAGACCCGCCGCAGAAGAACACAAAAACTCTCCGATCACACTCTTAATCTCATGGCTGTTAGACGGGAGATGAGGCTACATTCTTCAACAGATTTGACACCATACAGGCAACT
The DNA here is from genome assembly GCA_033319125.1 of Parnassius glacialis. Taxonomy (NCBI): domain Eukaryota; kingdom Metazoa; phylum Arthropoda; class Insecta; order Lepidoptera; family Papilionidae; genus Parnassius; species Parnassius glacialis. The sequence continues at coordinate 22,993,847 of JAVANC010000023.1, read as the reverse complement.
GAACAGACAGATCTCTAAATGCATGCGGCGAGACTTACGCAACTTCAATACAGCTCGTATTGAAGAAGCGATCGAGCGGAACCAAGGCTCCAAAGTCTTTGCCAGAGATCTGTCTGCCAGAAAGAGCTAACTGTCAAAGCTGAAGACCGAATGTGGCAGCATCGTTTCCGGGGCACCTGAGATTTTGAGTGAGATTGAGAGGTTCTATGGGCAGCTGTACACGTCATCGTTGGAGCCACACGCAAGTGTGAGTAACGATCCAAGAGCGAGTCTTATTCGACACTATTCCGAAGATATCCCGGACGTCAGTCTGAGCGAGATTAGAATGGCTCTCCAGGACCTTAAAAACGGCATGGCCCCAGGCGAGGATGGAATTACAGCGGAGCTTCTGAAAGCGGGTGGAAGACCGGTACTTGAAGTCCTTCAGAGGCTCTTTAATTCCGTCCTCCATGGTGGCATTACACCGGAGGCGTGGAGCAGAAGTGCGGTGGTCTTGTTCTTCAAGAAAGGTGACAACGCTCTCTTGAAGAATTACAGACCGATTTCCCTTCTGAGCCGCGTCTACGTGCTGTTTTCGAGAGTCATTACGAATCGTCTCGCGCGCAGACTTGACGACTTCCAGCCTCCCGAACAAGCCGGTTTCCGAAAGGGCTTTAGCACCATAGACCACATACATACCCTACGGCAAATTGTACAGAAGTCCGAAGAGTACAATTTGCCACTATGTCTGGCGTATGTGGACTATGAGAAAGCCTTTGATTCCGTCGAAATTTGGGCAGTGCTGCAGTCCCTTCAGCGGTGCCAAGTTGACTATCGGTATATCGAAGTGCTGAAGTGTTTGTACAGTAGAGCTACGATGGCTATCCGAGTACAGAACCAGAGTACGAAACCTATCCAATTGCAGAGAGGTGTAAGACAGGGTGACGTTATATCCCCGAAACTCTTCACCGCTGCATTGGAAGACGTTTTCAAGCTTCTGGACTGGAAAGGATACGGAATTAACATCAATGGCGAGTACATCACTCACCTTCGATTTGCCGACGATATAGTCCTCATGGCAGAATCGCTGGAGGAACTAAGCACTATGCTCAATGACCTCAATAGTGTCTCCCAACGGATAGGTCTTAAGATGAACATGGACAAAACAAAGATTATGTTTAATGTCCATGTCACACCTATGCCGGTAGTTGTTGGGAGCACTAAGCTCGAAGTTGTTGACGAGTATGTTTACCTGGGACAAATAGTCCGACTAGGTAAGTCCAACTTCGACCGAGAGGTCAATCGACGGATTCAACTCGGCTGGGCAGCGTTCGGGAAGCTACGACACATCTTCTCGTCAGAAATACCTCAAAACCTTAAAACAAAATTGTACAACCAGTGCGTGTTGCCAGTGATGACTTACGGAACTGAGACGTGGTCCTTCACTGCTGGCCGTATGAGGAAGCTCAAGGTCGCTCAGCGAGCTATGGAGAGGGCTATGCTCGGAGTTTCACTGCGTGATAAACTTAGGAATGAGGATATCCGCAGTAGAACCAGAGTAACCGACATAGCCCAACGGATTAGTAAGCTGAAGTGGCAGTGGGCCGGCCATATAGCTCGAAGAACCGACAACCGATGGGGAAGAAAGGTTCTCGAGTGGCAGCCTCGTACCGGTAGGCGAAGTGTAGGGCGTCCCCCCACAAGATGGAGTGACGACCTGGTAAGAAATGCAGGAAGTCGATGGATGCAGGTGGCTCAGGACCGTGCTTTGTGGCATTCTTTGGGGGAGGCCTATGTTCAGCAGTGGACTTGTGAAGGGCTGTAATGATGATGATGATGATTCCATTGCAGTAACTTTAGTAACTAGTGAGTAAGACTTATCTGACTAATAATGAAGAGTTTGCTAAAATTCAATACAGATATAGACAATTCTAAAGTTGCCCATGCCTTTATTTGCAGACCAGAGAATTGCCACTCACACAAACATAATGACATTTAACCATTCTCACTCATGACTACTAATGTTTTATCTTCAAATAGATATAGCTGCAACTGTGTTGTACTGCTATTTTGGTTTGAATTTGGATTTTAGCTTCAAGTCTTGATACATTTAATTAAAATAATAAAGAATAGAAGAGGCAGCGTCAAAGGTGTGAGACTCCCGGTACTGCGATAGTCAATACACTTGTCAAACGTAACAATTAAAGCAAATCCTCCTACAAAAGGAGAGGCCCTTGTCCAGTAGTAAGCGTAAAAGTTCAGATAAAGACAGATGAAAACAAATAAATAATTTACCCCTGTCCCTTGCGTTATTGGACAACCAGACGCTCGGCCAGTCGCCACCTCTATTTTGTTGACTCGATGAATAATATAATTTGAACCAAATGGTTTCCTTTTTCTTTCTTAATGCGTACGTTATGGTAGTCAAATAATTTGCTTTCCATACGATTATAATGAGACGGCCCCAAGTTCCCGGCGGCCCCGCTATTCCTGGCTACGGTAGCAACCAAGGTAACAGCGGGGCAGGGGGATTAAAGAATCTCCGGTGGAGGTTCGGTTGCCACATGCGACGACTCGACCTGGCAACATACAACGCACGCACCCTGAGGACTGACGAGAACATTGTGGAGCTGGAAGAAGATATAGACAGATAGTTGCGCTGGAAAGTCGTAAGATTATCCGAAGTCCGAAGAGAGAGGGAGGACACGGTAATCCTCGAATCCGGCAACTTGCTCTATTACCGGGAGGGCGACCATATGTCCCAAGGAGGTGTCGGATTTATCGTCCACAAGTCTCTCGTTAACAACGTTGTAAAAATTGAGAGTGTGTCGACGAGGATTGCGTACCTTATACTCAGCATCACCAAACGGTATTCGCTGAAGGTCATACAGGTTTACGCACCAACCTCGGCACAACCCGATGAGCAGGTGGAGGAAATGTATGAGGATATCTCTAGAGCCATGCATTCCTCCAAAACCCAATATACGGTGTAAATGGGAGACTTCAATGCAAAACTAGGCACAAAAGCAAACAGCGAGCTAAAGGTAGGGAAATTTGGAATAGGGCTACGGAACCCAAGGGGCCAACAGCTGGCCGACTTCATGGAGAAAGAGGGACTCTTTATGATGAACTCTTTCTTCCAGAAGCGGCCCCACAGGAAGTAGGTCTCACTGGTCGAGCCCTGACGGTTCGACAAAAAATGAGATTGACTTCATTATGACGACCAGACGAAAACTGTTCAGTGATGTCTCAGTGATCGCGGCTGTGAAAACCGGCAGCGATCACCAAATGGTTAGAGGCACACTGAACATAAATGTTAAGTTGGAGAGGGCTCGTCTGGTGAAGTCAACGCTCCGTCCTCCTCGTGCTCTAATCCAAAGTCCCGAAACCTTTCAGCTCGAGTTACAAAACCGTTTTCAGTGCCTAGAAGACTGCAATGAAGTGGACGATATGAATGATCGTGAGAACTGTCCATGCGGTCGGAGCTAAGTTCTGCAAGACCCGCCGCAGAAGAACATAAAAACTCTCCGAATTCACTCTTAATCTCATGGTTGTTAGATGGGAGATAAAGCTACATTCTTCAATAGCTTTGACAGCATACAGGCAACTAAACAGATAGATCTCCGAATGCATGCGGCGCGACTTACGCAACTTCAATACAGCTCGTATTAAAGAAGCGATCGAACGGAACCAAGGCTCCAAAGTCTTTGCCAGAGATCTGTCTGCCAGAAAGAGCCAACTGTCAAGGCTGAAGACCGAATGTTGCAGCATCGTTTCCGGGGCATCAGAGATTTTGCGTGAGATTGAGAGGTTCTATGGGCAGCTGTACACGACATCGTTGAAGCCACACGCAAGTTTGTGTAACGATCCAAGAGCGAGTCTTGTCCAACATTATTCCGATGATATCCCGGACGTCAGTCTAAACGAGATTAGACTAGCTCTCCAGCATCTTAAAACCGACAAGGCTCCATGCGAGGATGGAATTACAGCGGAGCTTCTGAAAGCGGTTGGAAAACCGGTACTTGAAGTCTTTCAGTAGCTCTTTAATTCCGTCTTCCATGGTGGCATTACACCGGAGGCGTGGAGCAGCAGTGCGGTGATCTTGTTCTTGAAGAAAGGCGGCAACGCTCCGTTGAAGTACTACAGACCGATTTCCCTTCTGAGCCGCGTCTACGTGCTGTTTTCGAGAGTCATTACGAATCCTTTCGCGCGCAGACTTGACGACTTCCAGCCTCCTGAACAAGCCGGTTTCCGAAAAGGCTTTAGCACCATAGACCACATACATACCCTTCGGCAAATTGTACAGAAGTCAGAGGAGTACAACCCACACGCAAAATACGCGCATAGACATGGAGTTGCGGAAAACAGCCCGTCGTAAACTAAACTAAACTAAACAGAGGAGTACAATTTTCCACTATGTCTGGCGTATGTGGACTATGAGAAAGCCTTTGATTCCGTCGAAATTTGGGCGGTGCTGCAGTCCCTTCAGCGGTGCCAAGTTGACTGTCGGTATATCGAAGTGCTGAAGTGCTTGTACAATAGGGCTACGATGGCTATCCGTGTAGAGAACCAGAGTACGAAACCTATCCAATTGCAGAGAGGTGTAAGACAGGGTGACGTCATATCTCCGAAACTCTTCACCGCTGCATTGGCAGACGTTTTCAAGCTTCTGAACTGGAAAGGATACGGTATCAACATCAATAGCGAGTACATCACTCACCTTCGAATTGCCGACGATATAGTCCTTATGGCAGAATCGCTGGAGGACCTAAGCACTATGCTCTATGACCTCAATAGTGCTTCCCAACGGATCGGTCTTAAGATGAGCATGGACAAAACAAAGATCATATTTAATATCCATGTCACACCTAGGCCGGTAGTTGTTGGGAGCACTAAGCTCGAAGTTATTGACGAGTATGTTTACCTGGGACAAATAGTCCGACTAGGTAAGTCCAACTTCGACCGAGAGGTCAATTGAATTGGTTGGGCTATTATCAGATTGGAATAGAAGTCAACTACTAGCTTATTATAGTTAAAAAAGTAGTGCGGGTATTTTTAAAAGCTACTTATCTAAGTGCCTAATTATTTCGCAACTTGCTAGTTAATTAATGAATTCTGGCGATTATACCTTATAGATATAATATGGGTGATAGTGAGTAGCACCAACACTTACCAGTGCAAGGGTATCAATTATATTCTCACCAATCTAATTTACCAGACTGGTGATAGTGGACTTGTTAGTTGCCACAAATTTAAAAGGTTTACCTATATGAAATAGTAGCCAGTAACTGTGCAGTAGTGTTATAGTGGTCGCTTCCAAGCAGTTTCTAAAATAAATGTTGTAAATAGTTCGTAATCATTTATATTGTAAAATTTATTTTAAAAAAAATGTCCCGCTGGGTTTCTTGCTGGTTCTTCCCAGGACAGAGGGTATTTTTTCGAACCAGTGGTAAAGTAAAAAATGACTTTCAATAAGAATTACACATGTAATGTATATTGAATAAAAATTATTCTATTCTATTCTATTCTATTCTATTCTATTCTATTCTATTCTATTCTATTCTATTCTGTAATAGACGTCGTAAGATAATTCAACAGAAGGAAACTTAAAATAGGTATGTAAACTTGATTAATAATTTTTAAAGCAGACCGGCAGGTAAAATAATTAGTGATTAATTAACATTTTATATTTCATAATAGCTACATTTTTTTTAATATTTATTTATATAAATATAATATAGTATATAGTATATATAAAGTTTATTATAAATATAGGTATATATATTATATAACATTATTTATTATTACCTATTTTTATTTATTATTATTATTAATAACAGTTTAAATGTCATCAGAAGAAGACTCATTTTATTCTGCATGTTCTTCTCTTAACATCACTTCAGCCACTGACGATTCCTTCGTTGATGTGGGTAATTATTTGCACACGAAATTCGCATCTACTAATTGCTTAAATATATGCCATATAAATGCGCAAAGTATCCCTGCACATTATTCAGATTTGCTTAACACATTTTCCTCGCCGTACATCCATGCTCTACTTATTTCCGAATCCTGGCTAAAGCCCTCCCTTTCCTCCACATTGTACAGTCTTCCTGGATTTGTAATTATACGCTGTGATCGCACCGGCAAGGGTGGTGGTGGCGTAGCCATTTATTTGCGATCGGAATATGCATATAACGTCATCGCGATATCACCATCGGAGTACAGAGGATCTGCTGAGTACCTATTTCTAGAAGTAGATATTAAGGGTTTGAGAGTCGTGCTCGGAGTTGTTTACTGCCCTCCTTCAACTGATTATTTTTCCCATATTGAATCTGTGATCGACTCCATCAGCACAATTAACAAACATATTATAATAATGGGTGACTTCAACACTAATTTACTAAAGGATTCCCCTCAGAGTCGCAAACTCAAAGAGATCATGGACTCAGCAGGTCTCTATATTCTTCCATCTGGCCCAACTCACCACAACGTGGACACCGAAGATTCATGGCTAGACATCATTTGTACTAGTTCAGCGGGACATGTTATGTATCATGATCAACTAGCTGTTCCAGCATTTTCTCGACACGATCTTCTGGTCATGTCGTATAAGTTAGAGATCCCCAAGCCAAGGCCAGTAATTGCGTATTTACGTAATTTTAATAAAATTGACACCATTCAACTAGACCGCGATGCTAAGAATATAGAATGGGGCCCATTGCTGGAGGCAAATAATATTGACGACAAAATTGTTCATTTGAACACCCAAATTCTCGACTTATTCGATAGGCACGCACCAGTTCGTGCAGTCAGGTTACGTCGACCCCCTGCACCTTGGATAACCGATGAAGTGCGTAGAGCAATGATAGGAAGAGATCGAGCTTTTCACATTTTTAATAAGAATCGTAATAGTCTCACCTTTCAACACTATAAGCGAGCACGAAACCGCTGTAATCAGTTGGTAAGAACTGCCAAACGCCGCTACATCCACAATAGTATTTTAAACTCCTCTTCTGCAACTATATGGAAGTTCCTTAATTCCCTGGGATTTGGAAAATCACATTCCAATTCTCTGATTCCAAATATTTCACTCAATGACTTAAACATACACTTCTCTTCGCGTCTGCATTATTCCACTAAAATTACGACTCTCCAGGAACTTAATTCCATGCCATTGCTATCGAGTAATTCTTTCAACTTCAGTTCAGTGACTGATGAGGATACTAGAAAAGTCATACTTTCAATAAAATCTTCCGCAACCGGCTATGATGAGGTGAGTAGATCTATGATACTTCTCATACTCGATATCATTACTCCAGTTCTTACTCACATCGTCAATTTCTCACTTTCTGCTGGTGTTTTCCCGAAGTTATGGCTAAAAGCTTTTGTCTTGCCACTCGCTAAAGTACCAAATCCATCGCTTCCTTCCCATTTTAGACCTATTTCTATACTGCCGTTTCTCTCCAAAGCACTTGAATCATTGGTACTAAAACAAGTCACCTCTTTCATTTCAAAATGCAATTTCCTTAGTACATTTCAGTCTGGCTTCCGCCCGGGACACAGTACAACCACAGCATTACTTCAAGTTACAGAAGACTTTAGAGATGGAATGGAGAGGTCATCTTTGACTGTTCTTGTCCTTATTGACTTTTCGAACGCATTCAATTGTGTTGATCACGACTTACTTCTTGAAATACTTTCACGACTAAATTTCGCTTCGTCAGCACTGAACTGGTTTTCCTCTTATCTTCGCGGTCGCCAGCAGGCTATTCGATCTGGTCAGGATTTTTCCGACTGGTGCGACCTATCTCTGGGTGTACCGCAAGGCGGCATTCTTTCTCCTCTCTTGTTTTCGGTGTTCATCAATCTTCTAACTACCCACCTTCAATGTTCTTACCACCTCTATGCTGACGATCTCCAGTTATACTCACAAGCGTCCTTGGCTGAAATTGATTCTGCCATCGCAGCTATTAATCGTGACTTACAACGTATATCACACTGGTCACAGCGCTTTGGTATAACGGTAAATCCCAATAAATGCCAGGCTATCGTCATTGGTAGTCGTCGAATGGTGTCGCAACTTAATTTATCTTAACTACCATCCATTTACTATGAAAACTGCGTTATACCCTTCAGAAATAATGTAAAGGATCTGGGTTTAATTATCGACCCGACTCTTAGTTGGATATCACAAGTGTCCGAGGTTTGTCGTAAAGTCACAGGCATACTTCGTTCCTTCTATCGCCTTAAGTTCTTTCTGCCTCCTTCAACTAAACGTCTTCTCGTCCAATCTCTAATTCTTCCATTATTTGACTATGCCGATGTTTGTCTTACTAATATTTCTCAGGAGCTGCTAAATAGATTGGACAGGTTACTTAACAACTGTATCCGATTCATCTTTGGCCTGCGCAAATATGATCACGTTTCAGAATTTCGCTCTCAGTTAAAGTGGTTGACTATACGCCAGCGCAGAGATTTTCGAATCCTGTCCACTTTGTTTTCAGTTCTTAATGATCCTTCCTCACCCCTTTATCTAAAAGAAAGATTTCAATTCTGTAGTGACACCCATTCTCTCAATCTCCGTTCTTCACACAGTTTAATCCTGTCTACTCCTCTCCATCATTCTGGGTCTATGTCAAATTCTTTCACAGTTACTTCTATTACCCTCTGGAACAAATTGCCTGTTGACCTGCGAACAATACCTGTCAAAAATGTTTTTAAAAGAAAACTATATGAGCATATCCGTAGCCTACAAAGTTAAATCAACTTTCTTTATATGTTTATAGTTATTTATATATACATTTCTTGATATATATATATATATATATATATATATATATATGTGTGTGTGTGTATGTGTGTGTAAATGTGTGTATTTATTTATATATGTATATATATATATATATATATATATATATATATATATATGTGTGTGTATATATATGTGTATATTTTATGTATGTGTATATATTTTTGAACTGAATAATATCATTACAACTTAACTGCCCAAACTCACTTTCTGTTCTACCCAAGATTAGCTGGTAGAGAATGCCATATAGCATTAAGCTCGCCTTTTGTACAAATATTTGGTGCAAAAAAGAATAAATAAATAAATAAATAAACTAAAACAAGAGAAAACAGTAGTAAATTCAAATTAAAAACAAAATAATATCAAAAAACTGTAGTTGCAAATCCGCCTGCAACGCGTGTCAACTAGGGCAATATCTCCCTATTAGGCAATCTGTGAGGGAGACCTACGTCCAGCAATAGACTTTCATATGCTGTGTTTGATAATGACGATGATGACGAGTAGCCAGTGTGGAGGTAAAGAAGAAAACATATTTTTTTAGATAAACCGAAATTGTAATATATAGTAATTTTTCACATGATGAATGTAAAAGTTGGCAGATAACAAAGATTACGATATTAATCTTTGTTATCTGCCAATGCTACCTAATTGGTGTGAAGGTAGCGAACCTCCTTTGGAGACCATATTGAAACAATAAACGTTGTTTAGAATATTATTCATATAAATTAGACTTAACGAAAGGAAATTTTAACTATTGTTATAAATCTTCGGTACAATGCACACGTTTTTGTTGCTTGTTACAATTTCTGGTTTAGGGGGTAAGCATTATTTATAATGTTTTTTTTGTATTTTTTTGATTCTTATCTATTTTTGAGGACTGTCAACTGTCTAAATTGTCTATTGTGCCATTACTTGGGAGTGGCCTATGTTCAACAGCTGACTTATGCGGGGCTGTTAAGATAATGACGATGATGACAGTGTAATTTAAATCTAAAATCGGTTAAAAACTCGGATCAAAATTAGCTGTATACAATTGAATCTTTCCAGTGTCTACTCCAATAACCAAACAAAAAGAAGATGTGAGGGTTGTAGGTGGCAAAGATATTGATATTACCGCAGCACCTTATCAAGTATCAATAGTTTATGCTGGCAGACACTTATGTGGAGCTTCTATTATTGCAAATGATCTTATTCTTACTGCAGCTCATTGTTTCACGAGGTATGAAATTAAATTCACTCGCTATTTTATTACTACTTGGTTTTTATCATTGAAATTTAATGAATAACAGTGAAACAATTGTAAGTATAAAGTATGAGCTCGTAGCTCAGGGAATAAGACTATAACATTCAATAAATAGTTTCAAATCCCATAATAAAAGTGAAACAACGGCATAGTAGCGCAATTATTTACACATATAGATTTGAAGAATAAATCTTAAATAAATGTTTTAAGTTTCAGCTCCAATATCCGTGATTACTCTATTAGAGTAGGCTCTTCGTCAAAATTTAAAGGAGGTTTTTTGTACCCAGTTGGTGAAATACAACTTCACCCGAAATTTTCAATTTCGAATATGGATAATGATATAGCACTAATATGGCTATCAATACCTTTACAATTTAGTGATAGCGTCGCTCCTATACGAATGGTTGAACAGGATGAAGAGATTCAAGATGGTGATATGGCAATCATCACTGGCTGGGGATACCTAAGGGTAATATTAATTTTATTTAATTGATTGAACCGAGTTTGTTATCTTAATTCCATTTCTAAGTGCATGTGGGCAGAAATTTAAAATTAAGCAAGCTACCCGATCTTCTCAAAGAATTTTACTGTGTTTCTGTTACCGAAAATCTCATGGAAAGATCTTAATATCACCATATCTACTACATAATTCTATGCTACATTCCTTTCCTCTATACTTCATTGACAAATTCAATGAAGTAATCTTCGTAACCACTTTAGAAAGGTATAGCAATGTTTTTAAAATGTATTTGCTATTGAATACAAATTGATCATTCAATTGTCATAATATAAATATTACCTAGATAATAACCAACAAAATCCGATAATTATAGGATTAAAACGATGCCAAAGCAAACTTTAAATATTTCTCGTTTGACTATTCTGATGTGTGCTTTTCGATCTAATTGCAGTTCTTTTTAAAATTATGTAACTTTTTCGTATAATTTTACATCTATTGGCTTTAAGTTTTATTACATGTCTAATGTGTTACCTGCATTTTGTTATCTTATCTCGTATTCAGTCTTTAATTGGAGTGGCAAATTATTCCGCAATTAATATATGTCTTATTATTACCTAATATTTTTTTAGGAGGGAGGTGGTGATCCATTAACATTACAAATGGTCTCATTGCCCATAGTGAATCCATTATTCTGCAAAAAAGCTTACGATCAATTATATGTTATCACACCAGCTATGTTATGTGCTGGAATACCGGAAGGTGGCAAAGATTCTTGTCAGGTAACTTTTTTATTCATTTAAAGTTAAAGAACAGTTTCTGATTAAAATAAATTATAATACAAACTTTTTTGAGCAGGCGTACGACATACTCGAAATTCCTTTTATGATAACAATAGAATCGATTAGTGTTTGTTGCTTTTATCTAAATAGAAGTTACTACTTGAATACATCAATAAATCGGTGGTCGACGAAATCCTCAGTAACCACTTGTAGTCAAGAAGTTGGCATTGTTTCACCCACGTGCCTGGAAATTAACGTAAAGCCATTAGTCCTTCGCCTGATCTCTCTCAGGTCGTATCGGTATATAAGAGGGCACTTGATTATAGAGCCATTTGTGCTCTATAATCCTATTATGCGCAGATGGCTAGTCTTTCTTGAGTCTGCCTACGTGGCTGAAATTGGTCTGGAGGAAATTACTAATAAGATTACTATAACTTAATTCCAAGTCCCTATATACGTCAATATTTGGATTTTTTTCTTTTAACACGTTAAAATTAACAGAGTTTCCCTTTTCATGAACACCAATTCTTAAAATAGTCTGGAAGGTCTGGATGACATTATTATAATTAATACATTGTACGGTAGAAATCTAACTTTGACATATTATATTTAACAGTGGTAGAGCCACGTGGCGGCTTTTGTTGTCGCACGGATGGGCCGGCTCGAACCGGGGTGGTACCACGACCTCACAGAATACCAGCGTGAAGTAGAGGTTTACCTCTGCGTTTCGCTTGGTGAGTGCAGGTGGCCGGAGGCCCTTTTTACTGGAAAGAAGGCATTCCATCTTAGTCCTCACGGGTGACAACGCATCTGCATTTTGATTCGCAAACGAGGATAGATGTAGATGTCTATGGGCCGCAGCAACCACTTACCATCAGGTGGACTGTGTGCTCGTTTGTCACCCTTATCCTATAAAAAAAATCACTATTTAATAATACGTATTTTATTTAAGGGCGATAGTGGAGGACCATTGGTACATAATGGAAGATTAGCTGGTGTAGTTTCATGGGGACTAGGTTGTGCTCGACCACGTTATCCTGGAGTATACACTAAGATCTCGGCGCTGAGGAGATGGATCGATCAGAACAGTTACTACTTAAGGCAAAAACACCTAAGACCGTGAAGAGGCTACTCAATTAATAACTAACCGGACTTAACTTATTGACACAGAATAAAAATATTAACAAAATTTATTTATTTTATTTCCTTGTATAAAAGAAAAGTATAAAGTTTGTCGGGGTGGTTTAAAAAAATTAAGAGAAGTGACATTAGTAAAAATGGGACTAAAAAATATTTTTTTTCTAATCTTTAAAACAGGATTTAGTTTTGTAATTAGAAATTAATGTTTTATCTTTATGACCTATTTTTCACTACACAAATTAATTGAGTTCAATTACAACCATGATCACTGTCACAGTAAAAAGCTGAAACTATTATAAAACTTTTAATATGTTTTTTAGGCCTTACTAACTTATGAACTAATTTAGCAAATCTATTTTATATTTTGTATACTTTTGTAGTAGGTAATTAACCAACATAATATACTAAGCAGTGGGAAAGTAAAAAAAAAATTCAATAAGAATTACTCATGTAATGTATATTGAATAAAAATTATTCTATTCTATTCTATTGTGAATATGGGTCATTTTCGTCCACTAATATAGATTTTGTTAATAAACTGACTAAAATGCCACCTATTGGATCCTTAGCATAATTATGATTTGCTTACACTAAAAATTTTAAGAATGACCAAAAGTTACTTCAATTGCAGAATATTTACAGCGTAATTTTGCATCAATAGTCGAATGGCGGCTTTGAATCCAATACTTTTGAGTTTGCAGTTCATTTCCTTAAACATCAAGCATGACCGAGAAATGATGATTCTTTTGAATAATTTCGAACACGGCGATAACTTTTGATTTATTTCGAGAACTTTCTACGATTTTTACACCCGCCAATATAAAGACCCATCCGTGCTCGGTGTAACGCTTGTGCAATGAGATCGGAGGTAAGATATATAAGATCGTGTCGTGTCACTCATACTAAATACTGCAGTATCCACTGATATCACTACACGGGATGATCATAATACTATCTCTAAAGTGTAAACACCGTATGACAGGTATGCAGAACAATGTCCAGTTAATCTAAACATTGTAGATATTGCAATTAATATGATAATATTTATTTTCAAAATACCAGATATTACAGTGAATATCAAGATAAGTGTTGAAGGTGATAGATATATCGTAAAGTTTTATGACACGTATTTAAGAAAATTTATTGAGATATGATAATGTTATTTTTTAAAAATATTGAATAATCTGGACAAGAAGTGACGCTGGATCAGTATACGTCACTGAAATTGCATGACGTTTAAGACATTTTGACATTTTTAACGGTGGTAGAGCCACGCGACAGCTTTTGCTGTCGCACGGATGGGCCGGCTCTGTTCTGGTGTGCGATCATTTACTATAACCTATCAAAAGTCCACCACAAATTGTCTCATATGGGGGATATTTGTTATAGTTGCTACGCTTAGCTGTTGCGCTTGGCAGGCGGCTTGGCAACCGCAGTTTTTTTTTATTTTGTATACTTAACAGGAGTATACGGCTCCTCATGTTTCATTTCTCTCTATCGCATCTTGTGACGTCCACGGTTTATATAGGCGAGTGGTTTCTTATACGCCGCAACTACACGGCTTTAAACGACGACCCAAATGTTTAATTATTACCTTAAAATATATCTTGTAAGTATGAGAAGCGGCAAGTAGCTAAAAAATTCTTGTAATGGCACTACAGCTACTTTGATTAGCATAAAGTTTTAAAAAAATGTGTACAGACCTGAATGCGTATACCTTCGTGAAAAGATATGTTTTCGTATAATACAGATTTCTCCATTCATTGTATGAAGTTGAAAACGAAAATATTAACTCAAATATTTCATAATGTAAAACAAAACTTTGTAAAATATTAGTTTTCTTCCTTCAACTAGGGAGCTTGTAAGTTATTATTTATAAAAAAATAATCCAACGGCCGCAGAGAGATATTGGCCAAAAAATTGTTCGCTGCGCTAATTCCAACGCAAGATGACCTCAACTGGGAAAATTTTCCTTCACCGCCGAAAACGTGGTAAATCGACATTTAATATTGCAATTAAAACAATATATGCTAAAATATAAAATAATGCTTAGATATACCGTGAAATTTAAGTTTTTATCAGTTTGATTACAACATTTTACAAGTAAAATAAAATGAACCTTTATTTAAGCAAGATCTGCTTTCTTTTAAGTATTTTTCCGCAAGAGCCCGTTCATTTACATATACTCATATGAGCCATGAAACCATGACTGTCACAAATATCTTAATATGTCTGAAAATATGAAAGCTATCTTAAATTACAAACTAATTCACAAGTCTCATAAAAGGTAAAGAAGTAAAGTAGCAGCTAATATACGTCTCACTACTGTGCCCTGTGCACCTCACCTGTGTCCTCATTACTTGTGTTTGTGAGCAGAAAAATAAACTATGACGCAATGCTTCAATGTATATTAACTGTTTTTACATCTCTATGACTATTTTAATTACTCAGACACCTAGGTTTTCCCACGAAGTTATTCTTCACCTCTTATACATCTAACGATGCTATGAAAGAATTTTCAATTATTTACATCATATATTCAGTAGCATTCTACTATTTAATTTTATCAGTGACTTACGATTTTAGATTATTAAAAGGTACGTAGATGGAACATTAATTTCCTTTTTCAATAAGGCTTAAAGTGATTTCAATTCTGTTAAAAGAGTTCTGTTTCTGTTAAAAAATATGCTATCAGCTTTCGTTATATGACTATGTCATCAAATAGCAACGTTGTGTTTAGTTATTAATATTTACAAACAACTTCTGTTTATTGATTTGGTCAAGCTATATAACAATAAATACAAAAATAATAAATAATAAAGAATAATAAATACAGTAGTAACATTTTTTTTATAGGATAAGGGTGACAAACGACTAGCGGCGATAGGCGGCGGCGACCTCTCGCGTCCGGCCTTGGTCGAAGCCATGGTCCGGAGCGAGACGGAATGGGATGCCGTCACCACCTTCTGCGAAGCAGTGATGCTAGCGAAGGAGGTGGCGGAGCGGGAGAAGGAGAGAGCAGCAGCTTTCCTTCCCGGCCGCCGCGGGAGACGCCCCGGGCGTCGGGGGCTACGTCGTGGCCCCCGGCCACCGTAGGCGCGGGCCTGTGGACGGCGAGCAATGGGTAGCTCGCCGTCCGTCCGTCTAACGACGACAGGCCGTGTCGACGGCGCGTTTTGTTCCACGCGCGCCTCAAAGAGCTGTCAGCAGCGTGAAGGGGCCCGCAAGGGCCGACGCCTGCCGGGTCTGCGGGCTGTTCGAAAGAGATACCGCGGCTCCGGACTTAAGGGCACTGAAGGAACACGGATGGTTTTTAGGGTGGCAAAAGACCACACAGTCCACCTGATGGTAAGTGATTGCTGCGGCCCATACACATCTACGTCTATCCTCTATTAAAATCAAAATGCAGATGCGTTGTCAACAGTGAGGACTGAGATGGAATGCCTCTTTTCCAATAAAACGGGTCTTCGTCTCCGGTTCTCTACACTCACTATACGAAACACAGCAGAGTTAATCTGCTATTTTACATTGGTATTCTGTGAAAGCGTGGTCCTTCCCCGGTCGAGCCGACCCATTCGTGCCATAACTATACTGCTAATATAGCTGCAGCATGGCTCTCCCACGTAAAAAGTAGAGGCTATGGTATATGATATAATGAGTCCGTCTATCTATTTCTGCCAACAAAGAGCAGTTCTTGCACTGCTGAATTCTGGTTTGAAGAGTATATAGAGCCAGTATAATAAAAAGATATAAGGTATTCCTTGTAAGTCATCAGAAGTGCCAACGTAAGGGGCTGTTAATACTTATCATTAGAAGGATTTATTTCGTCTAACGTTTCAATTTCAAGTAATAAAAACATTTCAGTGTTTGTAGCACTTATTCGTTATTGTTTTAATATTTGTATAATATAAGTTAGCGTTGGCTGTTATTGATAAATCTAATAAAGAAGTAGGGAATACATATTTTAATTCATAATGCGGTTTTTCAGATGACTTAATACTTATAGATAAATAAATATTTACTTTAATTTAATTCTTTGGTTGTTTTTTTAATGCATATTGTGAACTTATTACTTGTAAATTGTAATGCAATTAAACTCGTATTGCATGCCTTAAGCGCAAAGCGCGTAGGTATGTACTACAAGCGCCTAAAAATCGAAATTCCAACGTTTTGTCGCTTAACATTGTATCTAACAATCATATCGAACATATAACTGATATAAAAAGCACATTGTCAGAAAGATAAATGATTTTTGAACTGATTATTTTTTTTATCGAATAATTGCTATTTTTACTAAAAAAAAAGTGGATTTAGTGACTTATGGTGTAGATTTATCAAGTCCGCATGGAGTGGTAAACACGATAACTTTTGAAAATATAAATTATTTTAACATCACATAAACATAAACTGCAAACACTTCGTTCGCTTTCTGTGACTCCGACTCCTAATTATCCTCCGTTCGTTTTTAGTCAGTTTACTGAATGTGATGTTAAGAAGACCATATTATCCATCTCCTCAAATGCTGCCGGTAGCGACAACATTAGCCGTAATATGATTGTTCCTCTCCTTGATGTTATTACTCCCATTATCACTTATTTACTCAATGCTTGTGTCTCTTCCTCTAAATTCCCTCAAGCCTGGAAGAGTGCTCATATTATACCCCTTCCAAAGAGATCTAATCCCGTCAACCTCTCTGATTTCCGTCCCATCTCGATCTTACCTTTCCTTTCTAAAGTCCTTGAAAAACTTATTTGCCAACAGCTGACCCTTTTCCTTAATAAGCACAATTTATTGAATTCCTTACAATCCGGTTTCCGTCCTGGTCATAGTACGGCTACTGCCTTAATCAAAGTTACTGATGACATACGGTGGGGTATGGATAATAAACAACTCACAGTCATGACCTTGCTGGATTTCAGTAATGCGTTCAATACTGTTGACTTCGATATACTGTTGAGTCTGTTGTGTTCCCTTAACATATCTCCATCAGTAATTGACTGGTTTCAAAGTTATCTCTGTGGCCGTCGGCAGTGTATTCGTGTCGATGAAACTCACTCATCTTGGTGTGATATTACTGCAGGCGTGCCGCAGGGCGGCGTGTTGTCACCTTTACTCTTTTCCATTTTCATTAATTCAATCACTCATAAAATATCTTCTCTCTATCATATGTATGCGGATGATGTCCAGATTTACACCCAGTCAACTCTTGAGAATTTGCCGAATGCAATCGCTACATTAAATAAGGATTTAAATTTTATTCACGAGTGGAGTAAATCATTTGGCCTAAATGTCAATCCTAAAAAGTCTCAGGCTATCATTATTGGTAGCCAGAGCTTTATCTCAAGAATTGACTGGTTCTCTGTGCCACCTATCGTATTTGATGGAGTTGTTATCCCTTACTTTGACAATGTCAAAAATCTTGGTATTTATATTGATAATTCCTTAAATTGGATACGCCAACTGAATGAGGTAAGTAAGAAAACTTTTGTCGCTCTCTGTTCACTGCGTCGCCTTCGATCATTTCTTCCCATTCCTACAAAAATTATGCTCGCACAGTCTCTTCTCCTTCCGATTCTCGACTATGCCGACGCAAGCTATGTAGACATAACTGAGGACCAGCTAAATAAGCTTGAGAGACTTCAAAATACTAGTATTCGGTTCATATTTGGATTGCGCAAATTTGACCATATTTCCCAATTTCGCTCACGTCTCAAGTGGTTACCTATCCGACTTCGCCGGAACATGCATATACTTTCTATTCTGTACTGTGTTTTATTTCACCCTACTACTCCTCCCTATATAAAGGAAAAGTTTAATTTTGTGGGGCTTCCGGGGGAACCTTTACGCTCTTCTAGAAAATTCATTTTAAGTATACCAACTCACAATACATCATTTTTCAATAAATCTTTTACTGTTCAGTCTATTAAGCTCTGGAATGCCCTACCTTTGCGTATACGTGAGGCACAAACTATTGCTATATTTAAGCGATTACTTAAAGAGCATTACTTGTCTCAATCGTTCGAACACCGTTAGGATAGATTGTGTGATTATGTATTTATTGTATCTATCAGCTTTATATTATTGTTTGAGGAATTTTGTATATATATGTATATTGATATATATATGTGTTGTGTGTATATTTATGTATATATTTATATGTATGTGTATATGTATATATATATATATATGTATATGTGTATGTATATATTATATGTTTTACTTTATCTTTTATTATGTGTTAGTAATTTATATTATTTCATCTATTACGTAGTTATTTATATCTTTTTTTGCATTTTTATTTGTATATTTATATTGCACCACCTACCACCTACCTATTCTTTGTTTGTATTACTTTACACCTTTGGTTGCCTGGAAGAGATCGCTATGTAGCGATAAGGCCGCCAAATTGTACATAGTATAATCTGATTTTTGTTATGACATTTGTATTTTTGTTAGTGGTGTACAATAAAAGTATATTCATTCATTCATTCATTCATTCATTCATTCATTATTTTACTCAATCTATTTTAATATCTTCATCTATCATGTGGGAAGCCATGAAATGAAAATGGTGGTTTAATTTTATTTTGTTTAGTTAACGTTAATTTTTTTCGGCCTAGAAATCCCGAAATTTTTGGTGTTTTATCAGCCTTGTAATAATTTATTTTTGAGTTTATGGAGTGACCTGAATAATGATATGATGACCATATGAGCATTACGAGTCGTGCACCTTTGGATTTTCCAAACTTTTTTAAATTGTAGTTTGATATAAAATGATTGGATAATTGAAAGTTATACGTTATACGTAATTTTTTTTAATGCGCTTAGGGCATGCATAATTGGATTTAGCAATAGTTTATTTATTTTATAATCAAGCACTTTTTTCAATCTAGAATACACAAATGATACGTATAATGATGTGCATTGTTTACCTAAGTAACATTGAAAAAACCATTATGTACTATAGATTTTGATTTCCAAAATGTTGTGTAAGAACACACAAAGATCTACGGTTCATATTCCTATTTATTCGTATTACATAAACTATCCATCTTTAGTAAAGTACTTGAATTTAATTGTTTGTTTATTTTTTTAATTCGCATTGTGCACTTGTACAAGCTTGTAATTCAATTAAGCCCATATCTATTTTATAATTAAGCACTTCGTTGTTGATATTGTTGAAATGTTATCGTGTCTAAATATGAAAAAGAATTTTTATATGTCAGTATAATCTTCAGAATTAAGATATAGGCTGTATGCAGGTTACGAGTGAGTTATTGTTTTAGTGTTATATATTTTATATCACCTTGCTGAAGGTTTATTTATTCACCTTGAACTTTAGAGCTGACACTGACTTCATTTTTCAGAATTTTACGTCAGTACACTATAATGTTATTACCATAATATGTATAAAAACTTTGAAAAATGCATAGTGGACGATGGCTCGTTGTATATTTTAAAATTTGATAAAATATAAAAAAAAATTAAAATTTATTTGTTTTTAAACGTTCTGAAGTTTTTTTTTTATTATAGCTTTTTAATATTGTAAATTTAATTGTGACATGATATTATATTTAAATAAATGATTTCAGAACTCTTTTAGGAAAACCTTAAATTGGTAAAAAAGGGAAAAATTTCACTTAGCAAATAAAAATGCAATTGCAACTGTAACGTAAATATGTGGGTTTATATAATTGTCAAATTGTGATGCGAATGGAAATAACAACATGTCCATGAATGATATAATTTAGATAAAATAAAAGAATGGAATACTTTAAATATAATACTTGAATACAATCCTGTATAACCCGAACTATTTTCTTTTGTAAAAATATTCCCACAAGTCAGTTACGGATCATCTCCTTCCCCCGATGGTTCAGTAATATCCGAGTGGCATGATCCTCATTTTTCTCCTAGGGCCATAGTATAAAGGACTATGACTCTGTTTCCTAGAATCACTTTGGAATAAGACCTCGTTACGTCTATTTAATACAAAGTAACATGAAATACAGTTAAAGAAATTGAATCCGGATTGTATTGTAATAAAAGCGTAGAGCCAGAAGAAATTCCACCAACTTTTAATAAAAAAAATTGAAATAGCAAAAGAAGTTGCGGTCAATAAGTCATTAAGTATATATTGATTATAATCCTTAACTATAACGCTATCTCAACATAAAAACTTTTGCCAAAATTTTTCATTCACTAATTTGTATTCATATGCAACATATGAGTTGAATCCGTCGATTGAACTCTAGTTAGAGTTTGGACTTACCTAATCGGAAAATTTCTCCTATGTAAACATACTCATCGACAACTTCGAATTTAGTGCTCTCAAAAACTACTGATATAGATTCGACATGGAAGGAACATATGATCTTTGTTCGGTCCATGTTCATTTTAAGACCGTACCTTTGGAAGACACTATTGGTGTCAATAAGCAAAGTACTGAGGTTCGTGGACTATATCGTGGGAATATCAAAGATAAGATATGTAGTCACCATTAATGTTAGTAACGTATCCTTTTTAGTTCAGTAGCATAAAATCGTCTTCCAATGCAGCAGTGAATAGTTTCGGGGATATAACTTGCCTGTCTTACATCTCTATTCAGTTGGAAAGATTACTGTTCTTTACTTTACAAACACTTCACCACTTCTATACAGGAACAGTAAACTTGGCACCGATAAAGGACTTCTCATAATTCACATACGCAAGACAAAGTGGCATATTATTGCACTTTTTGGTCTTCTGTACAATTCGCAAAAGTAGGCATGTGGTATATGGTACTAAAGCCTTTTCGGAAACTGGCTTTTTCGCAAGGCTGGAAATCGTTGATTCCCCGTGGTTGACGATTCGTAATAACTCTCGAAAAAAGCACGAAAACGCAGCTCAGGAGGGAAACAATATGTAGCTCTTCAAACGAGGGTTGCAGCCTTTCTTAAAGAAAAAAAAACTACCTCACTTCAAGCTTTCGGAGCAGGGCCACAATGGAAGATGGAAGCATCTAAAGTACTTTAAACATTGGTTTTCCCCCCGCTTAGATTCGCTATGATTCGTTCTAGACTGACAGCAGCTATGAATCAATTTTTTTATAATTATCCAAAAAATGTTTCAGTAGTACTATAATTGAGATATTGATGTAGGTCACGAGCAAGTTTTATTTTTCAGAATCGTTTATTTTGTATAACCTTGCTGAAGTTTTATTTAGATTTCTTGAACTTTAGAGCTGACATTGACTTCATTTTTCAGAATTTTACGTCACTAATAATAATTATATTACTTATCATAATTTAAACACACCTAATCATAACGGAAAGTTGTTTTATTGTTTAATAACGTGCACGTGATAGAGCCATGCTGCAGCTATATACTTGTAGCAGAAATGACTCGGTTTAAACGGAAAAGGATCACGCTCTCACAGAATACTTGTGTGAAATAGCAGCTCAATGCTGCAGTGTTTCGTATGGTGAGAGTAGATACCGTGAGATCCTTTTTATTTAGAAGGAACGCATCTGCATTTTGATTCTTAATAGAGGATAGATATAGGTGTCTATGGGTTATAACATCCACATGCCATCAGCTGGGACTGTGTGCTAGTTTATCCCTTATTCTATAAATAAACGTCGTTATCTACATCAGTACTCTGGGTACTTTGGGTTTTTTATAATAAGAAAATTTTCCGTACTGGCTTCCATATACCTTCCTGGCTAACAGCACAAACGGCATCGACGAACGCTGTTGTCAATCCAGAACCTTATATCTACGTTGGGTTCTCGGTGATTTGATATATGTACGTGCTTGATTCTTAACCACTTCATATTACTGATCCACTGAGCCAATATATAATATAAAAATACGTTTAATAAAATGTGCTTTAAGCAAGGACGATGAAAAGCGGTCTTTCCAACCACCAAACTAGTTTCGATGGTATAAAATGTAGACACCCCGGGGATGGAGATGAGTTTACCATTAACAAGTATAATACTTTTCAGTCAAGCCGCTTAGGCTATCATCGTTATCATCATCGTTTCAGTCCATCACGATTCCACTTTTGAACATAGGCCTCTCCTAATGAATGCCACAAAGCATGGTCCAGGTCATCACTCCATCTAGTGTGAGGTCGCTATACACTTTGCTTACCGGTACGCGGCTGCCATTCGAGAACTTGTCTTTCCTCTTGGTTCAGACTATAAGAGTTTAAAATGGAAAATATAAATATACAAAAATAAAAACAATATACATTTTTTCAGAGCAGTCGGTTAGAAAAACGAATATTAGCATAAACTATTATTACTTCTAATTGTAAATATGTAACAAATTAGTGATGCTTGAGACTTGAATGGCTTCTTATCAAATTTATAATATCAATATCGAGTTCGTTATATCACGAAACTCACAAAGTTGTTCAGCTTATCGCACACTCCATTGACAACAATTACAAATATTATCTTTAAATCTCATCCTTATCTGTCATTGCGGGCGAATTGTTGTGAAGGTTTGTTATATTGACCCAAAATTTTTTGTTACTTTAAGGTATAAATGTACTTTAGTGAAACGAAACACTGCCAAAAAGTGATTGTGACTTCTACACCATGCACCTGTATTTGTCGTTGATTTTTACTATTTGTGGTGTAGTAAGTAAGTCTTCTTGCTTTGAATAAAAAAAATTAAAATTAGTACAGGACAATAGGGTATTTAAATGTAACATAACTTTATTTACATATACCCCAAAAATCATGATAATTTCTGATTGACAAAAGCGGTTGATTTTTTTATAGGATAACGATAAAAAAAGAGACAACAATCCACCTGATGATAAGTGGATGCTGTGGATCATAAACGCCTACATCTATCTTCGATAAAGAATCAAAATGCAGATGCATTGTCACCCCTGAGGATTAAGATGGAATGTCTCGTTTCCAGTAAAAATTATCTCTAGTTCCCTATACTCACCATACGAAACACAGCAGCATTAAGCTGCTATTTCACGATGGTATTCTATGAGAGCGTAGTCAAACTAGTGGACCCATTCGTGCTATAAGTTTGGTATGGGTGCATCATGGCACTACTTAAAGTATCTATACGTTTTTTTTTATAGGAGAGGGGGCAAACGAGCATGCGGCTCACCTGATGGTAAGTGACTACCGACGCCCATGAACAACTGCAACAACAGGGAGGAAATTTCAGATGCGTTGTCGGCCTTTTAAAAAGGAGTACGCTCTTTTCTTGAAGGTCCCTAAGTCGTATCGGTCCGGAAAAATCGCTGATGGTAATCGATTCCACTATTTTGGAGAACAAGAAGCTGATGGCGATAGGCTTGTTTGTTGGACGGGTCTGAGCGGTCGCCTTTTTTAGGGATCGGGTGGACAAATGCTGTCTTCCATGAATTCGGGACTACGCCTTGGGAGTGGGAGTACCGAAAAAGACGCGTTAGGACCGGTGCCAACTCCGGAGCACACGTCCTCAGCACATCCGGGGGGATTGGATTGGGGGGATTCCGTCAGGCCCACTCGACTTCTGGATGTCCAGGGAGAGAAGTGCTTTGCGAACCGAGCGCTGTGAGAACAGCACATCCGGCATGGAGCACTCACACCGCGTTGTTTTCCCCCCGTCATCAAAAGTTGAGTTGGACGCAAAAAGGGAGCCTAAAAGGTCGGCTTTGTCATTTTCGTTTTGGGCCAGTGAGTCGCTTACTTAAATTCCCTTGGACAGCCTTGGCGAGAGACCAAAATGCACGGGTTCCCGAAGGAAGGCGAACTAGTTTCTCGCCAATTCTGCCCATGTGCTCTGACTTTGCCTTGGCAATAACTCTTTTGAAGGACCTGGAGACGAAGGTATACTTCTTTTTAAGTATGCTGGTGTTTACATCCCGAGTCGCCGAAGCCGCAGCCCAGGCTTGATAACACTCCTGCTTACTGCGTAATGCAGTTTTACAAGAGCGACCAAACCAAGGCTGAGATCTGCCTCCGATGGGTATTACAGATGATGAAATAAATAGTTCCATTCCCTGTAGCACCACATCAGTGACAGAGTCAGCAACAGCGCTGGGATCATCCGGCGAGAAGCAAACTCGCTCCCAAGGGTAGGATGCAAAAAAAGACCGCATTCTGTCCCAATCCGCTGACCTGTAATGCCAAACATGGCGGCAACCTGCAGAACGCAACCGCGAAGGGAGCGTGAGTGGCACCAAACTCCGGATCAGACAGTGGTCCGAAGAGCCGAGAGGGGCATCGACGGAAACCTGATATCCGTCCGGATGAGAGGTCAGCAGAAGGTCCAACAGGGAAGGTGTATGATCCTCCACATCTGGAATCCGCGTAGGCGAAGTAACCAGTTGTGTCAGACCATATGCCAAGGCAAAGTCATAAACAGATCTCCTGGCATTATCGATTAAACGTAAACCAAGCCATTCGGCATGGTGGGCGTTAAAATCGCCAAGGATCACGATTTCTGCTGATGGGCTCTGTTGTAGCAAGGAATCTGTAGCCATTTGGACGTGGTCGATGAGTTGGTCTGTTTCGGCATTACCGCTATGGGATCTATAGAGGCACTCGTAGACGCGCGGATGGTCGTCGCTGTCTACGCGTAGCCAAAAAATGGACAAGTCCGAACCTTCAAGACTGCCGAGGCGTTGAGAAAAGATGTCCCCTCTGACATACACGCAAACTCCAGCCCGAGGCATAAAGGAGTGTTTATAAACACGTATTGATGCTATGTTTAACCCTGGCTACTTTACTGACTCTGACATCAAGATATCGAACACCACAGTCGCTCCGTGGACAGACGTGCTGCGAACACACACAAAATATCAAGAATTGAAAAAATCGGTTGTCTGTAAAGTCGGTTTACTGACGATAGTTGCACGTGACAACGTCATAAGAAATATTTAATATCGAAAGAATCATTACCTTTATCGCTGCAATTATCGTTCCTATAAACAATTGACACCACATTCGCTCGCACAGTCGCTCGTTCCGCGCTCTCGCTTGCACTTTAAATAGAACGCCTAGGTAACGCCGCATGAGTCATGTTTTTTCGTGCCGGCAGCCACCTTCATCGATTTATAAGACGTTGTCATGTCAAAAATTCAAATTAAATGCCATTAAATCCATAAAATTTAATTTATTGTATGTAAAATATATTAATGTAATGTGTATATGTAAAATATATTTATGAATCAATATATTTTTTTAAGTATCACTTTCTACAACCAATACTAAAGAAGATGTGAGAATTGTTGGTGGCGTAGACATAGATATTACAGAGGCTCCGTATCAAGTTTCGTTAGTCAAGAAAGGTAGACACTCATGTGGAGGATCTATTATTGCGAATGATATAATTATAACCGCAGCACATTGTGTCATTGAGTGAGTATGCAATTTTTATTTTTATGTTTAACATACTTATACAAGAATATCTTAAAACTGCAAACAGGATATCTTCTTTCATATCCTGTTTTCAGTTTAGACATATTCCCACTAAAATTAAAATATATTTGAACTAATCATCAATAACATATATCTTCTCATCGAATTAAATATATATGACTTCAATTTTTAGTAATTTCGTTGTGATTGTCGCTATCTCTAACAGGTGTTTCTCGGATCGTATTTATTACATGTATTGTCCCAATTGTAATAGGGTTTAGTAATGAAAATTTACCTATATTATAGTACATTATAGTCCTTTACTGCTAACCGTATGGGGAAGCCCATGATCTCTCAGCGAGAGAGGGCTATGCTTGGGGTTTTTCTGCGTGATAAATTTAGAAATGAGAATATCCGCAGTAGGACTACAGTAACCGACGTAGCCCAACAGATTAGTAAGCTGAAGTGACAATGGGCCCGCCATATAGCTCGAAGAACCGACAACCGATGGTGAAGAAATGTTCTGAAATAGCAGTTTCGTACCAGTAGGCGAAGTGTAGGGTGGCCTCCCATAAGATGGAGTGACGACCTAGTAAGACATGCAGGAAATCGATGGATGCAGGTGACTTAGGTTCGTGCTTTGTTGCATTCTTCGGGGGAGGCATATATTCAGCAGTGGACTTGTGAATGGATGCAATGATGATGATAATACATTAGGAAATATAGTTTATTACAAAAGATGTTAAGATTTAAGCAGAAAGTAATTTACTGAAAACCGTAGATC
The DNA here is from genome assembly GCA_033319125.1 of Parnassius glacialis. Classification (NCBI taxonomy): domain Eukaryota; kingdom Metazoa; phylum Arthropoda; class Insecta; order Lepidoptera; family Papilionidae; genus Parnassius; species Parnassius glacialis. The sequence goes on along the minus strand of JAVANC010000023.1, from coordinate 22,967,286 downwards.
TTAATCTTAGAAAGTGTAAATAAAATCTTATCAAATTCTAGCAGTTTATGACGAATAAAAAAGTTCATAAAACTTGGTCAACAAAAAGAGTATTTATTTTATACACTTTTGATTTCAGTACTATTGCACGAGACTATTTAGTTCGCGTTGGCTCCTCTTCAACTCAAAGAGGTGGTGAACTGTACCCAGTTGGTGATATGATATGGCATCCTAATTTTACATATTCCAAAATGGATAGCGACGTAGCGTTGCTTTGGCTAACAAAACCTATTCAGCTGAGGAAAGGTGTTGCACCTATTGAAATGCTGAAACAAGGACAGGATATTCGAGACGGTGATATAACAATGGTTACAGGGTGGGGATACCTTAGAGTAAGTAAATTCCTGTTACCATCTTTGTTTATCAGACACATTAAATTTCCGTGAATTGGCGACATAAGAGAATCCATAACGCTATTACGTCCCGTGAGTGTTGTTGCAGACAATCGATAAAAACTAAAAGTTTTAAAGATCACGTGGCCTGAGGTAGAAGTCGGTTTCAGCCGAATTGAAAAAAGAGGGAAGTTTACAATTCAACTGTATGTTTTTTCAGTATACGTTACGTGATAGTTTCAATAATTGTCATCAGCTTCTGAAGGGTAATTTTATATTAAATCGGTTATACTTCAGGAGTGGTTCCATAGAAAATGTACAGGATTCCCCTACTAAGGGTGGTATAATAGTGAATGAAGTTTTCGATATAACTGTGTATACGTGGTAGAGCCACGCCGAAGCTATTTTAAGATTTAAGCACGAATGGCTCGGCTCGACCGGGGTAGGACCACGCTCTTACAGAATACCAGCGTAAAATAGGAGTTTAGTGCTGCTTTGTTTCGTATGGTGATTGTAGAAACCCGGAGACCCTTTTTTACTGGAAAGGAGGTATTTCATCATATTCCTCAGGTGTACTACAAATCTACATTTTGATTCATAATCGAAAATAAATGTTGATGTCTATGGACCACATCTCACACTTACCATCGATTCCATAAGAAGACTATTTAGAGGACATTGAGATTATGTTATTCCTCACAAGAGGATGAAAAACTAATTTATAATAAAAATTGAAGTCCAAATTCAAAAAACTAAAATGAATTAAATAATTTTTTGCCGTTGAAGGAAAAGGGGTGATCTCCCAACGGGCATGGTGTTCAGCCCGGGGAGCTCTCTCTGCTTTATTTCGAAGCTTTTTTATAATATATAGCGCTTTAACTTCAGAACTTTGATAGCGCGATTTAGGCTTCGGTACGTTTCGTTTAGAGCGCGACGACAGCACCGCTACAATTCAACATTTCTGAAGCCGGCGCTTTAGTTCATCAAAATACTGACTTAGCAACGACTTTTAAATCTGATTTTAGTTTTGTAAAATCGCCTTTAACTTTCAAATAAGTAATTTTTTTTACGTTCATCTATTTATGCTAAAAGTTAAGGTTTGAGATTCATAATTATCTATTATTGCGATCATCAGTGATTAATATCAGTTGATGGGGAAGGCACTAAATTCAGTAAGCATATATTTACTTAATATAATGTTAATTGTTTAAAGCAATGTATATTTAAAATAATATATAAAGCAGCAGAACTTTTTTCCAAATTTACAGGACTATATTAGGAATATATATAATTATCAGGAGTTATATTACCACTTTAAGTAATAGCCATCCTATCCATTAAAGCCTATATAAATCCACTGCTAAACATATTCGTGGGCCTCCCACATATTATATTATGTCTCATAGGGAGGATTTTTCCATAGTTGCCTCGATTGTCAGGCAAGGTGGCAACTGCAATTTTCATTATTTGAATATTTAAAAAAAGATTTGCTGCCCATATTGTGTTTCAATTTTCCTCTGTCGCCTCTAACGACACCTATGGGATGATATGGGCTTGTAAATATTCTTATACTGCCACTATAATATGATGATTTTGAAATGATTATATGTGTTATGTATTATACATACCAAATATCATAACAATAATATATAAAATATATAACTTAAGTAATAGTAGTAATTTGAAAGTATTACGTATGAAACCGTGGCGTACAGTGGTGGAGTAGGAGAATCCACTACCCCATGATATGTTGGAGGAGTCTTACGAGGCAACAGAGGAAAATGAAACAGGTGATTGACAGAAGTATGTGCCTAGTAACAAAAACTACCGAGTTTGCCAACCCGCCTGACAAGCATGGCAACTATAAGTAAGCTACTCCTTATGAGGCAATGAGGCAATCTATGGGGAAGCCCTAAGTTCATCAGTAGATTTTGATACGCTGTTATGATTTCACGTAAAACCATATTTTTCAGGAAGGAGGTGGTTTTCCGTCTACATTACAAATGGTACTGGTGCCCACAGTAAATTCAAAGGAATGCAGAGACACTTATTCCTCGATGTATAGCATTACTTCAACAATGTTATGCGCAGGAGTCCCAGAAGGTGGTAAAAATGCTTGTCAGGTACATAAAATATAATATTTAACAAATTTTACGATACAATTAGGGTTTTACCTTAAAGACAAGTTTTATTACTATTTTATATTTTAAATACGCTCTTACAAATATGCTTCTCAAATAGTAGGGAAATTCATTTTAAACATTAAAATTGTATTTGGTTCTCGTCACAGCTCGTTTGAAACACAGCATGTTGCTGTTTTCCACTAATATTATGTGCGAGTGTGTTCCTTTTCCATTCAATCATTCGTATCACTGCAGCGGGCACTACTATATACTCTCAGACTTGTTTGACTGCCTCGTTGGTCTAGTGGTTGTAATAGTGCGACTGCTGATCATGAGGTACTGGGTTCTAATCTCGAGTCGGGCCAAAAAAATCAGTTATTGAGTTTTCCCATCAAGAAATTGTCACTAGCTGCCCGGAATCAGGAAATTGGCGGTGTCTGACCCTAGTGCCACGGAAAACAAGTAAAGCTGTTGGTCCTGCGCCTTGTCTCTCTCCGGTAGTATCGGTTTACTGTCCTATCGGGCTATGAGAGTGAGTGAATAGAGAGTCCACCTGTGCTTGCTAGTCGTCGTTAGTCTCAGGTGAGACTAGCCGTCGTGACCGAAATCCGGTCTGAATGACATTATTTTTATACTCTCAGGATTTATACAGCTCCTAACTTTTAGATCCTACTGCTGGGATATTTCTTTACATAACCATCATCATTATAACCCCTCAAGTATACGTCCACGTCCATGACCACGTCCACGTCCACGTCCACGTCCACGTCCACGTCCACGTCCACGTCCACGTCCACGTCCACGTTCACGTCCACGTCCACGTCCACGTCCACGTCCACGTCCACGTCCACGTCCACGTCCACGTCCACGTCCACGTCAACGTCCACGTCTACGTCCACGTCCACGTCCACGTCCATGTCCACGTCCACTTCCACGTCCACGTCCACGTCCACGTCCACGTCCACGTTCACGTTCACGTCCACGTCAACGTCCACGTCCACGTCCATGTCCACGTGCACGTCCACTTCAAGTCTGCTGAACCTCCCCTAAGTAATACCACAAAGAAAGGTCCTGAGACACCTGCATCCATCAACTTCCTATATGTCTTACTAGGTCATCACTCCATCTAGTGAGGGGTCGCCCACACTTCGCCTACCGCTACGAGGTTGCCACTCGAGAAATTTCCCCTTTGTCGGTTTTTCGATTTATATGGCCGGCCCGGTTCCACGTAAGCTTACTAATCCATTCTTAACAACGTGATCTCTAGAACTAATTAGTAATTAGTCTTTATGGATACTAGATCATTAAAGACAAAATTATAAAAAGCAAAATTAGCATATATTAATTTTCCTGTTAAATAAGAAAAAGCAGTAACAACAACTTTTATTATATGTTACTTGTTGGAGAGCTAGTTATTCACCATAAAATGACGGTGTAAGAGTATCTACTGCCCATAGCATGGGTGTCGTAAGAGATGACAGAAAGAAAACCAGGAAACTGGCAGCAACGTCTTCCTAATAACAATAAAAAATATACAAAAAACTGATTTTGCCAATCCACCTGCGAAGAATGGCAAATATGGCAAATATCTATGGTATTCAGCAGTGGACTTTTGATAGCCTGTTACGGTAACAGTTACTTGTTGGAAATTTGAATATCTTCTGAATAAATCTTTACATTTTAGGGTGATAGTGGGGGTCCAATGGCGTATAAGGGTAAGTTAGCTGGAGTTGTTTCATGGGGTCTTGGCTGCGCTCGGCCGAAGTATCCCGGAGTTTACGCTAAAATTTCTGCACTAAGGAACTGGATCGACGAGGGTACCACATTATTGCGACGAAGACATTCACAGAGACTGTTTTCTTTTAAAATCTTAGATAAGTTATTTAAATTATAGAGCAGTTTACCCAAAGGCATGTTCACTATGTCTTCTTGTACCTAAACACAATATTGTATTAAAATCATGTTATAATATTTTTTAAGTTAAGATAATTTTTTTTACTCTAGAATTAAAGCTAGCAATAAAAGATCTATAATTATAATTTTGTTGTATTTCATTTCTAACACGTAAATTTTTGATAGTCTATGAAACATCTATTACCACGTTTTTTTATTAAATCTCTTCCTTTTTGGTTGTCTGTCACACTGTCGTAACGGATGGAAATTAGTAATTGATTTTAAAGTAACTTTCCGATGAGCTATAAACCTGAAATTTTGAATACAACTCAGATTCGGACGACAATGCAATAATATGATAAAGTGTTATAAAAAATCTATAACTTCATGAATCATGAAAATATTTCTAAATCTTCAATAATCAATTAAGGTAATACAAACGGAGCCTACGGGTCGATTCACCATTCTTTGTCTATTCGACGGTGGTATATCCACGAAGCAAATACAAAGTGGAGACGGCCTAAGCAACTGTGCACTGTGATTCTAACTAGGTTCTGGCGTCATTACAGTGGTCGTGGCTTTAGTTAGTACACTGACAGTGTTCGTCTTGCGCGCTTATGTGTCGAAAATCGCAAATCAGTGTATTTTTATAGTATTAAGCAGAAAAGGATGATGTGTTATGTTTTATCGTGTAAAAACTACTCAAATAGATTATCTGATGCTGTTGATGGCATCACATTTTATTTATAAGTAATTTTATACCTAATTTATTAAAATATTTCTAGAAAAATCTTTGCGTTGGCTTTCAAATATAACTAAATATATTCGACATAATATGGCGACACTTTATGTCATGACAACTAAAAATATAAGCATATTTAGATGTCAGTATTGGTAAAATAATTATAGGAAGGTGCTGAAATTTGTTTTGCATTCAGTCCTAAAGAGTGTTTAATCGCCGAAATATAATTTTTATTGTTTTTATAATCTTGTTGTGCACAGGCCGCCATCTACGAGTATCATCAAGGCAAAACTGCATGGCAACATTGATATGAAACGATGCGAGTAGTTCCACTTTTTATCGGTAGATGGAAACTAGTAAAATGGGCGGGGCTTATCACCCCCTTACCCCGCATTATGTCACGCGTTGTTACATAGTGAAATCTAATTACATCACCTCCTCTTTGTATTTGCTCCGTGGGTATATCCTTCTCTTAAATAATTGTAATTTATTACATATTATAAACTATACCAAGGATTTTGGTATTGTAAAGGTATGAAAAAAACTGATGGACTTTTGTTGTTGGCAAAATATAAAGAAAGTTAAATAAGGTAGCAACAGTTGTATTGAACTAATAGCTGCTTTTATAAGCTCTTCCTTAGAGCATAAAATGATAATATATTAGAATGGAAATAAGATGACTAATGTGATTGTAGAGAATTAAATTTTTTGATTATGTACAATATTGCATGCCTTAATCTCAAAGTACGTAGGTATGTTCTTTTAGCGCCTAAAAATCAAGATTCCAACGTTTTGTGCATGAAATCTAACAATCATAATGAACATATAAATGATATAAAATGCACAATGTCACAAAGATAAATGATTATTGAACATATTATTATTATTTGTAAATCAATCAATTGCTATTTTTACATAAAAAGCGATTTTAAAGCGGTGGCGTAAACACGATAACTTTTGAAAATATCGTTCAACTCAATCTATTTTTTAAACTCTTAATCTGTCATGTGGGAAACAATGGAATGTAAATGGCAGTTAAATTTTATTTGGTTTAGTTATAATTAATTATTTCGGCTGAGAAATTGATAAATTTTCGGTGTTTTGAGCAGCTTTGCATTAATTTATTTTACTAAATACACTTTGCTTGACTCCCGGCCACAGAGAACTTTTTTACTCCGGTCTCAGCCGCCAGCGTGAGTGGTCGTTTGTTTACCGCGGTTCGTGCTGAAAAATATCGATCGGTTTAGAAATACAAAATATTACAAAAACCAAATTTGATACATACTTGACCAAGGTAAGATATTATTTTTATTTTTATAATTACAGATTTTTTAGCGACTTCAAAAAGGAGACGGTACTCATTTCGACTGTATATTTTTTTATACCTCATAACTTTTTATTGGGTAAACCGATTTCGATTATTCTTTTTTTTTAAGAGCTGGTGCTTCACATGTAGTCTCATATAAATCATTAATTTCTGACTAATAGTTTTTTAAATTATTCTTAATAATTTATGTTTAAGTCAGATCTGAGTCGTGGTAGCTAAGATGGTTAGCACTCGCTGTAAGCTTTACAGTAATCGAGCAACCCGGATTCGATCCTCGCTGGCACCAATGAAATTGTTAATTGCTATTTTAAGTGCTAATTTACCACGTGCTCGGTGGTGAAGAAAAACATCGTGAGGAAACCTGCATGTCTGAAAATAAGAAAAAACTATTTCGAAGACATGTGAAGTTCGCCTACACGCATTGGAGTAGCGCGGCGGACGTTTCCTTGCCCTAAAACCTTCTCAAAAATAAGAGGAGGTCTGTGCCCAGCAGTGGGACGTAAATAGGCTGCAACTTTAAATCAGATGTACAAAAGCTTTAATTTTAAATTATATTTACAAAATTTTGGTTCGCTAAAAGAACGTAGAATTTATACATAAAAATACTTATACGTCTTTTTTTATATTCTACTAAGCCAGCGCTTATCTACAATCCCACCTGATGGTAAGTGGTGATGTAACCTGAGATGGTGAAGCGCACTGACTTAACAAAAGCCTATTCACTCTTGCCTTGAAAACACCCACACTGTAATCGAATGGAAAGACAGATGCTGGCAACTTATTCCACTCCTTTGCTGTACGCATTATGAACAACGTGGCGAATCGTTTGGTTTGAATGCGTGGTAAGTCAACAACGAAAGGGTGGAGACTGGCCGAACGTCTGGTTGTCCGATGGTGGAAGGGAGAGGGTAGAATTAAATTATGTAATTCCTGCGCACACTCTCCGAAAAGCATCCTGTAGAAAACCGAAAGGCTGGCTACTTTACGTCTGTGTTCGAGGCTGGTAAGATTGGTTTTAACCAAATTCGGGTCACCAATAAGCCTCTTAGCACGCCTTTCCATTAAATCCAATGCACCTAGGTGGCATTTTGCAGCACCAGCCCATATATGGCAGCAATACTCCATGCACGACCGGACTTGCGCTTTATATAAAGTAAGCAGCTGTCCCGGCGTGAAGTATCGCCGCACCTTTGCAAGGACTCCCATCTTCCTTGCAGCTGCTTTGGCCTTGGACTCAATGAACCGCCCGAAGTTCAAATTTGAGGATATTTCAAACCCTAACAACTGAAGGCGGTCGGTATATTTCAGTTTCATTTCAAAAAGAAGGAGCCAAGGTCAGCTGGCTCCTTTTTACAAAGAAGAGACACGCTTGTTTTTTGGAGGCGTTGAACTTCACAAGATTGGCATCGCCCCAATCGGAGACTGCCTGTAATGTGAGATTTACACGCTCTACTATAGCTTCTCTTTCGGACTGGATTTGATCCCGACTGACCCGAGGACTTGGTTGGTATCTTTCAACAACTGTGCTATCGTCTGCATACCCATAGATACCGGGCATAAGCAGATCATTTATATGCAGTAGGAAGAGAGTTGCGGAGAGAACGGACCCCTGAGGAACACCGGCGTTAGTCGCCATAGGATCGGATAAGCAGCCATTGACGACGACCCGGTGAGACCGTTCACTCAGAAAGTCCTTTACCCATTCAATCAGACCAGGGGATAAGCCGTACGCTGGAAGCTTACCCAAAAGGCTAGTGTGCCAAACTCTGTCAAAGGCCTTCGAGACATTTTTTTTATAGGATAAGGGTGACAAACGAGCACACAGTCAACCTGATGGTAAGTGGTTGCTGCGGCCCATAGACATCTACATCTATCCTCGTTTGCGAATCAAAATGCAGATGCGTTGCCACCCGTGAGGACTAAGATGGAATGCCTCATTTACAGTTAAAAAGGGCCTCCGGCCACCTGCACTCACCAAGCGAAACGCAGAGGTTAACCTTTACTTCACGCTGGTATTCTGTGAGGTCGTGGTACCACCCCGGTTCGAGCCAGCCCATCCGTGCGACAGCAAAAGCTGCCGCGTGGCTCTACCACTGATTAAAGACACTGATAAAAGAAATCAAGGGAAACAGCAAATGCTTCCCCAAAGTTCTCGAGTGCCTCGCCCCATACGTGTGTGGCATAAGCTAGAAGGTCCCCAGCTGACCGATTTCGGCGAAACCCATATTGCCGGTCACTAAGGAGGTCATTCTGTTCTTGGTATGCCATTAAGCGGGCATTCAATATACGCTCCATAATCTTGCAGAGTATGGAGGTAATTGAGATTGGACGATAATTGGCAGGGTTGGCGCGGCTGCCTTTTTTGGAACAGGCTGCACGTTGGCCAGCTTCCAGGATTTCGGCACTATTCCAGTACTAAATGAGAGGCGGAACAAGCGTGTCAACACAGGAGACAACTCAGGTGCACAAGCCTTTAGGACTATGGCTGGTATGCCATCTGGTCCACTAGCTTTATTCACGTCTAGGCACCGCAAGGTTTTAAGCATCTCCTTATTCGTTATACAAATCTCCGACATAGAGGTCCCACAGTGAGGTAATTTTGGTGGAACGTTGTGGCCACTGTCCAGACGTGAATTGTAGGCAAAGAGAGACGTGAATTGTAGGCAAAGAGAGACGCGAACAAGTCCGCTTTCTCCTTAGCCGTATGAGCCGGTGTGCCATCTGGTTTTACCAATGGAGACAGTGTAGGCCGACAGAAGTTTGTCTCGACCGCTTTGGCGAGAGACCAAAAAGCTCTAGTGCCTGATGATCTGGCAGAGAGTTTTGCGCCAATATGTTTAATGCGATCAAGACTAGCTTGCCATAATGCTTTTTTGTAGGACTTGGCGGTCTGGTTGAAAGTTCTCTTCTTGGAGCTAATATCCGGAGCTTTGCGGTTTCGAGCGTTTACCCAGGATAGGTAAGCTAAATGCTTGCGCTTTTCAGCTTGGGCGCATTCAGCGTTAAATCATGGGCGAGCTTTGCTACCGGTGGGAGCGTCAGAGAAGGGGATAATGTACTCCATAGCTTGACGCAACACATCCGTTATCGCAACCGCGCAGTTCGACGGATCCGCAGAAGAGAAACAAACCTCCCGCCACGGATGAGATGACAAAAAGTGTCGCATCTTATCCCAATCAGCTGACTTATAACGCCATATTCGTCGAACACCTTGGGACTCGTAATCAGGTGGAGAATATGACGATACAGATTTCACCAGACAGTGGTCAGATGTACGCAAAGGAGAAGTAACCTGTACTTCATATCTGTCTGGTTCGGTAGTCAGCAGAAGGTCCATGCAATTTGCTGTGTGACCGTCTACATCGGGTACCCTAATCGCCACCTTTACCATCTGAGAAAGACCTAGCGTCAAAGCAAAATTCCACGCTTCTCTTCCAACATGGTTGGTCTTTTGGTATGGAAACAGCCAGTCTTGGTGACAAGCGTTAAAGTCCCCCAGAAAGACCAACTGTGCAGTAGGATACCGATTTAGGGCCACGTCAGCAGCCTCACTAAGGTGATCAAATAACCGTGTTGTCTCCTGGTCAGCGCTGTGCGATCGATAGACACAGGCATAAAGGATTTTATCAATACCTGTATCTACCATCACCCAGATTGTCAAAAAAGTGGGGTCTTCAAGGTGAAAGAGATGCTGGAAACAGATGTCATTGCGGACGTACACACATACTCCGGCACGTGGATGGAATTTGTGCTCCAGGGAGAATCCAGGATAGTCAAGGTACGCCGCACTCAATGGACATCCAATTTGCGTCGCTGTCAAAAAAAGTAGGTGCGGCTTTTCAGTCTCAAGATGGTGATGGACTGCGCTGAGATAAGAGTGCAATCCTCGAATATTAGTGAGGTGTACTTTTAGTGAGAGGACGTGCAACCGCTGTTTAACACTACTTTTCTATTTATGTTCATATTAAGTGTTGAGAGTGAATAAGGATGGAGAATGGCAGTTGAGCGAGGTGTTGCATTAGCAGTTAAACGATACTGTCAGAGTTACTGTGCCCATGGGAGCTTAATCTGGAGACTGCGAGGACGCCCGAACCCTCCCAGAGATCGCCATCGGGTCCCGGTCGCTAACCGGCACAATGGAGCCACCCTGGGATTTTTCGCCAGTTGGCGGGGCAGCCTTTCATGAGTAGCTCATTCACTAATTGGGCCCCCAACTACCTGCGGTCGGCCAGTGGAACACCGTGCTTCGGATCCCGCTACCCTCCATGACCAAGCACCCAACACAGCAACAACTGACGCTTCGTACCCGGTTTACATACACAACGCTACTGTTCAGATCCATTCTCTACATGGCTTCACCAAGCATCATGCCGGAACACGACAAAGTCATTTGGCGGCAAGACTTTGCATTGGTGGGTGGTAACCGAAAAGCCTGCGGCCGAAAGCTGAAACCTACAACCGGAATTGGTGCTGCTCGTTTAGCACTACCCGGGGGGCACGTGTAGGGTGTCAGATTTCAAGTATTTTCTACGGAAGTGAGCAGCCTAGCCCCCCAAAACTTATGTTTAGTCTTGGACTTTATGGAGACCTGAAGGTGTACCTCGATATCTGCTATTGGAATTCCTCGACGAGTAGAACTATGTGTGCCGAGATTGTGCACGTTATGTTAGTTATGATCAGACCTTGCCCCGACTTAAAGGTGTACTTCGGTGAATGCTACTGGAACTCCTTAAAGAGTAGTAATAGCAATAGATGTGGTGAGTTTGGGCTTGTTTTGTTAGTTATGATGAGACCTTACCTCCAGACAGTGATGGATTATCCTCAAGGCAAACTGGGCACGTGTCTATGGGCGCAAGGTTAAAAAGGCACACGCGGAAGTTTTTAAACGAAAAAAAAATTGTCGTATTTGATTACTCCTAAATCACTCTTACTCTCTCATCACATTTTTCATTTATGCCTCCCTGTAAATGGTACTCGTCCTTATTATTCTGCAATTATTAAACTATATTTTATATTATAATATAGTTTATTTGCAAAATGAGTATATTTCATTTATAATAGATATAATATAACCCATAGAGGGCCGCCGATGATGTGCTAGGCTAACTTAGAGTGCAGTCGACATTTAATCCGCCTCTGCCTCCGGACTTGATAGAGTGACTTGAAAGTGTACTTCAATAAATGCTACTGGAAATCCTCGAAAACTAGAACTAGGTGTACCGATTTTGGGCTCGTTTTGTTAGTTATGATGTTAGTTTTTTTCGCGGGTAGGAGTTGATTAAGTTAGACAGATTTTAATACACTGAAATCTTTAATTTGTATAATATTATATCTAGGGACTTTTGAATATAAATTTAATGTTCCTGTGATATATAAACTCCTGCCAGTCAAGTCTGAAATATATTTAGAATAACTTGAACTCTTTAGCACATTCACTTCACTACCACATTGTTATAACCTTAAAAACAAATGGAGTCAATTAAAAAATCTGTTGCGGACCTCACTGAACATTTCAATTTAAGGATGACCGAGTTCCAAAAAGATCTCAAGAGTTCAATTCCAGCAACAAGCCCCACTTCAAATATTAATCACCAATTTCATTCATTCCGGTGCTTTGTTTTAATTGCTTTAGAAAATTTGCAACTGCAAGTTGAACTATTAGCTCAACAAAATGATAACATGGAGATGAGATCTCAAAGAAAAATCCTGCTTGTTCATGGTATAGCCGAAGACAAGAAAGAGAACACATCCTCTAGTGTTGTCAAGGTTCTATCCGACCACTTGAAAGTCCCTGGTATTACCACTGATTCGATAGGCCGGTCACATCGTCTTGGTCAACCTGGCACTGATAAACCCCGGGCTGTGCTTGTAGAATTTAGAGACTATGGGACAAAAGAGAAGATATGGCTTGCAAAGAAAAATTTGAAAGGCAATGGGATTACATTGTCCGAATTTCTTACAAAGGGTCGCCATACTACATTCCAAGCGGCGCGCCAACGTTTCGGAGTTTCCAAGTGCTGTACGAGGGATGGCATCATCTTCGTACTAGGACCTGATCAAGTACGCCATCGTATCCATTCTAGGCTTGATCTTGATGCTATTTCGACCTCTGGATCGGTGACTCAAGCCACATCTGCTGCAACCTCGGTTCCAAGTGTGGTGAAAGACTCCAAGTCTGCTCAAGTAGGAACCAAGAGAATTGGTAAAAAATGAATCCTTTTTTGGAGCTGGTTAAATCTGTTGTATCTTGTGCGACTACCGTATTTCTGGTTTTTGTACATTCTTTTATTGTAAAAATTTTTAATTTATTTTTATTAATATACATTACCATTTTTGTTATATATATACGATGTGAGGTAGTTTACTAGTAACTTATATATAAAAAAAAACATTTCAATGTAAACAAACAATAGTTGAATTGACATGACATTGGATAACAGTTGCACATTTTTATTTCTTTCTTCGGCGTAGGCAAAGGTCACATAGTCATACAGCCGTACCTTATGGAATTTTTGACTTCTACATTTCATGTTTTTATTTTTGTTTTTTTTTTCTTTTCTTATCACAAAGCAACATTTCTATAACAATTCTCTTTGTGCTTATTACATATTTTTATTTGTAAAATGCTATTTGTTTACAGTTTCTGGTAGTTTTGTTTTGTTTAAAAATTTTCTCTTTTTTATTTAAGTTATTCTGAAACACCTATTATTATTATTATTATTTTGTTTCATCTCTTTCAGACTGCTGGCGGGATAGAGATCTGTTTAGGTACTTACTTATATATTTAATTTAACTATTTAGTTTTATATTTATATATCATATATATTATATATTTTATTTCATTTTACTATGTTGTTAGATAATTATGATGTAGGTAATGATTCTGGCGATTTCTTGTCTTTGTCGTCAAATGATAATGCATCTAGTGAACTCAGCTTCCACAGTACAACATCTTCCATTCCGATAAATGTAGCACTTAATTCATATTTCTCAGATTCCCTGAAAAACTTTAATGTAATTCATATAAACGCCCAAAGCATTTCGGCTCATCATCCCGACATGCTTGCGTCCTTTGAATCCCATAACATTCACGCCATTCTAGTCTCTGAATCTTGGTTGAAACCATGCTTGCCATCCACTTCTTATTCATTACCAGGATTCCATCTTATTCGCAACGACCGTGTTGGAAGGGGGGATGGAGGTGTGGCAATCTATCTCCGTTCTTATTTACCTTTTGCGGTAGTAAGTTTGTCCCCCCAACCATCTCCTTCTAATGCGGCTGAGCATCTCTTTATTGAAGTAACCCTATCCAATACGAAAATTCTTCTTGGCGTTTGTAAAAGTCCTTCTCTTCATATTGACTATTTCTCTTCTTTCGAATATTTATTAGAAAATTTAATCCCATTATATACTCACACCATAATCATGGGTGACTTTAACACATGCCTACTCAAGGGTGACTATCGGTGTGAAAAGCTAAAATCATTAACCGAGGCATGTAATCTACATATATTACCACTATCTGCTACGCATAAAATGCCTGACTGTACTCCATCACTACTTGACTTAATTATTGTATCCTCCCCAGATTTTGTCCTGAAGCATGGCCAGCATGACGCTGATCTCTTCTCTCATCGTGATCTCTTGTTTCTTACATACAAAGTTCGTCCTCCTAAAGCAAAATCGAGAATCCTTCTGCAACGTAATTTTAGTGGAATGGACAAAGAACGTCTTCTGGAAGATGCTCGTCGCATGGACTGGTCAGCTGTTGAAAATGCTTCAACAGTCGACTTGAAAGTCGAGTTATTTAACTCCTTTCTTATCCAACTTTATGACATCCATGCCCCAGTAAGACCAATAAAAATTAAACATTTACCTGCACCTTGGTTAACTGATAGTCTAAAAAAACTTATTATAAAAAAAGGATTTGCTAAAAGTAAGTTAAAAGCTGATAAATCGGAGAAAAACTTACGATATTATAATAAAGTACGGAATCGCTGCAATACATTGTGTAGGGATGCACAAAGACGCCATATTCATAAATCCGTCTAAAACGGCGACGCAGCCAAAGTTTGGAAGTTTCTTCACTCTCTTGGAGTTGGTAAAACATCCAATAATTCTCATCATCATAATGTTGATGTTGAACTCCTTAACAAATACTTCACCTGTTCTAGCACATTAGACAGCTCAGATAAAGACCGGACTCTGAGTATTCTTTCTTCAATACCAACTCCTGATTTTCCACCGTTTAATTTCTCTCCTTTCACTGATAGTGATGTTAAAAAGAACATTTTGTCCATCTCGTCCAATGCCGTGGGTGATGACAATGTTAGTCGTAACATGATCTTACCTATCCTAGAATTTGTTACTCCTATCCTCACTCATATCTTGAATAAATCCATCTCCTCTTCAAAATTTCCTGATGTTTGGAAAAGTGCACTTGTAACGCCTCTCCCAAAAAAAGCCCAAGCTTTGCATTTTTTCGACTTTCGTCCTATCTCAATTCTCCCGTTTTTATCCAAACTCCTGGAGAAACTAGTTTTCTTTCAGTTAAATCTCTACCTAAATAGAAATTGTATCCTGGATCCTCTGCAATCTGGTTTCCGATTGGGTCATAGTACGACAACAGCGTTGGTTAAAGTTACTGATGACATTCGACGAGGAATGTATAACAAACAGCTCACTGTGTTAGTATTGCTTGACTTTAGCAATGCGTTTAACACTGTTGATTTTGACATCTTATTGAGTGTGTTACGTTCTATTAACATATCTCCTCCGGTGATTGGCTGGTTTCATAGTTATCTTTACGGCCGACGGCAGCGTATTCGCATCGAAGATGAGTTCTCATCTTGGTGCGAATTACGGGCTGGCGTGCCTCAAGGTGGTGTGCTGTCTCCTTTACTTTTTGCTATATTCATTAATTCTATCTCTCAAAATATTACTTCTCTCTATCACATGTATGCAGACGATCTCCAAATCTACACTCAGTCAACTCTGTTAAATCTGCCTTCTGCTGTCGCCACCATCAACAATGACTTAGCGGCGATAAACCAGTGGAGTCAGCGTTATGGTCTAAAAATTAATCCGTTCAAGTCCCAGGCTATAGTTATTGGTGGTGGAGGGATGGTCTCCAGAGTTGACTGGAACAACCTACCCTCGGTGACATTAAATGACGTTGTCATACCCTACAGTAAATCTGTAAAAAATCTGGGAATATATCTAGATTCTACCTTGTCGTGGTCGCAGCAGTTAAAACAAGTGAGCAAAAAGGTGTTTGCTACTATGGGTTTACTTCGTCGTTTACGTTCTTTTCTCCCCATTCCCACTAAGATTATGTTAGCACAATCCTTACTTCTCTCTATTCTCGATTATGCGGACGCAAGTTATCTCGATTTAACTGAAGACCAACTGAACAAACTTGAGCGAATTCAGAATATTGCTATTAGGTTCATATTTGGTTTGCGCAAATATGATCATGTATCCGAATATCGTTTACAGCTCAAGTGGTTACCCATTCGCTTTCGCCGGAATCGGCAAACTGTATCTCTTTTGTACTGTGTGTTGTTCAATCCTTTGACTCCAAGCTACTTGAAGGAAAACTTTAAGTTTCTTGGTCATGGTCGACCTGATAGAGTTCTTCGGTCAGCCGGCGAACTAATTCTAGAACCATATTCATTTCAAACTAAATTTATGAAATATTCTTTTAAGAGCCAAGCCATAAGGTTATGGAATGATTTTCCACTCCAAATTCAACGGCCACAAACTTTGGAAAGATCCAAAAGTGACGTCAAGAAGCATTACCTAACACTTTGTGGTTATTGATAACCAATTCTAGCAACAGATAGTTATTCTGTGTGTTTTTTTTTCCTCTTTGTTTTGTATTTATTTATTTATTATCTATGTATATATATGTATGTGTATATATCTATATATATATATATACACCTATTTATTAATATGTATGTTTATTTTATTATTATTTTTTAATGTATTATTGTGGTATTTTAACAAAATATAGTTTAGTTTATTTAGATATTAGTATGTAAGTGTAACATAAAACGCACCACCTCGTACTGTTCTTAATTCCAGTTTCTCTTTAGCCCAAAGGTTGTCTGGAAGAGATCGCTCTTTAGCAATAAGGCCGCCTCATTGTACATACGTATATATTAAGTTTTCTCTGTACTGTATTTATTTGTTGTATATGTGTGGTGTACAATAAAGTATATACAATACAATACAATACAACTTACCTCCGAACTTCATAGACTGACTTAAAGTGGACTTTGTCGATTGTTACTGGAACTCCTCGACGAGGAGAACTAGATGTGCCGAGTTTGGGCTAGTTATGTTGCCGTTGAAATTGCCGATTTATAAATAGTACGGTGTAGAGTTGTGGAGTTGAGCAACTGCTCAAATCAATATTTTTATAGGAGATGGGGCAAACAAGCATACGGCTCACCTGATTATAAGTGACTACCGCCGCCCATGAACAACTGCAACACCAAGGGAATTGCCGGTGCGTTGCCTGCCTTTTAAAAAAGAGTAAGCTCTTATCTTGAAGGTCCCTAACTCGTGTCGGCCCGGAAAAATCGCCGGTGGTAAAGTATTCCACAGAAAGGTCGTACGCAGTAGGAAACTGCTAGGGAAACGTGGTAAGCTGCCAAGCATTCAGATGGTGTGAATGGTATCGGGAGTTTTGCCACGATGAGTGTTCGTGAAATTTGGCAACTGGGGTTTATCCGATCAATTCCTCAAAGTACTCCCCGTGGTAAATGTCAATCGACTAAGGTGTAGATACATAGTGTGAAAATAGTATAATTCTAAATGTTATACTTTCGGCAGGCAGTAGAGTATGTCTCGCAGATTTTGAAGATCAGGAGGTTTTCCCATACTCATCGGCACTCACAAATCAAACAAAAACTACAAATACAGAGACTTCTTCTGGGACAAAAATTATGTCAGAAAGTGGACCAGTCGGCAGGCAGTGAGTGTGAATGTAGTTTTATATTATTGTAATACATTGATAAACTATTACAAGAAACAAGTAACGTTACTTTACGTTGCATGTTACGTTACTTAAAATTGGGTTGTACTATAATGCTTAATCATTGCAACACTTGCGTTACAGTTTTGTGTTCCTAGCGTTAACCTCGATTTTTATTTTAAGTATAAAAATAAGTTTATTTGTGAAAACTTGTGTGTATTTAAACTACTTTAAAATTTACGTATAATCGTGTTATAATTAGTATATACTTATAATTTTTGGTGCGCTTAAGGCATGCACAATTGGATTTACCAATAGTTTTTGTTTTTGCTAGTTTTAAAATCCGGTTGTACATATCCTTAATTAATTTAAAAAGGAAACAAATGCACAATTAAAGATCAATAAAGAATGATCGACGTAGTGCTGCGTACATTTCAAGTGACGCCAAAACCATACTCAAGTTCTTGACATGCACTCAACACACATCGTCCTTCTTTCTATAACAGCCCATATAAGTCGGAGTTGTTGCCATATACCTGCGGTCAGATATACCATACAGGATCGTTTCCAGATCGCCTGAGATTTATTCTAAATCAATGGAATACATCCTCATTGAAATAATGGTACGCAAGACACCTTTCTTACTAGGTGCTTTTTATGCACCTCCTTCTGTAAATTATGTCAATAATTTGGAACAGCTGATTGAGACGCACCTCCCAAACTATTCTCATTCCATTTTCATGGGTGACTTTAACACCTGCCTTATTCGAAATGATGCTAGATCCAACAAGCTTAAACTCATATGTGCATCACGTCAATAATATTCACTCTTTACTAGATTTGGTCCTTACTTCCAAACCTGATCGTATATCTCTACATTGCCAACTTGTGGCTCCTAGATTTTCACATCACGATCTTATTTTCGCATAATATGCTCTTAAATCAACTAAGTCAACTCCCAAAATTGTGTTTCAGCGTAACCTTGTCCGTATGAATCGCCAGCTATTAAATTATGAGATATGCAATGCTAATTGGTCAGACTTTTATAACACTAATCATATTGACAATAAACTGGAGTTATTCAATAACATTATAATGACATCCTATGATAAAGGAGCGCCTTTAAGACCAGTAAAAATGAAACGGGCACCAGCACCCTGGTTAACGCCATATATTTGATCTCTTATGGCACGTTGAGACCGCCTAAAAATAAAACATAAATGCTTGCCTAGTCATGAGAACTGGGAAAGATTTAAAAAGGCACGGTATTGCTGCAACCAGGTGATACAAAATGCCAAATGCCGATACATTCACAATACTATTCAGACTTGCTCAACCCAGAATATATGGAAGTTCTTGCGCAGCCTGGGCTTTGGTAAAAGTAAACAGAATGTTAGTCACTCCCTTGACTTATCAGCGCTGAATAAACACTTTTGCTCTCTGCCAGTTACATTGGACTCAACAGTCAAAAGCGATACCATTAAAGATATAACTTCTTTCCTTTTACCATGTTGAACTCCTTTCTGTTTCGAACCAGTGACTGATGATGAAGTAAAAAAAATTGTATCCGTTATATTCAGCAAAGCTGTTAGCCCAGATGGTATTGGACGTGATATGGTTTTGCCGATTTTGGACCAAATAGTTTCCCATATCACTCATCTAATAAATTTTTCCTTTGCCTCCAGTACATTCCCTACCAAGTGGAAAGAAGCGTTCCTAATTCCTATCCCCAAAAACAACACTTCTTCTAATTTCAAGCTTTATAGGCTAATACCTATCTTCTCCTTCTTTTCTAAAATTCTTGAAAAGGTTGTTAATTACCAACTCACAAAATTTCTAAACAAAAACAACCTCCTCAATCCTTTTCAGTCTGGTTTCCGACCACTGCACAATTCTTCCACGGCCTTAATTAAAATAACTGATGATATCCGCTTTGCGATGGATAATCGTCAACTTACTCTTCTTGTCCTCCTAGACTTCAGTAACGCGTTTAATTGTGTTGACCACGACATTCTGTTAGCAGTTCTAAAATCCCTGAATTTAACATCATCAGTTGTACAATGGTTCAGTTCCTATCTTCGGGGACGCCGGCAACGCACTCGTGTTGATGATAAGTTCTCCGACTGGTGTAACGTTGTTGCTGGTGTTCCTAATGGCGGTGTTTTATCTCCGTTGCTTTTTTCTGTGTTTATCAATGCACTTGTTTCCGTAATAAATTTCAGCAAGTATCACCTGTACGCAGATGATGTCCAGCTGTATCAGTATTTTAGTGTAAATGACCTAAATGCATCTGTTGACGAAATGAATTTGGATCTTGCTGCAGTTCATCAGTGGGCAAGCTGTCATGAACTAATATTAAATCCTGCCAAAACACAGGTTTTAATCACAGACAGCAGAAAAATTACATGTTGACTCGACTATCAACATCTGCCTAAGGTCATTCTAAGCGGTGTTGATTTAGAATATGCTAGGCAGGTTAAAAACCTCGCCTTAATTTTGGCTGACGACTTAAGCTGGTTCTCACAAGTTAGTGAGGTCCGGAAACGAATTTTTAGCACAATGCATTCATTCAAAGCTCTGGCAAAAGTTTATCCCTCAGACGGCCAAGGTTACGTTAGTCAACACTCTGTTGCTTCCTATTTTAGATTATGCTGATATTGCTTGTCCATATATAACTTAGGAACTGCTTAGCAAACTCGACCGTCTGCTCATTCTGTGCATGCGCAATATTTTTGGCCTGCGCAAGTTTGATCATATATCACAATTTCGCTCAAGTTTTAAGTGGCTCGACATCCGTTATCCACTTTGTATGGTATTCTTCACAATCCTTGTTCCCCAGCTTATCTGAAAGAGCGTTTTTCATACTTAAGCTTATCCCGTTCGATGACCAACAAAACTCTAACTATCCCGTTGCATAAATCTACATACTACTCAGATTCCTTTACGGCATCATCAATTACACTTTGGAATAACCTTCAACGAGATATAAAAGATGCTCCCTCAATAAATAAATTTAAACGTAAGGTTGAGGCACATTATTTAAAATTACTTGATTAATGTTATTGGTTTATATAATATTATATTTTCTTATACTAGTTTGTATGTATTTTATTGGTATAGTATTTTTGTTTTTATATATATATATATATATATATATATATATATATATATATGTGTGTGCGTATGATGTGTCAATATATATAAAGTAACATATTAAATTATATTATTGAAAAATATGTGAAGTTAGTTTTTTAAAGTAAGTTAGTTTTTTCCCTCTGTTGCGGCTCTACCCATAACTCTCACCACACTACCCAAGGTTAGCTGGCAGAGAATGCCTTTTTGGCATTAAGTTCGCATTTGTACCAAATGTTTGTTTGTTTGAGTGCAATAAAGAATATTCTATCTATCTATAAGTCCACCACTAGATAGACAAATCCGCACATTTAACTATGTTGATGGTTGCATATGATTTAGATAAATGAAAGCATATTAAAAAGTATTATAAGTAGTTTTTTGGTAGGCTGTAACGGAAAATACATTCTTTTAATTTTTTTAAGATAAGTACTAGTAATGTTGTAAATATTATACTAGCTTTTGTACCTCTCCTACTAAGCTTAATGGGTGGGCTGTCCAGTGATAACAAAAGCACGGACGCTTTTGTTTTGGAGAGCCATGAAAAATGCGTAAATATGCTTCTCACCATCCATAACAATGTTCAACTACTCCGGTTCCTATTGAATTAATTGCTTCAAATATTAAGTTACTTATTTATTATATTTTATTCATAACATTTTTATAAATATTTGTTACAGCCTAAATACGTCCTACGGCTAAGCACAGGCATAGTATAAAGACAGGGGAAGTACGTTATCTTCATACAAACGCACTGCCCGCGGCTTGTATGTGTGCGCCATAGTATCTATGAGGCGCCGCACGCACACTTAAACACAATCTCGAAGTATTTCTCAGGGCGCCAGTCGAGGCTAACACCGCACGAGGTTCGCGCGTCACGTAAGCGAGTCACTTATTATAGCATATAATTTTTACTTGACGATGAGATACCTACTTACTTATTTTTGTTGTATTAGTTGTCTATCAGACAGAGGACGAATAGTAACTAAGTACCTATTTACGGTTATAAAATCGTAATTAAAAATAAGTAATTGACTAATTGTGAATCAGATAAATAGAGCAAAGTTCGAATAATAACAACAGAACAAAAAATTGATTACAGTCTAAGAGGCCGGCGTTAGTAATTTTATGTTATTGTACGATGTTTTTTTTTAAATATTTTAGTCGCTTTATTCAATTTTTTTATTATAGATGCCTATATATAGGGCCGGACTTTAAACTAATGATTTGGTGACAGTGACAACCCTGAGACAGTAGGCAATTATATCGCGGATTGTGCCGGAGTTAACCTACTTGGCCTCTCTTTATACTATGGCACAGGCCTCCCCCACATGCGTCCATCACGCTGCCCCAAGGCGTGTTGGTGAATTTCACATGTCTTCGAACTTTTTTTCTTATTTGTCAGACAGGCAGGTCTCCTCTCGATGTTTTCCTTCACCGCTAAGCACGTGGTAAATCAGTTCTTAAAATTGCAATTAGCAATTTCAATTGTGCTGATGTGTATCGAACACAGGTTGCTCGCTTTCAGTGAAATTTATAGCGAGTGCTTAGCCCCTGAGCTGCTACAGCTCAATACTAACTACAAAATATACTAATGACGGCTCCGTGGCGCAGTGGCTTAGCAATCAGTTGTTGCGCTTGGGGCCGCGGGTTCGAATCCCGCACGGAACAAGTATTTGTATGGCCTACAAATAACTGTTCCGGGTCTGGATGCTTGTCCTTGTGCAATTTATGTTTGTAAACTGCCTTCACGACACAGGAGAAAATCCTAGTGTGGGGGTAACGTTTTTAAAAAAAAAATTAAAAAAATAAAGTTACAGTCAATAAACAAGTATGTCTAACTGCTTGGCACAGGCTTTCTCTCATTTCTGAGAGGATTGACAATGAATTGTTGCCGCGCTGCGGCAAAGGCGTGGGCATCACATGTTTTTGACTTTATTTTTAACATACACAAACACACATAAATTATGTGTGAGCTTAGGTTTTAAAAAGGCAATTTATTGTCTTCAAAATACCATATAAAATTATAATAAACGTAGCAAGCTAACAGCATAGCAAAGTGGCGAAGCAATCAGCTTTGTAGCGGTTTCTAACGGTTGCCGTTGAGCAATCAGTTTGAAAATAGGAGGTACAGATGCCTGGGTGATCAGTAATCGATTGCTGAAAACAGAATTTGAAAATTCGAAACCATTCTCGAGATAATCGTGGGACAGACGGACAGACGGACATACGGACAGACGGACAGACGGGCAGACGGACTGACATCGTGAAATCAATAAGTGTCTTCGCAAGCTTCGCCACTTAATAATATTGCTTACTTCTTAAAAAATAATGGTTTATCTTAATTTCTTTATTTTAAACAAGTCGTCTTACTCCTCCTGTACTACCCTGTTGCTTACTTTTATAAATAATGCTCTACTAGCTTCATATTCCATAAATAATATCAATCTATTCCTATATTGTCTTTTGTTGCGGTCTGAATTAATAGAATGATCGCAGATTATCTTTGTTTCTTCATTATGTATATATTTAAAGACACCGGTAAACAAAACAATACTTTGAACATTTTATTTCTACATACGAGTATAAACTCGTAAAACTGCAACATCTTTGGGCTATTCTACAATATTGCGGCTAGTATTACACTGTGTCGCGCGATGTAGGCGGCAATTTGATGCCTACACAATTGCATCTAGGTGTAGGGTAAATTTCACTGAAAGCGAGCAACCTGTGTTCGATACACATCAGCACAATTGAAATTGCTAATTGCAATTTTAAGAACTGATTTACCACGTGCTTAGCGGTGAAGGAAAACATCGAGAGGAGACCTGCCTGTCTGACAAATAAGAAAAAAAGTTCGAAGACATGTGAAATTCACCAACACGCCTTGGGGCAGCGTGATGGACGCATGTGGGGGAGGCCTGTGCCATAGTATAAAGAGAGGCCAAGTAGGTTAACTCCGGCACAATCCGCGATATAATTGCCTACTGTCTCAGGGTTGTCACTGTCACCAAATCATTAGTTTAAAGTCCGGCCCTATATATAGGCATCTATAATAAAAAAATTGAATAAAGCGACTAAAATATTTAAAAAAAAACATCGTACAATAACATAAAATTACTAACGCCGGCCTCTTAGACTGTAATCAATTTTTTGTTCTGTTGTTATTATTCGAACTTTGCTCTATTTATCTGATTCACAATTAGTCAATTACTTATTTTTAATTACGATTTTATAACCGTAAATAGGTACTTAGTTACTATTCGTCCTCTGTCTGATAGACAACTAATACAACAAAAATAAGTAAGTAGGTATCTCATCGTCAAGTAAAAATTATATGCTATAATAAGTGACTCGCTTACGTGACGCGCGAACCTCGTGCGGTGTTAGCCTCGACTGGCGCCCTGAGAAATACTTCGAGATTGTGTTTAAGTGTGCGTGCGGCGCCTCATAGATACTATGGCGCACACATACAAGCCGCGGGCAGTGCGTTTGTATGAAGATAACGTACTTCCCCTGTCTTTATACTATGCCTGTGCTTAGCCGTAGGACGTATTTAGGCTGTAACAAATATTTATAAAAATGTTATGAATAAAATATAATAAATAAGTAACTTAATATTTGAAGCAATTAATTCAATAGGAACCGGAGTAGTTGAACATTGTTATGGATGGTGAGAAGCATATTTACGCATTTTTCATGGCTCTCCAAAACAAAAGCGTCCGTGCTTTTGTTATCACTGGACAGCCCACCCATTAAGCTTAGTAGGAGAGGTACAAAAGCTAGTATAATATTTACAACATTACTAGTACTTATCTTAAAAAAATTAAAAGAATGTATTTTCCGTTACAGCCTACCAAAAAACTACTTATAATACTTTTTAATATGCTTTCATTTATCTAAATCATATGCAACCATCAACATAGTTAAATGTGCGGATTTGTCTATCTAGTGGTGGACTTATAGATAGATAGAATAGTCTTTATTGCACTCAAACAAACAAACATTTGGTACAAATGCGAACTTAATGCCAAAAAGGCATTCTCTGCCAGCTAACCTTGGGTAGTGTGGTGAGAGTTATGGGTAGAGCCGCAACAGAGGGAAAAAACTAACTTACTTTAAAAAACTAACTTCACATATTTTTCAATAATATAATTTAATATGTTACTTTATATATATTGACACACCATACGCACACACATATATATATATATATATATATATATATATATATATATATATATATAAAAACAAAAATACTATACCAATAAAATACATACAAACTAGTATAAGAAAATATAATATTATATAAACCAATAACATTAATCAAGTAATTTTAAATAATGTGCCTCAACCTTACGTTTAAATTTATTTATTGAGGGAGCATCTTTTATATCTCGTTGAAGGTTATTCCAAAGTGTAATTGATGATGCCGTAAAGGAATCTGAGTAGTATGTAGATTTATGCAACGGGATAGTTAGAGTTTTGTTGGTCATCGAACGGGATAAGCTTAAGTATGAAAAACGCTCTTTCAGATAAGCTGGGGAACAAGGATTGTGAAGAATACCATACAAAGTGGATAACGGATGTCGAGCCACTTAAAACTTGAGCGAAATTGTGATATATGATCAAACTTGCGCAGGCCAAAAATATTGCGCATGCACAGAATGAGCAGACGGTCGAGTTTGCTAAGCAGTTCCTAAGTTATATATGGACAAGCAATATCAGCATAATCTAAAATAGGCGTGGGCATCACATGTTTTTGACTTTATTTTTAACATACACAAACACACATAAATTATGTGTGAGCTTAGGTTTTAAAAAGGCAATTTATTGTCTTCAAAATACCATATAAAATTATAATAAACGTAGCAAGCTAACAGCATAGCAAAGTGGCGAAGCAATCAGCTTTGTAGCGGTTTCTAACGGTTGCCGTTGAGCAATCAGTTTGAAAATAGGAGGTACAGATGCCTGGGTGATCAGTAATCGATTGCTGAAAACAGAATTTGAAAATTCGAAACCATTCTCGAGATAATCGTGGGACAGACGGACAGACGGACATACGGACAGACGGACAGACGGGCAGACGGACTGACATCGTGAAATCAATAAGTGTCTTCGCAAGCTTCGCCACTTAATAATATTGCTTACTTCTTAAAAAATAATGGTTTATCTTAATTTCTTTATTTTAAACAAGTCGTCTTACTCCTCCTGTACTACCCTGTTGCTTACTTTTATAAATAATGCTCTACTAGCTTCATATTCCATAAATAATATCAATCTATTCCTATATTGTCTTTTGTTGCGGTCTGAATTAATAGAATGATCGCAGATTATCTTTGTTTCTTCATTATGTATATATTTAAAGACACCGGTAAACAAAACAATACTTTGAACATTTTATTTCTACATACGAGTATAAACTCGTAAAACTGCAACATCTTTGGGCTATTCTACAATATTGCGGCTAGTATTACACTGTGTCGCGCGATGTAGGCGGCAATTTGATGCCTACACAATTGCATCTAGGTGCAATTGTGTAGCCATCAAATAGTGTAGCCATTTAATGAAATTTCTAGAATCTATCAAGAACTAGCTGTTTGTAATCGCCTATAACCCATCTCATACACTCCTTATTAAGTTATATTTTGAACAAAACTTTTGCCATGAGCAGCGATGACCAATCTTGACGATGGCTTTTTTTAGTTAAATCATTAAGTATCCTTGGACAGCACGGACTAACAAAATAAATAATTGTATGATATTTTGCGTAGTAGAGTCACGATGTAGCTATATTATGATTGTAGTACAAATGGGTCGGCTCGACTAGGGGATAACGCTCTTACAGAGTACCAGACAGAATACCAGCGTAAAATAGCAGCTTAATGCCGCTGTTTCCTATATATGAGTGTAGAGCACTGTAGACCCATTTTTACTGGAAATGGGGCATTCCATCTTTGTCTTTAGGGGTGATAAAGAAACTGTACTTTGAATCTTAATTGTGCATAAATATATATGTCTATGAGCCATCAAGTGGAGTGTGTGCTAGTTTGTCACCCTTATTCTATAAATATATACTCATTTCACGTCATTTAATAACATCATAAGAGTAAGAGAGTCTGGACAGGCAAAGTCAATAATAAGGCTGCTCACGTGAACTTTATGTTCGTATTTTATAATTAAATTAACACATCTGCAAATTTCAAATGGACATGTAATACGTTAAAAAAGTAGAAGTCAAGACAACTTTTAAGTAAAGCTGTTCCAAAATCCATTGTTATCAGAGTACGAGTTTTCAAGTGAACTGATTGGCATGGATAAATCTATAAAATAAAAATCATATATAATCAAAAAATACGGCTTGCAAAGCATGCTTGCATGCAAGCAAGCGGGCTTACTGCTAAAAGCATTCACTGTCAGTCAATTCACAATTATGTATGAAGAGTGAGGGTAACGTTTATTTTTAAAATAAACAAAAACTTAAGACACTTATTTAAATACAATAAAATACACTTTAACTTTGCGATGTACGGGACGTTTTATTTCTGCAATGATGTAATAATATTATTATGTACCTATATTGATTTTTCTTGTTGAACTGAAGTTAATATACAGTCAAGTGGTTGCTGCAGTCCATGGACACCTAACTTCAAGCAAAGAAGGCTAACGATGCGTTATCAACCAAGGAGTACTATGAAATGTCTCACAGTGTGTAATAATACCGAATCTCTCTATCGTAACTATCGTTAGACATCGTGAAAGCAATACTATAGGCTAAAGAAATAGGTAAGAGGACGCTACCTACCGTCGAGCGCCTAATAAAATATTTACCACACCAATTTTCCCATTTTTCGTGGCCCTTACTCTATAGATTATTTTAGTTCGTCGCCGTCGCAGTAATCTTTATTAATGGCCAACATTTAAATTTTCCTCGCCTATAACTTTTTTCCACAAATTAGGGAAAATATTTTATTCCCGTAAACGTTGAAAGAATTGCTTCAATTGATTCATCACTAAAATTTGTTATATTTTTTTTTTAGTTTCACCAACAGCTTGAAAGATAATAAAAATAAAAAAATTGCTGAGGAAAAAAATATAATTAAAAATATTAACAAGTCTTCTAGTTCATTGGAAAGTTAGTTTAAAATCTGGCGGCACGGCCGTGCCATCCTTTTCTCGAAACAGTTCAGGCCAATTTGACCCCCTATTACTTTGTTGTGGATAAAACTAGAAGCATGAATTTTCAATCACCAAGCATGAATTGTATAAACACGGTATATTTAAAATCTCATTTAGTTTAAACCAGTAGTTTAAGATTTATAACTAGTCAAAGTTTCTTAATTTTGTCACTCACTGACTGACCGATCATCAAAATTCTAAGGCACTTCTAGCAGACGTAGAAGCTCGAGAATCTCATATAAATTTATATATATATATATATATATATATATATATATATATATATTTTATTATATATTTAGGGCTACGATAGCTATCCGAGTAAATAAACATAGTACGAAACCTATCCAACTGCAGAGAGGTGTTCTTACACCTCTCTGAAGTTTGATAGGTTTCGTTATATCCCCGAAACTCTTCATCGCTGCATTGGAAGACGTTTTCAAGCTTCTGGACTGGAAATACGGATACGGTATTAACATAAATGGCGAGTACATCACTCACCTTCGATTTCCCGATGATATAGTCTTTATGGAAGAATCGCTGGAGGACCTAAGCACTATACTCAATGAAAACAAAACAAAGATCATGTTTAATGTCCATGTCACACCTATGCCGGTAGTTATTGGTAGCACTAAGCTCGAAGTTGTTGACGAGTATGTTTACCTGGGACAAAAAGTCCGACTAGGTAAGTCCAACTTCGACCGAGAGGTCCATCGACGGATTCAACTCGGTTGGGCAGCGTTCGGGAAATTACGGCACATCTATTCGTGAGGTAAAACTTAAAAACGAGACTGTACCACCAGTGCGTGTTGTCAGTGATGAATTATGGAACTGAAACGTGGTCCTTCACTGCTGGCTGGATGAGGACGCTCAAGGTCAGTCAGCGAGCTATGGAGAGGGCTATGCTCGGAGTTTCTCTGCGTTATAAACTTAGAAATGAGGATATCCGTAGTAAAACCAGAGTAACCGACATAGCCCAACGCATTAGTAAGATGAAGAGGCAATGGGTCGGCCATATAGCTCGAAGAACCGACAACCTTTGGGAAAAAAAGGTTCTGAGTGGCAGCCTCGTACCGGCGGACGAAGTGTAGGGCGTCCCCTCATTAGATGGAGTGACGACCTGGTAAGACATGTAGAAAGTCGATGGATGCAGGTGGCTCAGGACCGAGTTTAGTGGCACTTCTTGGGGGAGGCCTATGTTCAGCAGTGGACTTATGAAGGGCTGTAATGATGATGATAATGATGAAGAAATCTCAGCCAAACAAAATTATTTTGATTTTAAATGGCCTAGTACTTCAGAACGGCAATTTCGTGGCTAAGGATCTTTCACATATATTAGCAATACTTTTAGTAAATATAACTAATAATTAGTCTACAATATGTTCCAATAGCATTGTGGTTTCCATTAAGTGTGTTATTAAAATCATTATTCTAACATATAGAAAGAGTTTTATTTCAGGAAGTTTGACCTTACTTGTGGGATAGGATAGTTTTTATCCCGATATGTAGCCTCCAATATTTTTATTACGAATTTAAGGATTTTTATAGGACAAAGGGTCATCGCAGAGGGTATAGCACTTTTTGCCTGGCCAGTTAGTGTATGTATAAATTATATTTGTATAGTTTGTTTATCTGTAAAATGTATATAATATGTAGTGATAAATATCAACAAAATTATGTGTAACTGTTTTCATATATTTTTACTATGTATTGCTACACCTACATAATCACCACCTCATAGGTTGACTGGTAAAGAATTCCTCATGGAGTTAAATACGCCCTTTATGGTTTTTCGTAATAGATAATTATTTCGAGATATGTATTGATTTTGATATCTCATAACTGCAGTTACATTTTTAATTTATAAAAAAGAAGCAAGTCATTATTAATTTGTATAAAAGAAGAAAATTAGTATACCTATTGCTGTTCCATCAAGGCAATTAGTCCGATTCCACCCAAGTCAGTTTGAGAGAGTGGCCCATTTTCTTGTAGCTCGAACTATTGAGGTCGACTCCCCATCCAGTGCCGGCTCAATTGTCCGCGTCGCAGCTCGCTTGCCATTGTTTTTCTTTCCATTTCACGTAATGATTTATGCATCATGTAGCAAGCAAAAGAAAACTGCATTGAATATTATGTTGCAATAAACTGTTAGATTCTTGCATACGTTTTAAATTCCTTAAAAACTTCATGTTTTCGTAACATAATAACTTAAAGATTTCCTGTTTAATGATCAACATTATCGTCATCATTACCATGATCATCAGCCAGAAATAAAGTCAATAGTTGGCCCTTACTCACTGTAAAGAAGATATACCTAGTCTTAAAAAATTAGGATCAAAGATCGCAGTTCTATACGTATCGCTCCTTTGATCACGCTGCTATCCATCGCCATCTGTTTACTTTACGTTTAACATGAACGAAATGGTAATATCGCTATCTATCGGAAGGCACAAGATCTTTCTGTCATATTTCATAGTTGCCTCTTACGAGACCTACAAGGTGAAATGGAGTGACTCACACTTCAGAACCTTCGATTTAATAGGTAGTATTGTTAAAACGTATTTTAAAAAATAGTTTAAAAAGCTCATACATTGTATTTATATAAACTTTAAATAAGGAATTAAAAATGTGGTGAATGATAAATTAGAATAACGGATCTAAATTAGAACAACCAAGTTGTGGTGGTGTAAGAATATTCACTACCCCATGTCATCCCGTGCGTGTGCGACAGAGGGAACAAATCGGGTAGCACCGCCTCCCTAATAACGACTACATAAAAAATGCGGTTGCCCCCCCTCTTGTCAAGCGTGGCACCTATGGCTAATATCCCCCCTATCAGGCAATCTATGGGGTAGACCTATGTGGACTTTAATAGATTGTAATGGATAAAACATAATCTTGCTTCACTTTTGCATTGCAGTGTAATAGACTGTAATGAACAAAAGATGACGATATACCCTCAGTATTGTAGAGTATACAACCCCGCTGGCAACGCTCCAAATTTACGTTCATGTGCAGCCTAAAATGCACATCAAAATCAACCAGAAAAGTATCTTAAATAGTGCTGCTACCCTGCGACTAATAGTAGATCGGAATAATAAATATGACTACATTTATAAATACATAAAATAAATTTGCTTATTTCAACCAACCAACATATTACCACAGAAATCTAGCACTACGCTCCCTTTCTATATCTACAACGTGCTTAAGTTCATCGGTAAGAATATGCTTGTAATATTAGAATTAAGACTTTGTTATACTCAAGCCATTAAGGATAATCACATGCAAGTTATCACGGCATTTACTGGCAGGCTTAGAGGTCATGTATCTAAGTTTTTTTTTTAACATTATAAGTCAAGCTCATGTTCTCAAAGAGCACTCATAGTAGGACTGCTGTCATCTGCTCTTAGACTCACGCGACGAAGGAAACAGACTAAAGTATATGCAGTAATCGCGACGCATAGGTAAAGGCGGAAACTCGTTATTTGAAATAATTGAGCGTAATTTAATAAAAAAACTAATTCTAATAAATTTTTTGTTTCATAGTTCTTATAAATAACATTTAAAAAGAATTGTTCGGAGCACTCTTATCTATGGGGCCTGACTAAACGTAGTGATTATATTTTTGTTTCTGAGGGGTCTTCTAAAAATTACCATACTATTTGGAGGGTTCTACAAAGGTGACCTTGTATTATCTCATGTATAGGTCCAGAAAGTTACAGATTAATTTGTAAAAATGTGTTAATTTAATTTCGTAAGTTGTGTTAATTAAAGTTTAGAAACCGTTTTTCGTTAGAGACAGCAGTAAAAATTCAGTAATATTTTATAAATGAACTTAATGGGGATTCTCCTAGAATTTCTCACCGGTTCTTTCTCTACAAGGAAAGTACGCTTTTGGAACCGGAAGCAGGATTTGACGTTCATTAGACATTTAACTGAGATTTTTCAATAAACTGATTTTATTTTAATTTTGTTTCAGGTTAATTCCATTTCCATAATTTCCGGATATTACGGAAATAATTATATTTTCCGTAAAATGTTCGAAAATAATTATATTTCATCGGCATCACATCCGATGGGAATCGCTGTCTCTACAACCTTTAATAAGCAAGATGAAACAACCACTAACAAGTCACATTAGCGACCGCCTACTAATAATGTTTGTGTACGGAGAATACAAAAAATTTACTCATGATATTTGCCAAAATATACGAGTATATAATTTGAGAAGCGGCATTTTTTATTTGTTGTTTGTTGTTATTTGTTTAATAATTTTTGTTTCTTTACAGTCAACTGAAAGTCCACAACTGAACATAAGTATAGATTGTCTCATTCGGAGTTTATTATTTTTTTGTGTTCTAACAGGAACCTGCTGCCTATCTGCCGTTTAATTTTTCTCTGTCGCCTCTTACAACACCCACTAGATGATATGGAATTGCTTGACGCGGTGTAGTGGCGTAGTATATTGCACATTTGATAGAAGAATATACGTAACATTCGGCAGAGTATAAAATATTTTCCTATTTAATTTAAATGGATAGATATAAAATCAAAATTGTGTAACAAAATATTTTAATTATTTGAACGATTTTCTCAACGCATCTTACCTAATAGCCAATTACTTTTAATGGGGCATAATATTAATTGCTTTGCCGAACAAATTTTAAGTCTAACAAGTCGTTAAAACGATATAACTTGAGAATCCCGTTACTTGTTTTACTAAAAGGTAATGTTGATGATACAGCAATTTGTGATAGTAACATTTTCTATACTTAAATTTTTCATCCCAACACTAACGTCCCTTAGCTAATATTACTTAATAGGTGTGTAATGGTTTTGTATTTTTGGTATTGCTAACAAAAATAATAGTTAGTTTAATAACCATCGAGAATGTTCTACTTGAAGTTAGCGGACAGTAACAGTGGGGAAATTCCGTTAGTACACAGCAAGCGTCACTTTGCGGAAATTCGTGATATAAAATTTGGAAAACTTTAGTTAGCTAATGTCGCAGAGTAGAAGCGAAACACGTGTCGTATTACATGTGGTGTGTGTTTCCTATTGTAGTGGTAGTGAGAGTAGTCATGGCAAGAATAGGACACTCAATTGAGGGGCGTGGGAGGTGCTCTTCAAACTACGTAAGACAGATCATTTTATTTTATTGAGCGGATATTGGCAAAGTAATTATTTTCAAATTTAGTATGTAGAAAATTTATTTTCAACTTCCATAGTGAAATCAGACCCACCTTCTAGCTTTTTATAGTGAGAAATTTATTCATTGGTATAACACTTTAACGTTAAGTAATCTCGGCGCATTACTGAACAGGGAAAGCTTGTGCGTAGCCATAGGAATCTGTCTAGGAGCGGCAATTTGTCAACCTCATCACTACCTTTTTGTAGCGGCGATGATAAGTTGAGCTCCACAATTTTCTGAAAGATGTTATCTAAAGGGCTCTTGTTTATATACATGTTTTCATTTTTTTGTCATGTTATGACTTTGGTCTCTTAGAAGTAATGCAAAGCCCTTGTGTGGGATCCCAAGAGCGAAGACACTTTGGCGTGTTTTAATCGCAATGATATCTAGCTTATAATGTGGGCGGCGACTGATACGATTGAACTAAGTACCGCAATTATAAGTCTGAGAGATGAATAGATATTTGTGCCACTTGATGTGGAGATTATCGGCCCGTGAGGTCCACGTACGGTGAAATTCCTAAAGGAATGTATCCACAACTTGCGGTACCGCTAGTGAAAGTGGGCTTGTTGTCTCGTTAAAAAGCTAAGGATAGCCATTCAGCGAGGAAACGCAGCTAGCGTTCTTGGCACTATACCGTGGGTATTAGGACTTTATGGTAATTTAGGTTTTTAGTTTTAGGTTTCTTTTTTAAGTATGGTTATTAAAATTGTATACTTTTAAATGTTATGTCAATAAGTAGATTATTATTCTGTCTCTAATAGATCCAGTTTTAGACAAAATTAACCGGCTAGTTTAAGCCAGTTGCTTTCGTTCGCTTAACCAATCCACCTTTAAGTATTAATAAAATCAATATTATTCTTCCAGTGTTGTATTTACAAGCATAAGTTAACAAAAATCTGCCCAAGGGTTTTATCAGTGAGTTCATGTTGACATGCTCAGTATAAAAAAAATCATATGTATGAAAAATGTCAGCAATAATTGTAGTCTGTAATTTATTTTAAATTATTTTCATGATTATCTAGTTTTCAGAAAATGCCTAGTTTCATCAAAGTCTATTCTGCTATTTTTAATTAAAAAAAATAATTAAGTAATAGTCTAGATCTATCCCATAGTAATTGTGATTTTTTCCGGAATAAAAAGTTGCATACGTCCACATAGCACAGAACACATTCAATGACCTGTGTTTATGTGATTCAAAGACTCGTAAACTTGTCAATCGGATTCTCCCTGATAAACAACAACCAAGCCGACTAATCAACAAAACAATTAACACACTGAGGCATTTATGATGTTAGGGATTACTATTCACTTTCATATCGCTACGATGAGTTTTGCATTCAAATTCTAACTCAAGTCAACATTTCTCATAGTCTTATAATAATAAAATAAAGTATAATTTTTTCTTTGGCCGGACTAAATATAGTTGTACTTTACATTCACATTCCAACCTTGCCCGAAATTGGTTTGGACAAATGACAGCGATAATTCCGATGTTACGTGACTGGATTTTCCATGAGTTCATTTAAGTCTAATAGACTTTCGACTATACTTTGCAGATCTTGTTGCAATTTGAGTCTGAGTAAAATTATATCCACGCCTCGTGAATATTGGAATACGAATGGGGTATCTTTGCAAATTTACTCCAATTTCAAATAAATATGATTTATATTTTACTACAAATCATGCTTTATTTCAATTTCAAAATTAAAACTACTGAATCTGTAGCCTCCTTTTTTGAAGTAGATTGCAGGTGTCTATAGCCTGCAGTTACCACTAACCATCAGATGATTGTTAGTAGTTAGTTTTCCACTTCAGATTTATTTAACACACACACACACACACACACACACACACATACACACACACACACACACACACACACACACAGACGCGCGCGCGCGCACACTTGCACATACACACTCACGCACGCATGCACGCTCGCTCGCAGGTACGCACACGCGCACACACAATCACGCACGCACAAACGCTCGCTCGCAGGTACGCACACACACACATACACACACACACTTACGCGCGCACACATAGGCACGCACGCACGCACGCATGCAGGTACGCACGCACGCACGCACACACAAACACACACACACACACACACACGCGTGCGCACACGTACACACGCACGCACGCAGGTACGCACGCAAGCACGCACACACAAACACATACACTCTAACCTATACTGGTAAACTAACCTCAAAACTTAACACACATAGTTTAACACACCCATATGGAGTATTAATAAGTGGAGTTAAATTTGTTTTTCTTTTCGTCAAATTGAAGTGAAGAGCGAATTTATAGTCTACCTCATGGTAAGTGGCAAATGCAGCACTTGGACACCTGCCAACTTCATACATCTTCATAAAGAAGACAGACAACAGATGCATTGTCACTTCTCAGGATTAAGATGGCATACCTCACAACCTGTTACTGTATTAGTACTTTCTACGGTCAGGCTCTTGCTATTAATTCCTACAATCGAACGGAATCTCAAGTTACATACGCTGTCAGGGCTAACTCGTTTTAGTTATTTATTGTATCACTCCATGACGATGTTTTCCCTCCCAGTATTTACTTAAAATTATGCGTCACATTTAGAACCTTTTCCACTCTTAGAGACGGTAAAAAATTTGAGCCATTATATTAAAGTAAAGCAGTTGTAAATTAAATAAATAATCAACAGGTAATATATACGTACTGTATTCTTTACTATTTGTTGAAAGCCCTGGGTAAGCACAAAATATTGTCCGTGACGTAGGAAGGGGAAAAGGTGTAAAGCCATACGGACACTCGCGCGCAGCGACAAATTTTAATTTAGCTGGTTTGCGTGATTTATCTACTTATTAATAATTAATGTAGGCTACTAAAATATCGGCAATTAGCCAACACCAAAGGAGTGCAACTTCTGTACGTAGTACTATTATTTATTTCGTGCTACGGTCAGGTACCATTCGGCTAGATACAGTTTAATTTTATTTATATTATTATAGTGGTAGTTATATTATTGTTAGGGCTATATTGAGCTGTGGACTTGTGAAGGGCTGTAATAATCATTATCATGTCAATAATGTGGAGTTGTTGAGTGCAAAAAGAAAGAACGTAGTTGTAAAAATGTATTAAAATAAAGTTCAAACTAGGTAAAATTAGTTTAGTTAAGAGTTAATCTTTCCCTTGATGGTAATATACTGAAATTTTGTTACGTAAAAAAGGAGTTAACGCGCGTAGGTTAAATAGATCGCGTGTAGACTGTACACATACCATTACAAAGCTCATTAGAAAAATAATTTACGACGCATTAAAGATAAAAAATTACTTTGGTTACGAAGGAATGACCTTCTTGTGCAATGAAATCCATTTATTAATGAATATAATTAACTAAGAATGGTGTTAACGTAATTACTGATTCTATAATTATATCGTATGATGCTGAGTTTAGTAGCATTTTTTTTTCTTTATAGGATAAGGGTGACAAACGAGCACACAGTCCACCTGATGGTAAGTGGTTGCTGCGGCCCATAGACATCGACATCTATCATCGTTTGCGAATCAAAATGCAGATGCATTGTCACCCGTGAGGACTAAGATGGAATGCCTCATTTCCAGTAGAAAGGGCCTCCGGTTACCTGCACTCACCAAGCGAAACGCAGAGGTAAACCTCTACTTCACGCTGGTATTCTGTGAGGTCGTGGTACCACCCCGGTTCGAGCCGGCCCATCCGTGCGACAGCAAAAGCTGCCGCGTAGCTCTATCACTGCATATCTACATTAACAGTGGTAGAGCCAGGCGGCAGCTTTTGCTGTCGCATGGATGGGCCGGCTCGAACCGGGGTGGTACCACGACCTCACAGAATTAAATCTTAAATTATTAAGTTTACATTCATATTTAAGTCGAATGTAAAATGTACTTCTATAATGTATTTAATTATTAAATGTTTTTAATTATCAAAAGTAATACTTATATGAAAAATAAAGCAGCCATTATGTACTCCTTGTCCCCGGTTTTTATTTCCCCATCAAAAAAATTTATAAAACTTATAAAATATAAATAGGTATGTACTGAGTTAAGTATCTACCTATTTATATTATTAATATGTAAAAAAGAAATTGCGGGGAAACTGTCCATGGCAGTAAATATTTTTCTCCAAAGATCATATATAGCTCGAAAATACAATTTTCCGATCTAATTCTTGGGGAAAGTAGAGTCACCCGGGATTTTATAAATTTGAATTAAAATCAAACAAATGGTAGGTAGGTTTAGCTTATTTCCAGGAACATGTTATATGAATATGTTTTAATTACCTTAGATTTATCATGGTAAATGTTCAGTTAATATTTGAAGTGATTCAATTTCGTGCACTAAACATTTTTTTTAAATATCTTTATCGCTACCTTAACAATAATTTTTCTATAGTCCTTGTAAGTAAAATTACAATACAATACACACAATGACAAATCAAAATAAGTCACTCGTTTCCGGGCTTTCAGGTCGTCTATACGCCAGAATATTCTAAGTCTATGTATATTAAAACTACGTATTAGTATAATAAACGTTTTATAAATAATATGATATTTTCAATTTCTTTTATTTTTTTTTATTACTTTTAAAAAACGTTACCCCCACACTAGGATTTTCTCCTGTATCGTGGAGGCAGTTTATAAACACAAATTGCACAAGGACAAACATCCAGACCAGAAACAATTATTTGCAGGCCATACAAATACTTGTTCCGTGCGGTATTCGAACCCGCTGGCCCCAGCGCAGCAACTCATTAATAAGCCACTGCACCACGGAGCCGTCAAAGGTTACTGGTGACTAAAACTGGGATAGTTAACTGACAAAGAAAATAATCTAAAACTATAGTCATAAAACATTGGCTCTTCAAAATAAATCTAATGCCATTGAATATACCAAAAACTTTATGCTGCTCATGTTATGGTTTTTAACATTACGACCTAAACGTTATTTACAAAATTCTCAGGCACAGACCATTCGGGGATTACTGAGAGAGAATTCTTTGACAAGAAATAGTTCAATTGCACTGTTTCAGTGTATATTGATGGATGTCATGTATCATCCATAATATTTTTCACAAGAGATAATTTTAAAATATATTCTGTCCCTATCTCAATTTGTTTTCAATGAATAAAATTTCACTTGGAAATGAAAAAAATGAATAAATTGAAAAACATATCTTATTTTCACAGTAAGATTTGTAAATATTCCATACCTTTTTAAATACACCCATATGCTGCGGTCGAGCCAGAATTTATAACAGTGTAATACAACCCAACGATAAAAAGGAGATTGAAATATTTTTGTATGTTGGCAATAAGCTCAAGAATTGTGTCATTTCTAAAATATCGAAAAGGAAATCTTTTTGATAGTCTTATTTTGACACTTCAATAGTGACTTGTGAGTGCTTTGTGAGCAGCTAGCATTTACAAAGAAGTATAAAACTTTGTTTTAGGGCTAAAGCTCAAAAAAGCAAAGAATTTTTAAAACCGTTATTTTTTTAATTTTATGACTTGTGAGTTTTACAAGTTCATAATAAATTTACGCTTAACACACGGCTGCTTTCATATTTCATTTTATATTACCATCGAGTTGCTTGCGGAAATTGGCCTCGAAGAGATGAAAGTGATAATTCAAAAGAATCGTGTTCAGCATTAAAATGCAGAATATTTAATTTACGAAAATCTAACTGAGGTTACGAAGGAAGTCTCAAAAAGAACACAAAATCATTAAAATTTTTCCATTGCCAAAACAAATAATTAATTAATAGAAATATAATATTCCATTCCACAATACAATATGTATTAAAATCACAAAAAAAAAATACTTACAGCGGGTAGACTTTCTTGTCAGAAAAACTCATTAAATAATTTTAAGCCCAACCCGGGATTCGAACCCAGTACCTCATGATCAGAAGTCACGTTTATGACCCCTCGACCAAAAAGGTAACCATTTCATGGCAAGATTCTACACAGTTTGGTATTTAAGTGCAAATTTATAGCTGAAGTTTGTTCCAGTGAATTGTATCATACTATAATATTTGGATTTACTTATATACATAGGTAGGTTTGGAGATAGGTATAGGTATAGGTAAGGGATTCACTCTTGTTGTAAATGTCAAATAAAACTGGGCTCTGTAGCACACTTGCACTTAGACAGGACTTTATCTTTCAAGAAACGTATTTTTTTTATTTTTTTATTATTCACAAATTGCGTTACATGAGACTTAGTGATAAAACAAAACACGCAAGTGCTAACAATCACATGCACCTCGAAAGGCACAGCAATGAACAAGAGAGCAGACACTCAAAAATTATTTTCCTCGATGTATATTTTTTTAAAAAGCTTATGAATTTATTAATATTTGTTTCGGCGTTTAAGTTATCTGGCAATTCATTTAAAAATGTGGCAAACCTCAGAGTTTTGGCGGGAACTTGATCGGCGGCGGTTTGCTGCTCCTGTATTATAGTTTAAATAATAGTTTGAAGTGGATTTCGATGTGTAAAAGTGGTGCGATTTTATATATTAACTGTCTACGCATGTGAACTATTAGTGGAAACAGTGAAACAAGTGCTCTGATGGTGATGGATTCTCAAGATAAGCTGTTTGCACAGGCGCCCTTAGATACCATCGCCAACTGTCAGCTGCCTGCTGGCTCAAGTTGCCGTCAAAATCTCCCAAGGGCTGCACAATGTGATGCATCAACATATTGTGAAGCAGTGAACTACGAAGGATAATAATACATAAAGACAAGGCTTAGGGAACTTAAACCGAATAATAATACTCAAGACTTGGCCTAAAGATCCAGATACCAGGCCATAAACTTCAAAATAAAAGGTTTTTTTTTTTATAGAGAGGTGTGTTGTGCCAGCGCGTCTATGATTTTGGTGTAAAAATTTTAGTGCTTTTTCACAAACTTACACATTTCTAATATGTATAAGCATAGTAATGTTAGAATATTGAGATTTTGAAAGGTTTTTGCAAAAAAGTAAAAAGGAGGTTTGCAGCTTTCTTTTTGTTTGAAATTTGCAAGAACGCATATACATTTTTTTACAAAACAAAAAGTTCGTGTAATTCTACACTGTTAAGGTACTGGTACAATGTAAGATCAGAGAGTTCAGGTTAGTGTTGGCCAATTTGGGCTGTGGTAGATTTAGTGTATGTATGGTAGTGTGGTAGGTTGACGTTCTTCTTTTCTTTGATGGTGTTTTCCATTCCAAAACAAGACAACGGTACATAAATTTGTCACTAAATTACTACGTAGATATTCATGAAGAATAGAACCCTAACATAGTATGGTACTATATATGTACGTACTCTACATTTCAACACATCAAACTGCTTCAACATGATTTGTTGTTGGTTGCAGGTTGGTGCTGCCCTACCATAATATTGTTGCGCGCCACTGTTAATGTCTTGTGCATGGCAACACTAGTTACACTAGCGCCCTCTAGTGTCGAGTAGCAGAACTAGTAGAGTCAAGATCCTACCAGAAATTTCGGGACCGATATGTGCTCGAACATTCTAGATGTCGCTACAGTAGAATGTTCTGGAAACTATCTGAGGCCCTATATAAGGCCGGTATAGACCACGACCATAGATTACTGTGTAAATAAATACTAGAGATAGATGCGCGACTCAAATTTAATTTTCTTTAGTGTAGTGCTTTGCATAACAGACGGCACTTACAAAAGAAGGAACTTGAAAAAAAGGGAAAATATAAACAGATCAACGGTGATAGAGCGACGCAGCGGCTTTTGCTGTTGCACGTATGGGCCGGCTCGAGCGGGGTTAGTACCACGACCTCAGAGAATAACGGCGTGAAGTGGAAGCTCTGCTTCCGCATTTCGTCTGGTGAGTGCAGGTGACCGGAGGCCCAATTCCCCCCCCCCCCCCCCATCAACATGGTAGCGGAATCACATGATAGACTACCCCAGGAGGGTACCAACACCCCTGGATAATCCCTCGCTGAGCATCCACAACCATGCTATTCCACTCCTGAGCGTGGCTGTTCAGGCTGCACCGCGTATTCTGGGGGAGGGGGGGGCATAATTCTGCTAATAAATACTGCCTTTTATAATATCAAAGAGTTTTTTGACCAAACATTCTGATTTTACTTTATATTTTTCATTGGTTTTGCTTAACTAAGTACGTTACTATGTATGCAAGAATTTGCGTGATACTTCTCAATTGAATAAAAAGTTATTTATCTTATTATGATGGGTTCTTCTTAAACATAAATGTAATAATTACAAAGTAGTAGTATTGATGTTACATGCTCACCTAGTCCGATAAGGAACAATCATAATATCGTTACAGATGACGCAATGAAACAAAGTGTTTGTGACCATGATCGGGCCTTTGTCTATGTTGAATCGTCATTATATACGCAAGAATATCTAAAAGCTCCACCTAAAAAGAGGTTTAAGTATTGTCAAAATAACAAATTGTATTTTGAATGGTTGGACCCCGAAAAATACACCTCTAAGACTACCGAAGAATGCCATTATTTTGACATAGTCAACTCAAACATCAATCTAGATTTCCATATTCACAAAAAGAATCAGTGCGACAAATGTCACGTTTTCCCGACCGAAAAAAAACTTTTCAACAACACCAGACTAATAAAAAGGTATGGGTAAAGTGATTTAAAAAGCCAAGATAAAAAAGACGCTGAGGAGTCAAATGGAAACATGGTTACTGCTGTGTTTGATTTTGAAAAGTATTGCAGTGTCTTCATGGCAATATAAACATATTTTACTCTGAGAGAATGCTATCTTCTTTTAACTTCACGGTTTATGACATGGGTAAAAGGAAGGTCGTTTGCCAAGAATATAATATATGGCATGAATCTGTGGAAAAACGTGGCGCAAATGAGGTTATCAGTTGCTTTTTATATTCTATCCAGGCTAATGTTGACCAAGGGGCCAAAGAGTTTCACTTTTGGTCAGACAATTGTGCTGATAAAATCGTATTTTGTTTGAATTTTCATCGTGCGTTTATGCCGCAAAAAACTTCAACATATAACACAAAAGGTTTTACAGAAGGAACAGACACAAAATGAGTGGGACAGTCTCCACTCTGTCATCGAAGGAGCCTCTCAAACGAAAACTATCTAAACCCCTCATGAATAGCGTTTGTAAATAAGATGGTCAAAGAATAAAGGAGAATCGTACGTTATCCGCAACTTAACCCAGAATGACGTGTTGACTTTAAACGTCTTGTTAATATGGGTGCTGGTGCGCTTGTATTTCCAAGAAATAGTTGGCATATTCTTTTTAAAACCACTGCAAGCTAAACAAAACACTTTTACGTCGACATTAAAATCAACTATAAAAGGTATTTCTTAAAGGAACTATATTGGTAGTCACACTGCACCATGATTGAATTGGCTCGACCAGGTACGCTCATACAAAATACAAGCGTGAAATAGCAGCAAAACACTACCGCGTTTTGTGTGGTGTTTGAAGAAGAGAACCTGAGTCGATTTTTACTGGTTATGAGGCATTCCATGTTAGTTGTGACAACGCATCTGCATTTGGATTTTTAATCCTGGACAGGAAGCCCTTGGACCACAGCAGTCACAGAAGGTGTCTCTAGGCTACTTACCATCAGGAAGATTTTGTGCTTATTTGAATGAAACTACTTTTACGGTCGCGTTTAATTAACTAATTTTATATTTCCGAAGTTTCGGTTGCTTTCCAGCAATCGCGGTCACGGGGCCTAAGGTGATTGACGTACTGATGTCAGAGTTAACTCGGTGTACCTTCAGCTTTTTTAATTAATAATTTTGGTCAGATCTACGCAGAATGAACTAACCGTGTCTTGAAGTCTTACAGTGGTATGCTTGGTAGTTTTAATTTTATGAATTACAGGATCCCAAGCAGGTGGTACTACCCAGCCTCCCTCTCTATTGAAATTAGGATGTTTTTTTTAATTTCAATAGCCTCACGTATCATCCTTGGCCGGTGTCGATGTTCTTTCGCGAGAATTTGTGGTTTATCAAATATAATGTAATGGCGAGGGCCGTCTAGGATATTATCACAAACTGCAGACTTCCAAGAACGTTGGTTCTTCACGTCAGCTATGTGTTCTTTTACGCGGGTTTTTATTGCTCGTTTTGTTAGCCCTATATATGAGAGGCTACATTCACAATCAAGCTTGTACACTCCTGCATCTTGTAGGGGAATATTGCACTTGACGGATGGTAAGAGCTAACTAATCTTCTTCGGCGGCTTGAAGAATGTTCTAATAGAAGCTCGCTTCAAGATGTAGCCAATCTTGTCTGTGACACCTCTAATCATTACTTAACAGTAGTAAATCAGTACTTTTAAGCTTATTGCCCTCACAACAGAAGCTTTTGAATATAAAAATAGCGCCTGTGAATTTATAAAAATAAATCTGAAAAAGTTCAGGGAGTTTTTATTTAAATAATTTTTAGGGGCTACTAATTTATGTGCATTATATACCAAATTCAAAAACCCTATAACTATCAAAAAGCTGCTGTTCATTAAGCCGTAGATTAAGTTTCATCAGCTTTCACAATCGCCTTTAATTCATCATTGTCAGCCAAAGATTTCGGACGACCAAGGGATTCATTTTTCAGGTCGAAATTTTCAGAATTCCGTTTGTAGTATTTGCTTCGTAAACGTCGCTGATATTGTGTACCGCTTGTGCCACGTTGCTGCTGCGACGGTATTCATATTTTATAATTACTCTACTTTTTAATGTACTATCCAATAAAACGAAAAAGATTCAAATGCGATGAAAACATAAGGCTAATCAATAAAAAAATACTCATATTAAAAAGAAATAGCATGCTGTTTAACTAAATTTAATTTTAATAAATTATTTTGATTTGTAATCGCCGGTACTTCAGAACAAAACAGAATAACATAACAGAATTTCATAGGTAAAAACCTATTATTAACATATTCTATATTTCCGAGATTTCTAGCACTTTACAGCACCCATAATTTTAATCTGGATATAGCCGTAGTTAAATATGACATGACATTGCTGAATGTATGTGGAGCAATGAATGAAAAAAAAATTGAAAGCGTGTTTATAGTGAATAGCGTCTGAATTATGTGAAATAAAAATTCCGATAGAAATGGAGAGAGGTAGGGAGATAAGTGTACATGAAATAATAAAAGCAATGAAAAGCATAAAACAGGTAAGACAGCCGGATATGATAGAGTATCTCTCGAAATGCTAAGGGCTGGAGAGGGTGTGGTTGTAGGCCTGCTGAACACCTTGTTTAATTTATGCTGGGAACTGAAACGGGTACCGGAAGACTGGTGCAAAGCCGTTATAGTCCCAATATATAAGGGAAAGGGGTCACAGCAGGACTGTAAAAACTACCGTGGTATCAGCTTGCTTAGCATTGTGGGTAAATTGTTTGCTAAGGTGTTAATTGAAATAGTTATGGAAGAAACTGATGGCAAAATTTGGAATGTGCAAGCTGGATTCAGAAAGGGGATGGGGTGTACGGATCAAGTCTTTTCCATGCGCATGATTGCGGAGAAATTTTTGGCCAAAAACCAGAAAGTTTTCTGTGCGTTCATGACTAGGGAAAGGCTTATGACAGAGTGGACAGGAACGTGTTATGGCAAACACTGACCTCATTTGGGCTGAGGGCTGGCTTGATACAGGCATTAATGTCTCTTTATAGGAACTCTAGTGCTTGTGTCAGGATCAACGGGGCCTACTCGCACTGCTTTGGCATTCAAAAAGGTGTTAGATAGGGTTGTGTA
Organism: Parnassius glacialis; assembly: GCA_033319125.1. Classification (NCBI taxonomy): domain Eukaryota; kingdom Metazoa; phylum Arthropoda; class Insecta; order Lepidoptera; family Papilionidae; genus Parnassius; species Parnassius glacialis. Next base: position 22,922,555 of record JAVANC010000023.1, on the reverse strand, counting down.
ACTTTCCCGTGGTTGTTGTTTGCAAACTTTGAAAGTTGAAGAATGTGGGTTGAGAATGGGTGAGTTCACCGTCAAATGCATTTTGTACGCCGATGATCAGGTCATATTTGCATCGTCGGCGGCCGAGTTGCAAATGATGGTTACTTTACTGAACTGGTCATTAAAATAAAGGGATATGAAAGTGAACGCAAGTAAGACGAAAATGATGGTTTTTGAAAGATAAGAAAGTAAAGCGTTATGTGAAATAAGAATAGAAGGGGAGTTGATTGAGCAAGTAGATGAGTTTGTATATTTAGTTTGTTTATTTAGCAGGGATGGTAGATATGATAAGGATATAGAGTGACGATTGAACGCAAGAAATAAAGTGAATGGGGCTCTACACTCTATTACGAAGAGTCAGAGTGTGTCAAATAAGGCACATATGGCAATTCATAATGCTTTGTTAATCCTTAGTCCTACTTTAATGTATGGTAGTAAAAGTTGGGTCTGGCAGAAGAAGCATGAGAGTAGAATAAATGCTGTAGAAATGCGGTCATTAAGGAGTACGCTCGGGCTGAATCTGAATGACAGGGTGAGAAATAGTGTGATAAGAGAAAAGTGTGGTTTGCAAGATAACGTTGTGACCAGGATTAAAAACGGAATGCTTCGGTGATTTGGTCACGTAGAAAGATTGAACGAGGAAAGAGTGACAAAGCAAATTTATGTTTCAGAAGTAAACGGCAGAGTCGAGAAGGGCCGCCCTTGACGAGGATTTATCGACCAAATCGGCGATACATTGAAAATGGGCCAGATTAGCAGTACCTTTAACCGACGAGTGTGTATGATATATAGTATAGATAAAATAATTGAAAAATATATAAGTAAACAAGAAATAACTTCTAAAGCCAACACTTAGTTTTAAATAAAATTCAATATTAACCATATTATATTCAATATATAACCAGCAGCATTAATGTACCACTCATTACTATTAGTTATAACTGTCATCACTAATCACTGCTTTTATTTCTGTTTATTTCAAGTTTTCTTATTTTCAACGGGACTATCGTTTTGACAGATACAAAGAACTAAACAGCGTTTCATGTTTTCCCGCACATTTGAAAATAAATTGTAATTTATATCCATTTACCTTAATTTCTCAATCGCATTTTTTATTCGATGGCGTAATTGTTCCACCGAATCCACCTTCTCTGCGTACACATCGTCTTCGATGCACCCCTAGAAAAATCCTAGTGGCGTGAGGTGTGGTGGTCTTGCTGGCCACCTACGAGGTCCATATCTACCAATCCATTTTGCACCAAACGTGCTATTTAGCCAATGCCTGGCTGTTGTTACAGAGTGTGATGGTACGACATCTAATTGGTACCACATTTATTAGAAACGAAGAATGTTTAGGTTGTTTGTGTATTCTGACACCGTATCATTTAGTGCCGTGTATTGACGGTTAAAAATATCCAATACCCATATCTTCCTCTGGGTGTCGTAAAGGCGATAAAGGGAAATAGGCAGAAGATGGGCAGCAGGATCTAAATTACAATAAAAAACTGCGGATATCAACCCGCTCGTCAAGCGTGGCAACTATGGCAAATACCCCCCATTGATGAGAGCAACAAAGAGACGGTCCCCAGTCCCCGGCGGCTTCGCTATTCCTGGCTATGGTGGCGACCATGGTAACGGCGAGGCAGAGGGTGCTAAACATCTCCGGTGGAGGTTCGGTTGCCACCTAATACGACTCGACCTGGCAACATACAACGCACGACCGTGAGGACTGACGAGAAGATCCTGGGGCTGAAAGAAGAGATAGAAAAGTTGCGCTGGAATATTATAGGACTTTCCAAGGTCCGAAAAGAGAGAAAGGACACGGTAATCCTCGAATCCGGCAACGATTCCTATCGCCAGGAGGGCGAACATTTGTCCGAAGGAGGTGTTGGATTTATCGTTGACAAGTCTTTCGTTAACAACGTTGTAAAGATTGAGAGTGTGTGGAAGAGGGTTGCGTACCTTATACTCAGAATCACCAAACGGTATTTGGTGAAGTTCATACAGGTTTACGCACCAACCTTGGCACATCCCGATGAGGAGGTGGAGAAAATGTATAAGGATATCTCTAGAGACATGCATTCCTCCAAAACCCACTATATGGTATTAATCGGGGACTGCAATGCAAAACTAGGCACAACAGAGAACGGTGAGCTGAAAGTTGGTAAATTTGAAATAGGGCAACGGAACCCAAGGGTTCCCACGCTTGCCGACGTCATGGAGAAAAAGGGGCTCTTTATGATGAACTCTTTTTTCCAGAAGCGGCCCCACAGGATGTGGACCTGGTCGAGCCCCGACGGTTCGCCAAAAAATAAGGTTGATTTCATTATGACGACCAGACGAAAACTGTTCAGTGATGTCTCGGTGATCGCGCAGGTGAAAACTGGTAGCGATCACTGAATGGTTAGAGGCACACTGAACCTAAATGGTAAGTTGGAGAGGTCTCTTCTAGTGAAGCCAACGCTCCGTCTTTCTCGTGCTCTATTCCAAACTCCCGAAACTTTTCAGCTCGAGTTGAGAAACCATTTTCAGTGCCTAAAAGACTGCAATGAAGTGGACAATATGAATGACAAGCTCGTAAAACCTGTCCATGCGGTCGGTGCTAAATTCTGCAAGACCACCGCAGAAGAACACACAAACTCTCCGATCACACTCTTAATCTCATGGCTGTTATACCGGAGATGAAGCTACATTCTTCAACAGAAATGACAGCATACAGGCAACTGAACAGACAGATTCCAAAATGCATGCGGCGGGACTTACGCAACTTCCATACAGCTTGTATTGAAGAAGCGATCGAGCGGAACAAAGGCTCAAAAGTCTTTGCCAGAGATCTTATTGCCAGAAAGAGCCAACTGTCAAAGCTGAAGACCGAGTGTGGCAGCATCGTTTTTGGGACATCTGAAATTTTGATTGAGATTGAGAGGTTCTATGGGCAGCTGTACACGTCATCGTTGGAGCCACACGCAAGTGTGAGTAACGATCCAAGAGCGAGTCTTATCCGACACTCGGAATAGTGGCGGATAAGACTCGCTCTTGGATCGTTGGAGTTATTCCGGACGTCAGTCTGACCGAGATTAGAATGGCTCTCCAGCACCTTGAAAACGGCAGGGCCCCAGGTGAAGATGGAATTACAGTAGAACTTTTGGATGCGGGTGGAAAACCGGTACTTGAAGTCCTTTAGATGCTCTTTAATTCCGTCCTCCATGGTAGCACTACTCCGGAGGCGTGGAGCAGAAGTGCGCTGGTCTTGTACTTCAAGAAAGGGACAATTCTCTCTTGAAGAACTACAGACCGATTTCCCTTCTGAGCCGCGTCTACGTGCTGTTTTCGAGAGTCATTACGAATCGTCTCGCACGCAGATTTGACGACTTACAGCTTCCTGAACCAGCCGGTTTCCGAAAAGGATTCAGAACCATGGACCACATACACACCCTTCGGCAAATTGTACCGAAGACAGAGGAGTATAATCTGCCATTTTGTCTTGCGTATGTAGACTGTGAGAAAGCCTTTGATACCGTCGAAATTTGGAAATCCGCCGTGCTGCAGTCCCTTCAGCGGTGCCAAGTTGACTGTCGGTATATCGAAGTGCTGAAGTGTTTGTACAGTAGGGCTACGATGGCTATCCGAGTACAGAACCAGAGTACGAAACTTATCCAACTGCAGAGAGGTGTAAGACAGGGTGAAGTTATATCCCCGAAACTCTTCACCGCTGCATCGGAAGACGTTTTCAAGCTTCTGGACTGGAAAGGATACGGTATCAACATCAATGGCGAGTACATCACTCACCTTCGATTTGCCGACGATATAGTCCTTATGTCAGAATCGCTGGAGGACCTTAGCATTATGCTCAATGACCTCAATAGTGTCTCCCAAAGGACAGGTCTTAAGATGAACATCGACAAAACAAAAATCATGTTTAACGTCCATGTCACACCTATGCCGGTAGTTGTTGGGAGCACTAAGCTCGAAGTTATTGACGAGTATGTTTACCTGGGACAAATTGTCTGACTAGGTAAGTCCAACTTCGACCGGGAGGTCAATCGACGGACTCAAGTCGGCTGGGCAGCGTTCGGGAAACTACGACACATCTTCTCGTTAGACATACCTCAAAACCTGAAAACAAAATTATACAACCAGTGCGTGTTGCCAGTGCTGACTTACAGATCTGAGACATGGTCCTTCACTGCTGGCCGTATAAGGAAGCTCAAGGTCGCCCAGCGAGCTATGGAGAGTGCTACGCTCGGGGTTTCTCTGCGTGATAAACTTAGAAATGGGGATATCCGCAGTAGAACCAGAGTAACCGCCATAGCTCTACGGATTAGTAAGCTGAAGTGGCAGTGGGCCGGCCATATAGCTCGAAGAACCGACAACCGATGGGGACGAAATGTTATCGAGTGGCAGCTCCGTACTTGTAGGTCAAGTGTTGGACGACCCCTTAATGATGGAGTGACGAACTGGTCAGACATGCAGGAAGTCGATGGATGCAGGTGGCTCAGGACCGTGCTTTGTGGCATTCCTTGGGGGAGGCTTATGTTCAGCAGTAGACTTATGAAAGGCGGTAATGTTGATGTTGATGATGATGATCATTTAGTAGTTTAAAAACTTTTCTCCTTTCAAAGCCCCATCAATGAATACGGGTTCGACGATATTGTCACCGTGAATAGCTGCCCGAACATTTACAAAAAATCTGAACTGATCGGCTGACTCCCGCCAAATGCGCGGATTTTGGTTTTTGGTGCCCAATGGTGCAGATTGTACTGGTTCCACAAGCCGTTTCTGGTAAACGTAGTCAGTCCAACAAATTTGGGAAAGATAGTCACTCTCCTCTCCAATTTTACTCAGTAACCACTGACAATAATTCACTATTATTAATTTATCACGCGATAGCAGAGTGTGTACTTTTGCAAACTTAAATGGGTGCCACTTTTCGCGCTTTGATATCCTATTGACGGTTCTGTAACGGACTTTAATAAGCCTAGCGCTCTGGCGGAGGCTAGTTTTGCGCTAAAGAGCTCCTACGATAGTGCAATGATGAGTAGGGCATTGTTAAAATGGCCATATCTCTCGCGATATACCCTTATCGCAAGGGCGGCATTTTGACGACATTCTCCGCAAATTAGAATTATGTCCGCATATTCAGCTGCTGTGTAGTTTGGATGTGTATTTGCCATTAGGATCACAAAATGACACAAGCACTAATAACACAAATAAAAATGTCCGTATCACAAGAGATGTAAATGTGCATGTTCAATGTGTGAATAGATTAGAAAACGAAAACTAAAGAAACCGTCTTTCACGCAGTACCATAATCTAATTAATATTCTAATTACACAAAAATTAATAAATAAAACAATAGGTAAGCGTCTTTTTCGCGGAAAAGTTCACAAAAACTTAAGTCGACGTAATTATGCGGACTACTGTGAAGAAGTGTGTCAAGGACACGGATTCAGCTAGCACTAAAACAGCAAAAATAGAATTCGATTTAGGTGCAGCAGGGTAGGAGGACGCGCGTCGCCTGTGCCGCCGTCAAAGGGTTGTCTCCTTTCTTCAATAGTATTGCTTATTCGTTTTAATTTCAATCATGTGATGTTATGATCCGTGAGTCTGTGACCTCTCTGACGACAAATGACCTCTGCGCTGCTAAGACGCTATTTTCTAAAATTTTAAATAAATCCGTAAATAATAACTTTTAATGGAAATATAATTTCTTCATGAAACGAAAATAGGATAACGTATAAGCGTGTTAAATTAAAGTCACCATTGTTGCTGCACGTTGTATATATAATTTTTTTGTACAGTTGTTTGTTTACTCTTAAACAGCTGAACCGATTTTGATGAAAATTTTTGGGTACCCTAGATGGTTTAGATTAACAATTAGAGACGGTAGGTGGCGTAGTTGAGATCCAGAAATCAACTGTGTGAAGCCGGGCAGATCTCTAGTATTGTTATAAATAATAAGTATTTATATATAATGCTCATACATTTACATTTGCTCGTTTCATCTGTCTGTGTGATAATTACCATCTACACTTTTGTCTTTGCCACTAAGTATATTATGCCACTGTTATGGAGTCACATTTTGTCGATATGTGTTTAATGTGAAACCATTTGGAATTAAGGTTCATTACACTTTTTAAACTAACAAAATCAAGACCTACAATAAAAACTTTATCATTGATTTGTAAGTAAATTTAAGTACGTTTTGTCAAAATGTGTATTTCACTTCGTCTAACTTTCTAACAGATCTAAAATATGATTTTAATTTGAACGTAAAGGTTCACTTCAATTAACTAAAAGAATTAGTTATTTTAATTCAGCTTTTACTTTTAAAATCTAATTTAAATTAAAGCGGCGCACTGGTGCAGGATTTGATATTCATTAGAACTCATTTAATTTTTTTAACCTATTATTATGTTATTTGATACAACTCTGTGCTACTAAAAATTGGGTTTATTTCACATCATTTTCTTTTTTCTTTTTAACTTTGAATGTCGGATTCCACTAGCTAGCTGTTCTAGTGTGGTAAATGTTTTGGGTAGCTATTGCAGTGTTACCATATAGTTGTGTCGTGTATTAAAATAGATATATGACTATACTGAAATGTGAAGGAATGTTGTAGCCACTAAGCCTAGTACCCTAGCCATAAAGTGATTATAATAGGCCAGGAAAAAAGTTTTTTCGTATTTTGTTTGTATAAAATTGAAGAAAAATCTCTTTGGTTGTACTGTTGTGTTATTTAACTGGTTTTAATATCAATACATAAACACAACACGAGGAAAAGAAAAATAAAAAGTAAAAAACACTTTCCCGCCAATTTCAATTTTCTGTCCGTCAAAATAAGTGTATCTAACGAAAAAAATTGATAAATTCTGAAATTTATTACAAAAAAGGGTAAAATGGGACTCTATTTAACTTTGACTAAAAAAATTGTGACATTTATGTACCTAATGCAGTGTCACTGAGAGTATCACAAATTTGGTTCAAGCGTTTTCTCATACCTTAATTCGCTGCACAAAATTCAGCTTTGAAATTTGTGTAATAGATAGTGGGAAATTAATGGCTTTTCGTAACATTTGCTTTGAATTGCAGGTGTCAGGCGTAAATTACAAATCAAGTTGTTTCTGAATTTAGCTTTCATGTTTAATAGTTCATGAATGTTTTATTTACACATAGATGTTATATATATATATATATATATATGTGTGTGTGTGTGTGTGTGTGTGTGTGTGTGTGTGTGTGTGTGTGTGTGTGTGTGTGTGTGTGTGTGTGTGTGGGATATTTCAAGAATTTGAGATGAAACATTCACTTTTATATTGCTTCTTTTATTATGAATCCCAAAAACACATTACATCTCCTTATATATTGACTACAATGACATTTTTTTTAACTGACATCTTACAACTTTATTTTTAGTTCAATAAACCTAGGACTTCAATATTCTACAACAAACAATAAACTGCTCATTGCTAAATTATCCCACATGGCCGTCCTGATTATTAATCTGACTGAATCTGAATCCACGGCTTCATGAGATCAGCAGCATCAGTGGTTGTATTAATCGGGCCTTCGCTGATACCAATCTCCTTTACAACGATCGTTCGAATTGCATTTAACAACTTCATAGGGTCCCATGTACTTAGGGATATAATTTAGTCCCTTGTGAGAACTATGTATTTTTTATGGCTACCAAATCTTCAATATTAACGGGTATTGCTGCCCTTCGCTGTTTATTATAGCTTTTTATGTTCTCTTCTTGTACTTTCTGTATAGATTCTTAGGCCTTCTTATACCTTCTGTATAGATTCTTAGGCTTTCTGAGTATTTCTCTTTTCTCGTTAAAATTCTGTGTGCTTTCTTCTTCTTTTAATTTCTGAATTTCATCATCTTCATCTCTCATTTTAGTGCCAAAAAGCAGTTTAAATGGTGTTATGTTTATACTTCTTTGGTATGTTCCATTCAAACATCGTTGTACTTTGGACACGAGGCGATACCATTTAGTCGGGTCATCAGCACTTAGTTTGTTCAACACGGCGATGATAACCTAATGGATGCGCTCAACTTGGCCGTTACCTCTGGGTTGTCCGGTGGTAAAGTTAAGTAAAGTAAAATATACTTAATTGTACACCAAGGAACATATTACAGTATTTATATATTTAATGGGACATTGGTACAACAGGCTGCCTTATCGCTAAAACAGCGATCTTTTTCAGGAAACCTTAGGTCAGAGGATACTTTTTTAAAAGACAGCGGGTGGGGTGTACAGAATATAATATAAAATGATAATTAGAAGAACATAAGTGATTAAAGAAAAAAAAATTAATGACAACAGGTAGTAACTGAAGAGGAAAGGTAATAAAGTTTTAATTTATTTTTAAATATAGGAAGAAATTTAGATTCTTTATTATGTAAGGGGAGAGAATTCCATAGTCGTATAGCGGTAACCGTAAAAGAATTAGAATAGAAAGAAGAGAAATGTCTAGGAGTACTTAGAAGGAGATTATTTTGAGATCGTAGAGGTAAAGAGTGTAAACTACTTAAATATATAAATCGGTCTTTCAAATATGAAGGAGTGGTCGGATTGAACAGAATGCAGTAAAGAAGATGAAGAATGTGAGTATTCCTGCGAAGGCGAATCAGTAACTACTTGAGCTTATGGCGGAATTCGGATATGTAGTCATACTTTTGTAACCCAAATATAAACCTTATGCAATAATTTTGAAGCCGCTCAAGTTTGTTAAGTTGCTTGACTGTTAGGTCAAGATAACAAGTGTACGCGTAGTCAAGAATCGGTAAAAGAAGAGACTGAGCCAGCGCAACTTTAGTAGGAATGGGAAGAACATTGCGTAATCTTCGAAGTGAATCAACTGCGGCAAACATTCTTCTACTTATTTCACTCACTTGCGGTCCCCAAGACAAAGTCTGATCGAACATAGTACCTAAATTCTTAGCCTCACACACTCACTTGTACTGTCACTTCACTGTATGGGATAATTGTCCCTTCGAATATGACTGGCGAGAGCAGCGACAAAGTTAACTGAGAGATTACTTTCGAACTCCCAATAATAATGGCTTGAGTTTTCAATGGATTAAATTTAAGCCCAAATGAATTACACCAATGAGAAATACGAATAAGATCTTCATAACTAATTGTATTGGGGAGATCCGCAATCTTACATTGAGAGTAGATTTGTAAATCGTCTGCATTTAGGTGGTAAAGAGAAGTTATGTGGGAACAGATCGAATTGATGAAAATAGAGAACAATAGAGGAGACAACACGCCACCTTGTGGGATGCCAGCTTTGACAGCAGACCAATCAGAAAACGTGTCTTGAATTTGTACAGGTTGCCGGCGCCCTTGCAAGTAACTATGGAACCAACCAATTACTTCAGGCGATATGTAAAGAGAACTTAGGACAGCGAGTAAAATATCAAAGTCTACAGTATTGAAGGCATTACAAAAGTCAAGCAATGTCAACACCGTAAGCTGTCGATTATTAATGCCCAGGCGAATATCATCAGTGATTCTAATCAAAGCTGTAGTCGTACTATGACCGGGACGGACACCAGATTGAAATGAATTCAAAAGGTTATGATTGGACAGGAATTTGCTCAGCTGTTGGTATATTAGGCGTTCGAGTACTTTAGAGCGAAATGAAAGGATGGATATAGGACAGTAATCCTTCTATATATATAATGGTATTTGTATAGTGCATTATATTTTCACTCTTACAATAATCCTGGAAGTCTCTTGAAGTAAAACAGCGTTTCAATCTGTAATAATTCTTTCAGGTGCCAAAGGTTTGTTGTAGTCTTAGTTTCTCTAAAGTATCTTCCGTAGTTAAAATCTTAACAGGGTAAATCCATGTAAATTTCGTATAAGCATCCACGACGATAAGGATGTATTTGTAACTCTTTTGAATCGAAGTCATTGGTCCTAGATGATCTACATGGTATGTCGATAGTGGGATATACCTTTGTCTATCGGGTGTAGGGTTTTTTTCTTTTTACCTATTTTGTGCGACATGAGAATGCATTTAATACAATTACTTATGACTTTTTTTTATTTTTCAGTTAAATTTTTAAAGAAAGGTTCTATATTAATCAATTCCTTTATTTTTAAGTTTCCAAAATGTCCTTTTTCGTGATTTTTCCTGATTATCTCATACTGCATTTTCTTAGGCACAACGATAAATTTTTTTCATCTTTTTCTTTATATAGTATTTCGTTCTGTATGATATAATCCTAGTAGTTTTCTGTTTCTAATTTTTTTTTAATCAGTCTCACATAGTCATATTCATTCTGTGCTTTCTTTAAACGAGCTGTAGTTTAAGTAAGTATCATACAGATAGGATATCTGCACAGTGCGCCGTCGTTTCTCATTCGTGTTCCTGGTCTGTATTCGATCTTGTAGTCGTATTCTTCTAGAAGCAAGACCCAACGAGCAAGTCTATGTGGTAATTCATTTATTGTAGTATCATAGTAAGAGCAGATAAATTTGTAACTATTTTAAATTTTATCCCAAGAAGGTCAACTCAGAACTTCTTTATGACAGCAACAAAAGCAAAAATTTCTAAGTTATAACTATGGTATTTTCTTTCAGCTGGAGTTGTTTTTTTACTCCTATAGTGTACGGGGTGAAACTGATTATCTTTAAGGCTTCTTTGTAAAAGAACAGCCCCATACCCGTCAGTACTTGCGTTACTGTGTAATTTTGTCTCTTAATATGGATTGAATATTCAGAGAACTGGTGAGTTACACAATATTTATTTCAATTCTATAAAAGCCTTTTCACGCTTTTCATCAAAATTGAATATGCTGTATTCAATCTTTTTTTAACAAATCCGTCATCGGTTTTGCGATCATACAATACTTTTTTTTAACTTTCTGAAATACCCTGTCAGTCCAAGGAATGACTGCACAGTTTTTATATCGTTTGGCTTCTGGAAATTCGCTACTGCTTTAATCTTTTCTGGAGATGCTCGTACTTCGTTGACATAAATAATGTATCTGAGATATTGGATTTCCTTCTTTAGAAAATTGCATTTCTTCCAATTAATGACCGAATTCTTCACCTTTTTTTTAAATACTTTCTCTAGCTTACTTATTCCTTCTTCTTCTGTTATCGAGGGTATGATTAAATTATCAAGGTATACTAGCAGTATCCCATCGATAATAAGATAGCGTTAATAAATCGAAACACGGATGGCGCTGTGTACAATTCAAAGGGCATTCTTTGAAATTCGTACTGGCCTTGGTTTGTTAGAGCCGTGGTAGCTCAGATAGTTAGCGCTTGCTGTAAGTTCATAGTTCGCGAGAAATCGAGGTTCATTTTCCTTACCCTTAAACCCTCTCAGAAATGAGAGGAGGCCTGTGCCCAGCAGTGGGACGTAAATAGGCTGCAACTTTACTTTATTTTTTTTATAAAGTATAAGGACCTTTATGTGTAAAATAGAACACAAAAAAATATGTTAGAATCTGTATTTATTTATATATTTTATCAGTCTTTCAAAAAATCATGAATAATATAGTCTAGATTACTCCAGGCATTGCTCTTTATCTGTACACGAAGTTTTATCACTGCCGGTTTAGCCATTACGTATATTAGCCCAGACAGACATTTTAAGAATGATTATTATTTATGACTGCAAATAACCTCCTGAGCTTAAAAGGAAACAGTTATTTTGATATTACAGATAGAAACTTCAAATATAAAATAAAATATTGTAATAGGAGTTTATAAGGAACTTGCTATCAAATTTTAATTTTTGTTAGATACTTCAAAGCCATGATAGCAACTTGTAACGTTGCGTTCTTTTTATTGTTATATTTTATCTGAACTTCTTGTATCGTAGTTTCTTAGACAATAACTATAATATATATTTATTGTCTAAGAAACTATGTTACAAGAAGCATAATTATACATTATAACTTCCATAAAACTTCGATATAGGCTTACCTACAGCATATTATAAGGATGTAATACAGATTAAAAACGGAGTATGTTATGAAATCTTAACGCAAACCGAGTAACACTAACATTTATAACTATTCAAGACACAGAATCCTGTTATGAACGTGAAAACTACCATTTTATACGATCCCTTTCTTATTAAAGCTTTCTTTTTCTTGTATAATAAAAGCAACAATCATACATAAATTGGGTCGTCTTGTGCAGAAATGACCCAATCCACAAATTGGCCAAAATATGATTCAGAGGCTCTTTTTACAAGCTTTTATTTAACTCGCAATGAACTATGTTTGTTCGGTTGGAATCTTGCAACTCAATTTTGAAGCAGATATCTTTAATTGATTAAGATGAAATTTTGTATACACGTTAAATTTGGATAACAATGCATGGTTAGCTATGTAACGTCATTCTAAATCCAACATGTCGGAACACCCAAGATGGCGGACTAGTTATTTTTAATGTACTTCTACAATATGGGTATCAAATGAAAGGGCTTGCATAGTGTAACTCGAAAAATATAGTGACGTCACTCTAAATGCAATATGGCGGACTTCGAAAGATGGCGGGCTAAGTTTTTTATACTTTCCTACATCAAGGGTGTCAAATGAGAGGGCTTGCTCAGTACAACTCAAAAAATAAAGTGATGTTACTCTAAATCCAATATGGCGGACTTCTTAAGATGACGGACTAAGTTTTTTATATTAATATGGGTATCAAATGAAAGGACTTGCTTAGAATACTAATGGGAGTTAAACAAAAATAAGATAGTGATCATAAGCTCGTTTGCTCCAATCCATCTGAAATATTAGTTTAGTGGGGTTTTTCAGTCCTCGATAATGATATTGAGGTCAAATTGTTAGAGTCTGTAGCATCGGTTGGTTAAATTTGACTTGTGTAATTTGGCAAGTAGGCATCAACGGCATTGGTTTGCAACCTGTCTAGGAGAAGTGTAACTCTAAAATCAAACCTGGAACTGTGTGTCGTAAGGCACAAGTAAGCCTCAAGCTAAAATATGTAGTGCATTTCTCCAAACACCCGAGTCAAGGTGAGGCCGTGCCGAAGACTGAGTGGCATCAGAGTGTAACGTGATGTCAGTCCGTCAGCAATGTTGGTGTACTGGGGTTTCTGGAGTTCTTAAGTATGATATTGAGGTCGAGTAGCTCGAGTCTAGCATTGGTTGCTAAACTTTGACTGTCCAAAGGTCTGGTGAATGGTGCAATTGGACATATTACAGAAATCATATGGCCCTGCTTCCAGAGAGCACAAATGTATGATACTGATATAACATCCGTCCGTATAGTCTTCGGTAAAAACGGTGTCCATCTCATTAAACCCACTACTGTACAATTTCTAGCAAAAATTAGTCACGGCACTGCAGAACGAAGAATGCTATCAATTATATTATGTTGGACTTGCACAGTAGACAAAATGTATTACTACTGACACAGTATTACTGTCGACCATGCCGTTGTATACTTAGGTTCGAAGCTATTCGCTGCTGGTCAAGCATACGTGGCCTTAACGAGAGTAAAATTATTAGAAGGTCTCCTTATTGAAGAGCTAGACTGTACGAAATTAACCGACAAACGACCTTGTAACAATAATGCGTTAAATAAGATGATGAGACTAATAAACCTGTGCAGCGATAACTTAAAAGTAAAAAATAAATTAAAAGTAAAAAAAAAACTTTTTTATAAAACAATTTTTTATATAAATTCGCTAATAAGAATAAAATAAACATTTCCTTTAAAACTTTTACTATCAACTTATAACGTCGTTACTTGCTTTAAAAGCTTGTCATTTGTCGTCTCTGCTTTAAAAAAAGTTTTTTTATTCTAATTTATTTCAGTTTATTTCAAAATGTTATAGACTTCTCAATAATAACAAGTAATCCTAAAATCTACATTGACTTTCTTTTTAAATACACATGACAAAATATAATATGACTTCAGCCATAAGAATAATGCATTTATCTTTCAAATGTGAACGACTTTTTTTGAAGGTTGGATTATTTCTGCAAAAATTATCAAAATTCTACATAAAAAATAAGATTGGCAAACTAGCACATAGCCTACCTGATGGTAAGTGGATGCTATGACTCACAGACATCTACATTATATCGTCGACTAAGAATAAAATGCATACGCCTTTTCGTCTCTAAATACTGAGGTAAATGTTTCATTATCAGTTAAATAGGTCTCCAGTTCTCTTCACTCACCGTACGAAACACATCGTTATTCTGCTGTTTCACGCTGATATTCTGTAAGGGTTTTTAGTTATGTTATATTTCTAAGACAGGATGTTTTTTCTGTAACCACTGAAATATGCACCGCTACTCTCTAATCTTAGACTTCCTGTCAATATTCTTGACTACAGGATGATAACAGACAGTCTCTCTTTTAAGATACCATTAAAAATATTCAAAGGGATCCTAATTTCATATTCTCTGAAAAATTTTAATAATGTTTTCTTTGCTTTAACATAAATTATACAACTTACAAAGGTGATCAAAATTAATTTGTATAATCATGATTCAAGTTAGTTTTAAGGACGACGACTAATTTTACGCGTATATCGTTATCGTATTCGTATCGTTATCGACTATAATTATATGGAAATATGAACAGCGCATTTAGAAGACGTAACTGGACTGTTGAGTCCTACATGGTCTCTACATAGCAATACGAATGTAATACGATAGTAACCTCGATTTTGGGCTAAGCTACTAGCCAGTACCATAACTTGTAAATTTTTGTTAAGTTCTCTTATCAATATTACATACAGCATGTCCACTAGTTTGTTTCGCAGCGGTAACTTTTACTTATAACACCACTTTCTCTTTAAATATGGTCAAAGGGGCAATGACTTCCATATTATATGCCATACTTAAGTTTACTATGTTATGCTAAGTTCCACATTTTAACGCCATTTTCTGTTTTTTCCTATTGTATAGAACATACTTAGGACCCCTATAGGTCTATAATTTTAATTTCTATTCATTAGTGAATTAACTTTTGAATACCTGCGAAGTTCCTTTCACCGGTTGTTCACCGATATAAAGAACACCATTCCAAATAAAAGAAAGTTTAGAAAAAAATTACATTTTAACAAACAAAATTGGTATTTCTTGTATAATAGTTTTCATTACATCTCATTTCATAGGTAGCGCTCTACAAGATGTCTTCACCTTTCCAATGCGAGCTGCTTGCGGGCATATCAAAATTTTATATGGTGCAAATAATATTACAGTGCAGATACTTAGATAACTGACATAGAGAAACTATTTTTGCAATACTTGTAAACCTGATGAAATATAGGTTACGATCTCATATTATAGTGCTCATAGTACTTGGCTAGTAAGTTGCTGCTTGTTGCTTGTGCCAACATTTGTGCCAATAAAAATATTGTTGGTTTTCGGTTCCAGTAGTTCGAATGTCTCCCTATCGTTGACGTTGTATCTTAGGCTGCTACCGAACAAAGAAAACTTTTATACTTTTTACGTATAACTATCATGTCGACGATACTGACATCGACCGGTTAAGAAGAAGATAAATGGCGTATTTATAGCAATGTATTAATAATTATAAATTTTACCGACCACAGCGTCTTGCAAAATAAGTATGACGTAAAATACAATACATTTATATAGGTAGGTAGACAGGCGCTTGTTTCCTAAAATATAAGACAGACCTATGTATATCTCGAAATTTATCAATATATATATATATATATATATATATATATATATATTATAGGATAAGGGTGACAAACGAGCACACAGTCCACCTGATGGTAAGTGGTTGCTGTGGCCCATAGACATCTACATATATCCTCGATCAAGAATCTAAATGCAGATCGCTGTCAGCCCCGAGGACTAAGATGGAATGCCTCATTTCCAGTAAAAAGGGTCTCCGGTTCTCTACACTCACCAAACGAAACACAGCAGCGTTAAGCTGCTATTTTACGCTGGTATTCTGTGAGGTCGTGGTCCTTCCCCGGTCGAGCCGACCAATTCGTGCTACAACCATAATTTAGCTACAGCATTGCTCTACCACGTACATAATAGCAATACACATATATATATATTGATTGTTACGGCCTACAGCTGCCCCAGCAAAGGTCAAATCTTCCGGGGCCCATGAGCAGAAGACTCCACGAGCAGCCGCAGGTCGGGCCCAAAATGGCCACATGGAAGAATGTCCTATCATACTAAGCTATATGGGAGAATGCTAGAAACATATAGTACGTACCAGTATCAGAAGCTAATTTCGCACCAAGGCTCGGTCAGGCCGTAAGTGGGTGTAAGGTTAATGTCAAGTAGTGTTTAGTGATGTGTAAATGTCTGAGACCTGGACCAGCTTAGGTGACCAGCAGCGGCCGAGTTCCAGGCTGCCCCACAATGCTGCATCGCTCCAGCAGGCTTCACCGCTGGACCATTTCTTTCTTCATTGTCACTATTTCAGTCTATTAGCTTCATTGTACATTTAACTAACTTGAACTCGCCTAATTCCACATTCATCGTAGAATCGAACACGTGATACCCGACACAGTAAGGACAGTAGTTTAAAATTCACTTATCACAAAATTATAAATAAAGAACTAACGCTATCTCTTAATGAGTCATACGGTTCAGCGTAAAACACAGCTAAGTTCTTTCATTCGACACCAAAACACCACGCGGCGAAAAGAATTCAAAATACGCTTCGTTTACACGTAAACTAACAAACCAACCAACCACAAAAAAGGGCACTTATGCGACGGCACAATTATAATTATTTCCAAACAACCAACCGGGAGACGCTCTCGACCAAGGAATGCGCGGTTCGAATCCTAGACCGTATATCTACACGACGCGCGCGTGCACTATTCCGCATCACCCGAACAAGTTAAATATTGCAAAATTCACATATCCACGTAGCGAAGTAACACGCCTAAATCTAGTTATCTGGACCCTACACGGTCGCGTGAACTTCGGCCGCGATAATCGAGATACGCGGGTTCCCCGCATAGCGGCCAGCGAGCTACTCTACTCTTCCCTAACGCATCGAGCCACTGCAAGGCGCACACGGCCTCCCTACCTCGGCGTTTACCTCACCTACATACCATCGGGTGAGGCACCAGCTCGAACGCAATTGTATGGCGTTAAAATGAACAAATTTGCGCATAAACAAACCCCCGTTCCGGACATAAGGACTTATGTCCACGAGCAAACCGACAAGCGGGACAGGGTCGCGACGGCGCGTTGCAAGACCGAATCTACACCAAAACTAGGCCACCTTAGGCACCCCATCAGATCTTGCAACCCTAGCCACCGCCAGAAAAAGGACAGCCCCAACGTGGGCAAGCCTGAGGCTCAACCTCCACCGGATGCTCCTCCTGGGCATCGCAGCATCTTAACAAGTTCTGTACTAGACAGAAGTCCGACGACCTCTTTCAAACACCTATGATTCGTTCCGCAATCCGACCGGATCAGGTCTGCAAACAGCGACGCGACACGAAGCGGCCCTGTGTGGCCTCCTAAGCTTCAGTGCAGAGAGCACCCACAAATTCCACATGAACGTCGTCTGTGGAGAGCCAAACGAAACGCACAGATAGTCCTTAGTATGAATTTTCAAACAAGTAGGCATAACCAAGCCGAAAAGGCTATGCTCGGAGTTTTTCTGCGTGATAAACTCAGAAATGAGGATATCCGCAGCAGAACAAGAGTGACCGACATAGCCCAACGGATTAGTAAGCTGAAGTGGCAATGGGACAACCGATGGGGAAAGGTTCTCGAGTGGCAGCCTCGTACCGCCAGGCGAAGTGTTGGTCGTCCCCCTACTAGACTGTAATAAATGAATAAAATGAAAATGCATTTTATTAATTAAATGAAACTTATTTTTACGGATTTTATCGCGTTTAATTTACTTTTTAATTCCCGATGTTTCGGATGCTTTACAGCACCCAAGGTCACGGGGAGGACTGATGTGTTTGACATCCCGATGCCATAGTTAGCCCGGCACCTTCAGTTTTTGAATATTAAAAAATTATTAAAAACTAATATTCAAATACTGTACTATAATCTTTATTGAATAAAAAGGATTCTCTTCTATATTATTCTAATACTCCCTAATAACAAACTTATTCGTACAAAGAAAGGCAGATGTTATTAGAAAAGACTGGAAATGTAAATATTAATCGTTGAATTCCTTTTCTTTAAATAATTTTACATCGAGTTGTACAAAATAACGATTAATCACAAAAAACTTTCAAATTGTAATATTATTTTTCATATTTTTACTTTTTTTGTACAAGGTGGGGCACGATCTGGCATTCTCTTTTATTAATAAGTTAACATGTATTTTGACATTAATATTAAATTGTTTTTCATTACGATTTATTGTTCATGTTTATTGATTTATAATGTATTGATCAAACAAATTATCATGTTTTTAAATTCTTATAATGTTAATAATGTTGTAGGCCTAGACAGGTTGTGGTGAAACATTTGTTGGGAACATTATGTAAAATCACTTAAACCCACAACTTGTATAATAAATGACTTCCTATTCCATTCTGCTTATGACTACTAGGTTACTCAGGTTTGCAACACGTTTATTAGCTTTAATTTTGCATTTTTAAAGCCGGCAGTTTGACGTGCGCCCTTTTTGTTACGACAGTTATTGAGGTTGTATATACTACCGAACAGTGAATTTGCCAGGGGCAATTTCTATTAAAATATTAGAAAGTGGCTAGCTCGTTTTTTATTACCTCTTTATTTTTCTTGAATAATTTATTATATATTAGCATAGAGAGGTTATCTTGCTACTAAAAGCCTTAAAACTATCTTAAAAAATAAAATATTTATATTGAAATATAAATACCTACTAAACTCGTCAAAAGAACAACCACGTTTCAAATTGCAACAAATCAATTAGTGACAGTAAGAACTTAAAACGTAAATAACTTAAAACATAGTTCGGTCAAGATATCTTACTATTGAACTAGTATAGCGATATGTACTTTTAAACTATATATTAGTCGTTAGTTCACTGACGTAGCTTATTTTTTAGGGTTCCGTACCTCAAAAGGAAAAAGACGGATCACTTTGTTGTCCGACTATTCGTCTGTAAAGACTATTTTTCTCAGAATCAGGTTGAAATCAACATCCAATACTTCATTCTGTGGTCTCTTAAATGTAAAAGAAATTTAAGATTCTAAGTCAACGCAATCAATAGGTTGATATCAAAATTTAAATCGTACTTTCTTTGAGCTAGACTCAAGAAATTTGGCGAAAAACAAGATCTCACTGCCCAAGAAAAAACATGCGAAATCCGTTAACTTGCACTTATATGATATAGAAAAAATTATTTGCGATTACAAACTTACATTTGCAATTTACAAAGTTAATTTTGTCTCAGTATAAAAAATTACCTGTATCAAATATACATGTAAGATCGAGATAATACGTGGTAGGACCATGCTGCAGCTATATTAGTATAGTTGTAGCAGGAATGGGTCGGCTCGACCGGGGAAGGACCATGCTCTAACATAATACCAGTGTTAAATAGCAGCTTAAGGCAGCTGTGTTTTCTACGGTGAGTGTAGAGGACCGGAGACCCTTTTTGCTGGAGAAGAATTTCGCTCATTTAATAATTTTAGTAAAAGTAACTAATTACATATCTAACAGCTCACACTGTTAAAGGGACTTAAATGAATGAATTTAAACAAATAATATATTTCTAGTTAACTGTTGAAATCTCTCTGATTATTACCTTTTTTTATAGAATAGGTTGACAAACGAGCACACAGTCCACCTGATGGTAAGTGATTGCTGTGGCCCATAGACATCTACATCTATCCTTGTTTGCGAATCAAAATACAGATGCGTTGTCACTCGTAAGAACTAAGATGGAATGCTTCTTGTTCAGTAAATAGAGTCTCCGGTTCTCTATACTCACCATACGAAACACAGTAGTGTTAAGCTGCTATTTTACGCTGGTATTCAGTGAGAGCATGGTCCTTCCCTGTTTGAGCCGACCCATTCATGCTACAACTCTACCACATATAAAATACCTATAAAATACCACGTTTTTAATAGTGGTAGAGCCACGCGGCAGCTTTTGCTCTCGCACGGATGGGCCGGCTCGAATCGGGGTGGTACCACGACCTCACAGAATACCAGCATGAAGTAGAGGTTTACCTCTGCGTTTCGCTTGGTGAGTGCAGGTGGCCGGAGGCCCTATTCACTAGAAATGAGGCATTTCATCTTAGTCCGCACGGGTGACAACGAATCTGCATTTAGATTCGCAAACGAGGATAGATGTAGATGTCTATGGGCCGCAGCAACCACTTACCATCAGGTGGACTGTGTGCTCGTTTGGCACCCTTATCCTATAAAAAAAACCTTTGTCAATCTGAATATAATATTTGTAATGAATTGACATTAAAATTAAAAATAAAATTAAAATTAAAATAAAACTAAAATTAATATTAAAATTAAAACTAAATTTAAAATTAAAATACGACTAAGTCGTGGCGTGTCTAACTTTCCTATGTATCCTATACATGGATGTTATTAGTTATATTTGATTTGGTTTAGTTTTGTTACAAAAAGTACCGAAAAACAGCATAATTTTGCCCAGTTTGCAAACGCGCCCTTAAACCTAACGTCGCTTTGTAGTGCGTAGAAAATTGATTTCAAATATGGTTCACTACGTTCCTACCTTATGTCACGACTCCACGACTCATTTCGCACGATTTCTCTTAGGAAATGTAGTTTATTTCCAAAACAGTAAAATACACTCGCATGCTGAGAAAAGGAAAAACTTTACAAAAAAAATACTTATGAGGTTGCTAACCCTTCATTACCTTATACTTACATATATCTAATTTACCATTCCTCTCCAAAGCACTGGAATATATTGTTCACAATCAATTTTCTTCTTATCTTAACTCCAACATTATTTTAAATACATTTCAATCTGGATTCCGACCCGCTCACATAACAACAACTGCTCTTCTTCAGGTAATTGATGATATCCTTCAAGCCATAAATCAAAAACGACTTGATCTATGCTTGTTTTATTAGATTTTAGCAGTGTCTTCAATTCTGTTGACTTTGATATTCTACTTAAATTTCTTCAGGCTATCAATGTTTCATCTTCGACCATTATTTGGCTTGATTCCTATCTTCAGGAAGGCTCACAATATTTCCGCTTCAATGACATTTATTCCAACTGGTGTAATCTCATTGCAGGTGTACCCCATGGTACCGTCTTGTCTCCTTTACTTTCACCGTTTTTATTAATTCTATTACGAAAATGAAATCCTTCAACTTCCATTTTTATGCAGACGATTTGCAGATTTACCGTCACTATAAGGCATTTGAGGCTAAATCGGCAACAGATGCACTGAATGACGATTTGTATAGAATTATTCGTTAGTTCCCATAGTTTAGCTACAAATTCATGTAAGTCTCAAGCGTTAATAGTAAGTAGCAGAATATATTAGTAGTATTATTAATAAATGCACCCTGCCAGATGTGATGCTCAATGGCATATCAATTGCTTATTCGGAATCTGCGAAGAACTTGGGTCTAATTATTAAAAATAGGTTATTATGGAGTGCTCATTTAACGGACTTATGCAGAAAAGTTCATTATGCTTTTCACTCGTTAAAACGAATTCAATTTTTTTTTTAAACTTAATTAACAAAAATCTTTCTTGTTCAAACTCTCATCTTAAATTACGCTAATGTCTGTGTTTGGACTCAAGAAGTTTGAACACGTCTCAAATACAGAAAGCAGGTCAAGTGGCTCTCGATCCGATTTCACAGAAACACTGGTATCCTTTGTCTTCTTTTTAACATCTTACACAGTCCAAATTTCCCTTCTTACCTACGTAATCAATTTACCTAACATAAACTCCCAAATACAGTTTGTAGGTCTCACCTTAAAACCCTACTTATATACTTTCCTTCAGCACTTTGATATTTCGACAATCAATGTAGCTAGGCTGAAGAGACTGTAGCACCGCCAAAGTTTCGATGGAATCAAAGGCTTTCTCATAATCCATATACGCAAGCCAAAGTGGCAGATTGTACTCTTCTGTCTTCTGTACAATTTGCCGGAGGGTGTGTATGTGGTCAATGGTACTAAAACCTTTTCGGGAACCAGCTTGTTCGAGAGTATACATGCAGTAAAACTCTGGAATTCTCCCCCCCCCCCCCTCCATTCGAGAAATCAAAATAGCGACAAGTAAGTTTCAAATCTAGTTTACATATACATATATGTGTAAATTTATTTTATTATTTATTAATAATATAATAACAAAGTGCACACCTTATTATCTTTTATTTGTTACATATCTTTGTAGCTGGTCTACTGGAAGAACGGAACGGAACTAAGGAACATTACGAGATAAGTAGCGCCCTTGAACAAACTCTTCCTTATGCTGTGTCTTTTTCGTTGTTTGTGTGTACATAAATTGTTAAATAATAATATTAACCATAAAAAATAAACCATAAAAAGTAAAAATTTAAAATCGTGTATAAAAAGTAAAAAAAAACCTAAGTTTAATTTAATAATATTCCCAAAGCACGTAAAAGTAATCTGCTAAGACGAGTAAGTATAACCTGCACATATTATACATATTTTCAATGTACTAATACATTTTATTACCAGTGTATAAGAACTTTTTTTAATTTTTTTTGTTGAAATTATTTTTATACCAAAAAAATTTTATTATACTTTCACAAAATTGGGTGCCACCTTATGGCGCATGCCCAACCGTGTTGCAATGCAACATACGCTTGCCGCTGTAGGGTCTTACCTAGTATTCAGCGTGGTCAATGTCTGTACATCATTAGATCTGAACATCACAAGAAAGAAGAAACAAAGATTGAAGGGTTCATTAGTATTGCAACTTACATTCTGTAAATTTGAAAAAAAAATGGAATACGATTCGTATTAAACTAAACCAACACAGCTTGCTAAGTCGTTACAATCAATAGGTCGCAACAAACCCGGAGATTGGCAGCATCGTCTACTTAATTACAACTAAAAATGAAAAGCTGCGGTTGCAAACCCACCTGCTAAGCTACGCAAATATGGCAAATATCAAAGGCAACGACAACATTCGAAAGCAATCTATGAGGGAGATATATGTTCATTTATTTGTTATGATATAAAAGTAAAAATAAAGTTACAGCCTTTATACGTCCCACGGCTGGGCACAGGCCTCCTCTCATGTCTGAGAGGGTTTTAGGGCAAGGAAGTGTCCGCCGCGCTGCCCCAATGCGTGTTGGCGAACTTCACATGTTTTAGAAAATATTTCTTTTCCTTTTCTTAGACATGCAGGTTTCCTCACGATGTTTTCCTTCACCGCCGAGCTCGTGGTAAATTAGCACTTAAAATTGCAATTAACAATTTCATTGGTGCTGGCGGGGATCGAACCTAGGTTACTCGCGTATTGTGAAATTTACCGCGAGTGCTAACCATATGAGCTACCACGGCGCTTGTTATGCTATATTCAGTTATAATTCATGATTATGCCATAGTTGCCCTGCTTGGCAGGTGAGTTGGAAACATAACTTTTTATTATTTTGAGTTGTTATCAGGAAGATGCTGTCGCCCATCTGTTTAAGTTTCTCTCTGTTACCTTTTGAAGACACCCACGAGACCTTATGGTATCGTGTAGTGGATCATATAATATGAGATCACTGATGTAAGGTCCATCTTCTTTCATAAGTGAAACTTGTGGAGCAATCGGATTAAAACCGCGATGCTCGCCTCCTGTGAAATTTACGTTAAGTGCTTACACCCTGCATCATCATGGCTCTAAACCCCCTCAGACACGAGAGAATGCCTGTGACCAACTATTGTATATATTGGACTAAACATCACTTTTTATGTATGTGAGTCTTTTTTTACTTTACTTTTAATAAAATGTTACCCCCACACTAGGTTTTTTTCCTGTATCGTGGAGGCAGTTTACAAACACAAATTGCACAAGGACAAACATCCAGACCCGGAACAATTATTTGCAGGCCATACAAATACTTGTTCCGTGCGGGATTCAAACCCGCGCCCCCCAGCGTAAGCAACTGATTGCTAAGCCACTGCGCCACGGAGCCGTCTGTTTCTTTGTTAGTTCTTCTAGCTTAAACGGCTTGATTATTACTAACGAGGGAGGTATTTTTTTTTGTCACAGCAGCACCACAACCTCCATTTTGTATATAATATTTGACTTAAGCGATTATCGTCAAATCAACGATAAATCAATGCAGATGGGTAGTTTTATTTTAGTTCATATATTTTATTTTAATTTATATGCATGATACGCCCATATTTGACTCTTGATATATCACTAGATGCAAGCGAGACATAGATACTCCTATTCTGCAATCACACTTATCATTGCATTATAGCAGTAGTGTGATATGGTGTGTTCAGATTACATCATCATTTGCGAGTTTTTACAAATTAGCATAGTGGCACCTACTTGTATTTAATATCTAAGATATATTACTTATATTGATAAAATATGTTAAGGAAATAATTCAAATAGAAACCCAGCTACCCCTTAAATCAGAAGGATGTGGTTGAAATACATAGCTAATCGTCAAAGATGTGAGACGTCTGGTACTGCAGTGATTAATCCGCCAGCCAAGCGTGGCATTTATGGAAAACCCTTAAAGCTCAAGTCGAGTTCACGACTTTTAAAGACACTAGTATACTGAAATAGTTTTCATTTAAGATTTTTTTATTAATTAACAAACTTTCTATACACAACGAATAGATATTCTCTCCCTAAATTTAAATTAAACAATAATTGTATAAATTTTAAAATTATATTGTTCTGTGGCACATAGTTAAATAGTAGTAATTTAAAATATGAAATAAAAATTCGTTTAATAAAAGGGATTTTATTAAAAGAAACATCAAGGCATACATATATTTAACACGGCGTAAAAAAGAACTTATTAGAATTATCACTGGCATTACAAATCACCATATGGGACATCCGCGGCCTGAGACAAGTACGAAGGAGAAAATATTATCGCATCCAGACTTCATATGCTCTCACATAGGGGAATTCCCACGAAAATATGGTGTGGGTTTATTAGTCAAAAATATCTAGCAAAGCACATAAATGTATTTATGGTGTATCAGAGCGCAAATCATTGTTGAATTTAAAACTACCAGATTAAAAAGGCCTATTGACTAGAACAAGCAGAGATCGAAATAATTAGCCAGTTTTACCAGGATTTGAAGAAAGCTTTACATACACATGCTCACAAAAATATCATCGTGATGGGTGACTTTAATGGTCAAATGAAATAAATACATACAGTACAAAACCTAGAAGCAGGAATGGAAAAAGGCTCATGGATTTTGTAATGGAAAAGAACCTTACCATATTAAATACCATATTTCAGAAAAATAAAAACAGAACGTGGATATGGTTCTCACTCGATGGTAAGTCAAAAAATCAAAATGACCAACAAACTTAATTGCTTCTCAAACATGAATATCATCAACAATATAAATTTTAACACCACCGTATGGTCAGAGCTGAAATTCATCCCTAAAGTTATCCTTACCTAGGAACCCTAGACCAAAAATAAACCTAGAGAACATAAAAACTAAAAAATATCTATAAAAAGAAATAGCTAATTCATTAAACTCAAAACTGAAGGAACACAAAATAGAAACAAAATATGCCAACATACAGGAAAACACATTTGGTTAGAATATACAATCACAAATACCAGTAAAGATCATAGCGCCAAAAAAGAAAATTCAAACAATTGGATGACGAAAAAGGCTACCGACCTACTCGACCAAAGAGCAGCTCTAATAAATGCGAAAATTACAGACGAAAATAAAAAGAATATAGCAGAA
The DNA here is from genome assembly GCA_033319125.1 of Parnassius glacialis. Classification (NCBI taxonomy): domain Eukaryota; kingdom Metazoa; phylum Arthropoda; class Insecta; order Lepidoptera; family Papilionidae; genus Parnassius; species Parnassius glacialis. Next base: position 22,896,660 of record JAVANC010000023.1, on the reverse strand, counting down.
ATAAGCAAAGAAATAAAAGAAAACACAAGGAAAGACAGGAGACAACGGCGGATGGAAACAATAGAGAGACATATTAGATATACAGGAGGAATGAATAAGACGTACAAATAATTAATTAATAAAAAATAATAGATTGAAAAGATCAAAAACATCAACGGGACCAAGAAGATTAGTAGACAGGAAATACTTAAGATCGCTACAGATTACTATACTGAACTATATAAAAACAACACAAACAAAAGAGAAATAGACTTACCAGAAAACGAAACTGTACCTTACATCAGGAGAAACTACCTGCACGAGAAACGACAAAAGGTATTGATACCCCGAAAATCTATAAAGCTCCAGGACCAGACGCCATAAGCAATAAAATACTAAAACAAACGAAAGCAGAATGATACCTATACTAACAGAAATTTTCAACAACGTGATAACACAGAAATCATCCCAAAATAATGCACTGAATCCAACATAATCCTCTTGTTCAAGAAAGGGAATCATTTTGATATTGGAAACTACTGACACGTTAGTCTAATATCTAATATTTATAAGACTTTTGCAAAGATTGTTTTCAAAATAAAAGAAAGAAAATTAGATAAACAACAACCAGTAGAATAGGCAGGATTCCGCAAGGACTTCTCGGTACTAGACCACATCCATACTGTAAGGCAAATAATAGAAAAATACGCTGAATACTAGCTTACATATTACAAAGCCTTTATTGACAATAGAAAATTGTACGATCCTCTGATGCACCCAAAACTCTGGGAAACCTTTAAGGAACAGGGCATAGAACACAAATATATAAGGATTATAAAAAACATTTATAGACACAGTTCGGCATGTATCCAACTAGAAAAGAAGGCAAAGATTTTTCAAATAAAAGAAGGCGTTAGACAGGGGGACACTCTTTCTGGCTGTACTAAAAATGATCTTCAGGAACCTTGAATGGAGAAACATAGCCATAACAATTAAAGACCGCACGCAAAAGCACTTACGATTCGCGAATGATATTGTATTATTTGCAAAAACACCAGATGTTCTAAGCAAGATGATTAATAACCTAGCAACAGAATGTGCAAAGGCCGGATCGAAGTTAAGCCAATAAGGAGAAAACAAAAATCATGACCAATGGCAATAAAGATTCTGTAACAGTGGCACAGACTCAAAGAAAAGAGTATAGTAGAGATCAAAATAATGGACAAAATGAAAATAAGCAATATCAGCATCATAAACAAAAGGTCTAGGATATATCTTTGAAAATAATAAGATAAAAGTGGAAATGGACAGGTAACATGATCAGAGGAAAAGACAAATGTAGTAAAATAATAACACAATTGTACCCAAGGGATGGGAAAAGAAGGAAAGGCAGACCACAAATAAAGCAGGATAACGACATTATATAGCCCATAGAAAGGCCAGAATAGAGAAGATTGGAGGAGGCCTTTGCCACCTGGCAAACAGACACACAAAAGTGGAACATTAGAAAAATATATGAATAACAAAGAAATACTGTTTTATCTGAATAAAGTCTTATTATTTTTTAGGGGTATCTATATAGTTTTCTCATCTGGTTGGGCTGTATAAATATATAATTGTAAATGAAAATGATAAACATACATAAATATCAACAAAATAAAATAAATACATAAAAAATACATAAATAAATAAAAACCCAACCAGATGGAAGCCCTCGGCAGGGGAGACCAAACGGCCGAGGGTTAGGGGGAAAGGGAAAGAAACCGGCGGAAGATGCGGGCGGTATCGAGGAGCACCGCCTTCTGCATTTGAGCTTGGAGCGGTCCGTCACGGAGTCCCAGTCGCCTCAGATGACCCGAGAGGCTGACTGGGATTAACCCGTTCGCAGAGACGACTACAGGTATAGTTTCGGCCGGCAATCCACCCCACATGTCGGTCACCTCGTGAGCCAGGTCCAGATATTTAGTCAGTTTATCTGTTTCGGCTTTCACGAGTTTCTCGTCATAAGGAATGGTAATGTCGACCAAAAATATCCTTGACTGTGCCCGGTCCATCAGCACAATATCAGGCTTATTCGCAAGAATAGTCCTGTCTGTGATGATGGCCCGGTCCCAGTAGAGCCTGGCGCGGTCATTTTCGAGCACGGCTTCCGGCAAGTACTTATAATACGGCAGTTTCCGATCCACGAGACCGTATTTCAGAGCGAGCTCCTGGTGTAGAATCCTGGCTACTAAGTTGTGCCTGTGCAAATACTCAGAGTTAGAAAGCGCCGAACAACCGGAGATGACATGCCAAAGTGACTCACCGGGATGGCTACAAGCTCGACAGATGTCAACGGTGCCATCCTTTAGGATGTATCTCCGATAATTGTTGGTCTTTATAACCTGATCCTGTATCGCACAGACAAAACCCTCGGTTTCCCCAAAGAGGTCACCGAAACGTAGCCAGTGGAGGGAGGAGACTGTGTCTACGAAAGGCTCATGTAGAGCCTTGTAGAACCTCCCGTGGAGCTCTTTCTCCTTCCATACGGTCTCCCGGTCGAAAATGCTCTGTACTGCCGGGTCTTGCCATTGCTCGTTGGCTAAGGATAGAGGGGTAAGTCCTTTATCACAACAAATAACGTCCCTATAGTATGGATCATCCGCTCTCGTCAGAAAGTAATTACGGAGGCTGCACACTTCGCGATTATGCATGGTAAGCGCGCTTAAAAAGCCGCGTCCACCATGCTTCCGCGGCAAGTACAGCCTCATTACTGACGATCTCGGATGATGCACCCTGTGGGACGTCATTATAGTGCGGACTTTTCTGTCCAGAGCGTTCAGTTCGGTCTGAGTCCACCTGAGCATGCCAAAGGTATACATGAGAACAGGCATGACCCAACCGTTATATGCGTGCGTCTTATTCACACCGGACAAAAGGCTGTTAAGCACTTTGGTCAAGCGTGCATAAAACACATCGCAAACTGACTGTTTCATACCCGCCTCATCTACACCGATGTTCTGTGACATACCCAGGTATCGGTATGTTTCAGCCTCGGAAAGGGTCCTTATGTTGATGGGCATAGATAAGTCTATGCCCTCAGAGTTAGCAACCCTTCCCCTTTCCACATGGAGGACCGCACACTTATCCGTCCCCAGCTCCATTCTAATAGAATTGCTAAAATCACAAGTGATGTTTAGCAATTCCATAAGATGAGAGCGACTGGAGGCGAATAACTTGAGATCATCCATATAGAAAAGGTGGGTCACTTTTGTACCTCCTCTCCGAAGCTGAAATCCCCTCCCGGAGCCCCCCAGTAAGGTACTGAGAGGGTTCAGAAAGAGGCAGAACCAGACTGGACTCAAACAATCGCCCTGGAAGATACCCCTTCTTATCCTTATGTGGTTCTCCGCAGCCGTCATTCGCTCGCCTAGATGACAAAGGATCGTACTCCATTGCCCCATACACTCCCCAAGGAAGTCTCGAACTGTACAATTGACCTTATACAGCTCGAGGACCCTCTTAAGCCATGTATGAGGCACCGAGTCGAATGCCTTTTTATAGTCTATCCAGGCGGCGGAGAGGTTCCGACGGTTGCGTTTAACCACCTTGCCAATGACCGCGTCAATTAGGAGTGGTTCCTTGGTTCCACGACCACCGCCCCGACATCCATTTTGAGCGCGCGACATCACCTGATTTAAGTTCAGGTGACGAGTGATTCTCGCGCTCAAAATGGATGTTAGTGTCTTGTATATGGTAGTTAGACACGTTATGGGGCGGTATTTGCTCGGGTCTGTGGAATCCCGGTCTTTAGGAACCAAATGAGTGATCCCAGTAGTGAAGAGGCTCGGGAGCGACTTTTGGTCGAGAGTCTCTTGAAACTGTCGGGCGAGCACAGCGTGACACACCACGAACCCCTTCAGCCAGTAGTGATGCAGTCCGTCGAGTCCCGGGATTTTCCAGTTCGGGGCCCTACGGACCGCCTCAGCTACGTCATCCGGCGTTATGATGACGGGGTCCATGGGCGTAACATTCGCACACTGACTCGCCACAACTTCCGTCCAAGGGCCCTCGCTGTGGTTTACGGGCTCTGACCACAGGCCGCGCCAGAATTCGATACTGTCGGCCTGATTCGGTGCTGGGCCCGTTCCACGTAGCATTGGTCGCTCCAATGATTCATAGAGCCTCTTCTGATCACTCTGGAAGAGACGATTCTGGTTGAACCGTGTCGACCTCTCGGTATATCGCCGAATCCGCTTCCCCCAAGCAGCGATTCTCTGCTTCAGGTCGTCTATGCGCTCCGTCAGTTTTTGCGTTATATCCGGCTGGGACAAACTGATGTAACGCCATCCTGACGGTGCGCACAATTCTCGGCCTGTTATTGCCCGACCTGAAGCTTATCAGCCTGCCGATGAGGGCCCTTGCCTTTGCGATACGGTCCTCAATCCTTCTTCTCCAGGCTGGGATGGCGTTACTTTGTCTAGTAGCGCGTCCAGCCGTGGGAAGTTTGGCGCCAACAATGCGGCAGACTGCCAGTGCGGCGCCAAAAAGAATTGAGTCCGTGTCGCAAAGGTCCCGGCTGGCTTCCAAATAGGTCACCAGCATTGGGTTGAGAGCCCTCACGACAGCCCGATTCCGCTTGCTAAGGGGTATGCGCGGGAGTCGCGGTCGATTTTCGAGAGGCGTACTGCGCGTTTCCACAATCGCCTCATCCAATTTACTCCTCATCTGCTCTAGTTCTTGGGTGACCATTCCATCATCGCCTGAACCAACCAGAGCGGGGAGATCCATGGCGCCCTCTATATGTGGCTGCTGGTCTGTGGCCTGAGGAGCCGCATCCCCAGCTATAGCCGGTTCATTCGATGAGGGAATAGCCTCACGCCGTAGTCGTTCGGGTTCGGCATCATCAAATATTTTTGAGCGTATGATGTACCGAACTCGGTCTGCCAGGTTTTGCTCTGTGACGGGAACTGACGGCTCAAATTCAGCAAAAAAGCGATGCATCCGAGCCCGATACGCTATCCCTCCAGTTTCTTCCCCTTTCGCCCTATAGTACGCCCGCAATGCGTTTATGTTCATATTTTTTGTCCAACGCATGCGGCGTACTCCACCAGTGGCGGGTGCCGCTTGCCGAGTCCGGGAGGACCCCGTCGACACCAAGCCGTCTGGTGGGGATGATGGACGCGAGGGGCTGCTAGGTGGTCTTGCAGCACCTCGCGATCGGCTGGCGGCTCGCATGCTGTCGCGTCCAGCGCCAGCTCCAGACGCGCCCCGGCGACCCCCAGGCAGCGGCCCTATTCGCGTTCTATTTCTATCCATCATCCATTCAAATGGGCGTCAATTAACGGGAGACGCCCAGACCCGGCACCGTTTCATGAAGAGGCCATGTGAACAAGCGGGCCTTTGCACCTTCAATTTTGCCGAGGCACGGTGCTAACACCTCTTGGCAAGGTGCTGACTGATTGCGCTGACGTAGCAGTTTTGTCACATAACCGTTACGTCAGCGGGCGATGGGGTCGTCACTTCCCTACGCCTTTATTATTTTTATTATTAGAGTATGTATAAAGTATACTCGTCGAGTGGGGCTAAATAGATGTATAAGAGCAACAGTTTTTTTATAGGATAAGGATGAAAAACGAGCACACAGTCCACATGATGGTAAGTGGTTGCTATGGCCCATAGACATCTACATTTATCCCCGACTACGAATTAAAGTACAAATGCGTTGTCACCCCTGAGGACTGAGGTATTAATGCCTCGTTTCCAGTTATAAGAGTCTTCGGTTCTCTATACTCACCATACGAAACACAGCAACTTTAAGCTGCTGTTTTACACAGGTATTCTTTGGGAGCGTGGTTCTTCCCTGGTCAAGCCGACCTATTCATTCTATAACTATACCAGTAATATAGCTGCAGCATGGCTCTACCTGGAAAAAACGCCTACTCTGGTTCTACTGCGAATATCTTCGTTTTAAGTCTATCACGCACATAAACGCCGAGCATAGCTCTCTCCATAACTCGCTGAGCGACTTTGAGCTTCCTCATACGCCCAGCAGTGAAGGTAATTTACGAATGGTGAAGAAAAATTAATAAATAAATATCGCAATAATTCTGTCTGTTTTGAAAATATAGTGCATTATTTTAACTGATTTTACTGCGCACATTTGTAAGAGTCGATCAGTAGGCGAAAACATTGCTGTCCATAAACCACATTCAATTTGGGATAATTTCAAATAAAAGTAGAACCCTTATTTAGTCGCATTTTCAAAACTGCAACAACGTTATATCATTATTAATATTTTTGAACTTTAGTTTAAAATTTAGCTAATTTCATATATATATATATATATATATATATATATATATATATATATATAGATATATATATATATATATATATATATATATATTTAAAAGTATATATAGTATTATGTATATATTTTTTTCAAAATCCTCTAAACAACGACGGTTGCCACGTTAGCAAAAAACCTTTATTCATTATTATAAAGCAAAACCTTTAATCAAGTATCAACCGGAATTTTTTATTTCTATTAACATTATACACATATTATTTGCGTCATGTTTGACTGTCTTCTTCTTTTCTAATTTTTTCCATCCATTTCATTAAAGCCGTCGTTTTTGGTTCGAATGGCATGCCGCAGAAGGGAATGTTCTCCGGACAAGCTCAGAAGGCCTTTGTACAACTTCAGGTTTGTAAAATTATATATATATATATATAGACGGCGATTTAGTACAGCGAAAATTATCACTGAAAATAATTTAAGGTACGAAACATCTAATTTTCGGTCACCTATCCGCGTGTAAAGTGATGTAATTACTATCAAATACTTTTAATATTTGGAAAGGCCCATTTTGAACAGTGTAATGTTGTAGGTTAATAAAGTTTTTTTTTTAAATCGAATTAAGGTGATAAGCACCTGATGTAAACGGTTACTGTAGCCCACTGCACCTACCTTAGATATGCCAAGATGGTCATGGAAAATGTTTGAAATGGGCATAGATACTCCAATCATCACTGTGATCTGTTTTTCTTTAGATGAGCATCTTCAAGAACAAGTTTTTCAGCTGTTTCGTCAATGTCTGAGGAAATCGCCACAATCGGTACGCCGGAACGCTGATCCTCTTCAATAGAGCTTCTGCCTTCATTGAAAAGGCTATGCCACTTATAAATTATCGTGTTTTAAGTGTAAGAGTTCCTTTAATTAGACGACACAACGATATGTGGCGTTTTTCCTTGCTTAGTAAGGACAAAAACTTAATCACGGCACGAAACTCAATTTTCTCCATAGCTGGTGTTCACTTCCCAATTTTACTTCTTTATACTGTAATATTTCAAAGGTTGATAAACCGATCTGGCTGAAACTTGGTTTTTATGTTTGTATTGAGTCACAAAGTAGTGAAAGTTAAACTAACGCCCCCTCCATTCCATTATTTGACCCGTGCTTTTATATTAGTTTTGTCGAGGCGATGTTTCATAGCTATGTTATGCTATACTAGAATCCGATATGAAAAGCTGTAGACGTGTTTTTATAGAATAGGTAAGGATAACAAACGAGCATATTGTCTGTCTGATGGCAAGTGGATCCTGCAGTCTATAGGCATCTACATCTATCCTCGATTAATAATGAAACTGCACGTACGTTGTCACCCTAAGAACTAATTAAGATATAATGCTCCGTTGGTCTCCTGTTCTGTACAGTCACTATACAAAACACAGCAGAATTAGGCTGTTATTTTATTCTGGTATTCTGCGAGACCGTGGTCTATCTCCAGTTGAGCCGATCTATTCGTGATACAGCCCTTATATATCTGCAGCATGATTATACCATAAAAAACAATGTGACAACGCATATTATGTAGGGTTCTTTATATTAAACTGGTTACAGGTGTCTATGTACTGCAATCGTTACTAACTATTAGATTGACTGAATTGCGTTTGTCTCTTCAATATCATAAAATATATTAAATCAAAGAGCCGTGTAACGGCAAGTGGTACATAATTATGTAGATGATTAAGCCGCCACTATTTGATAGCTATAAAACTTTACTGGTGTTTTACATAATTGCCACCCATCGGACTAAATGGTGTGATAGATACTCTTACTACGTACTACGAGGCCTGTCTCACTCGGCGCTTTAGACTTGCAAATATACCTACGCTGCGCGGTCCCCTAAAAGGGGCTAATTCCGTAAGGTTGTCATGCGCGCGCTCCAGATGATGCACACCTTACGTAAACAAAAAAGTATTTTTCTCTTATAAGCATTTAGGCACTTTTGATATTAATTTTTGAGTTTTTATTCAAGTTTAGCTATTCAAAAAGCCAAAAGCTACTGCATAGCATACGAGTGCTTAAATAACAATAAGAATTTTGAATTTTCTTTCTTCACTCAGAATTTGTTTCAGATCCAGAAAATTAGGTCTCTAGTTACTGACGCCATAGTTACAGATTTATAGCGGTCCGACCCATTTGTTCGCGTATAATGTAGATGACCTTAAAACTCATCAGTGTAAATAGACCACCCAGTACTAGTGACATTCTACTAATTCGAGATGAGCATATACTGGTTTTTAGAACAATAGATAATAAAACATATTATTAGTCAAATACTTGGTCGATAAAATATAGAGAATGAAAATAGAAACACTTCTCATTGCCACTCTTTAATTAATAATGCTGTCGCATGTCGCATGTTTGTAAATAGCAGTAGCTGCGGCCTTAACAAAGGTGCGTACCGGGCTAAGTGGTACAGACTCACGCACGTAACGCAGACGCTAGGTGCATTTTGATTTAATCTGTAGGCTAATTTGACGAAGGTCGTGTCGAAGGAGTGCAAAGTATTATGAACATTAGCAACGTTATAACTAGGTTTAAACTCGTAAGTTTGCTATCAAGAGTGACCCTTCTGTTCTTGTACTACTATTTATTCTGTGCTACTACCATCACATGGTGCTCAAGTATAGAAATATGCTTTGAAGTAGCCTCTCCTTTACGGCTTTACGACTGCTTTAAAAGGGACTAAATATAAAAAATAATTAAAAAAGATATTTTTTTTAAATCGAATCATTTATTTTCAAGGAATGTAACTTAAAATTACTGTTTTCAATTTAATATTGAAACAAAGATCATAAACACACACGTAGCATCATTATTATGCCTGGTATACAGATATAGTAAATTTTATTTACATGCGTCGTTACAATAAAAGAGGAAAACGGCTTTTTCTTCGTAATTCCAAATAAAAGTATGACTTTATATTGCCTTGATTTGCGGGAATCGCATATTTTTTTTTAATTAAGGAAATTGAGGTTTTCATAGAAAATTAATATTAAAATAAATGGATATTTTTATTATTATTATTTTTACTTCGGCCAAAAATAGTTCATCCAGTATCGTGTTCTTGTTTGTTTTCATGATCATTGATAGGTGGCAGTATACCATTTCATAACACAAACACACACTGGGAGACGACTGCTTTAGGATGATAAAGAAGAAGAAGAAAAGAAGCCCTGACAAAGGAATACCAGGGTACATTGAGGCATTCTGATATATTATGACTACCTGGTTCGTTTAGTGGTCGTAAACGCAACTGTATGTCCCAGTTTTAAATCCCGGGTAAGGTAGAAAACCAGTTATTGGGTTGTTCTGTCAAAGTTATTCTCGATAGCAATCCAGAATCAGAAAGTCGATGGTTTTGCATACCTCGAAAAGCACGTGAAGTCATTGTTCCTGCGCCTAATCTCTCTCCAGTTATGTCGGATTGCTGCTCCATCGGACTATGAGCGTTGGGGAATAAAGTGTGCACCTATGCTTGCATAGACACTAACTAGTGTACTATGATCCTGTTCTGCGCTAGATGGCTAGTCTCCATTGTGACTAGCCGCGGTGATCAAAATTCTGGAGAACGTTACCATTATGGTATATTATACAACATTAAAAGAAGCGTATATTATAAAAATTTTCGCTTAAAAACAAAGCGTTCAAGAAAGCTAGTAGTTACACTAAGGAACAACGCTGTTGAGTACTAATTTCATGCAGCATAATTAAACTCTCAGCAAGCCGTCTTGGCTAACAAGTCCAAGTTCTAAAGCATGTTTGTAGTAACTTTCTTTATTGTGAGACTTAACAATTGCACCGGAAACATTTGAACAAGAAATTAACATAGCGTCGACGTTATATTATTTGCGTTTTATTATTCTGACTAAACCAACAACTTTGAAATTATACATAACATTTTGTTTTCAGCTATAATGTTATTTCAATATTAATATAAATTTATTTTCCTTTACACGAAAATGCATTGCTAGAAACAGAAACAGAAACAGAAACTTTTTTATTCAATATAGATTATAAATAATACTTATTAAAAGTCACTCTTTTGTATAATTACCACTGGTTCGAAAAAAACCTATGTCCTGGGAAGAACCAGCAAGAAACCCAGCGGGACTTATTTTTAAATAACAGCTTACAATCATGTATGTTACACAAATTAACAACACAACAAATTAGAAATAGCTTGGTAGCGATCACCTCATTTCCAGGGGTTATTATCATCTATAAATTATTTAATACTATAATAAACCTTTTTATACAAACTTAGTTTAATAAAGATTTTGAACTTTGAGCAGGTCAAATTTTGTATATTTTCTGGGATTTTGTTGTAAAAGCGCATACATCGCCCCAAGAATGAATTACTGACTCGATGGAGACGAGTAACTGGTACTTCTAGCTTGTGTCTGTTCCTAGTATTTATAGAATGAATATCACTTATTTTTGTAAAACTACTTTTATTTTTGTGTACGTGCATTACATTTTCAAAAATGTATTGAAAGGCCAAAGTCAATATATTAATTTCCTTAAATTTTTGTCGAAGCGACTCTTTAGGCTTTAAATCATAAATTGCTCTTATGGCACTCTTCTGTAAAACAAATATAATGTCAGTGTCAGTTGCGTGTCCCCATAGCAAAATACCGTACGACATTATGCTATGGAAATAGCTAAAGTAAACTAGTCTAGCTGTTTCAACACTAGTTAGACTTCTAATCTTTTTTACAGCATATGCTGCAGAACTAAGTCTGCTTGCTAGTTTTGATATATGGGGGCTCCATTGAAGCTTCGCGTCTAGTGTGAATCCAAGAAAAATTATGGTATCTACAAGACTCAGTTTCACCCCATTTAAAATTACATTAGTATTTAATTGTTTGACATTTGGAGTCATAAATTTTATACATTTCATTTTAGTGCCATTTAAATGCAAATTATTAACATTGAACCAATTTACTAATTTAGATATAGCATTATTTACTTCGTCATATTTTAGCAATTGTCGACTTAATTTGAAAATTAAAGAAGTGTCATCTGCAAATAATACTATATCATGGTTATCTCCTATTATGTAAGGTGAATCATTAATGTATACAAGAAACAGAAAGGGGCCGAGAATTGATCCTTGAGGCGCGCCCATCTGTACCATCGATCCGGAAGAACTCATACTGTTAATGACAACTTTTTGCGTTCTCTTACTTAAGTATGAAATAATTAATTTAAGAGCATCACTTCTTACACCGTAGTGTTGAAGTTTCCTGATTAATGTTTCATGGTGAACACAATCGAATGCTTTGGATAGGTCACAAAATATACCCAAAGCATCCTGGGAATTCTCCCATGCATTAAATATATATTTAATCAGCTCAACACCGGCATCAGTTGTCGAGCGACCCCTTGTGAAACCAAATTAATTTTTATGAAGTTAATTATTTATATTAAAGAAATTTCACATTTGATCAAGAATAATTTTTTCAAAAATCTTACTAAGTGTTGGTAGTACAGAAATAGGTCTAAATTTGGCGGGGTCTAATGCACTACCAGATTTAAATAAAGGTATTACTTTACTATACTTCATTAAATCAGGAAACACACCAGATTCGATACTAGTATTAAAAATAATAGCTAAATGAGGCGCGATTGTCTCTATTATAGACGCAATAACTTTAACGCAAATCCCCCACAGATCCGCAGTTTTCTTAACATCAATAGTTTTAAAATATTTTACAATATCGTTTGATGATACTTTATGAAATGTAAAATTCTTTGTACACGCATTTACATTTTGTTTAAGTAATGATTCGGCGACCGCAGGAGAACAATTTAGTGACTTAGTGGTTTATATCGGAATATCAGTAAAATATTTCTCAAAAACCATTGCAACGTTCTGATCTGATTCGGTTAATTTGTTATTAACACTTAACTGGTAGTTTGAATTGCGAGAGTTGATCTTACCAGTTTCGCTATTAATTATACTCCATGTCATTTTAACTTTATTAGAAGCCGTCTTAATTTTGTTGCTCAAATGCAAAGACTTGGCTGTGGAGCACACTCTTTTAAATATTTTTGAATTTTTTTTTACATATTCCCTAAATTCGACGCTATGATTATATGACCTTTCATGGTAATGCTATTTATGATATATGCAACAGATAAAGAATCTATAAAGTCAATTACTGGGGCGGGTTTTTAGTCCTTTCATCGCTGAAACTATGCAATTTTATTGCTATTTCATCTGAAACTAATTGTCCGATGAAACTATCACATCACAGATAATCTATATAATGTAAATAGGTCATACCCCTTTTACTCCCGACTCCGATGATTTTTTTAATAATACTTGAATTGAAACTTATTTTCTGATTTTAATTTATCTTATCACAGATAACCAGCATGTTCGCCACGCTGTCCTATTACGTATTGGCAAACTAAGCATGTGTCTGAATTTTTTTGTAGTTTTTCAGATATGCCGGTTTGCTCACGCTGTTTACCTTCACCGACGAGAGCGTGATAAAGTAGAACTTAAAATAAAACAAAATTTTATTATTATGCACGAATATTTTGTTGTGCAGATGGCATAGCGCTTAGTATGATTTGAACAATGAGACATGTATCCACTGCCGATAAAATATGAGGCCGGATAATACACATATTCATATTTAAAATTTATATTTTCTCGTCTATTTGTTCAATAATATTTTCCTTATTTGTCTCAAATTACTGAAGTGAACTTTAATAGTAATAATGGATTTTAAAAGTTTAGTTTAATTCATCTAAAAATAAATAAATTTTATTAATAATAAATATTAATCTGAAGGTAGCCGTGGTTAACTATGACATTGGGACGTCATACAACTCAGTCCCCCCCGTGACCATGGGTGCTATAAAGTGCTGTGCTGTAAGTGTAAACGTCGGGAATGTAAAATAAGTTAATATACGCGATAAAATCCGTAAAATTAGTTTTATTTAAATGTGTAGTGTTCGCGTAAATATACGAAATCATTAAATAAATTTTAGTTTAATTTCTAAAATAACCAGATTTTTTTGCTTGTAAGAAATATACAGTGCCAAGAATTTATAATAAGTGGCCAAGTGCGAGTCGGACTCGCCCATGAAGGGTTCCCTAGCAGCAAGTAACATAATTTACGTTTAAAAAAACTACTTACTAGATCTCGTTCAAACCAATTTTCGGTTGAAGTTTACATAGTAATGTACATCATATATTTTTTTAGTTTACACAAGTTACAGCGAGCAAACTATTCAGTTTGGAAAAAAATGATATAAGAAACCTCAATTTCATTTTTGAAGATCTATCCATAGATACCCCACATGTATGGGTTTGATGGAAAAAAAGTTTTTGAGTTTCAGTTCTAAGTATGGGGTACCCCCAAAATGTATTGGTTTTTTTTTTCTATTTTTGTGTGAAAATCTTAATGCGGTTCACAGAATACATCTACTTACCAAGTTTCAACAACAAAATTCTTATTGTGTCGGAAAAAAGTGGCTATGACATTCGGACGGACAGACGAATCCATAAGGGTTCCGTTCCGAACCCTAAAAACGATATATCAATCGTTATGATGCATCATCATTCACAGTATCAAGTTATATGTAGGTATATTTTATTTTCGTAAATAATTTAATCTCCTTCTTTAACAAAAAGAAGCTGATTTGACATTTCCACAGATATGAAATACAAAGATTATGCAATGTTAACAAAACATTATAATATTTTATGAATATTTATATTATACTCTTTAATTTTGATTATATAATCAATAATAATAATATTAAATATTTATTTCATTTCCAATTACACATGTTTACATACAGGAACAAATATGATTGCAATTAAATAAAGTAACAATAAGTCTAACAAAAATAACGTGCTATGATTAAATTAAAACTATGTGTAGCTTATTTATGAAGAATTTACAAAAGTCAAGTTTATAATATTAGCTACCTGCCTGAACTAGGTTGAGTACCTGTGTTTGAAACGTCACTTACACAATTGGTTTAATAATGTAGGACACTAGACATTTAAATAAACTATATTATGTAATAAATAAAATAACTATATATATATATATATATATATTACATATTACTTATATTACAATTCTTATAACTTATAATATATTTAGTAACTTGTTGAGCTTGTTATATAGAAATGGTCCTAAGAATATGTAAAATCTGTTCACAAATGCGTGTTTGGTTTGAGTGTTTACACAAACTAAGTCCATTCTTCTCCTGTATATGGATTTTAAGTTAAATGGAAGTTCGGTATGCTGTTTTATATTTTTGTTTAATATAATGTTCAGGACAATGAACTGACGGACAGTTAGTACACTACATGCCAAGTAAAGTTGATGTGTAGGAAACATGAATGGACGGAAAGTGGCTACCTTTAGAACTGCTCTCTGAGCACGTTATAGTGGGCAATATAGCAATATTCTTTTAGAAGCACCACCCCCGGGAATTAATGACATAAGTAAGTATGGATTGACACAAAGCTAAAAAGACCTATCTAATAAATTTGAAGTCAGCGATGTTACTAAGATATTCATAAATATATATTAATTTACGAACTCTAGCACAAAGTAAATCGACGTGCTTGCGGAAATTTAAATTTGTGTCAAGCGTGATACCTAGATATTTATTATTGTCTGATTTTGTTAATGCGGGACATGCACATGCATAGTCATCATACGAGTAACAATGATGAGCGTAAATATTTAGGTAAGTAGGTGTGTTATTGTTTCTCATTAAAAATAATATATATTGTGTTTTATCTGCGTTTAAATGTAGGAGATTATTAGAAAGCCAATTAGATACTATGTTTAAGCCTTGCTGAGCGTATTTATAAACCTCATCTCGTTATTTAGATGAGAATAACAGGGCTGTGCAAAAGATTGCACAAGTCATTTATATAAATTAGGAACAATGTAGGCCCCAGGATAATGCCCTGTGGGATTCCATAAGAGCTGTTTTGTAAATCAGTACTTTATAGTATACACATTGAAAGCAATCACTGAGGTAATCGGAAAATAATTGTTGTTGAGTTCCAAGTGCCAAGTGTTTCAAGGTTTTGCAATAGTATAGGGCAAGAAATAGTATCAAATGCTTTGGCAAGGTCTAAAAAGATCCCAATTGAGTGCGTACTATTATCAAGACTACTTGTGACTTAATCTGTCAATTGGTGCAAGTCATCATTACATGATATTTTAGGTCTAAAACCAAATTGTCTATCTGACAGCAAGTTGTTAGTTTCCAGTTTTTTTTTTATATAGGATAAAGGTGACAAACGAGCACACACTCCACCTGATGGTAAGTGGTTATTGCGGCCCATAGACATCTACATCTATCCTCGTTTGCGAATAAAAATGCAGATGCATTGTCACCCATGAGAACTAAGATGGAATGCCTCATTTCCAGTAAAAAGGGCCTCCGGCCGCCTGCACTCACCAAGCAAAACGCAGAGGTAAACCTCTACTTCACGCTGGTATTCTGTGAGGTCGTGGTACCACCCCGGTTCGAGCCGGCCCATCCGTGCGACAGCAAAAGCTGCCACGTAGCTCTACCACTGTTAAAAAAAGATATTTTATTAACCTGATATTTGTGATCTTTTCTAAAATTTTAGATAAACCAGATAAAACTGAAATTGGCCTATAATTACTATTTAAGTTTTTATCACCAGCTTTCTATATAGAAGAAACCACAGCTTTTATGCACTTTCGGGAAAATACCTTTTAATAGGCATAATTGAAAGATATGTGTTAGCGGGACGGCCAGCAAATGTTTAAATATTTTGAGTATGCGATTAGCTATATTGTCTCATCCAAATGCACAATCTTCTTTTAAGCCAGATATTATACTTAAAATCTCACCGTTGTCGGTTTTTAACAATACAAAAAAAATTAACTCAGAATAGGATGTGGGTATGAAATTTAAATAACGAGTGTTGCCTAATTTTTAAGTTGTCTCTGCAATTTTTTTTTCTAACAGTAATAAAATAATTATTTACTTTATTACTTGCTTCGTTTGGACTTTTGTCTAATAAGAGTAGATCAAGTAGGGTTTCAAGTTTACTGTTATTACCGATCTTTTGTAAAACATTTTAATCATATTAAATTTTCAGATTTTTTAATAGTTTATTGCAAAAATTCCTATATCTTTTATAAGTAGCAGAAAGTATTAAATTATCAGGAAAAAGTTAAGATTTTAAACGAAGGTTGTCTCTATTTCTTATACAGTGGAGGAGACCAGGTGTTATCCAAGGTTTAATATTATAATACTTACGTGACAGTTTTATTTTCGATGTATTATTCTTTATTGCGTATTGTAAAGAATTTATAAAGTAACTCAAGGACGTATTTGGGTCGTCTGAGCAATAAGCATAGTCAAAATTAATGCTACGAATGGCATTTTCAAGGTTCGTCATATGGACTTTAGTGTACTTGCGTACGCAGTTTTCTCTAGGTAAGGCTCAATGTAATGTTAGTAAAATTGCTTGATGATCAGTTAGCGAGGATCTCGTAACTAATTTTAAAGAAGTTTTATTTGATTTAATCACAAAATGGTCTAAACAAGAGCCACTTTGATGTAAAGGGTGGTAATGTGTTGGTAATAGTCCACGAAAAGAGCAGATATTTATGC
This sequence comes from Parnassius glacialis, assembly GCA_033319125.1. Taxonomy (NCBI): domain Eukaryota; kingdom Metazoa; phylum Arthropoda; class Insecta; order Lepidoptera; family Papilionidae; genus Parnassius; species Parnassius glacialis. The sequence continues at coordinate 22,879,703 of JAVANC010000023.1, read as the reverse complement.
TCTGTTATGTGCCTGGTTATCTGTTTTCCCAGGGGTAATGTTAACATTTATGTCACCGGTTAGGATTATATTTTATATGTGCTGAGTTTGTTTAAGGGACTCTAGAAATCTATCAATATTTTGTGAAGGAGGTCTGTAAATTGCGATAACACTCGTCGCGGAATTAATTTAAATGATGAAGCAATTGCTATCTTGGAATGTAGGTTTTGTAACAGTTAATTTTAAATCATTTTTAATATATTTTACTAAACCGTCATTTTGATTAATGTTTTTCTTGGTTTTGTGTAAAGAATAGCTATCTAGAATCAGTAGGTAAGGTGAAAGGTTTGACAGCCAACATTTTGTAAGGACAATAATATCACATTTTATATCAAGTCTATGCAATATAGGTCCAGGGAGCAATGTGAGCGGTTACTTAAAGAAAGGATAGCAATGAAAAGGAAATAATAAGGATAATATCGAAAAATACACAGTTGAAAAGTGATATGGTAAAGTTACATAGAGACTATTCAAATATTTTATAGGAATGGGATCAGCTCCATAGGACAGTCGATGAGTTTGACCGATGGAACAAGGAATATGAGGAAGCCGTCAGATTAATTGCTGGATTGAAATTACAGTTAACAATAAAAACTCGCAAGCATTTCAAACTCAGAGTCACTTAAATGAGCTCATAGAATGTAAATCTCATAAAACCTTGCAACGCTCCACAACAATATATTTGACTGATGATTTTACAATATCAAGAACAGTAGAAAAGATTACAAGCAGCAGAAGGAAATTAAGAAAATATATAAAAATCAATAAATATATTAGGAAAGTGCAAAAATTCGTTATAACTATAATGAATATTAAAAATTATAAAAATGTATGTAAAGAAAAGCAAGAGTAAACTTAATTTATATTCAATTGAGGTGAAAACATGTAAAATTGTTATGACACTACTTTAACAGAGTGTCTTAATTCAGAAATTTTATCACTTAAAACCTCATTACAAATTATGTCAAATAAATATAAATCAGCTGAGAATGAGATAAAACAACATACGCTGGCTATGGATAATATGGTAAAGTAATCTAAATAGTATAATGAGGAACGTTTTGAATCCTTATTAAAATATCAAAATAAATATCAGCGCTTAATGCCAGGTTCTCTAGGGACCGTGTGTGTTAATAATATGACAAGCAGTAATAATTCATTTTCTTTACCTACATTCTGTGGCAGATAAATTTTTAAAAGTAATTCATATAATGAATAATAAAATTTTATTGTATATAATCACATGAGTAAAGAAACCGTACCGTACAGAGGCAACAACCGCGCTATGATAATTACACTACTACAAGCTTGAGGCGCGTGTGTGCGTGAGCACTGGCGACTCGTCATTTACAGAAAGAAACTGCTGTAAACCGGATCGGCCAGTGCTCAAAATCAGGGTAATAATTATGTAAGGAATAATAAGTGTAAAATTTTATTTTTTAAAGTATTATCCGTGTCAAATGAAATATAAAAAAGTGTAAGTATGGTTAACTAATATTTATGTAGATTTAAATCTTGTTGAGGTTGCCACATGAGATACCGCTGATTATGTAAATAAAATTAATAATTTGTTTGATTTCTTAAACTCAAATACAATGCGATATTTTAATAAAAATAAATGAGCTTTTTGATTCGATAGTTATCAAGTTGAGTTTTTACAAGTAATGCTAACATTTTTCTGGATCTTAAAATCAATAAGAAATGATAGGTAGAAAGATGTATATGGCATGAATTTCATTCACGGATTTCATGTGTCTATAAAATCTTTAATAGAACTTCATGAAGAACTAAAACCAGAAGAAATTACATTCATTTATATTTACAAGACATCTCAATCAAGATTGTCTCGAAAATTTCTTTAGAAATGTCAGACATGCAGGTGGTAACTGCCAGGAACCAACGTGTCGCCTGGTTAGTATCGCATTTAATAAGATGTTTATAACCCATATCTTACGGAAACCTCAAAAAAGTAATTGTCAATACGTTTTCGATATTTTACTTATGAAACCAGACGATTGTCGTATTTTAATACACCATTACCGCAACCTGACAATATTAATGCCCATGTGTTATTAGTAGGAAAAAATTATTATCTATATGATTTACCAGAAAAATAAATGGCTTCATCTATGTGTCGGGTTATATGTTTAGAAAATGTTGCCTCGAACACTACAAATGTGAGAAAATAAAATTGTAGGTTAATAGATGTGAACAACCAATAAATATGGGAAAAGATTATTTTTCAGCAATTGCAAGTATTTTAATAAAGATAGTGCTGTTTGTTGTTGTAGTTGTTTTAGCGAGTTTTTTCAATAATAATTCCTGGCAATTTTATCGCGTTTGTTGAATCGCTTGACCAAAAATTTCGCAAATATTTTGACGTTGAATTGAACGTGAAATATTAAATTTTGTGCAAGAGTTTACATTTGTTTTGTAATGTGAGTGCCTTACAGTAGAATATTAAAAAACTTTACATTCTAACTTTACATTAAATTTGGAATTTACCATTTAATTAAAATCCACAACTCATATTTGAAGAAAAATAATTATAAAAGTAAAACATTTAGAAAAATATTATATCTTAAGTATCTATTCAAATGCTGATAAACGTATTGTTTATTATTTTTTTAACCCCTGTGCCAAACTTAACAAAATAGGTAAAAATTTTCACAGCTCCTTACAAGCTTTGCCTCTGTACAGTTTCTTCATTTATGTGGTACAGTGATGGTGGCAAAAACTTGGGAATACCCGTATAATTAAATAATTGTTTAAAAGAGCAACAGATAAGTAAGGACTGAAAATTACTAGTAGATGTAGCCCTAATAGTATATTAAAAATATTTGTTGGGAGAAAAGGCAATATGAACAAGAATAAATAATTAAAATATATTGAAAATCTCAGTAACATAATTGTGCATTACATTATATTGTTTAAATTGCCTTACATAGAGGGCCACAGGAAAATAAACTAAAATATAATTTAAACTAAATAATGCATAATTTGACATGTAGTAATAGTTTAAATTAGACATTTATTTGTAAGAATAATAATAATAAATTTCATATGATTGATACTAATAATTTAACTAAGAAGTTTTTGACAAGGGACAGTAGGTATTACCTATCAAAGTTTAGTTCAAAACTGTTAGCAAATACGCTATTATTTATATTTATGACTACCTTGATAATCTACTTTTATTAAGCAGCAAAATAATTTTACAAATGATTTGGAATCAGTTCCAAGTAATTCGGTAAGTTCGGCTTCCTCCCGGACCTCGGTTGCGAGCAAACGTGTTCAGTGTAGATGTATTTCTTGTTTAAATAAAAATTTAATTCAATATTTAATTAAGTGCAAATAATAGGAGTGCATAATCTGTAAAGAGAAACCTCGTAACTTAAACTATCAATTAAAAATTAATAATGAATTGACTTAATCAAATCAAGAAGTCGCAGCGGTGTTTGAGAAATATTTCACTGATATTCCTACCTTGACAACAGAGTCATTGAATACTTCTCCAACTGTCGCCGAGTCATTACTCAAACAGAATGTTAAGACCTGTTTAAAAGAATTTAGATTTGAAAAAGTATAACCGCAAGATATTGTAAAATACTTTAAAACCATTGATGTAAAGAAAACCGCAGATTTGTGGGGGATTTCCGTTACAGTTATTGCGTCCATAATAGATTTAATTGCACCTCATCTTGCTTTTATTTTTAATACTTGTATCGATTCTGGTGTGTTTCCTGATTTAATGAAGTATAGTAAAGTAATACCTTTATTTAAATCTGGTAGTACATTGGACCCCGCTAATTTTAGACCTATTTCTGTACTACCAACTCTCAGTAAAATTTTTGAAAAAATAATTTTGGATCAATTGTTAATTTTTTTTAATACAAATAAATTACTTCATAAAAACCAATTTGGTTTTACAAGGGGTCGCTCGATGTCGGACGCCAGTGTTTTAAATTACCACGGATACCATTAAAGGCTAGCTTTTCCAGAAGTAGTTTATGGTCAACGCGATCGAAAGCTTTGCGGAAATCTGTGTATATGCAATCAGTCTGGATGTTACTATCCAGATTCTCAAATAAGTAGTTTGTATAAATTAATAACTTAGAGACAAATAATTACATTGTGAAGACTAGGATATATTGCATTATGTATTAACCTTTCAAAAGTTTTAGCGAGTGTTGATAAGATCGATACCGGTCTGTAATTCTCAACATCTATTTTGAGCCTGCCTTGTAAATTGGAACAACTCGAGCTGTTTTCCAAATAGATGGGCATATCCCTTCTTTTAAGCATTTGTTAAAAAGATAATGAATTGGTTTTGCAACAGTATATGCTGTAGCTTTTAAAAAATTAGGAGGGATGTTGTCAATGCCTGCTCCTTTGTTCGCATCTAAATTTAAAAGGGATTTAGTTACATCTTTTTCAAAAATAGAAATGTCACTAATAATGAAATCAGAATTGTTATTATTTGGTATATTAATGTTGTCATAATTAAAATCTTCTGTGACTAAAGTGGATTCAAATACTGATAAAAAAAATCAGAGAATAAATTACATACTTCCTTGGTGTTACTAGCACATGTGTCTTTATGAAAAATTTCTGAAGGTGTTTCTAAGCTGCTTTTGCAATTTGATACATATTTCCAGAAACATTTGATATTTTGCTTTACACACTTTCCGACAGTATCCATATAATAAGTATAACGTAACTTAGATTCACTTTTAAACCGTTTTCTGTACAATGCAAATGTTCTATAATCTGATAAGTTTCCGTACTTTTTCCATTTAACCCAAGCATTATTTTTATTTTTGAAGATATGTATCAATGATGAATCGAATCACTTAGGAAAATTACTGTTTTTAACAGTTTTCTTTGCTATATATTTGCGTATAATACCATATATTTCGTCATAAAATAAGTCTACAGCCGCTTCAGCAGAAACGTCATCTGCCATCAAAGCTTTCCAATCAGTATTTAATATTACTTTATTAATCAACACATAGTCCGCACTTTCAAAACAGTAACGTGTGTGTTTAGTCAGTATGCATCGGATCTGCTCGGCAAACGGTACTATTACATAAAATGGAGGATGGTGTTTATCAGGACTTACTAAAGGGATAGAGGCTGGACATAATATATAGTCATTTATGTTAGTAATAAATAGATCTAGAATAACATTATTTGAATTTTTAAAAGTATTAATTTGTGTAAAGTTATAAAGTGATATAAAATTTATTAAACTATTGCGTGAAACCGATATATCGGAAGAACAATTAGTTTCAAAATTAAGATCCATATCATTCCAATCTATAGATGGAAAATTATAGTCTCCTACTAAATAAAAATTATTATATAATTGGTATTGATTAACTATACTAGATAAATATTCTATATAGCTCAAGTATACAACACTCTTTTGGTTAGGCGCAATATAGACAGCATTTAATAAATAAACATTTTTGCCACCCCTAATCTCAAGGGTAACGTAATCTATAAGTGGAGAAAGTGCGGACGCAGAGAACGAAGTCCGAACTTGGGCAGTGATAAGCATACGGCGTACCGCTATGAGTACTCCACCACCGTCCCGCCGGTCACACGCATCACGATTTCTGTCTCATCTATACACAGCATATCTGGTATCAATAAATTCGTTATCACAAACATGACTATGTAACCATGTTTCCGTTAAAATAATTACATCATATGAGTGAGAAAGAATGTTCGTATATATAGTATGTAATTTAGTTCGAAGCCCTCGGCAGTTTTGATATTAAATCGACAAGTTATCCATTTTTAAATACAATAAATTGAACTGTTACTAAAATAATAATGTTATATTTGTATATAATTAATATATTATATTGAATGATATGCAACCCTATAATTGAATAGACATCAACAGTTATTATTACTACCTTAAGATTGCGAGTAAAACCATAAACAATAACTATCTTACTCGCTTTAATCAAAAACCAATTTAGTATTTTAAATAACATATAAACATCGTTCATAAGGCTCAACGTACTTGTGATTACCCGCAAAAGTATAATATTAACCAACTGATATTTTATTTTTACCCTACAAAATGAAATATAGTAATAGAAAGAAGAATGAGTATGTACTAGAACAATCTTAAATATTATTCGTCTTAAATACAACCTGTAATCGTTTAAAATAACAACACTATTTAATATTTTTGATATTATCCAAAGATCGAATTGCCATAGCTAGCGAATTCTCATTCTTACGCACCAATATAGTTCCATGCCTAACCCACACATACTTGTATTCATTAGTTTTAGCTGCATTGCGACATGCACGAAATAAAATCTTATTTTTTAATGTCAAATGCTCATTTACATATTATATAGTACGCGGTGGTCCAGGGATCGATAGCTTTTCTGAATTTAAATTCTTACGTACACGGCAGGCAGCGAGGAAGTTGTCACGAAGAATTCTAGACGAAAATTGCATAATAATGTTTTTGGGGCGAGAATCCTTGTGGTCAGCATGTGGAACTCGATGAATTGCGGTAATATCAGTCGATTAAATCTTTTGATCAACTATAACCCCCAAATTAGTTATTATAGAAAAAAGATTTTCGCCTCTCTTTTCAGGTAAATTTGAAATTTCAATATTGTTGCCTCTAACCTGTTGTTCCATTGATGATACCTTATTTTCCAAACCAGCATTCCGCTCCGAGACCTGTTGGATTTTTTCTTCAAGCCCTTTAATACGAGCATCAAAGGAATCTTGCCGTAACTCAGAGGAACATAGTGTGTTATCAATATCCATAAGCTTATTGTTAACTTCCAGTAACGAATTTTTCAAAGCAGTATTATCCGAAATTATCCCAGTCACGGCCAATTGTATGTTAGTTAAGGCATCCGTTATTTTGTTGAGCTCAGCAGACAAAACAGAGCGAACCGAGTTTGTCACTAATTTTTCTATATATTTTTCATTTAAAATGTTGTTGAAAGATATTGTACTATGTTCGGATACGTCTTCCATTTCTTTGCGCTTTCTACTTGTAATGAAGTTATTAGTAGAATCGATTTCACGGTGTAGATCTGGGCTTGACATACACTTTATCTTTTGCGGAGGAGTACGTTGCATCACGAATACACAAAGTGAGAACAAAAATATGCACTTGTCTTTTGCTAGCGGAAGTGAGGTGCGGGCGCCCTTCAGGTTCACGAGATGCAATGCTAGACAGAGAAACAATTATCCACGATCGACGGTTGCAAATTTTGTAGATTATCACAGTAATTTGAACACACAAACATGCATCGAGAAGTTGACGTTTTTAAGGTCAAATTTGTATGCACTTTTTTAAATAGTTCTTCAAGCAACAAAATGCACGTCTACTCTCAGCGGTATTCCAACGGGTGATGAAAAGTGTTGAGCTTATAAAATATATTTTAATGCCTGGGAGAACTCACAAGATGCCTTAGGTATTTTCTGTAATCTTTCCAAGGCTTTCGATTCTGTTCATCATGAGACATTAATCAGGAAACTACAACATGACGGTGTAAAAAATTTAGCGCTTAGACTTATTGCTTCATATTTAAGTAACAGAACTCAAAAAGTCGTGACCAATGTTAAAGGTTCCTCCAGATCGGTAGTATCAATGGGCGTTCCTCAGGGCTCGATTCTTGGCCCATTCCTGTTTTTAATCTACATTAATGTCTTACCTTATCTTGTAGGGGACAATCACGATATAGTATTATTTGGTGACGATACCTCTTTAATTTTTAAACTCAAACGGCAGTCAACTAATTATGACGATGTAAATAATGCTCCATTGAAATTAGTAAATTAGTTTAACGCCAACAATATGCTCTTAAACGGCAATAAGACAAAGTGTATTAAATTTACAATACCTAAAGTAAAACATTCGAATACCAATGTGCTGTTAAATGGGTGAGGAGTTGAGTCTTGTGGATACCACTGTTTTTCTCGGTATTACTATTGACGCGAAACTTCAATGGGGCCCCCATATATCTAAATTAGCAAGCAGACTTAGTTCTGCAGCATATGCTGTAAGAAAGATTAGAAGTCTCACAGATGTTGAGACAGCTAGATTAGTGTATTTTAGTTACTTTCATAGCGTAATGTCTTATGGAATTTTGCTATAGGGTAATGCGACTGATATTGAAGCTATTTTTGTTTTGCAAAAGAGAGCCGTTCGGGCGATTTATAATCTACATTGTAAAGAGTCCCACAGACAAAAATTTAAAGAAATAAACATATTAACTTTGGCATCGCAATATATTTATGAAAATGTCATGTATGATGTACATAAAAACATAAATAGCTTTAATAAGAATAAGGATGTGCATACATTCAACAATAGGAACAAGCATAAGCTTGTAATACCAGTTACTAGACTGCACAGAATCAGTAATTCATTTATTTACAAGGGCATTGTATACGCTTTTTCAACAAAATCCCAGAACATATTCAAAGTTTGTCAATAAACAAGTTTAAAAGTTTTATTAAAGAGAAACTGTACAAAAAGGGTTATTATAATATCAAGGAATACATGAATGAAAATAACCCCTGGGAATAAGGTGATCGCCACCATGCTGGTTCTATGAAAAATCATTTAAAATTGTATAAACTAAATTATTGTTAAGGTTTCTTGCTGGTTCTTCCCAGGACAGAGGTATTTTCCGAACCAGTGGTAAATAAAAAAAGGACTTTCAATAAGAATTATGTAATAATCAATATTGAATAAAAAATTATTCTATTCTATTCTATTCTATTCTGTAAGAGCTTCAAGCACCAGGAGCACCGTGCAAAATACCGTTCTCGACCCTAAGAGCGGCTTACAGTGACTCACCTGTCGATCATCGCTTAGCGCTACCCTTTTGTTGCGGCTCACTCCAACGTACCGGTTAGTGACTACTGTTGCTAAATTACCTGTGCTCCTGGTACCTTACGTTTCACTCGCGGACCAATAGTGCAACTGTCGTAATTAAAGAAAAGTAATTTGTATCACATCTACCGCCTTTATAAAAAAAAACATGCCGCTAAAGCGTACTCCTCCAAGGGATCTGCAAACATCAAATTGTGAGTCGGATTCAATCACAAAAGGTTCCACTGAAAATGTCGCTAGTAGAAATAAGCGGAAACGGGGAACATGGGGATTATAATGAAGAGCTCAAAGCTTTTAAATCTGAGCTCTTGGCCTTATTCAATTAAAAATTTACCACTCTTCAGTCTGTTATAAATGACATTAAGGGGGAAAATACCGATATACGCAAGTCTCAGGACCTTATGTCTGAAAAGTATGATGAAATAATACTTAAAATAGAAAAAATGGAGTCTGAAAGAAATAAGAATCTTATGTACATACAATCGCTTGAGACTTAATTAGAAAATATGGAAAGACACCTCCGGGCAGCCTGTCTAGAAATTAAAAATATTCCGAAACAAAAAGGGGAATCAAAGTAAGACTTAGTTATTTATGTAATAAAAATTGCTCAGTTGCTCAAATTATCTGTATAACTTTCAGATATACGGGATATCTTTCAAACAAGCAATAAGAATAAACAAAGACTTTAATAGTTGAGTTCAGCTCTTTCCTACAAAAAGAGACTATGTTGCAAAGTCTCAAGCATGAATTGCTTGAGACTTTGCAACATAGTCTCTTCTCTTCTCTTCTCACAAGGAGAGAAAAGATAATAAATTAAATTCATCACATTTACAAATTGCAGGCACTCCAATACCTATCTTCGTTTCCGAAAACTTGACACAAAAGTTGCAAAAATTATTCTTCTTGGCCCGAGATTTTGCCAAAACCAACGGTTTCGCTTGCTGTTGGACGACGCGTGGTCTATTTACGTAAAGCTGATAGTGCTAACTATATACGACTAGATGGTGAAGAAGATCTGATGAAGCTGCAACGACAGAAATGTCTATACTGTAACGTGTTTTGTAACATAATTTCTACTTTTTTCTTAATTTATTTTGGTTTGCTTATAATAATTTACTATTTCTTTTATATCTCTAACGAATTTGTAATATTTTATGTAAAAGTAAGTAAATTGTTTTCTGTACAAACACACAATACACTAACTCACTTATGTTACCTGCAATCATTCATACCACACTTTCACATATAGACTCAGTTATTACATCATTCAATTATATTCATACTTTACTACAAATCGAAAATATACACATTTCAAAGTTATCTTACCTACAAAACTGTGAATGAATATATTTATTTTCAAGAACTTTTATTGGGTATCATTTCATATATATATATATATATTTTATTTATTTATTTATTTATTTATTTAACAAAATCCACAGCTCTTTAAGTTCTTATAACTATTTTTCATATACATCTATATCTTACAGCCAATAAGGATTTACATTTTTTTTTTAGAAAATATTTCATATTAACCGAACCGACAGTTTATTACATTTTAGCGTAAAACAATTTAGATGTAATCGTATGCACTCGCACGTGTGTGTGTGTGTGTGTGTGTGTGTGTGTGTGTGTGTGTGTGTGATATGAAATAATGAAATACCTAATCATTAAGTATTTTCAAAACTTCTCGCACAAAGTTTGGTTTACTTCCATAGAATATGTCTACAGAGTGAAACGTTTTGTTATATTCTCTGTGTATCCGAGAGACTAATGAATTTTGGGCATAATTTGTTTTTGTATGTGCAATCGAAAAAAGCTTTGTTTGTCGTGTTCTGGTTCTAGGACAATTTAAACACAATATTCTGGATACTAAATCTGGACAGTCAATGTGACCATTACAAAGGCTATGCATGAACGTCATGTCATATAATATACGACGCTTTTCAAGCGTTAAGAGGTGAAAATGCTTACATGAATCGACATAGTTTTGGGAAATTCGATGATGCCTGTAGTTTAAGTGATTAACCATTTTTTTCTGAATGTCTTCAATAGCACGAATATATGTCTTATATTGTGGATTCCAAATTATATTGCAATACTCGAGAATAGTCCTAACATATGAATAATACAAAATCTTTAAACACGTAATATTTGAAAAGGGGCTACATACTCTTAGAACGAAACCTAAATTTCTGTAAGCCTTACTTACTATACTCTCAATATGTTCCGAAAATAGTAATTTTGCATCCATAATAATGCCTAAATCTTTAACGGAATGTGATTTATTTATTCTAACATGGTTAATTTTATAACAAAAATGTATGACATTTTTCTTACATGTAAATAATATATAATGACACTTATCTATATTCATACATATACGATTTTGAACATAATATTCGTTCAATCTATCGAGATCAGATTGTAGATTGAGACAATCAGTATGATTTTTAATCCTCATGTATACTTTTGTGTCATCCGCGTACACTAAGTATTTTGCATGATGTAAGCAAGTACCAATATCATATAAACAAGAAGCGTAGAGCAACGGTCCTAAGATTGAGCCTTGTGGTACACCAGATGGAATTAAAACAAAATTAGAGCATAATCCACCAATAACGACTGCCTGAGAACGATTACGTAAGTATGACTCCATCCATCTGAATAGATTACCACGGATCCCTAGTTCATAGAGTTTATACAGTAGTATAATGTGGTCCACACGGTCGAAAGCTTTCTCGAAGTCCGTGTAAACCACATCTACCTGCAAGCCACTATCCATACTGTTACGAACATATTCAGTAAAAACACTTAAGTTGGTTACTGTAGAACGCCCTTTGATGAACCCATGTTGTTCAGTTGATATTAACGAAGATAGAGAAGGATAGATCCGCGAATGTACTACCCGTTGAAACATCTTGCTTAATACGTTAAGAATTGAAATGGGGCGGTAATTTTCAATAGATGTTAGGGAACCCTTTTTATGTATTGGGACTATATGAGCTCTTTTCCAAATTTTAGGAAAATATCCATCTTCTAGACATCTATTAAAAATCAAGGTAACTGGAGTAGCTAACGATTCCACACACTTAGCAAAGAATATTGGTGGGATGCCATCACAACCAGCACCTTTTGTGACGTCAATACCATGGAAGAGCTTAATTATTTCATCTTTATCTATAGCAATGGAATGAATTACATTATCATGAGGTTCACTAATGGGTGTGTTAAAAGAATGTTTATCAGCAGGCATACTAAAGTTTTTATGAAAATAATTGTTAAATGCAGAACAAATATCCTCTTGGCTATTCAAGACTGTTTTGCCATACGTCATTTGTTGTGGGAAATTAATTTTGCTTTTTCTTTTAGATTTTACGTAAGTCCAGAAAAATTTAGGATTTGTTTTAATTTTTTCTTGACTAAAAGTAAGAAAAGAGTTATAACAATGAGCCTGTAGTATTTTTTGTTTCTTTCTGAGATCAGCAAAGTCAGCATAATCAACTGGGTTATTATATCGCTTCCAGTTACTATGTTTTTTACGTTTTTCTTTTATCACATGTATAAGAGCCCTACTGTACCAAATGGGATATAAATGTATACCAGAATATTTGACTTTCGGTACATGATTTTGTATGTGATCGTTCAGAATTAAGTAAAAATGTTCAATTACATACTCAATATTATTTTCCTTTTTAATAAAGGACCAGTCATGTTTATTAAGTGATTTATTAATGATGTCATAGTCTGCACGAAAAAATTGAAATTTAATACGAGAGAGGGGTTTCAGTAAAGGTATTAAAATATCAGAAGTATTAATTAATAAGGAAGGATGAAAAATATCCTCCTTAACGAGGGTCAACGAAGCTTTATGTATCGAAAGAGTAGAATCTGAAAAAACTAGATCTAAGATGTTACCATGCCTATTTGATTGAAAATTATACTGAGTGAGACCTAAAAACGAACACTGGGTTATTAAATTTTTTGCAGTGTTTTGTATATCCACAGAACCTTTCTTTAACACAATAGGTTCACTTGATAACCAATTTATACATGGTAAATTGAAATCTCCAGCGACAATAAAATGATCATTAGGATATGAAATTCTAGCTAAAGAAAGAATGTCAACAAATAATTGTGTTTTCAACGATAGTGAAGAGTTTGGAGGTATGTATATAACAGCTATATGCAAATCATGTGAAGATCCAATATTTGCTGCAGAAATAGTGACCCATAAGCATTCGAGGTCATGATTACACCATTCGAGTCTTGCAAACGCCTGCAATCGAGCTTTACATAAGATCATTACACCTCCACCCATAGAAACACGATCCTTCTGAAACACATTATATTTGCTATTAGTAATTTCTGTATCCAAAATTCCGTCACATAGCCAGGTCTCTGTAACCAATACAATATCTTGGTCAACAAGTAATAAATTATTATATAATTCATTTGTCTTTGTCCGTAGTCCCCTAACATTCTGATATAGAATGGATAAATTTTTGAGTTCAATTACCATTAAAAAAAAAATCATATTCAAAAGTTTATGACAAATCTTTTATAACTCTGGCAGCGCAAAATAAATGTAATGAATAATTAAACTTAACATGTAACATTTTTAATATAGCGAGAAATGTTATGAGTGTATAGTAAATATTAATATATATGTATGTATATGAAATAAAATATGGCAATATGTAGTGTGTGATGTGTTTGATGTGTAAATGTTTGTATGAAGTACAGAGGTAAATAAAAAGTTGTGCGAGATGTTTTGTGTTTAAAATTAAAAATATATGTATAATATAGTTAGTATTCGTAACTAAAAACAACATTAGTAGTAATTTAACCAGACAAAAATAGTAATAGTAGATTAAAAACAATACAAAAAAGAGGTAAAAAATTATATAAAAAGAAGAACTCAGCAAAGTCATACAACAGTGGTAGAGCCACGCGGCAGCTTTTGCTGTCGCACGGATGGGCCGGCTCGAACCGGGGTGGTACCACGACCTCACAGAATACCAGCGTGAAGTAGAGGTTTACCTCTGCGTTTCGCTTGGTGAGTGCAGGTGGCCGGAGGCCCTTTTTACTGGAAATGAGGTATTCCATCTTAGTCCTCACGGGTGACAACGCATCTACATTTTGATTTGTAATAGAGGATAGATGTAGATGTCTATGGGCCGCAGCAACCACTTACCATCAGGTGGACTGTGTGCTCGTTTGTCACCCTTATCATATAAAAAAAAAAAAAAAAAAGTCATATTATTACTTTTATAAGGTCTGCTGAGGAATTTATCTGAATCGGGGGTGAAGTATCGTTCTTCCTGACATAGATTCGACAGTTTTTTGTCCAGATGTACTTGTAACCCATTTCCTTTGCTCGTTGCCTAGACGACGCTAGCAAAATTTTGTTTTCCTTTGTCAAATGCTCGTTAATGTAAATTTTACTATCCTCACTTCCAATTCCAACATCCCTATCTGACATGTTACGATGCTTACGGGCTGCAGCTAATAACTGATTGATCCTTAATAGAACAATGTTTGAATCTTACGATTATCGGGCGCGCGCGGGATGCACTTACTTTTCGTCGTGGCTGTACCCGGTGGGCGAAATCCATGTCTGCAAGCTGGATGGTAACGCCAATGCTTTGTGTGATCTTCATCACCGTCTCAGATATGTTTTCATTCTTATTTTCTGGAACTCCATTGTTGCTGTTTCGAGTTCTCTTCTTCCAGCAGCTTAATTCTTGTAGAACAAGTATTTAAATTTTCTTTTAATATTTTGTTCTCCTCCTTTAGGCACTTTAATTCAGAAGATGTAGTACCCAGAAGTTTTTTCAGATCCGTGATTTCTTTTCTCAGATCATCATATTGATTACTGACGTACTTAATTGATTCGTGGAAGTCTGTGCATTGTGTATTAAAGGCCTTAATCTGATCAGACAGAGTATTCATATAAGATTCAATTATGGATCTCATCTCCATCCTATCGGCCTTCAGAAGTTCTTTCAACTTTGCCTCCGTGACGAAGCTTTCTTTGGAGTTTGGTTTTCTTCGTACAGCAACACTACTTCCGTCAGACAAATAATCACTCTCACTTTCCAAACCCTCGGCCGTTGTGGTTGTACGTTTTAGCTGGACAGTTGAACAAACAGGTGTGTTGGTGTTGTCTGCTTTTGGTCGCTTACTTTTGCATTCAAGACATCTCCACTTTAGTTTTGTATCCCTTTTCATCGACTTATATTTTTTTGGTGAAAGATTAGCACACTGAAGGTCATAAACATCCTTACAACCAGGACAACACATAAATTCTTTGTTTTTTATTACAGTTTTACAACCACTGCACTTGATGACCTCCATTTCCACATATACTACGCTTAATTTATATGTATTTAATTCGATTTTGTTTGAGTCCCTTAAGAATCTCCTTCAGTTAAACTCTTGTACTTCACAATATAGGGTAAACAATTATAATGCATCAACGGCCATGACCAATCAGCGAAGAGCAACGCCACAGCGAGCGTACCTAATGCAAGTTGTCGTAGGTCAAGGTGGCGGCCGGTAGTAATAATTTTAACAATTAATTTCGCTTATTAATCAATCACTTCTTACTATATGGTAATCAAAATGACACCAATCGATAGCTTATTAAATATGCTTTAAAACAGTTACTACACAATATTAGAAAAATGGTTAAGACACAGGTTTTCAATTAATATTAACGCACAATACTTTTAAGACGTTGAGTTATGACGGTCGGCACACGGTGTTTGACTGTTTTACTCATTTACTTAATGCATAAGCAAAATTTTCATAATTATTACTTAGTCGTCTTGTGTCGAATATATGTGTATATATTTACATATTTAACAATATCTAGGTGCATCATAAGCACAACATTTAAATATAAGCACTACTTACAAACCCCTAAAAATACATAAGCCTTCATTTTTGTGTCTCTGTCAGAGAGATAACTCATAAAATTATATGCTTCTTATACAACGTGGCTGATACGGAATCATTCTATAAAAAAAATCTCTATTGTTTGAAAATATAAATAATAGTTAAGATAGGACCAGTAAAAATAACCGGAATAGTGGTTATCCATTACTTCACGACGTCTTTTAACATAACAACTTTTACACACTATCATCTTAAAAGACCCTTATTTTGTAATGAGTACAGTTGGTATAGTGCTAAATATAGTAAGCCGGCATTTAAACTACTGCTAAATAGCCCTGGTGGTAGCTTCGTAATAAGCCGCTCAATGTCTCGCGCTCTTGCATGTATCATAAATGTTTCATATAATTCCGTCATTGTATTAAAACTTTTCTATATATATATATATATATATAACGTGTCCCAAAATTCAACGATAAGCCAACACTGGAGGATAGACCTGCCCCGGACTAATCGGGGAAAAAAAGAAAAAAATATATATCCCAATTATATTTTAAGTTATATAAAGAAAATGAAATTCTTCAGAAATTGAGACCGTTTATGATATTTTTCACTACCATGACCACAATTTTTTAAATATTTTTTTCTTTTTTTTATATGCAACCTGAACAGTACTGCTATCTACCACAATTCTTAAAAACTCCTGAATAACTCTTGTTTTATCACGACAATTAATAAAACTTATTTTATTCCCTAAATTTTTTGAAGATTTTACTTTTAGAAAAATTTAACTTATCGTGGTGTAAAAAAAAAGTATGAACACTAGTATGGCAAGTTTTTTTAAAAATTGACGCAACTAACCAACATTCCAAAATAGTATAATACTCTAGGAAAACAAGTTATAAAAAATATGGGCCTATTATTTCTTAACAGGGGCCAAATTCCTTAAATTGTAATTGTCAGTAATCACTTTTACTACATGCCCAAAATGGGTTCCTGTTACAATTTCTAGGAATTCGAATGGGGCATTAATACCTTAGATGTTAGAGAGAGAGATAGATAGATAGAGATATTTACGTTAAAAAGAGACAACAACAGGGCAGGTAGAGAAGCTGTTATTATTCTCAGCAAGTCGGTTCAGTACGCTCTGCTCCTTTGTTTACTGCGCACCGTTCCCAATTCAACTTACGTGGCCCTCGTACATACTATCGACTTTTGGCTTGGCTTTTTGGACTGGAATCGACCTGCAAACTTAACTGATCTGGCATTATTTGGACTGGAAGTGATCTGCAAACTGAACTGACCTGGCATTATCTTGGACTACGATTGTGTGTTTTGTGATTTAGAGTTCTGGCGCATTTTGGACTGTTTGGCGTTTAACATGCCGTAACCGTACACACCACAGGAATACGCTAATATGCATTTAATCTATGGAGAATGCCGATGTAATGCTAACGCTGCTAGCAAACTGTATCGAGAAAGATACCCAAATGCTCAAAAATATCCTGATTATCGAGTGTTTATTAATGTGCATCAAGCGTTTTCGGAGGGTCGTATGCCATCCAATAGGAGAAGCGCTGGAAGACCTACATTGGATCGCGATGAAGAAGTTCTCAATGAGATAGAAAATGACTCGACTACTTCGGTACGTGCCATATAAGAAGCTACAGGAATCCCAAAAAGTTCTGCACATCGAATATTAAAACGTCACAAGCTTCACCCATATCACTACAGGCGTGTGCAGACGTTATTACCGCGGGACTATCCGCTACGGGTCACATTTTGCCGTGTAATGCTGCAAAGGCACAGTGAAGATCTCCAATTCCTAGACAAAATTCTATGGTCGGATAAAACAACGTGCAAGAAAGATGGGTATTAAAATCTTCACAACCTACATAGTTGGAGTAATGAAAATCCACACTTGATGAGACAAGACAAATCCCAATATCAATTCAAGGTTAACCTATGGACGGGCATATTAAATGGAAAAGTAATTGGGCCCTTTGAGTTACAAGGAAACTTAGATGGCAATAGTTATTTAAACTTTTTACAAAATGACTTGCAAGAATTGTTAAACGACGTGCCCTTAAGTGATCTTCAAAACATGTGGTTCCAAAATGATGATTGCCCAGCACATTATGCCCGTCTTGTGCGGGAATATTTAAATCAAGAGTATCCAGGGCGTTGGATCGGGCGACTTGGTCCTATCTTATGGCCACCCCGTTCACCTGATTTGAACCCCCTGGACTTCTTCTATTGGGGTTGTCTTAAAAACAGGGTCTTTACAAAACCCATTGTGACATTGGACGAGCTCCGTCGAAATATCACTCAGGCTGCTGATTACATTAATAGCAGAAGATATGCAAGATAAATAAAACGATCATTTTTAAGGCGATGTCGTGCATGTATTAATGCTGGTGGCAAACAGTTCGAACATTTGCTATAATGTTAATAACTTAATAAATTACACGTGAAACTGTTTGTACCATTTGTTTTGAAATATTAAACATTTTTCAAGAACTAATACTTTTATTACACCCGACCGTCATTTGGCCCCTGTTAAGAAATAATAGGCCCATATTTTTTTATAACTTGTTTTCCTAGAGTATTATACCATTTTGGAATGTTGGTTAGTTGCGTCAATTTTTAAAAAAACTTGCCATACTAGTGTTCATACTTTTTTTTACACCACGATAAGTTAAATTTGGTTAAAAGTAAAAGTCTTCAAAAAATTTAGAGAATAAAATAAGTTTCATTAATTGTCGTGATAAAACAAGAGTTATTCAGGAGTTTTTAAGAATTGTGGTAGATAGCAGTACTGTTCAGGTTGCCTATAAAAAAAAAAGAAAAAAATATTTAAAAAATTGTGGTCATGGTAGTGAAAAATATCATAAACGGTCTCAATTTCTGAAGAATTTCATTTTCTTTATATAACTTGAAATATAATTGGGATATATTTCTTTTTCTTTTTTTCCCCGATTAGTCTGGGGCAGGTCTATCCTTCGGTATTGGCTTATCGTTTAATTTTGGGACACGTTGTTTATATATATATATATATATATATATATATATATATATATATATATATATATATATATATATATATATATATATATATATTTTACGGCATGTTACAAATGAGGTAGCCAAAAGGAGGAGATTACAAATATTTTACATAGCGTCATTATGTGATGATAAGATGAATATTGACAGATGAGTTTTTTTTTATATGCGGTTTTTTTATCTTTTCTTGGTGTATTATCGTTTTTATATATTTAAGTGATACATAAATTAGACAATATAGTAAATGAGTTGGACTCCTATTCGGTTTCCGAATCTGCTCTTTGTGATGTTGAGGACTGCTTCCACTTGGATCCAAACCATAGAACTTCCCTTAAAATTATAAGTCAAAACATCAGGGTAACTCACATAATTTCTCTGAGTTTCTTACATTAGCTGTGAGAACGAAAGTGCGCTGGGATATTATTATCTTAACTGAGTGTTGGCTGCAAAGTGTTCGCACACTTCCTGTAATTAACGGTTATAAGACATTTAGTACAGAAAACAACTACACACAAAATGATGGCGTTGTCGCATATATAAATAGTGATCTTAATGTATAATTTGAAGTAATTTGCTTTCGCAACGCGAATTGTCTTGTTTTAAAGATAAATAAAGATATTGTTATTTTAGCCTTGTATCGTTCTCCTGCTGTTAGAGATTGTACTGAATTCATAGATTCACTAGATGCTTTACTTGTAAAAACAGCTAATGTTAATAATGTTGTTCTTGTAGGAGATATTATCATCAATATTAGTGATTCTCTACAGGACCAACATAAGTTTAACTACCTTAATGTGACTGCTTTACACGGCTTGTTACCAGCTCATACTTTTCCTACACGTAAAGATAGCTGCCTAGATCATGTTATGCTAAGAACCCAACTCTCAGCTAAAACTGTTGTTGTAAATTCTGCGTTAACTGATCATGAGACTGTAGCATTTTTTCTCGTAAAGAAAGTCCCAAAACAACACTTAATGACGACAATATTTCGTACAGATCATAATGGAATTACAACTGATCTTGCTAAAATGAATTTTGAGTCAGTTAACTCTAGACAAAATCCAAATATTGCCGCTAATTGTCTTGTGCAGTACTTACAAAAACGTTTTAGAAGCTAATACTAAGAAGATTGTTTTACCTGGTCGTAAAAAGACTATAAAGCCGTGGATTACTACAGGTCTCTTACGTTGTATGAAGCATAGGGATAATTTACACAAAAAAATGAAAAAAGAGCCGGGTAATGAAGTACTTAAGTTAACGTTTACGAGGTACAGAAATTATTGCAACAAACTTCTAAAAAAGGTCAAGAATGAATATGAAAAAAATTAAATAAGAAATGCAAATGCAAATAATAGAAAACTTTGGGAGGTATTAAATAAAATAACCAACAGAAATGCCGCAAAAGCATCTTCCACACAACTATTATCAAAATGTACCACACCAAAAGAATCAGTTAATAATGTCAACACGTATTTCGCTAATATTGGTAGACAACTGTTACTGTTGTGTATTATTTACTGGTGATTCATGGCCAGATGTGTTTAACTTTGCTCAGATTGGCTTAAATAGAGTATCCAAATGACTTCGTGATAATGTGTTAACCCTCATCGTGGAAAAACAAAATACTTGTCCTTCTCTAAACATAATTATAAATATGCAACCTGCACAGACCATGTTATTACTGCTCATTCTTGCAATCTTCCTAATCGCCTAACATGTTCATGCACACCTCTGCAAAAAGTAAATTCAATTAAATACCTTGGTATTTTGTTGGATGATAAGCTAATTTTCATGAGCATATACATACACTTTCAAACAGGATACGGAAATCAACATATATATTTAAAAAACTGTGTTGCGTAGCAGATTCTAACACTATTAAATCTGTCTATTTTTCTCTATGCAAATCTTTAATAATATATTGTATTACGTGCTGGGGTGGAGCTACCAAATCATCGATTCTCCCACTTGAAAGATCGCAAAGGTTAATCTTAAAAGTACGTAACTCTCTTCCCTTTAAACTTTCAACTAGTCAACTTTATAAAATTTCCAAAGTTCTTATAGTCCTGCAATTGTTTATTATATATACGGTACTAAAAACCATGCTCAATTAAAATATGATCAAAAAAATTCACAGCACACGCGACGAAAAGACCGGGTATGTACCTCTCATTATGACCATTGTACCTACTTTTCTAAGAGATTTTTTTGCTATCTTGGCGGATATCTGAATAATAAAGTAACAAGGAACTTAATATCCACGCCCTACCTAAAATAAAATCACAAAAAAATGTGTCCATGAATGGTTCCTTAAAAAGGACTATAAATATACAGAAGATCTCTTTACAACACTAGTGTAAATGTTGTAATTTTTTGTTAATTTAATGTGGTGAGAAATAAATTATATTATTTTTATTATTATTATAATTTGAATTACATAATAAGACAATAGAGGTAATCTATAGCGAAGATAATTTAAATACCTTAGAATACAACCTATCAATACTAAACTGTGTAGTTTCACATAATAGCAATAATAAAAACTGTATTAACCTTGTGCATCAAAATATACAAGGTACGTTAGGCAAAAAACTATAAGTTGAAATATGTTTAAATAGTAAGCATATACATATTTTATGTATTTCAGAACATTGGTTGAAAGCATCTCCATATTCAATTTTAGTAATCACTAGGTGGTCAGTAATTTCAATAGAGATACTAAATTAAATGGTTACTCCTTAATATTAGCTAATAAATCCATATCATGTAAAGAACGTAAATGTATTGTGAGCCTCTCTGTTGAGCGAACTATAGAAATGGCATGTGTTGAGCTTGAGCACCTCATTATTGTCAGTGTTTACAGAACCCCATGTTCAAGGTACGAGTATATATACCTTTGAAAAAAATATTAAAATTATTTAATTTAATTTAAGAAGTTTTAATTAAGCTTAATAAACAGAATAAATCTCTTGTAGTATGCGGAGACTTTAACATCAATATCATGGAAGCTTCTTCCATAAGTATTAAATTTTGCCCATTATTCAAATCATACACTCTTTTAAATATAACTAGGTTTATGGGTTTTATCGCCTATATTAACTTATTTTATATTCCAACGTTTTGAGCACTTTACAGCACCCATGTTCACGGGGGGCTGTGGTGTTTGACGTCCCTATTTCATAATTACCTACGGCTACCTCCAGATTAAAATTTTTAATTTCGTTCCGATCCACGCAGTATGAACTTACATGATCTTGAAGTCTTGCAGTTGTATGCCTGGGTTTGGGATTTAATTTTACTAATTATAGGATCCCAAGCAGATGGTTGCATCCAACTATCTTCTCTATTTAAATTAGGATGTTTTTTGATCAATAGCCTAGGGAATCATCCTTGGAAGGAATCGGTGTTCTTTAGCGAGAATTTGTTGTCTGTCAAAGCTAATGTAGTGACTGGGGCGATCCTGTACGTGTTCAGAGACTTCAGACTTCCCGAAGCGTGATCTTTTAGTTTGCCCTATATAAGTGAGATCACATTCACAATCAAGCTTGCAAACTTTTGCATCTTGTAGAGGGACATTACACTTGAATTATGTTAAAAAACTAACTTGTCTTTTTCGGCGGCTTGAAGTATGTTTTAATAAAAGCACGCTTCAAGATTTAGCCGATCTTGTCAGTGCACCTCTCCATATGGCAATACAGAAGGCACTCGCCCGACTGGGCCGGCTTCACTCGTTCACTATGACGCAGGCGCGGAACTTGAAGCTTGTTGTCGTGCAAAACTTTCTTGATGTGTTGGAGCTCAGCGGCCATGTGTTTACTGTCACAGATCTCTTGTGCTCTCTGAAACAAATATTTACCCACGGTAGCTAAATGTGAAAGATGGTGATGAGAATCACCGTTTAAATATCTATCTGTATGGGTCTGTTTCTATACACAGTGTGGCTCAAGGTTTTATCAGGATTCTGAATTACTAACACATCTAGAAAAGCTAGAGAATTGTTTGCCTCTAACTCCATTGTGAACTGAATTTTACAATTTATGGAGTTCAGTTAGTCTAAAAATGCAGTTACCATACAATACAGTACCGCTTGCAGAATATTAGATTTAAGTAAGCAGCGCTTTCTCCTCAAAGAACTTCCATGAACATGTCGGCGACAATGGGAGATACAGGTGAACCCAACGCCACACCATCTACTTGCTTGTAGAACACTTTCTTCCACAATAAGTAGCCAGATGCGAGGCAGTGTCTAAGTAATACCGCATATTCTACGGGCATGTTATTTTAGTTACAATTGAGATGCAGTCTTCAACAGGTAAGCATGTGAACAGAGACTGCACATCTAAACTGACCATAGTTTCATTTTCTGGCAGATTTAGATCTGTAATCTCACTGAAAAAATTATAGGAAGCCCTTGTGTGTGCTATTGTATGTCCCCTGAGCGGCGGAAGTATTTTCGCTAACTGTTAAACCAATCATTAGTGAATCGAATCTGAATCTGTAAATGAATCACTTGGGACGTAGTGGAGCATTGGGCTTGTGTATTTTTGGTAACCCATTCAACTTCAGTGGTTTGGTATACGTAGATATTATCGATTTTACGTCCAGATTTAATTTTTCGGAGTGTTTCATTATGAGGTTACATAAGATGAGAAGACATGAGAAACACCAGCTGTAATTAAAAAAAAAATAATCATCAAAATCGGTTCAACCAGAAAGAAAGTTATGAGGCAACACACATAAAAAACATACAGTCGATTTGAATCTGGTCTCCTTTTTGAACTCAGTAGAAAACTAAATTCAGACTAAAGTAGACAACGGGAACAAACGGGTTCCATTAATGCTAAAAGCAGGAAATTGAGAAAATTAAAATTGTTCCGGTTAATGCGAAACGCCTGGAGAAATTAAGAAGTAATATGGTAAAAAACCTTCCATTGCTTTCTTACAAAAACAATTCAGACTATTTATATGGATTATTATTTACCCTTATAAGCAATGAATTTTATAAAACGTTTAGTTCTAAAACATTCTCCAGTAATAGTCGCAAGGTATTTAATGAGTGGGCGATAGTAGGAATTCATAAGAGTAGACGAAAATTATATGAACTTTACAATGAAAGATCATAAAATATTTTTTCTGATACTTTTATATTATGTCAAATATTATCGCTGTGCGCCACAGCCAAATCTTTACATAATATTAGCAACAAAATTATGACCGCTAAAAATAAAATTAAAATGACGTTGAGTATAAACAATAGGGAAACCGTTAAAAACAAACCTCGCAACACAGATTATCAATTGAAAATTAATTATGAATTGACTAGACGAAATCAAGAAGTCACAACGATGTTTGAGAAATATTTCAATGATATACCTATTTTGAAAACAGTCATTGAATACTTCTCCAACTGGCGCCAATTTATTACTCAAACAGAATTTTAATACCTGTTTAAAAGAAATAAGTATTACCACGAGTTATTGTAAAGTATTTCAAAACCCATGACGTAAAGAAAACCGCAGATATATGGGGAATTTTCGTTACAGTCATTGCGTCCATAATATATTTAATTGCACATCGTCTTGCTATTGTTTTTAATACGTTTATTTAAATCTGGCAGTACATTAAAGCCCGCTAATTTTAGACATATATCTGTACAGCCAACTCTCAAGAAAATTATTGAAAACTTAATTTTAGATTAATTGCCAAATTTTTTAAATAAAAAAACGAAACAAAAATGTCAAATTTCAGTAAAATCGGCAAATTATCCAGAACTATACGATGAATCTGAAAGCCTAAAATGTCCTCGTAATTCCAAAACAATTTGGAGGTACGAAGAAGTTTATTTTCAGATTACAAGAATGACGTTCCTCTATCAAAAAGTCATCATCATCATCATTACAGCCTTTCATAAGTCCACTGATGAACAAAGGCCTCCCCCAAGCAATGCCACAAAGCACGGTCCTGAGCCATCTGCATCCATCGACTTCCTGCATGTCTTACCAGATCGTCACTCCATCAAGTGGGGATCGCCCAACACTTCGCCTACCGATACGAGGCTGCCACTCGAGAACCTTCCTTCCCCATCGGTTGTCGGTTCTTCAAGCTATATGGCCGGTCCACTGCCACTTCAGCTTACTAATCCGTTGGGCTATGTCAGTTACTCTTGTTCTACTACGGATATCCTCATTTCTAAGTTCATCACGCAGAGAAACATAAGCCGGAGCATAGCCCTCTCCATAGCTCGCTGAGTGACATTGAGCTTCCTCATACCGGGCAGCAGTAAAGGACCACGTCTCAGATCCGTATGTCATCACTGGCAACACGCACTGGTTGTACAATTTCGTTTTAAAGATTTGAGGTCTATCTTATGAGAAGATGTGTCGTAGTTTCCCGGAAGCTGCCCAGCTGAGTTGAATCCGTCGATTGACCTCTCGGTCGAAGTTGGACTTACCAAGTCAGACTATTTGTCCCAGGTAAACATACTCGTCAACAACTTCGAGCTTACTTTTCCCAACAAATACGAAAATAGGTTTGACATAGACGTTAAACATGATTTTTGTTTTGTCCGTGTTCATTTTAAGACCTATTCGTTGGGAGACACAATAAGGTCATTGAGCATAGTGCTTAGGTCCTCCAGCAATTCTGCTATAAGAACTATATCGTCGGCAAACCGAAGGTGAGTGATGTACACGCGATTTATGTTAATACTGCATACTTTCCAGTCCAGAAGCTTGAAAACGTCTTCTAATGCAGCAGTGAAGAGTTTCAGGAATATATCGTCACCGTGTCTTACAACTCCCTGCAATTGGATAGGTTTCGTACTCTGATTCTGTGCTCGGATAGCCATCGTAGCTCTATTGTACAAACACTTCAGCACTTCGATATACCGACAGTCAACTTGGCACCGCTGAAGGGACTGCAGCACCGCCCAAATTTCGACAGAATCAAAGGCTTTCTCATAGTCCACATACGCAAGGCAAAGTGGCAGATTGTACTCCTTTGTCTTCTGTACAATTTTCCGAAGGGTGTGTATTTGGTCCATGGTACTAAAGCCTTTTTGGAAACTGGCTTGTTCAGGAGTCTGTAAGTCGTCAAATCTGCGTGTGAGACGATTCGTAATGACTCTCAAAAACAGCACATAGACGCGGCTCCAAAGGGAAATCGGTCTGTAGTTCTTCAAGAGAGCATTGTCGCCTTTCTTGAAGAACAAGACCATCGCACGTCTGCTCCACGCCTCCGGAGTAGTGCCACCATGGCGGACGGAATTAATGAGCTTCTGAAGGACTTCAAGTACCGGTCTCCCACTCGCTTTCAGAAGCTCCGCTGTAATTCCATACTCGCCTGGGGCCTTGCCGTTTTTAAGGTGCTGGAGAGCCATTCTGATCTCGCTCAGACTGACGTCCGGAATATCTTCGGAATAGTGTCGGATAAGACTCGCTCTTGGATCGTTACTCACACTTGCGTGTGGTTCCAATGATGTCGTGTACAGCTGCCCATAGAATCTCTCAATCTCACTTCTCTCAAATCTCAGGTGTCCCGGAAACGATGCTGCCACACTCGGTCTTCAGCTTTGACAGTTGGCTCTTTCTGGCAGTCAGATCTCTGGCAAAGACTTTGGAGCCTTGGTTCCGCTCAATCGCTTCTTCAATACAAGCTGTATTGAAGTT
The DNA here is from genome assembly GCA_033319125.1 of Parnassius glacialis. Taxonomy (NCBI): domain Eukaryota; kingdom Metazoa; phylum Arthropoda; class Insecta; order Lepidoptera; family Papilionidae; genus Parnassius; species Parnassius glacialis. The sequence goes on along the minus strand of JAVANC010000023.1, from coordinate 22,853,141 downwards.
GCGCAAGTCCCGCCGCATGCATTTGGAGATCTGTTTGTTCAGTTGCCTGTATGCTGTCAAATCTGTTGAAAAATGAAGCTTCATCTCCCGTCTAACAGCCATAAGATCAAGAGTGTGATCGGAGAGTTTTTGCGTTCTTCTGCGGTGGGTCTTGCAGAACTTAGATCCGACCGCATGAACAGTTTCCACGAGCTTGTCATTCATATCGTTCACTTCATTACAGTCTTCTGGGCACTGAAAACTGTTTTTTTAACTCGAGTACAAAGGACTTTGGAACAAAGCACGAGGGGTACTAAGCGTTGATTTCATTAAACGAGACCTCTCCAACTTAACGTTTAGGTTCAGTGTGCCTCTAACTATTCGGTAATCGCTACCAGTTTTCAACCTCGCGATCACGGAGACATAACTGAACAGTTCTCGTCTGGTCATCATAATGAAGTCAATCTCATTTTTTGTCGAATCGTTGGGGCTCGACCACTTTCTGTGGAGCCGCTTCTGGAAAAAAGAGTTCATCATAAGGAGTTGCTCTTTCTCCATGAAGTCGGTCAGCTGCTGGTCCCTTGGGTTTCGTTGCCCTATTCCAAATTTCCCTACTTTCAGCTCACCGTTCTCTCTTGTGCCTAGTTTTGCATTGAAGTTTCCCATTAACACCGTAAATTGTGTTTTGGAGGAATGCATGGCTCCAGAGATATCCTCATACATTTCCTCCACCTCCTCATCGGGGTGTGCCGAGGTTGGTGCGTAAACCTGTAAGGACTTCAGCGAATACCGTTTGGTGATTCTGAGTATAAGGTACGCAACCCTCGTCGACACACTCTCAATCTTTACAACGTTGTTAAAGAAATACTTGTGGACGATAAATCCGATACCTCCTTGGGACAGATGGTCGCCCTCCCGGTCATAGAGCAAGTTGCCGGATTCGAGGATTACCGTGTCCTCCCCTTCTCTTCGGACCCCCGATAATCCTATAATATGCCAGCGTAACTTGTCTATCTCTTCTTCCAGCTCCACGATCTTCCTGTCAGTCCTCAGGGTGCGTGCGTTGTATGTTGCCAGTTCGAGTCCTCTTAGGTGGTAATCGAACGTCCACTTCTTAGCACCCCCTGCCCCGCCGTTACCATGGTCGCCACCGTAGCCAGCAATAGTGGGGCCGGCGGGTACTGTGCGCTGTCTCTTTCTTGCTCTCATCATTGGGGGGTATTTGCCATAGTTGCCACGCCTGGCGAGCGGGTTGGCAACTGCAGTTTTTTTATTGTAATTTTGCTGTTATCAGGAAGATGCTGCTGCCCATCTCCTGGCTGTTTCCCTTTGTCGCCTTTTACGACACCTACGGGAGGATATGGGGTATTTATTTATTTTATTTATACTCTTTATCGCACACAAAATACACGCAACACAGCAAACTTAAATTTATTAATTAATGTACAATTAGGTGGCCTTATCGCTAAATAGCAATTTGAATGGGTGAAGGAGATAATTTTCATTTAAAAATATAGAAGTGTGCATAAATAGCAGATAAACAAGTATATATTAATAGTACACGGTATATATAGTATATAAGACAATGCAATAATCATATACATAATATTATATATACATATACACATAAACACACAAATACATATATACATACTCACATACATATACACATATACCTACATGTACATACATAGAATACATACATATTTATAAATATTTTTGTAATACATTATAACTATATATCATATACATTAACCTTATCAAGAAAAGTAGATATGACAATAAAATATATTAAGTAGAACACATATTTAAATAATAATCTTTCACCATATTTTTGAAAGACTCAATGCTTTGGGCTTTCTTAATTGTTAAAGGAAGCGAGTTCCATAATTTGATTGCTTTGACACAAAAGGAGGCATGAACATTATAATGAGAATTATGAACAGGCATACGCAATATAAGTTTATCAGCTATTCTGGAATGATCTTTATCTGCGCCCATGAACTCAAATTTTTCTTTAAGATAACTCGGTGTTTTAGGATCAAATAGTACACAGTTCAGTAGAGATAGAATATGTGTATTCCGGCGAAGTCTAATAGGGAGCCACTTGGGCTTAATACGGTACTCGGAAACATGATCATATTTGCGAAGGCCAAATATGAACCTAATAGCAAAATTCTGAAGACGCTCAAGTTTATTTAATTGATCCTCAGTAAGATTGGAGTAGCATGCATCAACATAATCAAGGATAGGGAGTAACAAGGACTGTGCCAGTAAAATTCTAGTAGGAATGGGAAGCGAGTTACGCAAACGTCTTAAATAAGATGCTGCCGCAAACATCTTTCTGCTGGACTCCTTAATATGCAGGGACCAAGAAAGATTCTGATCAATATATAATCCTAGGTCTTTTACAGATTTACTAAAAGGTATCACAACACCATCAACAACAATAGGTGGAAGGTCATCCTAACAAATTCTCGAGATTAGAGTGCTCTTTCCAACAATAATTGCTTGGGTCTTTTTGGGATTTAAATTAAGCCCAAACGACCTGCTCCAATCAAGTATTGCAGCAAGATTCGTATTGGTGTCATTGATGGCATTGGTAAGATTCTGGAGTGATGTATGGGAGTAAATTTGAAGATCATCTGCATACAAATGGTAGAGAGAAGAAATTACAGAAAAAGGAGAGGAGACAACACGCCACCCTGTGGTACACCAGCAGTTAGTTTACACCACGTAGATGTGGCACTCTCTACCATAATACGCTGCCGGCGGCCACGCAAATAGCTTTGAAACCATTCAATTGCCGCTGGAGATATGTTAATAGAACGTAGCAGACTCAGCAATACATCAAAATCGACAGTGTTAAAAGCGTTACTGAAATCCAGCAACGTAAGAATAGTGAGCTGCTTTTGGTTCATACCCCAGCGAATATCATCTGTGATTTTAAGTAAAGCTGTAACCGTACTATGACCAAGTCTGAACCCCGATTGAAAGGAGTCAAGAAGGGAGTTTTTATTTAGGTAGTGGTTAAATTGTGCAAAGACTAAACGTTCAAGGACTTTTGTAAGGAATGGAAGGATAGATATAGGTCGATAATCCGAAGGAGAACAGCGGTTTTTCTTTTTGGGAAGAGGAATGATATTAGCTTTCTTCCAGGTTCGAGGACAGGATTCAGAGGATATGGAGTAATTGAAAATATGAGTTAGGATGGGGAAAATAATATCAATCAGTGGCACGATCATTTTACGGCTAATTTCATCACATCCGATAGCACTTGACGATATGGACAAAACGTTCTTCTTAACATCACAGTCGGAAAATTGATTGAAGGTGAACGGCGAGAAATTAGGAGTTGATGCTTTGGACAGATTGTTTAAAGTATGTGATTTTATATTATCATTTAAAAATGAAGATGTACATGAGAAATGTTGAATTTGTGATTCAATATCAACGTCTTCATTCGAAATAGTGGATTCTTTAGATTTTCCAACTCCTATTGATCTGAGAAACTTCCAAATTTTTACCGGGTCTCCGTTCTCGACTGATTTTTGAACATGGCGTTGTTGTGCGTCTCTACAAATTGTATTACAGCGATTCCGTATTCTCCTGTACGTGTCCCTATTGTAGTCCGATTTATCACTGTTATAAATAAGCCTAGCTTTATTTTTCTTATTTAACAGTGATTTAATATCGTCTGTAAGCCACGGCGCAGGGGTGTGTTTAATTTTAACTGGTATGACGGGTGCATGGGTGTCGTAAAGGTTAATTAAGATGTAATTAAGTGTTTCCACTTTTAGGTCTATAGAGTCTGCAGAGTATACAGCAGACCAGTCAGCATTCCGAGCATCCTCTTGTAGACGTTCAATATCAACCCTACCAAAATTTCGTAGCATCAGTACCTTGCCTCGAAGCTTAGGAGTGCGTATTTTATACGATAGAAAGATGAGGTCATGATGAGATAATGCCACAGCTGCACCATGCTTTGACACGTGATCAGGGGATGAAACTATGATAAGATCTAACAAAGATGAAATACAGTTAGGCAAGGAGTGCGTAGCGTTAAGTGGTAGAATATGTAAATTACAGGAGTCAGTAATAGAGCGCAGCCTTTTAGTGCGGTGATCATTCTTTAACATGCAAGTGTTAAAATCGCCTATTAGAATAATGTGATTGTATAGAGGAGTCAGATCTTCAAGTGTTTTCTCAAATGAGGAGAAATAATTCACATGGAGGGAGGGGCTATAAAAAACGCCCAGTAAGATTTTGGTGTTAGATAGTGTAATTTCCAGTAAGAGATGTGCAGCTTCATTAGGCAAGGGTGGTTGAGTAGACAACTTAATAATCTTAAAAGGAATATCATGTCTAAGGTAAATTGATACCCCACCACCACCCTGCCCTACTCGGTCGTTTCGAATAAGATTGAATCCTGGTAGTGAATAGCATGTGGAAGGTAAACATGGTTTGAGCCACGACTCGGAGACAATAATAGCACTGAGGAATATAGTGTTAAATGATGCAAGCATGTCTGGAAAATGTGCCGGAATACTTTGGGCATTAATATGGATAATATTGAAATTTTTAAGTACATCTGAGAATTGAGAAGATAGAACTTCATTTAAAGGAGTGAAATCTGTACTGTGAAAACTATCGTCACTACTGCCGCTTTCAGAGTAAGGTGTCATAAACGAATCATTATTTGAATTATTATCATTGAACAAATCAGAAATCACAATAAGTCTTTCTTTTTATAAAAAAAAATAAAAGTAATAAAAATATGATATGGTAATGCGTTTATATATAGTGATATATAACAACAATAATAATAATAATATATTATATAAATATAAATAATATGAATAAATAAGAAATAAACTAAGTCTCCTTTACCAACCAGCGTTACTAGAAGATTGCAAATCGCAACTAACCAATTAATATATTTACACGTCATACGTACACAACATTTACAGCAATACTTAGTAAAAACATATTATAAGCTTAATAATATTACAAACATAAAGAAAATAATTAACAGTAGGTCTTAAAAGTAAACAAATTAAATTTATTCAACTCTTCTACTCCGTAAATAAGTTAATGTAAAACTTAATATGAAGTGGCTGTATGATCATCGACCTTTGCCTATAGATATCAACAAGATCAAGATTTACTTTGACAGATTTAAATCAATGTCAAAATTAGTAATTTTACCCTTTATATTCGTATCAAACAATTGAAATAATTTTACCTTCTGAACAGAAAAGTACAATTAGTAATAATTTTGAAGTATCGGTAAAACAGTAAACACATACATATACTGAGTAATAATACAGGTTAAAGTACCTATACTAATGGTTAAAACATTAACGATTACAGTATACAAAGAGAGAAAACTTTATTTAGCTATCTTAAATACCTAGTTTTAGTAATAAATATGATAAACTAGTCTAAAAATACTAAAGTACTTAGCTTTATTATGAAATATAATAGAAGGAACAAGGGTAATAATTTTGATGTGTCAGTACAACAAAGAAAATGCAGTCATATGCTGAAGTAATAATACAACTTAAAGTAACTATGTTAATAAATAAATCACTTAAATTATTATAGTACAAAGAGAAATATTTACTTAAGATATCAATCTAAAGTACCTAGCTTTCGTAAGAAATAAAAATAAAGTAGCTTAAAATTTTGAAGTGCCAGTACAACACAGAAAACACAGTCATATGTGGAAATGATAATACAACTTAAAGTACTTATTCTATTGAATAAAACACTTAAACCATTAAAGTACAAACAGAGAAACATTTACGAACAATGAGGTACCTAAGTTTAGTAGAGAATATATTAAAGTATCTTAAATACACTTAAGTACTTAGCTTCATTATGAAATATAATAAAGAGAACAAGGAAAAAGAATTGAGAAAAATAGCAGTTCAATAAAATGCATTGAAGACTGCATTTGAAGAGGCATGTTATAAAGTAATTTTGCCTTAATAATTCTCTTAGATCTAGCAGTAGAAATAATCTTGTTTCCTTTAACACTATCTTCGCCAACACTCTTCCCCGATAGTGACAATCCTTCCGAATCACTGGTAGAACAGGGAATAGATTTTAGATCAGCAAATGAGGTGGCGGTATATCGCTGACCATTGGAAACAATTATGACTATATGACCGTCTTTTGTCCAACATTTATTAATGCCAAACTGATTACGAACAGCTAAGAAAAGGTAATGTCGACTCTTGGTCAAAAATTCTGATGCAGTTATACCAGTATTTTTGAATGCAGTTTCGGAGTACGAAATGATATTTTTATTTTCAATATTATTAAACTTGACTAGAACCGGACGTGGTTTACCTTCTTTAGAAATGCCTAAGCGATGACATCTGGTGATTATATCAGTATTTATATTTGTCATTTTTAATTTGTCTGCAAACAATTTACATACTGTAGAAGGAAGGTCTTCTTTCTTCTCCTCTCTAATACCATGTAAAAGGATCATCTTACGTCTGGATCTCATTTCAGATTGGTCATATAATTTGAATAAAAGTTGCACTTGTTCATTGAGAGTTTTTAAGGATGTGAGCACAAAAGAACGAAACATTTCAAAATCTGTAGAAAGTGAGGAAGTATTACCCGCTGTTGGTGTAGAGCTACTTGCTTCTAGACTTTTCTGAAACTCTTCCATTCGAGTGTTAAACAAAGTTGACATGTCTTCAAGTGACTTCTGAAGTGTCTCCATTTTAGTGACATCGCAAGGGCAGGTTATAAACACACTGAGAGAATTACTTAGTGGCAAAATTCAGTTGCAGGCTTGTAAATAGTTGTACGGAAATATGCTGGTAAGTAAAAGATTTTAATTAAGCACATCAGTTACACAAAACACTTGTTAAATATATTATTTTTGCTTAAATTACGCTGCTTGTTATTTTTACGTGTAGTAGTATCCTACCCGCAAAAAAAAAGGTTGTGGATATTCTGGACAAAACGAGTGGAAAAAGGGAGACAGGCAGGAGAAGGGCAGCAGCATCTCCCTGATAATAGCCAAACTACAATAAAAAAAATGCGGTTGCCAACCCGCTCGCAAAGCGTGGCAACTATGGCAAATACCCCCCAATGATTAAAGCAACAAATAGACGGCCCCCTGTTCCCGGCGGCCCCGCTATTCCTGGCTATGGTGCGGACCATGGTAACGGCGGGAAAGGGGGTGCTAAGAATCACCGGTGGAGGTTCGGTTGCCACCTTAGACGACTCGACCTGGCAACGTACAACGCACGCACCCTGAGGACTGACGAGAAGATCGTGGACCTGGAAGAAGAGATAGACAAGTTGCGCTGGCATGTTGTAGGATTATCCGAAGTCCGAAGAGAGGGGGAGGACACGGTAATCCTTGAATCTGGCAATTTGCTATATCACCGGGAGGACCACTATCTGTCCCAAGGAGGTGTCGGATTTATCGGCAACAAGTCTCTCGTTAACAACGTTGTAAAGATCGGGAGTGTGTCGAAGAGGGTTGCGTACCTTATACTCAGAGTCACCAAACGGTATTAGCTGAAGATCATACATGTTTACGCACCAACCTCGACACACCCCGATGAGGAGGTGGAGGAAATGTATGAGGATATCTCTGGAGCCATGCATTCCTCCAAAACACAATTTACGGTGTTAATGGGAAACTTCAATGCAAAACTAGGCACAAGAGAGAACGGTGAGCTGAAATTAGGGAAATTTGGAATAGGGAAACGGAACCCAAGGGGCCAGCAGCTGACCGACTTCATGGAGAAAGAGGGACTATTTATGATGAACTCTTTCTTCCAGAAGCGGCCCAACAGGAAGTGGACCTGGTCGAGCCCCGACGGTTTGACAAAAAATGGAATTGACTTCATTATGACGACCAGACGACAACTGTTCATTGATGTCTCCGTGATCGCGAGGGTGAAAACTGGTAGCGATTACCGAAAGGTTAGAGGCACCTAAACGTTAAGTTGGAGAGGTCTCGTCTAATGAAGTCAACGCTCCGTCCCCCTCGTGCTCTGTTCCAAAGTCCCGAAACCTTTCAGCTCGAGTTACAAAACCGTTTTCAGTGCCTAGAAGACTGTAATGAAGTGGACGATATGAATGACAAGCTCGTGGACACTGTCCTTGCGGTCATAGCTAAGTTCTGCAAGACCCACCGCAGAAGAGCACATAAACTCTCCGATCACACTCTTAATTTCATGGCTGTTAGACAAAAAATGAAGTTACATTCTTCAACAGACTTGACAACATACAGGTATCTGAATAGTCAGATCTCCAAATGCATGCGGCGGGACTTACGCAACTTCAATACAGCTCGTATTGAAAAAGCCATCGAGCGGAACCAAGGCTCCAAAGTCTTTGCCAGAGATCTGTCTGCCAGAAAAAGCCAACTGTCGAAGCTGAAGACAGAATGTGGCAGCTTCGTTTCCGGGACACCTGAGATTTTGAGTGAGATTGAGAGGTTCTATGGGCAGCTGTACACGTCATCGTTGGAGCCACACGCAAGTATGAGTAACGATCCAAGAGCGAGTCTCATCCAACACTATTCCGAAGATATTCCGGACGTCAGTCTGAGCGAGATTAGAATGGCTCTCCAGCACCTTAAAAACGGTAATGCCCCAGGCAAGGATGGAATTACAGCGGAGCTTCTGAAAGCGGGTGGAAGACCGGTACTTGAAGTCCTTCAGAAGTTCTTTAATTCCGTCCTCCATGGTGTCATTACACCAAAGGCTTGGAGCAGAGGTGCGATGGTCTTGTTCTTCAAGAAAGGTGACAACGCTCTTTTGAAGAACTACAGACCAATTTCCCGTCTGAGCCGCGTCTACGTAGTGTTTTCGAGAGTCATTACGAATCGTCTCGCGCGCAGACTTAACGACTTTCAGCCTTCCGAACAAGCTGGTTTTCGAAAGAGCTTTAGCACCATAAACCACAAATTGTACAGAAGTCCGAAGAGTACAATTTGCCACTATGTCTGGCGTATGTAGACTATGAGAAATCCTTTGATTCCGTCGAAATTTGGGCGGTGCTGCAGTCCCTTCAGCGGTGCCAAGTTGACTGTCGGTATATCGAAGTGCTGAAGTGTTTGTACAGTAGAGCTACGATGGCTATCCAAGTACAGAACCAGAGTACAAAACCTATCCAACTGCAGAGAGGTGTAAAACAGGGTGACGTTATATCCCCGAAATTTTTCACTGCTGCATTGGAAGACGTTTTCAAGCTTCTGGACTGGAAAGAATACGGTACCAACATCAATGGCGAGTACATAACTCACCTTCGATTTGCCGACGATATAGTCCTTATGACAGAATCACTGGAGGACCTAAGCACTATGCTCAATGACCTCAATAGTGTCTCCTAACGGATAGGTCTTAAGATCAACATGGACAAAACAAAGATTATGTTTAATGCCCATGTCACACCTATGCCGGTAGTTGTTGAGAGCACTAAGCTCAAAGTTGTTGACGATTATGTTTACCTGGGACAAATAATCCGACTAGGTAAGTCCAACTTCGACCGAGAGGTCAATCGACGGATTCAACTCGGCTGGGCAGCGTTTGGGAAGCTACGACACATCTTCTCGTCAGACATACCTCAAATCCTTAAAACGAAATTGTACAACCAGTGCGTGTTGCCAGTGATGACTTACGGAACTGAGACGTGGTCCTTCACAGCTGGCCGTATGAGGAAGCTCAAGGTCGCTCAGCGAGCTATGGAGAGGGCTATGCTCGGAGTTTCTCTGCGTGATATACTTAGAAATGAGGATATCCGCAGTAGAACTAGAGTAACCGACATAGCCTAACGGATTAGTAAGCTAAAGTGGCAGTGGACCGGCCATATAGCTCGAAGAACCGACAACCGATGGGGAAGGAAGGTTCTCGAGTGGCAGCCTCGTACCGGTAGGCGAAGTGTAGGGCGACCCCCCACGAGATGGAGTGACGACCTGGTAAGGCATGCAGGAAATCGATGGATGCAAGTGGCTCAGGACCGTGCTTTGTGGCATTCCTTGGGGGAGGCCTATGTTCAGCAGTGGACTTGTGAAAGGCTGTAATGATGATGATGATGATGATGATTTGATAAAGTGTGGTTCTTGGTTAAGTCACAGTTTTAACTTAGAATGTATACTTTAATTTTTCAAATTTAGTACCATAAACTGTTACTTTTTTTTATCTTACATGCTGGATAAAATGACGACATTAATATTTAGCATAAATTAATGATTATTTGTTTAGGAGAATTTTTGAGTATATAAATTATCGAGTTTATTGTTTTAATTATTACAAGTGTGACATTTATTATATTTGTTTTATGTATCATAAAATAAATTCCTTCATAATGTCTTAAATGAAAATTTGCATAGTCGTGAAACGGCTCCTGAAATGCCATCTTGTTTAGAAACTGAATCAACAAATTGTTCGTGTACTTCTGAACCTACTGTACAAACTAACAAATCTCCTCTTGAGATGCAACCACTGTTGATAAATTATGCTGTTCCTGAAGGACTGAGATCATCTACTGCTTTCGCACCTTTAATAAAATCTTATAAAGAATTAGTGGGTGTTAATAATGTACATCCAGAAAATGAGATAATGCCGGTGATATCTATGAGTGCAACTGGTTTGTTTATGATAACGACAGAAAATTGTCTACCTAGTACTTCTATTAGGTAGACATGTATTGATTTTTTTTGAGTTGATTTACATGTATTGTCTTACCTCTTGCACACGTAAATGCAAAAGAAACATTGATTGATTAATTATTGTAAGAGATTAATGTTTGGGGAATAACATTTTTAGTTTAATTGCCATAAAAGTACTATTTTAAGTTTTTTTTAATAATTATTGATTTGAATAATTATGTTTAAATTGACCTGTGCATAATATAGCTGTGAAATATATTTACAGTTCATATTATAGCTTGAATTCTATTTTTATATAGTAACATTGTTTTAATATTAATTTTACATAATTGAACCATAATTGAAAAAATAATTAACGCAAAAGTGTTACTGTAAAAATTAAAATTATTATAAAAATAATTATAGAATATATTAAATTAAAATGTCTACACATCTTAAAAAGAAAGCATTAATTTTACAAATAATCTCGGAAATATCTCATAATATGTTCATTAATTCTTATTAAGAGGTAAATAGTAATGCAAAAATCGTAAATTAGTTCTCCTGCAAATTTTAGTTTTTTTGTATAGTAACGTTTTCGAAATGACGGTGCGATATGCTTTTACAACAATATTCCAGAAAATGTACAAAATCTGTGAAGAAAAATTGTACAAAAAGTTCGAGTGAATTATTTTATTCAATGTGTTATAATAAACTCGATGTCTATCTTTTTTTCTGTCAATCACAGGGTAACTCGAAAAACGTTTCTCATAGTGTTTTTCACAAAATAAGAGTGTGAATTATTCACTAGAAAGCATTATTTAAACAATAAGAAAACGAACCAGGAACATCAATTCACCAAACAGTGCAAAAACTCGCTGCCCTTGCATGTATTAGATGTTTGTCATCTGAGTCAATCTCGGAGAGTTAATAGTAAAATTTTCTTATTTTTATAATTTTTGTAATTAGTGCTGTTCTATTTCAATGAAAGCCATGAAGAATCTTGTTGAGTGTATGTGTGCTTGTGTGTGTGTGTGTGTGTGTATGTGTGCGCGAGTGTGTGTGTGTGTGTGTGTGCTAGTGGCCGCGCGCGCGCGCACGTGAGTGTGTGTGTGTGTGTGCTAGTGGGCGCGCGCGCGCGCGTGTGTGTGTGTGTGTGTGTGTGTGTGTATGCGTGCGAGAGCGCGCGTGTGTGTGTATGTGTGCGTGTGCGTGCGTGTATGCGTGCGTGTGTACGTGTGTGCGTGTGTGCGTGTGTGTATGTGTGTGTGTGTGTGTGTGTGTGTGTGTGTGTGTGTGTGTGTGTGTGTGGTGTGTGTGTGTGTGTGTGTGTGTGTGTGTGTGTGTGTGTGTGTGTGTGTTTGTACTCTTGTGGTGTGTTAAATCCAACATTACGTAATATTATAGTGTCTCGATATCGTTTTTTATTTTTTTATTTAGACCAACAGGTCTTTAAACCGTTGAATACATGCCCTATAAAGTAAGAGCTTGAGCGGAAATTTCGTCGTAATATCATTGCATTATGATATAATGTGACAAAACCACAGTAACTAAAACGAGGCAGAAAAAATAAAAATAACTTAACTCCGAGTGAAATACTGATAAATTGTATTATTTTTAGTACATACACAAAAACAGACGGGGTTATATTAATTGTTTAGATTTAGTAAACATTTAAACACAGTTTTAAAAACATAGTTAAACGTTCAATAAAGTTTTATCAAGCCAAGTAGCTTTCATGTTACAAAGTAGAGTCCATAACTTTCGTATTGGGATAACTCAATTTTGAAGGCTTAAGATCAGGCAACCTTTAATATCAACGTAAACACTTTAATATTTGAGAGGTTTTCCGAGAAAATTTTCTGCACAGTTTGGTAATAATTTTTTAAAAATAGTTAACAAGTCACAAGGATAAACAAAGTTCTCAATACTTTTATAACTGTACAGTTAATTTAACAAGAGTCCGTTAGTAAACATGTACTTGTCCAATATAACATAGCACAATGCCGAGTAACCTCATATAAAAATATTTACTAACAGATTTTAATGACGTGTTATAGCGGCGTGAAAAATTTCATTATTTATTTTGTCCTGTTGGTGTCTTTAAAGGCAACTATAGGATAATGCCAGAATTTCTATACATTATATCCCTTCATACCACTGAGGGATATAGACGTTCCACATGGAATCCCACAAAGCATTTTCTTGGCGGCAGAAATAGTTTGGAGAATGATACCAACCCAGACGAGCTGCTACGCCGAAAAGGAGTCCTACCACGTAGTATTCTCACGTCTACGGAGGATATCATTACGCGGATAATAATATATGACTTTATATATATATATATATATATATATATATATATATATATATATTTATCATAAAAATACAGGCTGATGACGGCAAGCAGCGTGAAAAGTCCAAGACATCAGATGTTGTAATCGTCAATCCAACTGCCGAGCATGACAACAATGGTGAAGAAGGTAAGTCCAGCTTTTGTGCTTTTACATACTAGCGATGCTGATGAAAAGGGCTTTCATATTATTAACTATTAGTGAATGGTGGCGATGGAGAACAAAATCAAAATTAAATAAAAACATGTTTTACTCATTACAAAGGCTTTTTCAATCCATTTTCTTTAAGAGTCGATTTATCTAAAACGTTACTACGTTTTCAATCACACAACTCAAAGAAAATAGTTTTTCTAGCAGCTTTTTGGAAACAGAGCATTTCTACATTAAAAATATAAGCGTTTACTACCATTACGATCCGACCTATAAATAGTATATTATTACTCTTATCTAACTCCACATTATTTTATTTAATAGAATCAGGCGTTTCTTTGCGGAAATCCATTAATTTAAAATTGGAAAAATTTACTTTGCCCACATCCGCTCAATAAAATAGAACTATATGTGTTACCTAGTATGAAGAGCATCTCCCGCCCTCCCTCAATTGAGTGCACTATCCCCATCACCACTAATCCCAGCACCTCTACTCCATAACTATGAGATATGAGTATCTCTTCGGGATAGAATTCGTAATAGAAGTACCCGCAGTAGAACCCGAATAAACGACATAGCCCAGGTGATCTTTGGGAATGGTAAGCTGAAGTGGCAATGCGCCGGCCATATAGTCCCAAGAAACGACAACCGCTTCCGCACTAGGCTGCTGTGTTTCGTATAGTAAGTGTAGCGAACCGGTGACTCTTTTTACTTGAAACGAGACATATCATCTTATTTATCTTTTCCACAAGGGTGACAACGCATTTGAATTTTGATTTTAATCGACGTAGAATATAGAATTCTTTGAGCTACAGTATCCACTTACCATCAGGTGGACTATGCGATCGTTTGTCGCCCTTATTTCATAAAAAATACATTGATGGGGAAGAAAAGTTCTCGAGCTTCATACCGTCAAGTTAAGTGTTGGATTGCCCTCCGATAGATGTAGATTGTAACATATGGCATGCAGGTAGTCGATGGATACATGATGATATTAGATAAATTTAATATTGCTAACAGCATATTCCTGATAAAAAACTTAAAGTAATAGAAAAAATGCGATTAGCCATCCGCCTGCCCAGCGTGACAACTATGGCAAAATCCCCCTTATGAGGTAATTTATGGGGGAGGCCTATTTAGCAGTGGACTTTCGTAGGCTGTAATGGATAATGTATATCTAATAAAAAGAATGCTGCATGACTACAAAAAAAAACTTAACTTTACTATTGTTAAGTGAATTATACTAAAACTGATAACATTTTTAAAATATAATAGAATAAAATAGGAATGTTTTAATAAGCATTGATTGCCTGTAAAGAATAATTTAGATATAATAAATTGTCTCTCACCATATAAATTATTATTTCATACTATTGATAACAACAGATGCTCTGTATATGTGTACCGGAACACAAAAGACATTGTAAGTTACATAAAGATTTATGGGCGGAATCGGGATCCAGTTATTTATGATATAGGTCCGATAAATTGCTATGAGACTAATAGTGTTAGGTAATTTTACCAAAATATCATAGTGGAATGAATGCTCATATTTAAGTAGTGAGCCGTTTCTGTAATTTTACTAACATACCACTGATTCAATTATATTTTATTTTTGATAAATCAATTTATTTATATTTAACATTTAAGATGTTTGCATACCGTGCATTGTGGCATTTCTTGGGAAAGGCCTATGTTTAGAAGTTGACAAGTGAAGGACTGTAATGATTATGATGATGATCATTTATATTTATAGTCCAAAATGATTATTATCACGGCTTACCGGCTCAGTAGTTAAGCGTGCTGCTGCACGGAACTAGTGTTGTATGGCGTACGTGTCAATGTTGCAAGTCGGAATGTATGCCTACAATACAGGAGAAAATCCTAGTGAGGTTTTATTGTTCAAAAATTCAGATCACTAATTTAAATATACTCCTCTCCATTTCATTTGTAACAACAGTTGCTTGCATATTGTAAGGTTTTATGGAAGAAATATTTTTCATAGCGATCATCATCTTCATCCATGGTAATGCAAAAGTGGTAAATAAAAAAACGACCTTTGTATAAGTATTGTGCAAAAATCTATTTTGAATAAAATTATTTTTTTCTATTATATTCTATCGTCATTATTACAGCGTATCAAAGTCAACTGCTGATCAATCGTCGATATAATTATCGCGAAACATCTATACAAAAAACACAGAACATCTAGAACAAAAAAATTAAACAATATTTAGCTCCTAAATTCGGAGTTTTACTTCTTCGACAGACTTTGATTTTGCACAGACTCTAGAGATGTTATATGGATCTGTTTTTGTTACCTTAATCTGTTATACTTTTTTTAGTTTTTTTTTTAAATTATTCTATTGTTTTCAGTAGACAAACAAATATAATAAGTTCAAGTTACAACCCCCTATTTTTCCATTCTTAGGGGTAAAAGCTTAGCTATCCTTAAATTTGATTTGGAAACAACCATTTACAACCAAGTATAACGATTTCATTAATTGAAAAAGGAGAATCATTAAAGTCGGTTCAACTGTTTTCGAAATATCGGTAAACATAGGTATATAAAAACATGCGCGTCAAGTAGGTATATTAACTTCTCGTCCTTAAAACTCTGTTTAGAAGAATTTACAATCGAATTGAGAATCTCTTAATTTTTAAGCCGTATAAAAGAGACGACTGTGTGTGTGTGTGTGTGTGTGTGTTTTGTATATTTCTCGCAATATGCGAAATGAAAGCTCATTTTAATACGAGTAGAACTAACGATATCGTAACAAGTCAATATCATTCCTCGCTTGATGATATGCGTAATGCGTAATGACTACATGTTTAGTTTTCATTAAAAATTAATCCGTAGTATTTATGAACTATAAAGAAAAATTGATTGTGACGGCAGACCTAAACATATGCACACCTATTTTATTTTGTACATAATCCCAGATGTAAAACAGGATAGGATGAAATCCGGGTAAAAGATGATTAATTATATTCGAAAAAGCAGCAGGCGTTTTAGACGTTTTCACGCGTGGTAGAGACATGCTGTAGCTATATTAGTAGTGTAGTTGTAGCACGAATGGTTCGACCCGACCGGGGAACGACCACGCTCTCACAGAATATCAGCGTAAAATAGCAGTTTAACACTGCTGTGTTTCGTATGGTAAGTGTAGAGAACCGGAGACCTTTTTTACTGGAAAAGAGGGATTACATCTGAGTCCTCAAGAGTGACAACGCATCTGCATTTTGATTATTTATTGGGAATAGATGTATAAATCTATGGGTTACAGCAACCATTTATCATGAGGTGGACTTTACACTCGTTTGTCACCCTTCCTTTAAAAAAAGAAAGAGAACAGCTATTTTAATGAAGCGCACTCGAATGACTCATAAGAAGAAAGAGATCTTGTCTTTATTTATTTTTGTCAAAATTATTTGAAAGCACTTCTAAAATATTTGATTCGAAAAAATTCAGACTTGAGTCGAATCTAACTCCCGGTTATAATAAAACATTACGGTTGGCTTACCTTATATCCCGCACTGTTACGCATGCATTAGCGTACCTTACATTAATTATTTGATTAAGGAGTTAATACGTCATGGCTAAGGCACAGATTAAGAAGAATAATGCGTCAATAAATATTAGTTTCCTTTTTACTGATATTATTATGTAGATATTATTTAAATGATTTGGCCGTAATTATTACGCTGGATCGAAGAGTTCAAAAAACAACACAGAAACAGTTTATTTAGACATACTAATAGACAAATATTTATTCAGCAATTTACACTCATACTGTTTTGATAAAATGATACATAAAAACATTAAAGATAAAAATAAGTAAGAGAGAACAGAGATAATATAATCCGACTTCTTGAGTGATGTGATGCTGAAAAGGGCACTGACTCAACATAAATGCTATCGCATGGTTGCGGTTCCGTTGGTTTTCAGCAATACCCATTAAGGTTGGAGTCACCCACGAGGATTAGACTTGGAATTTTGTTTTGATGAATTTTCCACCATCAGTTGGTCGATTCCAGTTCGTCAATTAATCAGTAGAGTCTACTGTGTGCTGGTGCGCTTGGAATTCCAATAAATAATTGGCATATTCTTTTAAAACCACTGCAAGTTAAACAAAACACTTTTACGTCGACATTAAAACCAATTATAAAAGGTATTTCTTAGAATGGACCATTCTGGTAGAGTTACACTGCAGCACGAATGAATCGGTTCGACCAGTTACGCTCATACAAAATACAAACGTGAAATAGCAGCATAACACTGTTGCGTTTTGTATGGTGTCTGAAGAAGAGAACCTGAGACAATTTTTACAGGTTATGAGGCATCTTAGGCACAGGCAATCTTAGTTGTGACAACGCATCTGCATTTTAACTTTTAATCCTGGGCAGATAACCCTTGGATCACAGCAGTCATAGTAGGTGTCTCTAGGCTACTTACCATCGGGTAGACATTGTGCTTATTTGTTACCTTTACCTTTATGAAAAAATAGAAAACCTAATACTTTTATATATACTGCCTTAAACATAAATGTAGAAGATATTAGGGTTTGGTTTTTCGTCCACAATAAATCAACCTTGCAATATTGTAAGACTCCAACAAAACGGGGTTTACGTTCTCAACCAAACTGTAGACACTTTTAAACTTATTACTCTCACAACAGAAGCTCTTGAATATAAAATATAGCGCCTGTGAATTTATAAGAAAACATCTGAAAAAGTTGTAACATACTCAGGGAATTTTTGATTTAAATAATTTTTAGGGGCTACTAACTAAACTAATTTATGTTTATTATATACTTAATTCAAAAACCCTATAACTATCACCAAAAATAAACGTTGTTTGCGCTTTACTTTTAATACAATAAATAGCCACTGCCTTTCTGTAAGGGTGGAGAATGGGGTGAAGAAAAGACAGAATATACTCTCTAGAACTGATTAAAAAATATAAGATCGCAGTTTGGTTTTTTTTTATTTTGTTATATATTCATCATCATCTTAATAACAATCCTACAAATGTCCACTTTTGAAAACAACATATACCATACCACATACAGGGGGTCCTGTATGTGGTATATGGTACTAAAGCCTCTTCGAAAACCGGCTTTTTCGGGAGGCTGGAAGTCGTCGAATCTGCGTGCGAGACGATTTTTTTATTTTTTATTGAATAGAATAAGGTGACCAACGTGCACACAGTCCACCTAATGGTAAGAGGTTGTTGTGGCCCGTAGACATGTACATCTATCTTCGTTTACGAATTATAATGTAGATGCGTGTCAGCCATGGGTTTCCAGTAAAAAGGGTCTCCGGTTCTCTACACTCACCATACGAAACACAGCAGCATTAAGCTGCTATTTTACGCCGGTAATATGTGAGAGCGTGGTCCTTCCCCGGTTGAACCGACCCATTCGTGCTGCTGCTATACCATTATTAATATAGCTGCAGCATGGCTCTACCACGTACATGTGATTCGTAATAACCTTCGAAAACAGCACGTAGACGCGGCTCAGAAGGGAAATCTCTCTGTAGTTCTTCAAAAGAGCATTATCGCCTTTCTTGAAGAATAAGACCACCGCACTTTTGCTTCGTGCCTCCGTAGTAGTCCCACCATGGAGGACGAAATTTAAGAGCTTCTGAAGGACTTCAAGTACCAGTTTTCTACCCGCTTTCAGAAGCTCCGCTGTAATTCCATCCTCTCCTGGGGCCTTGCCGTTTTTAAGGTGCTGGAAAGCCATTCTTATCTCCACAAAACACCATCTTGAGCCAAGTGCATCCATCGACTTCCCTTACTAGTATGGGGCTGTCACTAGAGAAACTTTTACTCTATCGGTTATCGGTTTTTCGAGCTATATGGCCTATTGCCATTTCAACATACTGATTCATTGGAGCTATGTCGGTTACTTCAGTTTTACTGCGGATATCAATTAAAAATCATTAGAAATTCTATAATGCGGTGGAGCTCCATACTCTTTCTCCATAGCTTATTGAGCGAATTTGAGCAAAATTCTGTTTTTGTACAGTATTTTGCAATCAGGAATTTTATATTACAACTTTAAGTTCATTATACAGCAATCATTATACAAGGATGAAAAACTAAATAGAAGGATTTACGCAGCGGTTAAATAATAAGTTTATTACTGTTGGTTTTTGTTGGGACCCAGAAGTGATTGTATTATGTTGTTTTAACATAGAGTTGCATTCCATTTTTGTATCTTATAACGGTTATAATACTAATTTTAATGATTACTTATGTTTACACGAACACTATACATTTAAATAAACTAGTTTTTCGGATTATATCGCATATCTTTACAAATTGCCGTTTTTAATGAAATAAGTTAAAATATTTTTTTAATGCTTATTTCTTTTAATAAAAGTAATCATTTGCAGTTTTATGATGCCCTTCTTGAAGAAATTCTTCAAAGATATTTTGTACTACCTCTCAGGTATTGAATTTTTTTCCCGCCACAAAGCTATCTGAATTCTGTAAAATGTCTGTAGGCGCAAGATCTGGTGAGTACGGCGGATGGCGGATAGCTTCCGATCCCAGTTCTTGTAACTTGCAGACCATCTGTTGTGAAGTATGAGGTCGCGCGTTGTCGTGCAGAAGCAGCGGGAACGAGCGATTGACCAAAGCTGGTTGGAGACGTGCGAGATTTTCCATCATTGTGTTCAATCCTTCACAGTGCACATCTGCAGTAACGCTCATCCCGTTTTGTAAGAAGCTGCTGCTAATTCAGCCGTAGATTGCGTATCATTAGCTTTCACAATCGCCTTTAATTCGTCATTGACAACGAAAATTTTCGGACGACCACGGGGTTCAAATTTCTAGAAAGGAAGCGGGCTAGCCAACAACAGGTGGTGCCTTCGTTTGTATTAGTTGCTTTGTAAACGTCAATGTCACTGCGTGCCGCTTGTGCCGCGTTGTTGCCTCGCTGGTATTCATATTCCATAAATACTCGAATTTTTAACGTATCCATTATGACAAAAAGATTCAAATGCGATGAGAACATAACACTTATCTGTAAAAAATTAAAATAAAAATTAATTTGAAGTTAGAATTCTCAACCAAACAATAATGATTTTGATTTGAAATCGCCAGTACTGCAGAACGGCAATTTCATAAGTAAAGGCCTAATATAAACTTATGGTATTTTCTCGACGTTTCGAGCACTTTACCGATAAAATCCGTCTTTAAGAACAATTTTTATTTCTCTATTGTCTTAGTTAATCCACGCAAATTATGTAAACTAATCTCATAGGGAAGTTAGGAGTTTTGATTATACTGGATTTTTTGTTAACATGTTTACCCATGCGATCGTAATGTAAAATGGAATTTGTCATGAAAAAAGTCATGACACGGAAGTAAAAATAGCAAGAACTGTAGCTTTGTCGATTTTGTTGGTCTCCGAATAATTTAAAAAATAAAGATGTGTTATAAAATAAATATAGTTTTTTTTTTACTGTAGAAGGAAAATGATTTTAAAGATTATAAAAATATAAATAATTTAGTATTAAAGATAATAATAATGAAATTTGTATTAATTAAAAAAACAACACAATTGATATTATTGCTATAAATATTTTGCAAGTATATTTTTAAAAAGTTTTAAATATATATTTGTTAATGTAATAAATATCTCCAGGAATAGCCTAGAAATTAAACTTTGGGTCCAAAATTCACAACACGTTGTTTGTCAAAACACAGCCCAAGACTGTCAATACGTGACGAATTCAAATAGTAATTAACTACAAACACTGCTTTGTTCCGTTATTCCGTCTGTATTTAGACCTTGTTCCGTAATTGAACTAACGTGTACCGATACGTTTGGTACTAACCAAATAGGCTATTTGACAACTTTAATAATATACTACAAACTGTGGTCATCCTATCAGATAATAGAATTAAATATTTTAAGAATATGAGGAGTCAGCTCTCACACTCATTGCTTGTACATCGCAGCGAATTTATTGTTTCATAACCCTTTTAGAAATGAGAGGAGGCCTGTACCCATCAAGAAGGAAGTAGATATGTACATATCATTTTGAGTAAAATATAAGAGATACACAACAACACTGTGCGGGTATGCCAATCCGGGATGATCCAGATGATCAACCTTTCTACTTTTGAGGTATATAATGTATCTGAAATTGAAATTAAGAGCAAAATTAAAGCAAATAACAAGATAAGTTTTGACTACAAGCGTTCCTATATTTGAAAGCGGCAGAAAACTTTACTAGTAGTCTGACACCACTAATCGTGCCAGGAAACCAGATTGTTTTTCAGGGTTACCGTTATGTTTTAACGACCAGTAGTTCACTGTAGTTTTGTGGTCATCAGTTACTGTGGTTTTCTATAGCTGTTCGCAAACCAACGTAATAGCTGCAGGATCGGGCCTCGGAGATTCTTCCCGTTACCCAGGCATCGTCTTAGGTGAGTCACCGCTCACTCGGTCTTCGGAGACACATGCAGTGGGGCGTGGTGTACGACGGGTATGAAAAATTCACGCTTATGTATAACAGTGTTCTGAGTGGTAGAGACCCGCTAGTTATATTATGGCTGCAACATGAACGGTTTGCGAGGTTTTTACGAGGTAAGACAACGCTCTCACAGAATACCAGCGTCAAATAACAGCTTAATGCTGCTGTGTTTCGTTTGACATGTAGATAACCTGAGACACTTTTTACTGGTAACGAGGCATTTACATTTCTCTTTTCATGCATAGTTCAAATTTTGATTCAAAGATCGATTTCAGTGCTGGAATTCCACTGGAATAATGTGAACCAGCACTGGAATGAACTAGAATGTGCCCATTTCAGTGAGCAATACAGTCCAGTAACTGTACTGCCGGTATACTTTTTCATTCCAGCTCACCCATTTCAGCACCACGGGAATAGTGTAGACGGCTAGTGAACAGTGAAAAAGTATTGTTGTTTTTTTGGGATTATGCGTTGTTGTGGTTCTATAAATTCATAACATTGGAGTTGACTAAAAATTTTACTCTTTAGGTTGTTTCTTTATAAATAGAACATGTGCGTTTGTGGAATATCAAATCGGAATTTTATAGAAACAAAACCATGTGCCAATCTGCCCTCCAAAAATTTGGGAGGAGATGCTAATAGAAGGTATCACAGTAGAGAATGTGAAAAATTAAATAAAAATTATGCGTTCTACATATTACCTTGAAAAAGATAAAATTAATAATCATCTACGTCTGGTGCTAGTGGTTATGTTTATCAACCGAAGATAATATGGTTCGCAGAGATCAATTCATTTATAAGGAATGCAATGACTAAAAAAATTCAGATAGGTATTTTTAGAATTATAAATTATTTTGTTTACAACCAGTGACTATAAAATGTACAGTTACCTTATTTATGTACCTACTGTTTATATTATTTTGCCACGGTACTCTTTCTTCGTTCACAAAATAATAAGTATACTGTGTCCTTTTGCTTCTTGCATTTAAGGATGAATTGTGACTACTCTTATGTTGTATGCGTGTGTGTTTGTGTGTCTGTGTGTGTGTGTGTGTGTGTTTGTTTGTATGTGTGTGTGTGTGTGTGTGTGTGTGTGTGTGTGTGTTTGTGTGCTTGTGTGCGTTTCACTTGAAACTTTCCATCATGTATTCTGGTTTAATTTAGGTAAAATTTTCGTAGTTGTTGAAATTTAATGATTCCTTAAAATTTACGCGAACACTACACATTTAAATAAAACATCATTTCTCCACATATGTTCAATCAAATTACGAGTAATAATATCACCGCGCATAATCAACAGGACTAGTAGTTAGATAAGTTCGGCTAATTAATGTTCCAAAAGCATTTTCGACTGAAAATCTATAATTGTATATTTTTCTTCAAATCTTAAATTGGCCTCGGAGTATAGTATTACAGTTTTAAGTACGTTTTCATGGAAAAGCAGCATCTTCTACAATTACATCTCCTCTTGGTGTAAACACGCATTTTTTAATTTATTATAGATTAAACAGTTTTTTAAAATACTACCATCAAATTCCCTTACATCCATTTACTCCTACGATATACGTAAAAAAAAATAATCATAGTCAACAAGTGTCATTAAAATGATGCTATTATCTTTTTTGTCATTAATTTTTACAGTTCCATATTCCCTTCTTCTTCTCCTTCGAGTGCCTCTCCGACTAGCGAAGGTTGGCAGTCAGCTTTGAATACTCCTTCTTGTTCTTCGCGAGGCGAAAGAGCTCGGCAGCACTCCTGATTCCCGTCCATTCTCGAATGTTGCGCAGCCAAGACTTTTTTCTGCGACCAACACAATAAGCAACTTTTCTTGACAGTCTACAAAGTTGCCGTTTCTGGTTGACGCGTCTCAGAACTTCCACGTTCGAGATCTTTTTTAGTCCAACTAATGGCCAACATATGTACTCCTACATCTCAAAAGCTTCTATACGTTTCATGAGGTATTTTTTAATTGTCCACGCCTCGCATCCGTAAAGAAGCTAGATGTAGCAATGTAGGATTCGTATGCGCATAGGGATCTTAAGTCTGCGATGGCAGAGTACTTTTTTAACGTGCAGAAGGCACTACGAGTTATTTCTATGCGAGTCTTTACCTCCTGGTCACAGCTCCAGGTGTCATTAAGCCATGTCCCTAGTTATTTGTACTTGCGAACTCTCTCAATTTTTTTGACCCGCTACAATGATAGCAATATCATCTATAATATCATCAATAAGCCATGCTTAGATAATACCATAATCTTCGTTTTTTATGTGTTCATCCGCGGACCAGCGTTTTCACTGCACTCATTAACACGAGTCACAACCAGTTGTAAATCTTCAGGAGATGATGCGATTAGGAATGTATCGTCAGCATATCTGATGTTGTTAATATACCGGCCATTTATTTTGACTCCACATTCCAGGTCTTCATTTGCTTCTGCTATAATTTTTTCCGAGTACAAATTAAATAGCGTAGGTGATAATATACAGCGCTGTCGAACTCCTCTGTTTATTTTGACCTGATCAGTCTCCTCATCGCAAAATCGTACAGTAGCTTTCCAATAGCTATTCTATATTCCCTAGAGTACTTAATTTAAATAAATTTTCTGTCAATCGTTCCTTATCAAATGTTAAATTTCCACTTGCTCCGAAACCCGTCTTCGATTTGTCCTCATTCATATGGCGTACATGGTACTTGTAACATAATGATAATTTTGTTTTGAGGAAAATACGGAATCTCAATCTGGAGATCATGCCGATGAAGTTATCCCTGCTCTAGTATATTCTAAGATTACACCACCACCTAGAAAGAAGTCTAGATTAACACAGTTATCTTAAATTGTGTACAAAATAAACGAATTTAAAAATGACTTCGCAAATCAGAAAGAGAGGAAGATGAGTTTGAAATGTTTGGAAATTACATTGCAACGCAATTATGAAAACTTTCTTCAGAACAGACTATTGTAGTCCAAGCGGAAATGGAAAAAGTGATCACACTATGTAGAATAAAAAATTTAAAATACAATAACACGAGTTATCCTTACATACTAGAAGCGCATGAGTCCAGTGTCTACTACAGATACCCAAGTCACTGATGATCAGTTAATTTATTGTGTGAAGACTCAAATACACTGATATTATTATGAGCGCTTTCAATAATGCTCTTCGAAATAGTATCAGTGAGTAAAATAATAATAAAGAAAATTTGTTACCTTGATATGGTCTTTAATGCTTTTTTGTTATTTCTTGACAAACTTCAGGTATAATTTGCGATATAAATGAATTTGGCAATCGATGCTAAAATAAAATAAAATGAAAGAGTAACTTCTATTGTTATTTTTGCAAGTGTTAGAGGTACATGACGTATCGTTACGTTGTATGTTCTTTTAAATTAATAACAACAACTCCTCCGTTTATTCAGAGAGTTCCTCTGACTCCAGCTGTCGTAAAAGCATTGATGAGCCTCGATTTATATTTGTTTCGCTTACCCAATTTATCACCCAAATCTGTTTTTTTTTAGGTCTTCAGTTTCAGTTACTTCTAGTAATAATTTCTTATATTTACGCGAACACTACACATTTAAATAAAACTAATTTTACGGATTTCATCGCGTATATTAACTTATTTTATATTCCCGACGTTTCGGGTGCTTTCCAACAGCCGTGGTCACGGTACGAAAAGTCCCCCGTGACCACGGGTGCTGGAAAGCACCCGAAACGTCAGGACTATAAAATAAGTTAATATACGCGATAAAATCCGTAAAATTAGTTTTACTTCTAGTAAGATTAGAAATTAAGTAGTTTTAAAAAAAATCTAACTCCTTTCTTAAAGCCATTATCACTTTAGTGTTTCCAATTCAACAGCTTTTGAATACCTATAAAATGTAAAAGATATGATCCAGTCTAAAACTGGAATGGATTGAATCGCTGGATTATGGCACTCGAATAATGTGAACCGAGCATTAATCGAAAAAAGATGTAGATGTCTATGGGCTCCTACATCCACTTTACAATTTTTAGCAGCACAAGCTTTTACGCCGTACGTCTCCCCGACCGCTCTCCGTTCAGACCTTATATTTAGAGAAATTCCAGAAAGATATTGAAGTCCTCGCAAGTTGGTAGTACATTCAAGTTCTAGTTCCAATTTCTCGACTCCAAAGTGACAGTTATTCTTGCATGGGGCAATGTAAAATTTACGATTTTACATTGCCAGGTAAAACCAGGTAAAATAAGCCGGGCGTATCTATTAAACAGTTTAATTTTTGAAGCAAATTTGCTTAAAATGGATTATCTTAAAGAATAAATAATTGATTTGGGAATGAGGTCATTACTACCATAATGTTTCTAAATGTTATTTATATTTTATTGTCGTACCCCAATTATGTTGTAAATTATTATTTAAATATATCCCGATGGGTTTCTAAACAGTCGTAAAAGCATACATTACTTTAATCAATATTCTTGTAATTACTATTAAAATTATCCTATCCACCTCGTATTTAATTATTATCCCAAGGATTTAAATACTAAGTCGTGTATTTAGAATGAAATTAGCTAATGGGCTTTCAATTGATTAAATCAAATATAAAATTTCCAGGCCGGCTACAAAAAATATATCTATGTCTTTATCTTTCCTCCTAATATAATAAGGCCCATTTTAGAAATGGGAGGTTTACGCGTGAAAAGAAAGATTAAATTTATAGAAAATGAACAAAATAAATATAAAATTATGGTTACATTAAAATTTACAATAATAACAGGCAATATTATAAAAACTTAATATAAAAAAGATGAGTGTACGAACCGTGGCCTACGATAAATAATTTAACGCAATTAACTGCCCCGTTGAGTAGTACTACAGGCGTGGAAATTAAAATTTCATATGTTGTAACATAAAATCAAAACCTAAATTGGCAAGCCTAATTAAGTTTAAGTATCATCACTTCTAAAAGGACTGGGGTGATGAAGAATTTATATGAAAAGTAATATTTATAATTACGCTATCATCGACAATTTTTTAATTAAGGACCTCAGACAAATTAATTCCAAGAATATATTTAAAATATTTCTCACACATAAAAATCAGGAAAAAATAAGTTATTTATTTATTTATTTATTAAGACTTACCAAGTATATATAAAAACATTTCAGCTACATTTTGTTTTAACACTATATATAATTATGTACTTAAATTATAGGTGAGTACAGCACTTTAACATTAACGCAACTATTTTATTTAAAAACAAAACTAAAAATACATGTGTAAGATATTTTGTTAAAAGAAAGACATAATTTTTTTAAGTAATACCATAGAATAAAAATATATTAAATATGGTTATTTAATTTTTATTATCATTTAGAATGAATGTTTATATCAAGTTACTCGATATGCTTTTCAACATTCACTTGAAATTGACTAACACTGTCTGAAAAAATATCTATATCTTTGTTTGCCTTTTTAAAAAGTCGATTATTTTTGGATACAACTAGTGATATGGGGCTATTCTTTCCATAATTTTTCCTTCTTCTTGGTACAAATAATTAGGCATATGTGTGCAGCTAAATCGATGGTCTGGGGATTCTTATTCCAACTAGGGAAAGTAATTCAGGGCAGTCAATTGCACCATTAAGAAGCTTGTAAAGAAAAACCAGTCTGATTTTGTCTGCATGCTGATGTAATGATTTTAGGGAAAATAATCGAGTCTTTCCTCACAACCCCTTATAGTGCGATGCACTTCAGAAACGTATGAGAGACTGCGAATGACCTTCTTTTGGATATTTTTCAATCGTTGAATATTGTTTTAATAAGTGGGATACCATACATTACAACAATATTCTATATTACAGTGAACCAGTGAAAAATAAAAAGTATTTAATGCAATGACTGATTTAAATTCTCTGGTGTTTCGCAGCATTAATGAAATCATCCTCAGGCTTTTATTTACAACTGCATCAATATGCTTTCCAAGATTCATTTTTGAATCAATAAGGATGCCCAGATCACGAACCTCGTCGTCCGTTTTGAGTATTGTTTTGCAATGTTATAGCTAGTTTGAAATTTTTTATATTTTCAGGAGAATTTGATATGAAAAAATTTTTTGATATTTAGCTCCATTTTTTATCCTGGCATCATTCGTATAATTTGTCGATATCATGTTGTAAAGCCCTTTGATCTTGATCAGTTTTGACAATGTTTGATATTTTTAGGTCGTCTGCATAAAGTTTATATTTAGAGTTTTATATTATATATTTAATATGGTCTATAAAAATAATAAAAAGAACGGGACCAAGGATAGATCCCTGTGGAACACAAGATGTCGGAGTGAAAGTGTTTGAAATAAAACCGTTTACTATTACTTTTATGGAAAAATAAAAAAGAAAGAAAAGTCCTTTTTGAGAGGAATGAGTTAAACCCTTTTAGAAGTGAGCCTTCTTTGCCAAACTGTGTTTTAACTTACGCTCGAGGATTAAATGGTCAACTTTGACAAAGGCTTTACTACTGACGGCTCCGTGGCGCAGTGGCTTAGCAATGAGTTCCTGAGCTTAGGGCGGCGGGTTCGAATCCCGCACGGAATAAGTATTTGTATGGCCTACAAATAATTGTTCCGGGTCTGGATATTTGTCCTTGTGAAATTTATGTGTCTAAACTGCCCCCACGATACAGGAGAAAATCCTAGTATGAAGGTAACGTTTTTACTTACAAAAATAAAAAAAATAATAAAAAAGTCACTGTATATTACATCAACTTCATCACCGTTGCTCATGCTTGTAAGTGTTCTTTCAACAAATACAATTAGATTAGTTGCAGTTCAAAGTTGTTAAAGAAAGCATGTTGTCGATCAGTGATATGTTGTTTTATATGCCAGTTTAAGGTAAGACAAATGAGGAACTCAAACACCTTAGTCAGCCCTGGAAGAATGCTGATTGGTCGATAATTTTTATATCGCATCGATCACGGGATTAAGGTATAGGCACAACAAGGGCTTCCTTCCATTGAGTTGGGAAACATCCTTCAGAAAATGACCTATTGTATATGTGAAAAATAGGGGTTTGGAGAGTTCTCCAAATTCGCATAATTTTTGAAGAATGTAGGAGGTATACCATCACTGCCTGCACTCTTTTTAATGTGTATTTTTTTAAGGTTGTCTTAATTTTATCTTGTGATATAAATTGACTGAGTGCAAGATGGTATTATGCTATTAAATTGATATGAATTTGTAGGAGGCGTTTAGCCACCAGCAATTTTTTAGCAAATAAGTTTGAAATACCTGTCCATCATTTACTCATTTACTTTAATATAGAATTTTGATGTTTGTATTAAAGGTAAGACTAAAATAGTATTGGATTCCTTATTAGATTACCTTGAACATCATAAGTATATTTATTTAACAATTTTTTAATATATCGTATTCAAATTTGTCTAGATCATTTTTAATTCTTTTCCATTTTTGTCAACACTTTTCCTTTTCCTTTAAAATTTTTATAAGACTGATACTGAATCAAGGTGGTTACTTATATTTTAGTGAACATCGTAGCGGCATTTTGTCCTTTTAAACTTCATTAGTTACTTCATATAGTTTATTTACTTATTCGTCAGTGATAGAGCATATATTTAGTTCATCGTCCCAATTGATAGAGTTCAAGCATTTTCTAACATCGTAATAACCTGCTTTGTAGAATTTATATACGCAGTTGTGCTTATAGTTGAGAGGAGAATTTTTCTTAAATAGAATATCGATCTCTAATGGCGAATGATACCCATCTATAACTGAGAGAGCGTCGTTCGACTCTGATACATGAATAGGCGACTTGATATTGGACAAGACTAAATATAAAATCTTCTGTTGTTTATTGTTGATGAAATTATGTTGCTGTAAATCATTTAATGACATGAAGTCTACGAACATTTGACTTCATGTTCCCTTAAAATTACTTGGGATTATATTATCTATAGATTACTTTGTCCATTCTGTGTTACTAAAATTAAAGTCGCCGACTAAAAGTACTGGTTCTGTCCGCATGTAAATGACATGGCTTGCTTTCTCTGTGAATTGAAGAATATGGTCTCTGCAAACAGGTGGTGGCATATAACAAAGGCAAATATGTAATTTTCTAGAACGATAAATATTTCTTTTTATTCAGGGAATTCATATCTAATGTAATCCAGAGATCTTTGCACCAGATTTCAAAGGAATAATTTCTGTACGAACATATTGGTTTGTCTAGTCTAGTCTAGTCGAGTAACTCCGTAACTAAAATTTGATCACTAGGCAATGTTTCGGTAGGTATAATCACTTGATAGTTATGAGAGAAAATGTTATTATTAATTTCATTTAGCTTTGTTCTCATTCCGATAGTAAATATAAAGGTTATTAAAACACACATGTCGAATTATCAATATATAACATTAACAAAATATTAAAAATAGATAAGAAATAAATTACACTTAAAAATCAATTTTATACAGTGGTAGAGCCACGCGGCAGCTTTTGCTGTCGCACGGATGGGCCGGCTCGAACCGGGGTGGTACCACGACCTCACAGAAAACCAGCGTGAAGTAGAGGTTTACCTCTGCGTTTCGCTTGGTGAGTGCAGGTGGCCGGAGGCCCTTTTGACTGGAAATGAGGCATTCAATCTTAGTCCTCACGGGTGACAACGCATCTACATTTTGATTTGTAATAGAGGATAGATGTAGATGTCTATGGGACGCAGCAGCCACTTACCATCAGGTGGACTGTGTGCTCGTTTGTCACCCTTATCCTATAAAAAAAATCATGATCATCATTAAAGCCCTTCACAAGTCCACTGCTGAACATAGGCCTCCCCAAAGAATGTGACAAAGCACGGTCCTGAGCCACCTGCATCCATCGCCTTCCTGCATGTTTCACCAGGTCGTCACTCCATCTAGTGGGGGGTCGTCCTACAATTCGCCTACCGGTACGAGGCTGCCACTCGAGAACCTTTACACTTACAAATACTTAAACATAAAGAAAAATATTATATTATATATCTATATTATCTTAACAATAACTGGTGGTCCTTTCTCACACATATTCTTCCATTTCGGACCCAAACAAACTTATATTTCTTTTGTTTAGCCTTGAGTTTGACAGTGACATGCAGTTGTTTATTCACTTTTGTTAGGTGCTCGCTGACAAATACTGGTGACACCTTGTCACCATAGCCAAGCAATTTAGTATTTAATTTTTCTTTTGGATTCAACCTATTGTATCTGTATACGGCAGCTAGCAGGTTGTCTCTTTTAATTTTGTTTGATAATTTGCAGATAACAGCTCTTGGTTTATTTGACGTAGGCTTCATCTTCTGAACTCTGGTGCAGTGTAAAATATAATTTTACGATAGATGGCAGGAGACAACTTTGCCTAACTGTTTTGAGTAGATTTAGATGATAGTTTGGCGACTTTCTTGCTTGAGTTGCGACAGTCTTGTATCTACGTCTTTAGTTTGTCCTTAAGGAGGATATATTCCGCTGGAAGTTGTTTATTTTCTTCTGCGTATGACTTTACGGCATTTGCCACTTCTTCATATTTAGTGCAAGTAAATTTAATGGTTTCTTCAAATGATGCGATTTGTTGTTTCAAGTATGGGAAATCCTGGTCCAATTTTTCTTAAACGGCTGCACGAAGTTCACTGTGTTTTTTTTATAGGATAAGGGTGACAAACGAGCACACAGTCCACCTGATGGTAAGTGGTTCTGCGGCCTATAGACATCTACATCTATCCTCTATTACAAATCAAAATGTAGATGCGTTATCACCCGTGAGGACTAAGATGGAATGCCTCATTTCCAGTAAAAAGGGCCTCCGGCCACCTGCACTCACCAAGCGAAACGCAGAGGTAAACCTCTACTTCACGCTGGTATTCTGTGAGGTCGTGGTACCACCCCGGTTCGAGCCGGGCCATCCGTGCGACAGCAAAAGCTGCCGCGTGGCTCTACCACTGTTAAATCCGTAATTCTGAGTGTTGAGCGTGGATTTCGTTCCATATAGCATTTTGCAATTTAAAACGTGGTATGTAATCCTCCTTTTTAGACTCCGTAAGCTCCTCCGTGGATCGCTGCCGCCTGTGTGTAATGTTACAGCAATCCTCTGTGATAGCTTAATTTGTTTGTTTTGTTGGCGTAATATTCTTTTTCCTTCTTTTTTTTTGAGTGTTATGTGTTGAACTAAGCATTCAGGACATTTCCAATTTTGTCCCTTTGAATGATTACTTGTATTCAAATTCACACAAAAATAATGAGAATTTTTACGACAATTTGTCGCTGAACATGTTATTTTGTCAGGAGATTTAAGATGTTTTTACAACCGCTGCAATTAACAACTCTCTCATTTTTGTTATGTTTAATGACAAGTTATTCGTAACAACATTATTTAAAGTGAGGCTGAGATTTAGAAACCTGTTTCTCACGTCACTATTTTTCCACACATATTGTATCAATTTTAATGTCACTTAACAAACGATACTTTTACTAAGCAAGGATAGAAATATTCTGACATAATTATAATTAGAATATTTATTTGGCATTAATAAATACGGAGCACGTTACAAAGTGCGCGCTAACGCGGGTACTTAAATGTAAAAAATTATGATAATCGCATTAATAAACAAGTGTACTTGTAAGTGGCATTATGGCAAATTCTATGTGTTACCAAGGAATCTCATGTCATAAAATAAATTATTTACAGATAAACATATAATTTAATGATACATAAGTAAATATCACACAGATTATTTTTGAAATATATGACAGTTTTACGATTAATAACACATGATCAAAATAAAATAGCGTATAAGAATTTACATACGAGTACATACATACTCCAACATTTAGCACAGTAGGCAGAGAATTCAGACTTCCACTTGAATCGACCCTGACATACCTCCCTCGCTTCTTCCATATTTAAATACTTGCTCGTCGGTTAAGGGTACTCTTAATTTATCTCATCTTCAACATATCACCAATGTGGTGGAGAAAGTTCCGTCTAGAACGTCACTTGCCGACTTTGCCATTCCTTTCTGCGGCATTAATTTTCATTGTCAAAATCTACATATTGTATGAATATAACAATAAGAATTGTTTTTAAAGTATACTTTTGTTCAAATTTCAGTAATCAAAACATCGTTAAGCAATGTTTAAATGTTATTTCTAGATTAAACGTAGCACAAAGTTTAGACTATTACTGAATTTGGGTAGTAATAAACGAATCGG
Organism: Parnassius glacialis; assembly: GCA_033319125.1. NCBI lineage: Eukaryota > Metazoa > Arthropoda > Insecta > Lepidoptera > Papilionidae > Parnassius > Parnassius glacialis. Next base: position 22,820,304 of record JAVANC010000023.1, on the reverse strand, counting down.
GACGTGTTAGTTCAATTAGCCTGTAATGTTTCGGCACAAGGCCTTAATACAAATAGAATAGCGTGACAAATCGTTATGTATTGTTGATAACTGTATGAAGTTTTAGAATGTTGGTAGACTTCTACTCTGTTTTCTAAAACAATGTTAGGTATTCAGCGGATTTAAAGTTTAATTTTCTATTATTTCTGACGACATATGTTAAAAGTTAGTCTTTTACAGTGAAATAATGAAATTGAATTTTAAACCTAACATCTTAGTCATTTCTCTTGACCCTATATTTATATAAAAATGAAATTTTAAAATAACAAAAGTATATTTGCGTAATAGCGATGTATGATGCCGAGAAAGTTAAACTAATAATATTAATGTCCTCCAGACCGAATTTCGGTCTTTATCATCTTCGCAAGACGGGATTTTGTGGACGAGTGTGAGCAAGAACAGATGCACTCTTTATTCCCTAACTCTCAAAGTCCAAATGTATAGCAATCTTACACAACAAGAGAGATTAGGCCAGACACAATTTATCTGTGCGCTTTCCCACGGTTGCTTCCTAACCCCTTCCAAAAAAAAATGCAGCTAGCATAAATTTAAGCAAAGAATCAATTTTTGTTACTATTAGACAGTTTAATAAATTTAGTTAGTCTTATACTCAGAATTTATTCAATTAATTAGCTACGATTATTATAATAATCTTTATTTATTGACAGACAACAAAGGCCCGTAAAAATAAAACATAGAAGAAAGGGACCGAATATGGAATACTTAAACAAATTTAAAAAGAATCGGTACAAATATTTTATTCAATCAATCTCATTGGTTACAATTAAATGTAGTCATAATCACTCTCTAAAAATAATATTTAAATCAATAAATCATAAACACTTTCTGTAATATTATTAACTAAAATAAATCAACAAAAAATATGCTTCTCAAAAATGTGACCCTATTACGGAATAGGGTATTCTATAATAGGGTCACATCTCCTTAATGAAAATAAAATAATAAAATTAACCCTACAAGCTAAACCCTTGGGTGTCTTCGATTGAACAATGCTAAGCCCAGTCTCGTCGACGTTGTAGATCCTAGTTGGTGGAAATTTAAAAAGCCCAAATTCCTTTTCCAGTAAATCGAATAAAAAGTTAACAATTTCTTTCGTGAAGCCTTTAACCCGAGCAAATGATGTAACGATGAGGTTGGACCGGGGAAAGTTCTTTATGCCTCGAAAAAAACCCTTTTAACCATTTACGTTCAGCTGTTCTATTATTAAAACGATGTTTTAAATTGTTTTTTACCGCCAACTGATATGCCATTCTCTTCACATCATTTCGTGTTAGCCCAAAATACCGCTTTTTTAATTTGCTTGACATACTGTACTAACATATGTTCAATGTCAGGTCCCAAAACTGTTTTACGACCAAGGCGATAGTCTATATTTGGTTCGTATCATGACAGAACCGGAGGAGGGTAGTCCGAGGTACATTAAAAACCTGTGCAGCTTTCTTATAAACCATTTTTTTGTTTCTCGCTTTTATACTGGTGGAGTCATTTTGATCACAATTATATCTGTAAAAGAGAGAAATAGTAATAAGACACCAAATTAAAAACTTGCTTTCGTTGAGGTTCTAATGTATAATAATATTCCATATTAGGACCTCAACGGTATTCCATATTACGAACAGTATGATAGCGGGAAGAAAATAAAAAGTAACTTTTCAATATTTTTAAAAATTCGTAAAATAACAATACCATTTAATAACTACATACTTTGTTCAGATACTTATCAACTTATTTTGAGATATATGTACGACAATAAGAGAATATATACGTAAAACTTACCTAAATATCCAATTGATGTTGCGTCAACAGTGTCGCGCACTCTCATTTGTGTGTGTGTTGCCGCCGAACGCCGCACGCACCCTGGCCGTTGAATGTGCGTAGCGGGAGAAGTAATATGGCACTAGTTTGGAATATTCATGAGGCTTAGTTTTAGAAATATTACCGTATTCCATATTAGGGACGTATTCCATAATTGGTACCTTTCCTCTACCTATAATTTACATTTTTTTTATTAGATTCCTTTTTTAAAAACAAACTGGGCGTCACTGATAGAAATAAATTTCAATAAAATATCCAAAATAATAGACTCAAACAGTTTCGCACAGGTTGCAGCGATTGAGATATGCCTATAATTGGAATTAATAGTATTGCTTACGGTTTTACTTTTGATAATAGGGCTATACACGCATTTTTAAATCCGAAGACAAAATTGATAGGTTAACAACAACACATACAAACACACACACACACACACACACACGCGCGCGCGCGCACACGCACACGCACACGCACACGCACACGCACACGCAAACGCTCACGCACACTCACGCACGCACGCACGCACGCACGAGCGCACGCACACACTCACGCACGCACTCACGCACGCACGCACGCACACACACACACACACACACACACACACACACACACACACACACACACACACACACACACGCACGCACACACAAACGCACACACACATGTACACAAATCACAAATTCAAAACTCACTTACAATTATATATTTAAACAGACAACCCAAATTTAAATAATAATAATAATAAGTAAATAAATGAGTTCTATACAAGTTGGAAAAATAATCTAAAATTGTTAATTTGTGGTTGTATCAAATAAAAAAGATTTTTGCGACTACAAACTTAACGAGTTTAACAAATTAAAATCAATGAGAATGACACATCTCATTATTAAGTCACGTAAAATTTTTGCGACTGATCGTTGTTTTCATTCATTCTTATAATTTTGTACAAAAGTTAAAAATTTAAACGAAATAATTGAAAAGTCAACTAAGCTGCTGCTGCTGCCCTGCTGGCACCCTTTTAGTCATTAGAAAATTTCCGTTGTGCATATACATAAACACTCACGCCTGTCACCCAGAGGGGTAGGCAGAGACTACGGACTTCCATTTGGCACGATCCTGACACACCTCTCTCGCTTCCTCCACATCCATATACCTACGCATACACGCTCGTCGGTTAAGGGTACTCCTAATCTGGCCCATTTTTAATGTATCGCCGATTTGGTCGATAAACTTTCGTCTAGGGCGTCCCTTCCCGACCCTGCCGTTCACTTCTGCAACATAAATATGCTTTGTCACTCTTTCCTCTTTCATTCTTTCTACATGACCAAACCACGTTGTGTTACATTGAAAATCTGTTTGTGTACTATGTGAATTAAGCAAGCAATATTTGAGGGATTGAATTTCTTTGTAAATAAAAATTAGTTAAAATTAGTGAAAAGATAAGGACCTAATATTTTGTTCAATTTATAACTAAAGTGAACAACTTTACAACACCGTCAACCCATAAAAACCTTTTCACTTCTCTATATTATAGAAGTTGCCGTTTTTCTTATAAAACTGATGTGAGAACGCACTTACAGTCTACCAAAATTTTTTTATAGAACAGGAGGCAAACGAACATGCAGCTCACCTGATGGTAAGTGACTACCACCGCCCTTGAACAACTACAATACCAGGGGAATTGTAGATGCGTTGCTGGGCTTTTAGAAAGGTGTAAGCTCTTTTTTGAAGGTCCCTAAGTCGTTCTGCCCAGAAAAATCGCCGGTGGTAAACAATTCCACAGAAAAGTTGTATGAGGAAGAAAACTTCTAGTAAAACGGACTGTCGTTCACCACCAAGCATCCAGATGGTGAAGATGGTATCGTGAATTTTGATCCGATGTGCGTTCGTGAAATTTGGCGGCTGAATTTAATCCGAACAATTCTTAAGAGCACTCCCCGTGGTAAATTCGATAGAAAATGCAAAGGGATGCAACATCCCTACGCAGTGGCAGTGTATCAAGCCGATCAGAAACAACTCGGTCGTAGTCAACAATTCATTATCAGTGCCCATTACATCTGCTGGAGATGTACGATCTCGGCATATAAGATCTCACGTTCTAGACACATGTGGAAACATGATGTATTTTCCGCATTTGAAACATACTTACTTACTTACTTTGTTTTACGGTTTTTTTTCCTATCACAATAGTGAAATTGACCAAACTTGTAGAACCGATTGCAGACACTCTTTCTGTCCTTTCGAGAATTCAATCTGGTTGCCCTCGTGGTCCGAAACATCATCAAATACTTCATATTTCGTTTCCACAAATTCTAGCATGCGATACGAGTATATTCGTCGTTCTAAGTCTTCATAACTCAGTCTACAACAAACAGCGTAAAATTAATATTTAAATTTACTACACTTTTATATCTTAACTATATAATTAACTGCATACAGATAACATAAACTACTCATAAAGGTTTCAATACAATTATTAATGTTTTTTTCTGAAACAGAAACAGGCGCGCGCGGAATGGGAGAACGCAAACACTAATAAAAAGAAAAGCACGTGAGCAAGCGACGAGCGTCATAAGCCAACTGAGGCGTATAATAGCTAATCCTCTCGAGAATATCATGAAAGTGCAACCTTATATTGTCTATTGTTAATTATTTAAGTAAATTGACCAAAATTAGTTCGTTGCGGACTCAGAACGGTCTCTGTTCTGTTCTGAGTGCAGGTGGCCGGAGGCCTCTTTTTACTGGCAATGAGGCATTTCATCTTAGTCCTCACGGGTGACAACGCATCTGCATTTTGATTCGCCAACGAGGATAGATGTAGATGTCTATGGGCCGCAGCAACCACTTACCATCAGGTGGACTGTGTGATCGTTTGTCACCCTTATCCTATAATTTTTTTTAACTAAAACAAAGACGTGATAATATTATATTATTATTATAAATGGAACTCGTAGTTAAACATTTAACATTCAAAGATAAATTAGAAAGTCATACTACAAAAATGTAATATCAAAACATTATATGTAAGAATCAAATTTTTTAATAAATAAATCATCAACTTTGTTGTTATCGCTTTCCGAGTCACTTCATTCGTACTCTTTTGGAACAACAGCGCTTTGAATATTATGTTTAAAATCAATGTTTACAAGAAATATTTTAAATCAATGTATCTATTTTTTTTATTTATTATAAACCAGTGCTTGACAATCATTTCACACAATGGTGAGTGCAAATTGTTCCTGATATATTCTTATTTTTCTTTACTAGCCCATAAAAGTGAGCCTCAACCGATCACATGAAGATTGGCTTTAATCGACATTTTTAACAGGTAGATTAGCAATCGTTTTTTTACGTATAGCGTTAATTTCACGATTATGCGGAAATCTATCGGATGATATTTTCCAAAGTTCCTTCTTACGACACTCACGAGTTGAAATAGATTGATGGATTCTTTATGGGCGTCACCGCTTTCTAGGTGGCTGGACTCTTCTGCCTTGGAGTCCACCTAGTTGGGTACCCTCTTACCTTTTTCTGGTACTAAATAGCAGTGCATGCACTGCTGTGCCGCCGGTCTGAATACTGTCAGTAATAATGATAGGCTTTGGGGCACTAAAATTTAGTACTCAGAGATGAGAATGCATCTGTAGCCTTATTTGTAATAAGTTGGCTGTAGGTATATCTGTCAGTAACCTTTACTATTAGGTGGAATGTAAATGCGTTGTCTAAAGACTTGTTTACTGCCTAGGAGTCAGTTTAGGTAAGTACCATCCCTTTACAGCCCTTCTTCACAAATCCACTGCTAAACATAGGCCTCCCCCAAGGAATGCCACAAGTTCTGAGTCACCTGCATCCATCGATTTTCTGCATGTCTTACCAGATCGTCACTCCATCTAGGGGAGGAGGCCACCCTATACTTGTCCTAACATTAAGAGGCTGCCACTCGAGAACATTATTTCCCAATTGATTGTCGGTTCTTCGAGCAATATGGCCAGCCCATTGCTACTTCAGTTTAATAATCCGTTGAGTTACTTCGATCACTCAGGTTCTACCGCTGATATCCTCATTTCTAAATTACATAATCTTTGTTTTGACCATGTTCATCTTTAGGGATGTTCACCTATCCGTTAGGAAGCACTATTGAGGTCATTGAGCATAGTGCTTAGCTCATACAGCGATTCTGTCATAAGAACTATATCGTCGGAAAATCGTAGGTAAGTGTTGTACTCTACGTTGATGTCAATACCGTATACTTTCTAGTCCAGAAGCTTGAAAATGTCTTCCAATACAGTGGTGAAGAGTTTCGGGGATATATCGTCACCCTGTCTTTTGTTCTGTACTCGGATATCCATCTTCAAAATACTTCAAATATTTTCAGCACTTTTAACTTCAGCACTTCGATATACCGACAGTCAACTTGGCACCGCTAAAGTAACTGCAGCACCGCCCAAATTTCGAAGGTATCCAAGGTTTTTCTTCCTTTCATCTTGCCATGCTTGGCGTGCGGGTTGGTAGTCGCAGTTATTTTTTTATTTTGCTGTCATAAATGCTGCTGCCCATCTTCAGCCTCAGTTTCTCTCCGTCGACTCTTATGACGCCCAGTGGAAGATATGGGGTAGTGGGTATTCTTACCCGCCACTACACTGGACCTATTTAATTCCGTTACTTATTTAAAGCGAATTTATTAGCTACCGTGGGAAAATCTTTGTTTCAGGGAGCACAAGGGATTTGTGCCAATAAACACCTGGCAGCCGAGATTCAGCACGTTTAAATAACATTTAAATTATAAGATTACAAATAAAATAATAAAAAATATAAAGTAGATAACTTTTCGAGTTTTTCACATTTCTGGAGAAAATGGATTTCATTAAAAACAATGTTTTCAGTAAATATGATCCTTATAATTAGTATAAATAATTCTTCATATTCATAACTTCTGGCCAAATTCATCAGAATCCCACAAAGTATCCCCGCTTACATTGTAGTAGCAATAGTAGTTTTCTATTTAATTGGATGATAAATGGATAACATTTGTAGTGTTATGGTACTTACATATCATTTTACACAGTTTTAAATTTATTTTTCCATTCTGTTTTTGATTTTCTTTTTACATCACCTTTATTTCCATAGGATCCTGTAACGTTTTTAGACCATATGAACACAATAAAAAATCATTTTCACTTCGTATTTTCATTTCTGGAGTCTACCTTTTTTGATGTTTTATTTAGTTCTCCGTAACTCTGCAATTTCGGGTTTCGTGCGCGCTGTTGCGCTACCTTTTTTCCTATATCAATAATATCTCATTTCTTACTTAAATCTTGCCGTTTCTCAATTACGAGCCTGAAACCAAAAATTTACATGTTTTATACATCGTTGTTTATCTGGTTGTCATGGCAATTTTTATTCAAATTCGTTACCGGTCTGATGTTTTTACTTCAATACTTCCACATAAATACTCTTTTCCTCTTGGCCATTTACAAATATTTGTTTTTAATTTAAATAATTTCCCGTTCTCTCTAAAAAGGTATAAAAGCCGAACAATCGGCCAATAAAGGGAGTCTCGCTTCAGTTTTCAAACGGGAAGCATCTATTAAAGGCCTTATCTCGGGGCCGCACTGCTCCGGGATCCTGCAAGTCTTTGCCTTCACCTGAAGTCGTCGTCTACGCCTCCACCTACTAGTGCCCGCGCTATCTTTAGCCGCTGTGCGTGCTTGCTCCAGGCGCTGCGAGCGTTTACTCCAGGCGCTGAGAGCGCCTAATCAAGGCGAAGCGTGTGCCTACTCTGGGCGCTGCGTGTGCCTATTCCAAGCGCAGCGTGTGCCTACTCTGGGCGCTGCGTGTGCCTACTCCAGGCGCAGCGTGTGCCTACTCTGGGCGCTGCGTGTACCTACTCTGGGCGCTGCGTGTGCCTACTCCAAGCGCTGCGTGTGCCTACTCCAGGCGCAGCGTGTACCTACTCTGGGCGCTGCGTGTGCCTAGACCAGGTGCTGCGTGCCACCACCGCCAAGCGCAGTGTGCCACTTTGATCTTCAGGCTCCGCTTCAGTATTCATCTATCTTTGTTTTCTATTTAATTGTAATTCACGTCACCCATCACCATCATCATACTTCATTTTTTTTATATAAAATTGTAAATATCTTTTTAAAATTTTAAATATATTATTTTTTTTGTTCTATTTTTGTTGTTTCGTTGTTGTTAGGTTCTTTTTTTTAATAGTCGCTTTACGACACATTTTCCTCGTACGGGTAATGTAACGATAAAAAATTCGTTTATTACTTTTGAAATAAAGAACAATCAACTTCATTTTAAACTGAAACCTTGTATGATAAAGGAGGATTTGGATTTAAAATGTGGCAAATCTTTTATAAGAGAGATATGAGCTTTGCGAAGATCTATTACGTTTAGAATACACATCATAAACTATTTGCGCCTTCCTGCGATAAAGCACGTTTTATATTTTAACACATTAGTCTGCGCAATGAGCTTTTCCAAATAATGTGATTTTCTGGTAGCTTTGTAAATATTAATACTTAATAAATTTATGAATATGTAAATAAGAACAACCTTTGGGTGTCTTCAAGGTAAGAAAGAGTGAATTGGCTTTTACTACGCTAAAATAGCGATTTAGCATTTAGGGTGATTATACCCTTGATGCTAAATCGCTTACTAGATTACACTTACCACCAGGGGGATTGTAGTCAAGCACTGGCTTACAATTGAATTATCTTTACTGAGAAAAAGAATCTTTAACGTCTTCGGTTAAGTCAGCACTTGCCATCAGGTGAGATAGCAGTCAGGTACATACTTTCGAGTATTATAGTTAAATAGAAGTCTTCTACTACTAAACATGGTAGTCTCCCGTTTAGGAAGAACATTAGATGATTATTATTGTATTATAAATAAGTAATTAAACATATCACTTTTGCATATTAATTGATGAAATAATCATAGAAGAGAAAACGAAAAAAAATTGTCGGGACATTATCTGCCTTAGACTTGATTCTCCCAGAAATAGTATTACAGACACACTTTTATTATTAATTAACTATATTATGTATTTTTTCCTCACCTTAAAGTAGAAAACATATTTTCCGTTAAATGGAATGGATTAAACATGAGTAAAATACGCGGAATAGGAATAGTCCTGCGTAGTGACTTGACACAAATGCACTCAGAAAAATATCCAAGTTAGATAATACAAATATTACCAATTTTTTTTATATCTTTATTAAAATTTTCATCTACACGCTAATTTATCTACTTCTAGTGGTTATAAAAAGAAGCGACAGAGGGAAATAAGCCATGACATAGGCAGCAATATTCTGATGAACAGTACCTTTTTATTAGTAAAAAATGGCGATTAAAATCGGTGAAATTTTACCGTTTGCACAGACAAGTACTGGCTATGTTTAACTTGCACCGATTAAAATACCATGGTGTTACACCTTTCCTGCATATTGACGGAAACTCGGCAACGCCTACGCACACATGCACGGTCCTGGCCACCCCGTGGCGGCCTGACCTTGGCAGAGGACTCCTCCTCTTTTCCTTCTCGATACATATAGCAATGTCAAGTGATTTATTTGGAGATAAAACAGCTTAGGGGTTAAGCGCTCACCGTTAACTTTAGATTACGCAAGCAACCTGGGTTTGTTTCCCACCGGCATCAATCGAAATGTTAATTTGCAACTATGTGCTGCTTTATCATGCTCTGAGCGGTGTGGAAAACATCGTGACGAAATTTCGGGGATGCATGTGAAGTCCCTCAATAGGCAATAAAGCGGCGTAGCTGATAAATTAGTTAATTATCCTGTAAGAATTGAGAGAAATCTGTTTCAGCAGACATGTATATTTTTTATAAGATAAGGGTGACAAGCGACCACACAGTCCACCTGATGATAAGTGGTATGCTGTGGCCCATATACATCTACATCTATCCTCCTTTGCAAATCAAAATGCAGATGCGTTGTCAGTCATGAGGACTAAGATAGAATGCCTCTTTTCCAGTAAAATGGGACTCCGGTTCTCTACACTCACCATACGAAACACAGCAGCATTAAGCTGATATTTAACGCTGGTATTCTTCGAGAGCAAGTTTTTTCTCCGCTACAATTATACAATTAATACAACAGCAGCAGCTTTATTACTTGTATAGCTATAAGGCTAGCTTTTAACTATAAGGTAGGATGTTGACTTGTAAATATAGCAAGAAGTTGTTTATAAACTACTTGCGATTAAAAATTCAATGCGGTTTTTCCTTTTGAAACCGACCCGATATTTAATCTTAGGATCCTTAGCGAAGGATTAAAGTACCACAACGTTGTCATTACAGGCTGATCAAATTCCAGTGTGGAATATAGCCTCCCCCGATGAATTTTCTCATAGAAGGGATATTTTCCATAGTTGGCGCGTGTGTCGTGCGGGTCGTCAACTGCACTTTTCTATTATTTTCAGTTGATATTGGGAAGATCCTACTTTAAATCCGTTTAATTTTCTCTTTATCGCATCTAGCAATACCCACAGGACAAAATGGGGTATTGAATTACACGCTAATACGACGTGAGAGAATCCACTACTGTAATTTGAAGACACTGAAATGATTTTACATTTTAATACGAGTTTGCTTTATTGACCTAGCAATTCGCTGCATTTACGTCATTTTTGTAAGAGCAACACATTTTCAAGTATTGCAGCTGACCTCTGATTCGCAAAGTTTCTAATTTAAGAGTATTACAGCAGGAAATTTCCAGACAGTCTCGTGCAACTGTACTCGCAAAACTTTGTCCGGATCGTGCACTGTTTGAAAAGACTTTGGTTGAGAGAACTAGTGACTGCGGAAATTCTGTCTGTAATAAAACTTGTTCCAATTGTTTAATACATGACTGACACCAACTTAAATCTTTTTGATTGTTAGTTGTAATATACTGAGGTAAATCGTTTATATGGAGTGTGTTCAGTTAAATTAATTTTCGGATTTTCTAGACCAGCGCCACACTACACTAGGTTTGGTCAACGAGGTGGCCGTGTCTAAAGATGGTAACATGCGTGAACCTAGTAGAAGATGTTCGATTCTTTACACAATCAAATTTCTTACAGAAGGGGTAAGGTTACGGGCCCTGCTTGAGTCGATCGCGGTCTTGACGCCTATCGTATGTGCCTATATGTATATGTGTATATCTTCATACGCTACGATTAGTAGCTGGAAGATCTTGAATACAGCACCAATTACACTATAAATTTTCACCATAGAAAATGCGATACCTGTAGTACTTAATTCTTTATTACTTTTTCACTATTATTTTTTTTTCTTCTTATTGGTTCCTGAAACTGTCACTAGTCCCGAAAGAATCGCAAATTTGGCGCGTTACCATCGCATTTCGAAAGTTAAACCGTAAGAAGACCCTCGCGCCTAAAGCCATTTTGACCTACTAACAATTTTCAATATCGCATTTTCCTTTATTACCCATTATAGTTATTTCCGAAAACAAACACATTATACAATAATGGTTCATGCAAAAAGTAACTTAGATACATTAAAATTACATTTGTGTATAACGTTGACATTACATTAAACATAAATAAAATATTAAACTAAATGACATAAATTCACACAGTATTTTCCAGTTTCACAATTCTTAAAAATGTTTAATTAGACAATGTTTAGCTATTTTCACAGATAAAAATGAATTTCTTAACCCACATAACAGTCTAAATCAGAAATTAATACAATAAAATAATTCAATATCTTTGATTTTCTGCTACCTATTTTTAATTATAATCTGTTACTTTTCCATTATAATTAAATATAAATTTAATTGTGTAACGTAATATACAATAAATTATTAAATACTGTAATAAAAAACGATAATAAAAAAACTAAAACTAAAAACTTAATTATCATACAGATACATACAGACCTACTCCCCGTGGCATCGTGCCAAGAACGCTGGCAGCGTTTCCTCGCCGAATGACTATTCTTTCAGCGAGAAAAAAACCAGCCCTCTTATCACCAGTTGCAAAGGCCAGTCGCGGATAGAGTTCCTTTAGGAACTTCACCGCACGTGGACCTCACGGACCAATAGTCTCCACAGCAAATGACACAAATATGTAGTTATCTTTCAGAGACTCGTATTTGAGCCTTTTACTCAGTTCAGCTGTCTCAGACGCCGCCCCAGCTCTAAACGAGTAACCCTTGAGATGAGAGGCCGCCAAAGCATCTACGCAAGTAGCCTCCCACACTAGGGCGAAATATCAATTTTGTTTCTGTAGAAATATGATTGATATTTAAAATGAAAGTGTCTCTGTTAGAACTAGATAAATTATTGGAAAAAATATTTCACATTTATTGCTATTTGGGTCAAAACCAATATTTTTAAAATTTCGAAAAATATGAATAAAATCACTGAGGACGTCATTTGCTCTACCTCCCGGTTTACCGTCGTCCAGGTGTCAGACATTCAGCTTGGATTTCAAATTTGAAATAACAAGCTAGTGTTTTGACTGTAACTATGCCTGTCTATGTCATAATTAAATACTTTTTACATAACATTTCTACCATTACCTTATAAAACCAATTTAAATTACTTATTATATTAATTACATTAATTTCCAAAACCTAATTTTTACTTTATACAATTAAAATTATCGGTCGCAGGACTCGCTTCGCTTGGATGGTCGCAACGTACACGAGTTGAACATGTGTACTTGCACGACCCTTAGTAACCCATGAATATGTGAATATATATGTAAGTATAGCTAATATCGATTCTATTATCATTATCTTTTATCATTTATCGCGTTCCGTACGCTTATCCTACGTACATAGAACATGAATCTAAATCATAACAAACATTATTGTATTTAATTCGTATTACGTAGCTGATAAGCTATGCTGATTCATGTCTTTAAGTGAATTCGAAGCTTATCTCGATTAGTATATTATAAAATAAAAGACGTTCTATTTCATAGAAACTGACTGATCATTTTAGGGAACATTGCACTGCGTCTCCAACAAAAACCTCCTTTTTTGCGTCTGAAATTTCGGTTTCGTTCGATTTGTTAAGACTTAACACAGGTTAAGTTAAATTAAAGTAACATCTTATTTACAACCCACTGTTGGGCACAGTCCTTCTCTCATTTTGGAGCGAGAAATGGAGTAATTAGTCCGCCGCGCTGATCCAGTGAGTGTAAGACATCATTCTTCTAAATATTGAATAAAACTACTTTTACGGATTTTATCGCATTGTTAACTTTTAGCAAAATACTATCACCACAAAGAGGACACTAAAAATCACACACTAAGGATTCATACTATTTTGTAAGTGAGATAAAAGAGTAACGTCTTAATGACAATGAAGCCATGGTCCGTTTTTGTGTTCAGTCTCTATTAACATGCCTACCTGTTGAAGACTGCATCTCTATTGTAACTAGTAAACTAAATAAAAACAAAATGCCCGCAGAATATGCAGTATTCCTCAGAAACTGCCTTACATCTGGCTTTCTACTGAGGAAGGAAGAGTTTTTAAAGCACGTACATAAGTATATAAAATACTATATAGGGCAAGCACGAACATAGATGGTTATGCTATTGTGAATTGAGAGATTCTTGTAGAAATTGATAGGTTGTGAATGCAGTCTGTTATATAGGGGAAACAAAATGATTAATAAAAACCCGCGTAAATGAATGTATAGATGACGTAAAACCTACTGGTTTCATATTTAATGATTTTATTTTTTGGTACCAAACCAACGTATTATGTTGATTTTGGTTCTTAAGTTTAAATTTTGTTAACAGCCTAACTACAACGCCACCTATAGCATCCTAGCCTAGAACCATTGTCCCGCCAAGAAATATAAAAATATATTGTGTGCATATGACCTTAAACAAAGTCAAGTCGTTCAGAAGTTACACGATCACTAAAAGACGCACCAACGGTTATACATATAAATAAAGATTAACATTCAGCGTCCGGAATACGACGTAACGATGTAGTAAATCGTTCACTGAAACTTTAGTTTTACGGCATTTGTTAGACGAGTCTTAGCTCCACGCCAAGTGTTCTTAAATAGCTGTAGATGCAGCTATGTATGTTGCGTTGATAATTTTCCTTTATAATCATTTTCAATCCATCGCCCATTTCTTCCCGTAGGTGTCGCATGAGATTATTTCGTAGGGCTCTTTTTCTGCTTAGGCATCCATTTTTTTATGTAGGATAGGGGTGACAAACCAACACACAGTCCACCTGATGGTAAGTGGTTGCTGCGGCCCATAGACATCTACATCTATCAAAATGCAGATGCGTTGTCACCCGTGAGGACTAAGATGGAATGCCTCATTTCCAGTAAAAAGGGCCTCCGGCCACCTATACTCACCAAGCGAAACGCAGAGGTAAACCTCTACTTCACGCTGGTATTCTGTGAGGTCGTGGTACCACCCCGGTTCGAGCCGGCCCATCCGTGCGACAGCAAAAGCTGCCGCGTGGCTCTACCACTGTTAAAAATAATTTCGGTAAATTTGGGTAAATTTGGGTAGGAACAACTTTCTTACTTATTTCTGCTGTCAATAGCTGCCTGCACTATTGTGTTTCAGTCAGAAGGGTAAAGAGAGATAGTAAAATCACAGACCATAAGGCATTCCACCTTAGTACTCAGAAGTCTTGTCAGTGACTTTTTTCTAGGTATAAGACTCCTTTTTTTTTCTAAAAATCCATCTGGGTAATTTACATTCCTTTACCTATTTCTGCCGCCAAATATGTACTGCTGTTTTTCGTTGTGAAGGTTATAGGGAGCCAGTATAATTACAGGCTGTGAGGTCTGTAGTCATCTTCTTTTAAGTTGTCTGCAGAATCCATGAATTGCAGAAGCCACTAACTATCAGGTGAACTGTAAATTTAGTTGTCACTTTATAAATAGGGTAGTGTGCCTCTCACCATTCGGTGATTGCTGCCGGTTTTCACACGCGCGATCACTGAGACATCACTGAACAGTTGTCGTCTGGTCGTCATAATGAAGTCAATCTCATTTTTTGTCGAACCGTCGGCTCTCGACCAGGTACACTTCCTGTGGGGCCGCTTCTGGAAGAAAGAGTTCATCATAAAGAGTCCCTCTTTCTCCATGAAGTCGGTCAGCTGCTGGCCCTTTGGGTTCCGTTGCCCTATTCCGAATTTCCCTACTTTCAGCTCACCGTTCTCTCTTGTGCCTAATTTTGCGTTGAAGTCTCCCATTAACACCGTATAGTAAGTTTTGGAGGAATTAATGGCTCTAGAGATATCCTCATACATTTTGCTTCACCTCCTCATCGGGGTGTGCCGAGGTTGGTGCGTAAACCTGCATGACCTTCAGCGAATACCGTTTGGCAATTCTGAGTATAAGGTACGCAACCCTCGTCGACACGTTCCCAATCTCTACAAGGTTGTTAACGAGAGACTTGTGGACGATAAACCGATACCTCCTTGGGACAGATGGTCGCCCTCTCGGTGATAGATTAAGTTGCCGGATTCGATGTTTATCGTGTCCTCCCCCTATCTTCGGACTTCGGATAATCCTATAATATTCCAGCGCAACTTGTCTATCTCTTCTATCAGTTCCAGGATCTTCTCGTCAGTGCTCAGGGTACGTGCGTTATAAGTTGCCAGGTCGAGTCATTGTAGGTGGCAACCGAACCTCCACCGGAGATTCTTAGCACCCCCTACCCCGCCGTTACCATGGTCGCCACCGTAGCCAGGAATAGCGGGGCCGACGGGGACTGGAGGCCGTCTTTTTGTACCTTTTATCATGGGGGGTATATTGCCATAGTTGCCACGCTTGGTGAGCGGGTTGGCAACCGCAGATTTTTTATTGATGTTTTACTGTTTACAGAAAGATGCTGCTGCCTACCCTCTGCCTTAGTTTTCCTCTGTCGTCTCTGACGACACCCACGGGAAGATATGGGGTAGTGAGTATTCTTACTCGCCACTACACGGGGTTGTTTGGATAATGTAAAAGTTATGGTTTTTTTTTTTACTATTTGCTATATTTTATATTAATAACATTAAAAATAAATTTATAAAACAACAGATATTCATAAATGTAAGAAAATTAAAAAAAGTTAAAAATGTGCAAAAATTAAAGAGCAAACCACTGACGCATTGTTTTGTGTATTAATATAAGGTCCTTACATATGAAATTGGCGTTTTGTACTGGAGGAGTATAAAGTCATTTTTTTTTTGTAGAATATATTTAATTAATCAAATAATGCACCGCTGTTATCTATACACTTTTATCATCTCATAGGTAGTTCATTGATGCCTTTACTAAAAAAACCATGGGGGCGAGAAGCAATAAACTCTTTAACACTAAACTATAAAGGCGGTTTGGACTGCCGCATCGGAGTTGAATTTTTTTCCTTGTAAGAAGTTGTCCAAATTCCGAAAAAAATGGTAATCTGTTGGAACAAGGTCCAGGGAGTACGGTGGATGTCGCAAACATTCCAATTGTAGCTCATCTAAAAGTGGTTGTTTATTATGCAGTGTGTGGTCTTGATTTTCGTGAGCTGAGATGACAAAAGTGTATAGATAACAACGGTGCATACTTTGATTAATTACATATATTTTACAAAAAAAAATGACTTTATACTCCTCCCGTACAAAACGCCAATTTCATATGTAAGGACCTAATATTAATACACAAAACAATGCGACAGTGGTTTGCTCTTTAATTTTGCACATTTTTAACTTTTTTAGGGTTCCGTACCTCAAAAGGAAAAAACGGAACCCTTATAGGGTCACTTTGTTGTCCGTCTGTCTGTCTGTCTGTCTATCTGTCTGTCTGTCTGTCAAGACCCTTTTTCTCAGGAACGCGTAGAGGTATCAAGCTGAAATTTTTTTTTAAATTTATATCAAATATTCAAGTCTACGATCTCTTAGAGCTGTGAAAAAATCAAACTTCTAAGCCAACGCAATCAAAAGATACAGCCGTTTATACCGCAAATTTTCGACATTTTCGACATCAAGGGAATCAAAACCTACAGGGTACTTCCCGTGAAGAATCTTGAAATTTGGTACGAAGCAACGTTTTATAGCACAAATAAAGGAAAAATTGCGAAAAGAATAAATTTTTAGTTACATTATATAATAAAAATATTTTTAATAATTTTAAACTTATATACCTACAGATTTGTTCGGAAGCCTCGGTGCGCGAGTACGACTCGCACTTTGCCGGTTTTTTTTAATTGTCCTACATTTATGAATATCTGTGGTTTTATAAATTTATTTTTAATGTTATTAATATAAAATAATTGTTAATGTTATTAATATAAATTCAAGTATTTTAATATGCATCATGTTATTTTATTTTTGTGTTATATTATTTTATCTTTATTTAGAGATTTTGTATATATTTTATATCCGTTTATATATTTACTATTATTTTTTTTCTTTATTACAAAGTAGATAATATTGAGTTAGTATAGTTTAAAAATATTTTATTTATTTGCATTTTGTTATAAGATATAATGTTTTTACTTATTTATTAATTTATGGAGTGGTGTTGCACCTACCACAGCTTCTCAAATCATCCAGGGTTGACTGTTAGAGAATGCCACAAGACATTAAGTCCGCTTCTTATATCCCTTATTATAAGGTAGATGTAAAAAAGAATAAATAAATTACTTACTTACTTATCGTCACGCACAATCCCTGACGGGGTAGCCAGAGAGAACAAACCACCAAGTGTCACGATCCTTACATACCTCTTTCGCTTCTTTCAGATTCATTATCTTCTTCATACATGCACGTCTAGGTATCCGAGTACTCTTGACCCTCCCCTCTTCAAGCAGTTTGCTTACATGGTCTTCGAAAGTTAGTCTCGGTCTACCTCGACACCTTTTAATATTAACTTTCGCGCTATATATTTTCTTCACCATTCGGTCTTCACTCATTCTCTCAACGTGCCCAAACCATCGAAGCACGCCCTTATCAATTTTTGTGATAAGGTCATCTTTCAAACCTGCCATATTGCGAATCTCTTCGTTTCGCTTCCGGTCGGCCATGGTAACGCCGCACATTTTACGAAGAGATCGCATCTCCACTGCATTCAACTTGCTTTAATGCTTCTTCTGGCATACCCAGGTTTCGCTGCCATATAACAAAGTCGGTACCAACACTGCGTTATGTATTGCAAGGCGTGTACTCTTCACTACGCCTTGCCTTTTGACTAACGCAGTCAGGGCACCATTGACTTTGTTCCCGGCAGCGACACGCCTGTCCACATCTAAATCACATCTTCCATCCCGGCTAAAAGCACTCCTCAAGTATACAATTTCATTTACCTGTTCTAGACATTCCTGATTTACCCATATTTCACACTTCGTTCTCTCTTCGTCCCTTTCAAATACCAGAACCTAAGTTTTATTAGCATTCAAGCGGAGAACTTTAATTTTACATTCCTCTTTCATACACGTGACTAATGCCTGCAGTTCTGCCTCTGATGGTGCAATAAGCACTGCATCATCAGCATACAGCAGACAATTTACTTTAATATCACCCAATTTCACACCCAAACAGCTATCTTTCAGCTTCTGTAAACAGCTGTCGAGATACAGTATGAACAGCCAGGAAGACATGACACAACCCTGTTTTACGCCCGTTTGGACGCTAAACATGGGTGACAGGTCATGCCCTACCCGCACACAGGCTTTACAGTCACAGTAAAGTGACTGCACAGCCCTTAGCAATCGACCATCCACACCATACCCCGGCAACAGTTCCCACATTTTCTTCCTTACAACCTTATCAAATGCTTTCTCAAGATCTGCAAAAGCACAGAAAATCTTCTGGTTAGCAGCCAGAAGCTTTTCCGTGATCATGCGGAGAGAAAACATTTGATCCGTGCATCCTCTTTCAGGTCTAAATCCGCATTGTGCCTCCCATAGAAATCTTTCCGATTTCTCTTGCATCCTACGTGTCAAAACCTTCGAGTAAACTTTACTTGCTAAATAAATTATATTTAGCAAGTAATAATATTTATAAATAAATAAGGGAGATAAAGGTGGTAACCAACATCTCATCATTCATTAAATCAATCATTAACTTAATTTCAATAATATGGATGAAATGAGTTCAGTAATGAGATTAAAGTGCCTATATAAATAAAAGTAAAGTAAAGTAAAGTTGCAGCCTACATACGTCCAACTACTGGGCACAAGCCTTTTTTCATTTCTGAGAGGGTTTTAGGGCAACGAAAAGTCAGCCGCGCTGCCCAAACGCACATCTCTTTGAAATATTTTATTTTTATATTTCAGACATGCCGGTTTCCTCACGATGTTTTCCTTCACCGCAGAGTACGAAGTAAATCACCACTTAAAATTGCAATTAACAAGTTCATTAGTGTCGGTGGGGATCGAACCCGTGTTACTCGCGTAGGTGTGAAACTTACAACGATCGCTAACCATCTGAGCTACTACGGATCTCCTAGATAAATGCTAAAGAATAAAATGAAATATCAATAATAAATATGAAACTCCACGTAGAAATACTGTGCAATTTCAGAGAAAATAACCTAAGCTAGGAAAAGTTTTTTCTACTTCAACACTGATATTGAAAGAGATTATTTGTCAATTGACGTCGACATAGAGTTTAGATACCCTTGGATATTTATTGACGGATCTGACCCCGTATCGGACAAGACAATAAATCGCATTGATCGCATGGAGGCGTATCGTATGTTCAGAATACAGTGTAATAAATGAAATATTATTTATAATACGTGAAGTAAAAACTATACTGAGAAATGGCTAAAAATTTATTGTCATTAAATTATGTTAACACTTTCACTGTTCGGTTTTCAGACACAATAGTAAGACAATAGCAGTGACCTATATGTAGTGCACGGGATAGCGAAAGGGTTAAAATTTAGAAATCATATCTGCAGATTACACGGTCTCTTTTGATTATGATAAATTACTATATATTCCATTTTCTTTACGATTATAAAAAAAAATATCAGGCTGTAAGGCATTCTATCTAAGTCCTCAGAGGTGACAACGCATCTGTTGCGTTTTTTACGTGGTAGAGCCATAATGGCTGTAGTACTAATGTGTCGGTTTGACCGGGGAAGGATCACGCTCCCACAGAATATCAGCGTAAAATAGTAGCTCAATGCTGCTTTGGTGAGTGTAGAGAACCGGTGATCCTTTTTACGCATTTCATCTTAGTCCTCAGGAGTAGCAACGCATGTGTATTTTGATTCTTAATCCAGTATAGATGTAGATGTCTATGGGCCACAACATCCACTTGTCATCAGGTGAACTGTGTGCTCGGTTGTTTTACTTAATCTATAAATAAAAAGCCAGCTTTTTTCTTTGGTGTTGGTTGCTGGAGTCTATGGATATAGTAGCCACGGCAATTTGTCACTTCAATTTTATAAAATAAAGAATACTTTTTGCTTTAATTATATACATGTCTAGATGCCACATTGACCGTAACGAACGGCCCAAATAGTCTACTAAAATTGGTAGACTCGCTTCTCACTTACGTCAGTGTCATTTGAATCACTTAACGATAACGTGCACACGAAAAATAATTAATTATGCCGGTTTGTGCTGTCAAAATTATATCGTAGTTATGTGGGAAAACCGTATAATAACACCAAGATCATTTTTCATCAGCAAGTTTTATTATTTAACCGCTATTATTTTAAGAAAACACGATATTTTAATTCGTTATTTTGTAGGTTTGTTTCATTAGCCGGTGTTATCAGCTTATTACTAGGGAGATTTGGCGAAACTATGGGAGACAAAATACAAATATCATTACATCATCTTTCGATCAAGAGAACATTATTTTAAAAATTAAATTATTTATTTGATTAGTACATGATAATTTACCTACAAAAATAAATGAAACCCGTGACGTTATGCACTAAATAGTATTTTTGTTAGTTCTTTCTAATATCTTGGGTTCAGATTTACTTATTACATTTATATAAAACAAGTATATAACCAAAGCCTCGGGTTCCCATCTTGTTGGGTTTTATTTATTTATTTTTGTATTTTATTTGAATGATATTTATGTTTATTTTAAATTTTCACTTATATGTTTACAAAACTATAACTAAAATACATAAATACCAAAAGTAATCATATAAATACCAAAAAATAATTACTGTTATTTATTCACTAAACATGGTACTTACATCAAAGATGACAAATTGTTGTATACAGTACACATGCGAAAATTATTTAACATAATATATGAAACCATTATTTTTATAAGTAAGTCAAAATGTATATGTATATATTGACTAATACCGATAATTAAAATGAAATTAAAGTAACAATTCATCATTTTTATTTTATAACTAGGCAAATCAAATTAAGTATATATAGAAAACAAAATAAAAAATTAAAAAAAAATTAAAAAAATATTTGCCATTAGATTAAGTATGTACTTAATCTAATGGCAAATATTCAAGAGCTGGTATCACTCAGCTCGTCCCCGGGTGACGCAGTGCGCTTGTTAAACAATAGTAGTAACAAATACTTGTGTGCGTAATATGCACACAAGCGCTTCAAAACGGGCCCGTCATTTTTGTTGCGATTGCAGCGCGACGCTCTATCTAGACATGTATATAATCAAAGACTTTTTGTCAATACACGATGCACATACATGGATGATAAACTTTCTTAACTTTCTGAAGCAAACAACTGCGCACCGTCTGTGAAATATCATAATCTCTACAATCAGACTGTGTTCAAAATAGTAATTTAAAAAAAATTGTAACACCGTGGAAGGAATTTTTTCTTATAACTGTAATATTCAATTTCATTCCCATTTATTTAAAGGGCCTTATTTTAAAATTATTACACATTTTATAAAGTGTAGTAAGAGCTTCACCTACAAATGTGCTAATATCGCTTATCTTGAAAGGTGTTCTATGTTGGACCGCAAAGCGATATAAGCGGTAGGAAAAACTTTATGAAATGTTAGAAGAAATTACTGTTCCATTTGGTTTATTATATTTTTTTTTTGTTGAAATATTAAAACGTGTTTAATATTACTACCACAAAGATTAAAGTAATCTTCACAAAATAGACAAGATTGTGCCATATAGATTTATATTTTGCAACGGGCAAATATAACTCTATACGCAACTCCACGTTTAAAGGACATTTTTTATGGTAATATTTGTAGCAAACACGGTAAACAGACTATTGTTTTTAGTTCCACGCTGCAGCTATGTTGTGTTTTTGGCAAGAATGGGTTATCTGGAGACGCATTTCCAACCAATAATACATCATGTTCACAAGTGCGGCGCAGATGGCCATCCTTGTCCATTTAAAAGGGAAGTGAACTACGTGTTCTACGACCATGTTGTGAGCAAATACTTTTAGAAAAACATGACAGATACCCGGGTCTTTTATCTTTCCTTATTAAAAAATTCAAGAAACATAAATAACTCATGGACCGTATAAAAGTAACTGAAATGTTTAACCTAACGACTATTGTTATTTGCACAGTCATAGGATTGAGACGTTCTGCGAAAAGTTATATTTAAATATCGTGTCTCTCATTCCAAAGTCTACCCATACTCTCTGTCACACAAAATTACTAACCCATATCTTGTCCCGTGTACCCATATTATTTAAATTTCAAAGTTCTTATAAATCGGACGGTAAAAACGACAAGCGAGGTTTGCTATGCGGGCGTTTTAGTTTATCTCTGTCGCCTGTTACGGCTTATTAAACTTCGCAGCCATCAACGTAAATCATAAATAATAGGAAAACACTGGACAATACAACACCTTAATTAACCGCATTTTAATTTTATTCATTTATTACAGTCTGTCAAAAGTTCAAGTTAGCTCAGACACAAGAAGAGCCGTGGTAGTTCAAGAGCTAAGCACTCGCTGTAATTTTTACTTATGAACAAATGAAATGGTTAATTGCAATATCAAGTGCTAATTTAATACGTGCTCGACGGTGAAAACCTAACAACAGCAACCTAGCAACCTAACCTAAACCGGCAACCTATAGGCAAAAAGGTTCTCGAGTGGCAGCCTCGTACTGGCAGTCAAAGTTTAGAGCAGTTGTATGTAGGAAGTTGATGGAGGCAGGTGGCTCAGGACTGTGCTTTGTGGCATTCCTTGGGAGACGCCTATGTTCAGCAAAGGACTTGTGTAGGGCTGTAATGATGATGATGATGACGACGGTGAAGAAAAACATCGTGAGGAAAACTGATGTCCGAGAAATAGAAAAAATATTTCAAAGACATGTGAAATTCGCCAACACCCATTGGGGCAGAACGGTGGCCATTTATTTACCTTAAAACGATGAGAGGAGGCCTGAGTCCAGCAGTGGGACGTATATAGGCTCTAACTTAATAAAATTACCCTTGTCAAAGGTCCACTGCTGCACATAGGCCCCCATCATAGATTGACTCACAGGCAGAATATTTGGTACAGCTGCCACGCTTGTCATGCAGGCTTGTAACCGCAGTTTTTATATTTAAGACTACTATCGGGATGATACTGCTAACCATCTCCTGTTTCAGTTTCTCTCTATCACCCCTTATGACAGCCACGGGAAGAAATGATTCTTAAACCGCCACTACACGGTCAATAAACTGCAAAACAAAAACAATACAAAGCTATCTAATCGTAGCCAGTCATTGTTACAAAAATAATTGTTTGTACAACCTCAGGTTACAGATATGATGAATGTTATTAAACAATGATTACTTTTTGAAATAGAAACAAATAATCCTTGTAACTTACGTTTTAACCAAAATATATTTAAATAGATTTATTTTTTTATAACCGAATATGTTGCCAGTAAAAGGAGGATTTTATTTCCATTATGTCCCTAGGGATAGTAAACCGTATTTCGAGTTCGGGATATGTTGTGCGGATCGGTACCTAAGCCATTATTGATACATATAAACTTTCAAGTTACATGGTCCCAGGGGTAAAGAACCCCAAAACTCAATTTCTAGAATAATTTTGTGGCCAATTGTACTGCTTTAACAAATAATGAATATGACATTAAATACAGTTACTTAAAAAATATAATGGCTCTATACACTCAGCAGTGCACGCACTGCTGCTTGATTGTAGAAATAGTTAAGAAGGTGGTCTTCCTACCAAGATGGACTTCTTGACAGAACAGGAGTTCTGCCCCCTAGTATAGAGATATTCTGTAAAACAACAGAAATCGAAATATCTGTCATACTGGCCGTACCGTTAAAATTTAGTACACTTGACCATTGGCATAAATGAAATTAAAATTTTAATAAAAATCAAAAACCAACTTCAAAGAACTAACTAGAAAAAAATAATTTCTATATAATAGATTCCAAAGTCGATGCTAAGAAACCCCACGCCCGACTTACGGAAAGGTCACGCTCTATCAAAATAATCCTGCTGTATCCCGCATGGAAAGTAGAAAATCCGGATACCCTTTTTACTGGTTATATGGAATTTCATTTATGACTTTCGAAGTAACAACACTTTTGCATTTTAATTTTTAATTATAAATACGTGGTAGAGCAATGCTGGAGCCATAGGCACAAGTGGGTCGGCTCGGCTGACGAAAGAACACGTATTCACAGAGTGCCTGGGTGAAATAAGAGTTTAATGTTGCTGTGTTTCGTATGGTGAGAGTAGCGTACCGGAAACCGATTTTACTGAAAACGAGGTATTCCATATTAGTCCTCAGGGGTGACAACGCATTTAGGTCAAACCGTCCATGAGTCTGTGTGCTCGTTTGACAGACTTATTCTATATGATAAATAGTTGAGGAATGATGAACCTATGGCTTCAGCATCCATCTACTTACTCTTACTTTAATAATATTTAAAAGAAGTTTTAAGGAAGCTGTATATTATTTTAGCTTGTAATTAAGTATATTTTTAGCCCTTCTTAATATGGTAACGTTGTCCATTGTACTTTCACAAAACCTATTTACACACCGCCAATAGGCCAATAATAATAAAATACGCAAATGTTGAATGAATTTAAATAATTATTTTATAATACAATAAACTTCGAACGCTCTATATCTATCTATATAAAGCCATATTTATTTTTAATTACTGCAACAATATTGGCATCCTTAAATTTTACAAAACTTTTCATAGTCCCTAACTGACATACATTAAATTTTGAATTGGTATTATAGTGTTTAAACTTTAAGGATAATAAGAGTATTGTACAAATTAAATTTCGAGGTAAAGGCCTGTCTTATATTTTAGTGAACAAGTGCCTACCAGGTAGGTGACTTCAAATAATACAACAACGCAATACATTTTATAAGTAGGTACTAATATAAATGTATTGTGTTGTTGTATTATTTTAAGTCATACTTATTTTGAGAGGCGCTGTGGTCGGTAACATTTTTATAATTATTAAGCTTTGGTCGATGTCAGTATCGTCGATATGATAAAATATACGTAAAAAGTATAAACAGTTTTCTTTTTTTGGTAGCAGGTTAAGATACACTGTCAACGATACGGAGACATTCTAACTACCGTAACCGAAAACCAACAATATTTTAGTTGGCACAAGCAACAACCAGCAAATTCCTAGCTAAGTAATCTGAGCACCAGAATATGAGATCGTTACCTACACATTATCAGGTTTACAATTGTGGCAAAAATTGTTTCTGTATATCAGTTATCAATGTGTTTGTAGTATGATTTGTACCATATACAATTTTGACATGCTCGCAAGTAGCTCGTACTGGGAAGATGTAAAAGACATCTTGTACAGCGCTACCTATGAAATGGGATTTGATAGATTAACAATTTCTTTTGTTAAATCTTTTTTTTTTCAAATCCGTATGGAAATGATGTTCTTTAGACTGGATAAGAAACAGTGAAAGGAACTGCACAGGTATCCTCTATTTTGTCACTTTTAAAACTTAATTCTAAAAAAGAATGAAAAATTATATACCTATTGGTTACCCAACGATGTTATATACTATAGGATAAAACACAAAATGGCATTAATATTTGGAACTCATCAGTGCATAGCAAACTTAAGTTACCAGCCCCCACGAGCAGTACCTATTCACACGTATGGCATATAATATGGCAGTCATTGCTCCCGTTGACCATATTTAAAAGGAAAGCAGTGTTGTGAGTAGCAGAAAAAGCTGTGAAACCAATAGCTAAATATGCTGTGTGTAAAATCTATAAGCAAATTGCAAAGCTCTCTCTTAATAAAAGTTAACAAGTTTTTAAATTTCGTGTACCCTCGAGACAACCCCGCAGTTCTATTGCACCACTTAGTTCACCATTAAGAAGAACTGTATTGGGAAGAAATTCTCCATATGCCAGATTCTGTAAAGTTATTAATGGATACAGCGATCAAATCGACATTCACTTTGATTCACCCAGAATATTCTCTAAGTGCCTCCGTAAAAGTATAAGTTAATAGCGTAAAGTAGATATATATATTTTTTTTAATTTTTTTATTATTTTCATTTTTATTTTCATTTTTTGAGTTTATATAGCACTATTCTTACTAATAGATATATTTTTAATTTTAGTTGAGGAATAACTTATTGTTTTTTCAGTTTATGTTTTTATAAAGTTATATGCATGCGGAGTTTACCTTTAAGTAATTGTAGCACTTTTGTTAATATTTTTAAGTAATTGTACTAATTTGATGTGTTAGTGTTAGCAATTGTTGGTAAACCTAATAAATAGAAAAAAAAAACAAGTTAAGGTACTGGCCAGTAGCTTAGCTCAAGCATGAGGTTTCTATCGTATCAAATTCGTATTGCTATGGAGAAACTTTGTATGACTCAACAGTCCTATCACGACATCTAAAGGCGCTGCTCATAATTCCATATGATAATTGTCGATAATGATACGAAAAAGTTATGCTCGGAAAGTTCGTCGTTGTCGTTAAAGTGACTACAATCATAATCATACAAATGCAATTTCCATCACTTTTGTAAGTTTTATGTTCTATGTTAAAGCGAAGAAAAGGTTATTGGAATTTTTCAAAGAAAATGAAATTCAGATCTCTTTGAATATTTTTTATGATATCATAAAAGCGACTGCCTGTTATCATCCTGCCGTCAAGAAGATTGACGCGAAGTCTAAGATTAGCGAGTAGCGATGCACATGTCAGTGATAACAGAAAAAAATTCCCTGTCTTAAAATATATAACAAAAACTCTCACAGAATTTCAGCTTGAAACAGCAGAATAATTATGTGTTTTGTACGGTGATTGTAGAGTACTGGAGGCCTATTTAACTGGTAACGAGGCATTTACTTTAGTCTATAGGGATGAAAACGCGTATGCATTTTTATTCTTAGTCAATGATATAATATAGATGTCGTTTGCTCGTTTGTCAATCTTATTTTTTTTAATGTAAAATTTTTCGTACTTTTAGTTACTTTATCACAATTTGAGCCGCGTTATGCAGTAATAATCCAACCCTTTTCAGATTTGAAAGATAAATGCATATTTCTTGTGGCAGAAGCCCTTTTTTCTATATTTCTTTTAGTTATATTATTTTAAAGGAAAGCCAAAGCAAATTTTGGGATTACTTGTTATTTTTCAGAAGTTCATCACACTTTGAAATAAACTTTAAAAAAAGAGCTCCTTGATCATTATTTTGGTCAGTTTGTGGATTGGATTATTTCTGCACAAGACGATCCAATTTACGTATGATTTTTGATTTTATAAAACCTTTAATAGAAAATTGTTCGTATGACATGTTAGTCTTCACATTCATAGCAGGATTCGCTTCTGCCTGTGTCTTGAATAGTTACAAATGTTTATGTTACTCGGTTTGCGTTAACATTTCATAACGCGCTCCGTTTTTAATTCACATTTATCTGTATCACATCGTTAAATGCTGTAAATATAACCTATATTGAAGTGTTAGGGAAATTATAATGTGCAATTTATATTTATTGTCCAAGAAAGTACGACACAAAATATCGTTGAGAAAGAATATAAAAGTAAAAACAAGGCAACGTTACAAGTTGCTTACATGGCTTTAAAGTATCTAACACACTTTAAAATTGGATGCAAGTTTCTTATAAACTCCTATTACTATATTTTAATTTTCTTTTAAGCGCAGGGTGTTATTGAGAAATAAATAACCGTTTTTAAAAGTTTTGTATGTATGTATATGGGTCGCGGTCATATTATACCGACGTGAAATCATCATCAGAATAATATTGCTGTTTCGTAAGTTGAGTGTAGATAAACAGAAATCCTTTTATTACGTGTCAACGCATTTAAATTAGTTCGTTTGTCAATTTGATTGCTTCTTTGGTGAAGGAGTCGTCAGCGCGACTGCTGATCATGTTGTCCCTGGTTCGAATCCTGGACTGGGCTGAAATTCAGCAGTTTGCAGTCAACACATTTTTAGTAGCTTCCCGGAGTCAAGTCCATAAAAGTTGCTTAAATCGTAAGGATCTTATATTTTAGAACTGCTATGGAGCTTGGCACCCGTAAAGATTTCAAATCTTATAACAGAGAAGCCGATAAAATTGTTGTGAGTTTATGCTTAACTGTTATTAGTTTAAGTGTCGACGAAGTTATTGGTGTAGTTAGTTTTAAGTACTGTACTTGAAACTATCCACAGTAATTTGCATCTACCTTGATGCCAAATTTCAAGTTTTTAATTATACTAGAAATGGCTTAGGTTCTCAATGAATGAGTCAATCAATGATAAAAACGACTGTGTAGACTACATTAACTATGAAACTATAGTATGTATATTCACACGTTTTAATATTAGCAGTATATAAGTGAACCGGCCATATTATGTGTACAAAATAAGAAATTTACAGTTCTGGTAAATACACACACTGGCGGTGCGTCGCTCTATTCTTTTTGGAACTTGCTTGCCGTGTGTCTAGGAGAAGCATCGTAATGATTCATATCCAACTCAGCCCACACACACACACAAACCCTCTCACACACACACACATACACACACAACCCACAAAGAGAGACACACACACGCACAAACGCGACCAAGTGTCACGCTTAACAACCTCACAGGGTTGCATACATTTTTTTCGTGGTGTTGGTTCTATGATCAATAAAGAAAAAAAAACCTTAAAAATTTACTATTTGAAATCTTATGTTATGCGTCACGCCTGTAATACACAGCATCGTTCCAAAAGAAACAAACTGAATGGAACAAATTTAGCTACAAAACACGGAAATGATTTAAAATTGCAAAATATACCTATCATGGTGGCTAACCCATTATCTACACATTGTTAAGTGCCCATTAGTCGCTTTCTACGACATGTCAATCAAGTAATACATTTGGCACATTCTTTAGCAAATGGTATAAAAGTAAAAAAACACCATAATATAAATATCACAGATCTTGAATATGTGACTCTACCAGCCCCTAAATATAATACACAGCTTTCGCAAAATTACGATGCTATTTAAAATGTGGTCAGTCGCAATTCACGTTGCGGTTGCCTTCGCCGAGTCTCATTTTCGAGCACAGATATGCCGTGTTTGTCTTGTAATATAAGGAAATGTTGATTAAACAGACAAGTAATTTTGTTTTTCTATAGCATGTTCAGGCAGTTTTATCCCAATTGGAAGTTATATTTTGAACCCCATGTCCGCTCCATTTAATACCTATCAAACGCACGCATTCAGGAAAAAATATTTTATAGAATTAGGGTGGCAAACAAGCACAAAGTCGATCTACGAGTATCTTCGATTAACAATCAAGATGTAGAAGCGTTGTCACTTCGTAGGACTAAGTTAGTTTGTCTCGTAACCAATGGGAAGAGATTTCCATTCTCCAAAGTCACCATAAAAAGGTAACACTAATATTAAATGTTAATGATGCTGTTGTACTGCTATTATGTTGCTATTTTCCTTTGCTCTTTCGTGCTGCAACCAAAATATAGCTGCAGCGTGGCTTTACCACGTATATATAATATAAGTATAAGTTCGGTACAAGCGACGTTCGGGAAAGTCGGCGTTGCTGATACAAAAGTTAAGATCTGAACAAGTATAGAGCTCCATAGCAGTTCCAAGAACATTGTAAATTCCTATTCATCCTGTGATTTAAGCAATTGGAATATTTCTATTTCTATCACTGTGTTGCGAATCCGAAGGGCATAGAGATCAATTATAATAAGTAACAACTACTTTTCCTTCATGTCCTACAAACTACTGTTTACGTGTACACAATAGACACAACATCGAATGCATAATATCTTGACATTAATTGTAAATATAATCATGTTGACTGTAACTAGCTACATTATTTGAATTATTCATCATTTTTTTATTAATTTGTGTTAATAATAATGTTGACTATAATTCATAATTCATAATCGTTATTGCAATCAAATGGTAACAATAGATGTGTTTTAAAAATAGTCCGCATTTTAAACCCGGTTTGGGCGTAGCAATTATAAAATATTAAATTATATTATTAGATTACATCAATAAATTAATTAAATTAACAATCACATTGTCATGTCAAAGAAAGAACAATGATAAAAATAATTATAATTACAATAATAGAAAAAGAAAATTAAATATATTAAAATTATATAGAAAATCAAATTAAATAATATTTTATCAAAACATTCATTTAAATTATAAAAATATTTTTAATTTATATATAACTTTAATATTGACAAAATTATGTAGTATCCATAAGACTTTTATTATCTCTGACACTCGGCAAAAAATTCATCGATTGAATAAAATGAATGCTCAATTAGAAAGTGGAACAATTTATCTTTGAAAATCTGTATATCGTTACACTCTTTGATGTTATTTGGAATCTTATTGTATATCTTTGGAGCCATAGCAAACACACTTTTTCCATACAAGGTAGTTTTATATGTTCTACCAAGGTTATTATATAATCTGCTTCTAATGAGAAATCTCGAAATCTCTAATTTAAATAGTGATGGGTATTGGCTGATAAATAAAGCTTTTTCAAATATGTTTAGTGATGGTACGGTAAGTAGTTTTAATTTCATCAAATAATCTTTACATCTATCAGTTCTTTTTAAACCACACATAGCACGTATACACATT
Organism: Parnassius glacialis; assembly: GCA_033319125.1. Lineage (NCBI taxonomy): Eukaryota > Metazoa > Arthropoda > Insecta > Lepidoptera > Papilionidae > Parnassius > Parnassius glacialis. The sequence continues at coordinate 22,789,395 of JAVANC010000023.1, read as the reverse complement.
TTTAGACATTTAAATACTTTATCCTAGTAAGTGGCGTTTCCCCAAAATATTATTCCATATCTAAGCCTAGACGCAACATAACCATGATAAGCCACAAGTAATGTGGGGAGACTGACTTTTTTTGCTAGCATATATAGGTTATAAGAAGACTTTGTCAGTTTTTTGCATTCGAATTCTATATGGCTTTGCCATTTCAGATTTTCGTCAATGTGAACGCCAAGAAACCTTGTGGTTGTTGTTATTTGGACTTCTTTGCCATTATATTGAATTTGTGTATTAAAACTATGTTTAGTTTTTTGTTTGAATTGCCTTATCGTTTTATCTATATTCATTATTAAATTATTGTTTTGTAGCCACTCAATTATTGACTTTAAGCTACTATTTATGGCGTTTTCATTATTATAAATAACTGTACAGTCACCTGCAAACAATATCAAACGATTCTTAGTAGATTTAGGTAGGTCATTTATATAAATAATAAAAAGTAGTGGCCCCAGAACACTTCCTTGTTCCGTGTTGGTACACCAAATTTAACTCTTCTAGGACTGGATCTATAATGTATTTCATTTTTAACTCTTCTAGGACTGGATCTACAATGTATTTCATTTTTATGATTCTAGTTTTTCTGTTATCAAAAAAATGCTGCTGCGTATTTCCTATCTCAGTTTCACTTTATCGCCTCTTACGACACGCATGGGAATATATGGGCTAGTGAATATTCTTACACTGCCACTACACGGTAAAGGGTGGAAAATTTATAGTCGTATTAAGAACTTCCTCCTTTTTTAAAGTCTTCTAAAGGAGAGATATTACTGTTAATTAGTTGCAATCCAGAAGTAAAGCATAAATATATGCATGTTTTATGCAGATGCAGAGTCTATGATTAAAACATGTTATTCTAGGACTAAGATGTCTATGCTTAAGTCCCTTCCGCGTAACCATGCACACATAGCCTTTTATTTTATTAATTGATGCTAATGGCATGTAGACTACGTGCTAACGGTAGTTTTTTTTCTTTGTTTTACTAAACAAATCGCCAAAACCTTACAATAAAACATATTCCCACAAAACTGTTTACACAGTTTGTCTGGGGAAACCTGAGTCTCGCAATAATACTTAAAGGTTCTATTTTATGGTACAATTTTTTTTTCTTAAATACATAATGATAGAAAGTGTCTATAAAACCATCTTTTTCAATAGTTTTTTCTGTCTCGTGTTGAATATCTTTGGGCAGACTATTCAGAATATACGATATTAGACCTCTCGGATCTCGGACATAGACCGGACATAGACCGGGTACCTTGATTGTTCTTTTCTTTGTTCTTTTTTTTAAACGTTTGTTTAAAACGTATCGTGTTTTACAATCGTCAAGTTTAACTTTTGACAGTCATGGTTATTTATAGTTATTAGATATTTATGATATAAAATAACCGGTAGAATCTTAAAAATTTTAAATAATTGAGAGTAGTTACCTTTGCAAATAGCTTTAAATTTTTTGTTTATGAGTAATTTTAAAAATCTAATCTGAAGAGCTTCCAGCTTTTCAATATTACTTTTGAATGTAAGACCATAACTGTTATGACCATAAGTAAGAAATATAGGGTATTCAATTTAGTAACTGGTACTTTAAAACTTAAGTAGTAGAATTTACTCAGAAGAAATCTTAATTTATTACATATGAAATCGACATGAAATGACCATGAAAATACTGAATCCACAACAACACCAAGATACGTCATGCGATCCACCCTTTCAATAGGCTTACATTTACAATTAAATAGGTTATCATGAATGCAAGAATAACTATAAGTATACATAAACGGAGGTGAATTTAAAGGCTTTTAGTAAGGTGAGTGTATGATAAGTAATTTAGTTTTTTCTGAATTCAAAATGATAGCATTGTCGTGCGACTACCTAACGACCGCATCTATATCATGCTGCACTTGGCAACATGTCTCAGCGAGATCGGTACCGGCGCTTAATGTACATTAATCATCCGCGAACATATAAGCCGAGCAGTGATGAAACACTCCACATAGACTATTTACGTGTAATAATTAACAGATTAGCCCAGTCCCTGATCCCTGTGGAACTCCGCATTCTACATCGGTCTCCTTGCTGAACGTGTCCCCTATCTTCACACAAAATAACGCGTCGTTAGGTAGTCGTGGAACCATTGGTTTTACAGTTGCCCCACACCACATTCGTTCATTCCATTCAAAAGTTTGTCCGTTTCTAAGGTATCGAAGGCTTTTTTAAAATCATAAAAAACTAAGACTACAAATTTTTTATCTTCTAAATATGAATTAATCTCATCTGTAAATTTTGATAACAGTGTGTTTATACTTTTATCCTTTTGGAAGCCATTTCATTTAATATTTTATTATTTTGTAGATAACTTCCCAGTGGATTTACTATAGCTATAGGTCTATAATTAGTAAAAACTTTACGGTCACCTTTTTTTAAGGATGAGACGAATGATGGCTTCTTTTAATTTTAATGGAAATTTATTCAGGCCAACAGATAAATTAACTTACTTAGCTAATATGGGACTGACTTTATCCACAACTAAATTCAAGTCTGACATCCGCACAAGATTGCTACCAGGTGGTTTGTTTTTGTCTATCTTATCGATTACCTGTTTCACATCTTTACTACTAACTGGCTGCCATCTCATGTTCGATCTCTTAACGTAGTTATCTCTTACCAACCATTTGTCAGTGCATACATGTTTTATTTTATCTATTTCGCTAGAAAAACTAGTAGCGAACTTATCACATATCTCCTTAATACTACCTTGCCCTTCCATATTTGAAAGTATTAAACTGTCTAAAGATTGTCATTTATTTCCTAGTAAATTATTTATCTTATCCCATATTTTCTTAATATTATTATTACAATCTAATATACTCTGCTTATCATACTCAACATTACATTTAAATATGGCTTTTATACACTTATTTCTATATTTAGTATAGTGCAGTCTTTTTATCATATTTGTTGGATCACTGCACCATATGTTAAAAAAGTCTGTCTCATTCCAAAATCATTTTTTTAATTATTGTTTATCCAGCTTTTGTTGTTTCTATTACTTTTATTTAGCTTTACAGGTTGATATCTGTTACATTCATTATATATATTAGTGAAAGATTTATATAATTCTATTTGTCAATTTATATCTAGTAAATTATCGAAGTTAGTGGACAGTAATTTTTCTCTAACTAAACGTTTGTCTAAAATACGACGAGCGGCTGTCCGCTGTCGCCGTGTCACATGTTCATTGTAATGAGGTAATGACCGGCCGGCGGCGATGACGTCGCTCTCGCCGTATCGATGTCGGTGCAAGTGGGGCATCGGTATAAAGGGTTCGCGTTTGCAATGTATCGCTACCGAGACATAGTAATGGTCTGAAATCTTGTGTTTTATTACCGCAGAATTAATTAATGCCATATTACGCTAATATATTTTCATATAAGATGACTCGGTTATTATGATTATCTAAAAGGTCAATATGTATATCTCCGCAAAAAATAGCTTTAGGACCATAAGGTCTTGACCATTTAGGAAATTACGCATTTCTAAATAAAATTCTTGTAATCTATTCTGTTTAAAAAATCTGGGTAGCCTATAAAAGGAAATTAAATAAATTTGTTCACCACTAATATTGAGCGTAATAGATACGCACTCCGCCGAGCGCATAGTATTGGCGGCTGACTCGTTCACACGTGCACCGAGCTCGGCTCGAAAGTACACCAGCACGCCACCACCGGAGCGTCTTTTACGGGTGTAAACATTAACAATAAAATCTGGAATTTTATAAAAGGAAAGTATTTAAGTATATAGTATATAAGATTTAAATCATTTCCCAAAGACACTAAAAACTCACTAATTTGTTTTTTTAAAGAACGAATGTTAACATGTAAAATACATAGATCTTTAAAATTGCTTAGTTATTGTAGCCACGGATCTAAACTATCGACACACGTATAATTATTGGACCTATTAATTATTGAGTCTTAATTATTTAAATTATCGAATTTTATGCCGTAATATATACTTGATAACCATCAACAAACAACCCACTTAAAGTCACTTATTTTATTGGGTCGTGAATATCACTTTCTGCCCGCACACAAACCGTTTTTTCTCCTTTAGCTTCCTTGACTAGGATCTTTCCATTTGAAACCCATATGTATTTGCAAAATCCCTTCAGTTTTCTTTGTGTTTCGTCGTAGGGTACGCAAAGTTTTGGTCAAATCCTGGTTTATATGTATTTTGTTAGTCGCCGATCCACTTGTTATCATATAACTTGTAGTTTCCGATAGCTTACGACGTTCAGCAAGCCAGTTGCCCGCAATCCAGTCCCCAAGGACTTGAAGCCCACGATGATAGGTGCTGGTTTGTTTTTAATTTTTATTTGTCGCACACGTTTCGCCCATTCAATGTCCGAGCTATTAACGTTGATTATGTTACATATTTTGTTGACAATTTCGTTGATGTTCTCGTCTGGTAACTATTCAATGCCTGCTATTTCGAGATTATGTTTACGAGACGCCTGTTCGAACTCATGAATTTTTTGTTCGAAAGCAGTGTTCTGTTTCACTCCAAATAGACACATTTATTGTTAATACTGGTAACGATTTTTTCAAGCTACTGAATTTTATCTTCTGGCTGGTTATGCTCTTTAATCAGTGAGTCGTATTTATCACAGAAAAGGCTTAAGCTTTGGGTTATTGAGTCCAGGTGTTTTATGAATTCGGGTATGGCACCGACTTTTCTCTGTATATCCTTGAGAATTTTGGCATAATCCTGCAACTTATCATCCAATTCTTCATCTTCCGATCCTTCATTCTCACAATTATTGTAATAGATTTTATTTTTCCCATTTTTTACATCTACCGCTAATCCTTTCACAAAGCCCCTATTAAAAGTTTCCTGGCATAGTCCTTGGCATAGGAAATGCGATCCCTTTTTGGCTAGAACTTTCTTACATTTTTGGCACTCCATAATTATAATAACCCAGAACATAGGTAGATTTCACACAATCGACACAAGATTTGATTTTTGGTTTAATTCTTTATTTATGAGTTTTGTCGCTGTATTGAGAAAATTCCTGGTTTCCTCTTAAAAAAGCATAAATTTGTTCAAAATTATGTTATTTATGTATGATGGCAGCAACATCTCACTAATAACAATTCAAAACAATATAATAAAATATGGTTGCCACCAACTATGCTGGCAACTATGGCATGATCCTCCCATGATGCTATCTATAGGGGATACCTATGTTCAGCAGTTGGCTTTTTATAGGCTCTAACGGATGGAATGGAAAGATGGATGTATAAAATGAACATAATATGTAGAAATGCGGTCATTTAAAATGTCAAGTATGACTCTGAATAATTAGTTGAGAAATTGTGTGATAAGAGAATAGTGTGCACAGCAAGAAAATATTATAACAGGAATTAAAAAAGAATTAATAAATTTAATTATAAAAAGAATCGACACGTAGTAATAATGAATAAGGAAAGATTCACAAAGACAATTTATGCTGCAAAAGTAAGTAGCAGCGTCAGTAAGGAATGCTCTCGATGGAAATTTATCGACAAAATTGGCGATTTATTAATGTTAGCCAAGTTAAGTATACCCCTAACTAACGATTATGTTACCCTAGATATATAGATTCGAAAGAAGTAAGAAAGGTATATTAGGATCGTGCAAAATTAAAATCGAGTCTCTACTTATTCGTATCACACACCGAAGCCAGTCATATTATTAGTGCCAAACGGCTTACAAATACAAATATACAACTCACAGTAGGTGTAATTTTTTAGTCAGCTTATTATTACTTATATTCTTCTTTATCAGTTTACAATAGCTCATTGCTGGATATTAGCCTGGCACATTATAGAAAGGAGTTACCGTCTTAATCGATGTATTGGAACATAATTAAAAATTAAAAATTTTGTACTTCCGAATTCATATAACTTATTAACAATAGCTCTAAAACTATTGGCCTGACATTAATGAAATTCATACGCAACCACAAAAAAGCACTATCTTTCAAATAAAAAAAGAATCATCGAAATCGGTTCACCCAGTAAAAGGTTATGAGGTAACACACATAAAAACAAAAACATACAGTCGAATTGAGTACCGTCTCCTTTTTGGAAGTTGGCAGAAAATGCGGACTTAATGGCTAAAAGCCCTCTCTGCAAGTTCACCTTCTGGGTATTTTACATTAAGCGTAAATAAAGAACTTTTCAGGATATTCTATGGGATGATGGATTCCATTACGATGTCTCCGCTCAGCACATTATCGAACAAAGCTTAGTACTTAGGTGCTTATCTATTTTTTAAATTTCAATTAATATTTAGTTAGTAATGTTTTACTCGGAAATATACAAACAAGCTCGATATGAAATGAACGTAAAGTTAAATAACTCGAAAGTACCAGTGTCAGGAGAAACCAGTTACGCCTTGACTACGAAGTTATTATGGTTTAATATCATTCCGGACATCAAATTGGCTCGACAAGAAGACGTGGTGATGTTATGCATTGCATTATATTCACGACTACTACCGACACATTGCTTTTAATCTGATGCCTAGATATCGTATCGTAGATTATGTTTTTAATTTTATGTTAATAACTTATAATTATGTTTCCTATAATATGTGAAATAATTTAAGTCTTATAACACATTTGGACATTTTCTGCCGACTTCCAAAAAGGAGACAGTACTCAATTCGAGTGTGTTTTTTTATGTGTGTTATCTCATAACTTTGTACTGTGGGAACCGATTCCAATGATTCTTTTTTTAAATGAAAGCTGATAGTTTTCATGTATATAAATTTAATCAAGGTCAGACCAATGGTTATTGAGTTATTCTTAAATATTTTATATTGAAGTCGCTTATATTGAAGTCGGCTGTACAAAATTTTTAATTTTAAATTAAAACATTACGTGTTAAGTACTCGTATCAAAATGAAATAAATCTTTTAACATTCTTAATAATTCAATATTTCTTCATTTCTACCTAGATTGCCTTAGAGGGGAGATATTTTCCATAGTTGCAAACGTAAATATAGGCATGTGGCATGCGCAGTTTTTATTATTTTAAGCTGCTATCAGAAATATAGTTCAGCTTATCGCCTGGTAGTGGAATCTTTTAAATCCCTACTACACGGTGATATTAAGATAATACGTAATTTTAAAATTTTCTAGATAATAAACTCAGTAAAATGTAAACAAGTTTAAAGTTTAAAGTACGCAACTTTGACCAGGTAAGATTATAGAAAGCACCTAAGGGAATTTATATGTAGTAGACTATAACACAAACAGGACTAGTTAGATTTTATCCAGGACTCAAAAGATAACACTTGGATATACATTAACTGTCTTTTGTAATAAAGCATAAATTAGATTGGTTCGTAGAAAGTTTTTTATTAAACCAGTGTAGTAAGATAAAAGGGTTGGAATTATGTTATGAGAAAATAATATAATAAAATATAATCACCTTCCTTAAGCTTTGTATGTTTTCAAGTTATATTTAAGGTTAACAGTTTGTAAAGTTGAAAAAAAATTCGGACAGCGACATTGAGACATCGATGGCAGCTTTAGCATTTTGTCGTCGGATAAATCAGTTATTTTTTCATTCTTTGCATTTTATTGATAACCCCAATGCATAAATGTAATGGTGTTAGTAAGTTACCAGTTGCCAAATACAGCTGGGAGATTGATCACCACAGCATATTTCTTATTCTGAAAACTTGTTTGGTAGGTACTTTACTTTTATAATTTTTTTAGCCGACTTCAAAAAAGAAAGAGGATCTTAATTGTAGTGATAGTATTTTGCAGACATGTTACGCGATATCCTCAGCTATTGTGAAGACTTAAATGATTTTTGATAATTTTGATGTTCTTATCAAATACCTTATATGTCAGGGACTATTCTATACTAATTTAAAAAATCTAACTATGGATGAATAGAGAATGAAATGATTTCTCATGTTTACGCAAACACTACACAAATTTAAATGAAACTAAGGTTTACGGATATTTTCGCGAATATTATTCAATGAGAATAGAGAAGAAATAGAATAGAGAAGATGACTAGATGCTACCATCTGCTTGGGATCCTATAATTAAAATAATTTAAAATTTCGAACAACCGACTTCATGATAAATTATTAAGAATAACTAAAAACCTATTGGTCATACTGTGATCAAATTTACATAGGACCATTTGAGAAGCATCAGTTTTCAAATAAAAGAAGAATCATTGAAATCGGTTCACCCAGAAATAAGTCATGAGGAAACACACTTAAATAACATACAGTCGAATTGAATACCGTCTCCTTTTAAAAGTCGGTAGAAAATTAAATCCCAACCCAAAAACACGACTGCAAGACTTCAAGATACTATATGTTCATACTTCATAACTCGGACAAATTAATAATTTAAATCTGAAGTTAGCCGTGGTTAACTATGACATCGAGACTTCGAACACCTCAGTCCCTCACGTGATCGTCACGGGTGCTGTAAAGTGATCGAAACGTTGCGAGCTCAAAATAAGTTAACACTTTCATTGTCCGATTTTCAGACACAATACCCCATATGTAGTACACGGAACAGCGAAAGGGTTAATATATGCGATAAAATCCGTAAAACATAGTCTCATGTTTCTAAATGTTAAAATGTTTCCACGTTAATTTCAGAGAATGAAATTAACGTGGAAACATTTTTGGTTTTAAACTTGAGCTTGACGAGACTCTTCCTTCCACCATCGGACAATCAGACGCTTGGCATCCTCGGATGGTTTGATTCATGGTTCATAATGCGTAAAGCAAAGGAATAGAATAAGTATCCGGCATCTTTATTTCCATCCGATTACAATGTGAATATCTTCATAAAATCTTTTAAATTAAAAATTTTGTACAGCCGACTTCAATATAAGTTATTTAGAATAACTCAAAAACGAATGGTCTGACCTTGATCAAATTCATACGGGACCACACGAGAAGCACCAGCAATCAAATAAAAAAAAGAATCATCGAAATCGGTTCACACAGTAAAAAGATATGACGAAACACACATGAAAAACAAAAACATACAGTAGAATTGAGTACCGTCTCCTTTTTTGAAGTCTGCAGAAAAGTGGCTAAGTATAGGCTTTTGGTAATCTAAGTCGATGCATTCGATGGCTCCGTGGCGCAGTGGCTTAGCAATAAGTTGCAGCGTTAGTGCCGCAGTTTCGAATCAGGCACGGAACCAGTATTTGTATGGCCTACAAATAATTGTTCTGGGTCTGGATGTTAGTCCTTGTGAAATCTAAGTATATAAACTGCCGCCGCGATACAGGAGAAAATCTTTGTGTTGAAGTAACGTTTAAAAATTGGATATTATTAAGAACTGGCTTAGAATAGTTAAAAAATTTTAATCGTAATCACAGTACACACCACTAGTCATTAGTTATTAGTTATTATTTATTATGTGTGTACGATTTGTTTACCCGATTACAGTTCTACCCAATTAATATGCCAGTCAGTTTTGTTTAATATATTTTCGGTTTTAATTTAATTATTTTTCTGTTTGCTGTTTGAGTTAAACAAATCTGTTATCTAATCTATCTAGTATAATAAATAAATATAACATAGTTATATATATAAATATAGTTATTTATATATAATAATATAGTTTATTTATTAGTAAATTGTATGTATTATGTAGTTAATCATTATTTTGTGTAGTCTTATTTTATTGTATATTGCCGTACCTACGTCAAATTCTCACCACTCCATGGATTGACTGGTAGAAAATGCCTCAAGGCATTAAGTCCGAACTTTGTATTCTTTTGTTTTAAGGTATGCAATAAAGAATAAATAAATAAATAAATACATAATATGCAAGGGCAAAAAACTGTTAGTGATGATAGCAGATTTTATTTTAAGATATGTCATCATGAAATAAAATATGTTATCATTTTTGAAAATTAAAATGAAGTTTATAAATTCGGTAAGTCACAAGGGGTTATTTTTTAATAAAATATTCAATATCATTTACCGATACTAAGAATGCTACGTTGCTTGCGACATCTGCTTGATTGATTGAATAAAATATGCTGTTAGTTTAATAGCAGAGCAGGCCATACCGTTTATGTTTACAAAAATAAAAAAAACAGTATGAAACGTCGTTGTGATGGGAACCCAATTAGAAGCTGCTCCAATTGTTTGTGCCTTATTCGCTGCAGCTTTGACCGTGCGTGTAACTCAATTATCCAAGTGTTCTACTTTCTGATTTTCCAATATCTACATTATTGCTCACAAAGTTCATTATGTTGGTCTAATTGTCGATTTTTAAGTGATATATTTTTATTAAAGGTTGTTGTTTAATCCATATATTTATTCTTTATTGTATACCGAAATAAGGACTAAGAGAGAAATACAATTACTAGTACATATGTAACAGACGGACGAGCCCATGAAAGTGATCTCTTCCAATCACCCTTTGCGTAGAGGACTGATTCAAATACATAATAAAATAGAAGGAGTGTACGAAAAAAACTCCAACTCCACTGCTGTACATTGGTCTTCCCATGACCAGGAAGTGAATTTGTGACCACAAGATTAACAGTCGTACTTACGGCTACTAGAAAACCAGCCAATGCAATAGCATTATTATTAAAAAGTAGAACATTACATGCTTTATGTAAAGAAATCAATCTCTTACTTACTTATCATCACGCACAATCCCTGACGGGGTAGCCAGAGAGAACAGATCGCCAAGTGTCACGATCCTTACATACCTCTTTCGCTTCTTTCAGAGGGGGTCATTGAAGAAGCGTGCTCGTCGCGACCCCTGCCAGCCCTTTTCAGGGCTGCAATTCTACTCAGCTGCGCACCCATGCCAACGAGGGTTAGGGCGTCCCCACAAGGCGACGCACACCAGCTCGTCCCCGTTGGTGTGAAAAGCAGCGCGCAAAGCGGTGATGGTGACCGCCACCCGTCACGCACAGCCCGACACGGCAGAAGGTGGAGGACAGAGTGCAGAGTTGGCACGTGGAATGTTAGAGGAGGCATGAAAGATAAGACGAATGAGTTGATTGAAATAATGAAAGAAAGAGAATTAGATGTCGTGTGTATAAAAAAAATCAATCTCTATGTATAAAAATTAATTCCTGTTCGGTAGTCTCACTAAAACTCAAAACGGCTCTACTGAGTCCAAGGGGAAGGCATTGGTCGTTAGTTGGACATAGGGAAGTTTTTCGATCAGGTCTTGCACAAAGCACTCCTTTCGAAGCTCCTTCTTATGGACTTTCCGAGAAATTGTGCAATTGGATCACCAGTTTCCTTGCAAATCGGAGCATCAAGGTCGTAGGTAGGTAGACGGTGCATGCTCTGATTACAAGTCTACTAACGCTGGTGTTCCACAAGGCTGCGTGCTATCACCAAAGCTGCTTCTTCTGCATATCAATTATATGTTGCAAACCGGTAACATTCATTGCTATGCAGACGACAGCACTGGTGATGCCTTATACACCGGTCGTGCCAATATATCTCGGGTACATATAAAACGTACTCGGCAACGTTTTATATGTACCGGGACAAACATGTGTCTGAAGTCGATTCTTTGCTGAAAAAGTTTCGGATTGGGGGTGACTTAATCTATTTTACTTCAATCCTCAGCAGACACAAGATTGCGCGTTACCGCTCAAAAGAACCCCTTTGTTGTATCTCCTCAGTATCAAGCTCCCTTTGCTGCCTCAGCTAACATCGGAATCCTCGGCGTTGACATATCAAATAGTGTGCAGTTTCGTGGTCACTTGGAAGGGAAGGCCAAATTGGCCTCTAAAAAGCTAGGCGAGTTCAGCAAAGTGAGAGTATTTCGTGCCGGCATATCGCTTGCAACTTTAAAAAGCGCTAGTTCGGCTCCGCATGGAATACGGTTCTCATCTCTGGGATGGCACACCCCAATGCCAGCTCCTTCCACTTAAACGCATCCAGCGCAGAGCGGTTCGAATCGTTGACGACCGAGTTCTTTCTGATCGGCTCGATTCACTGGCGCTGCGTAGGGAGTTTGCATCCCTTTGCATTTTCTGTCGAATCTACCACGGGGACTATTCTGAGGAATTGTTCGGATTAATTCCAGCCGTAAAATTTCACGAACGCACATCGCGTCAATATTCACGATACCATTCTCACCATCTGGATGCTTGGTGGACCACCACTGTGCATATTATTAGGAGTTTTCTTCCTCATATAACTTCTCTATGGAATCGTTTACCACCGGCGATTTTTTTCGCGCCGATATGACTTAGGGGCTTTCAAGAAAAGAGCTTAAACCTTTCTAAAAGATCGGCAATGCACCTGCGATCCCCCTGGTGTTGCGGTTGTTCATGGGCGGCGATAGTCACCTACCATCAACTGAGCCGCATGCTCGTTTGCCCCTCTTCTATAAAAAAAACGATTTTGATAAACTTTTTGTGTGTTTAAATGGGTCCCCAGATAGTTTAAATCCACGTTTGGTCCCGTTTGGTAGCACTGTTGTCGAGATCCAGGAATTACCCGTGCGAAGCCGGGGCGAATCACTAGTATAATGATATAATCAACTTGTACCCTGTGTAAATATCAATTCGCTGATGGCTGTTCTATAGTATTGTCAATTTCACTGGCAGTTCTTCGTACGGAATGTAGGCCCCTTTCTACAGAAAATTAAAATGTATGTGCCTCTCTCAAAGTATTAAGGATATTAAGTAATGACCACTCTTGAATCCACATTGTATCGGTGAACAAATTAGCAGATATTATATACCGCTACATCAAGCGTGAAGTGGTAATATTCACCTCCTCATATCGTCCCGTCGGTGTCGTGAGAGGCGACAGAGGAAAACGATATGGGTGCAGCGCCCTCTTAATAATAACCTGTAAAAAATAACCTGCAGACGCCAAATGTAGCAATTATTGCCACCCATAAGACAATATATGGTAGAGGCCTATATTCAGCAGTGTACTTTAGAAAGGGTAAAGGTAAAGTTACATACCGCAATATTGACACTCCATCTAAGCGGTGTTATTTAAGTCTAACATACGAGTACTATATTCAAAAAGATTGTACAGAAATCTATCATTGGGACTGTTAAATAAGGTCAAAAGATTCTTGATTTTTTTAACATATTTTTCATGAATTTGTATATATATATATATATATATATATATATATATATATATATATATATATATATATATATATGTATATATGAGTGATGATCTTCAATTTCTTTAGCTATTTTTAAGCTTACCTTCATGGACATAAACTTACGTTAATATATTAAGGCATCGCAACAGTGTCAAAATGTAACGACATGTATACCATATTTGTGAGGTTCAGTTTAGTCACACATATTTAATATAGAATATACCTTCAAAGTACAGGCTATTCTCCTCTATAACGCCTTATCCGTTGTTTTCAAGGATGTTACCAGTTCAAGGATAGTTCAAAGAAGTTTAGAGATTGCCATACGGCATTAAGTCCGCCCCTTGTAACCTTATAAATTAAAATATAAAAAATGTTCTTTTTTTTATAAAGGATAGCGTGACAAACGAGCACACGGTCCAATTGACGGTAAGTGGTTGTTGTGGCCCATAGGCATCTACATTTATCATCGTTTGCGAATCAAAATGTAGATGCGTTGTCACTCGTGAGGACTAAGATAGAATGCCTCTTTTCCAGTAAAAAGTGTCTCCAGTTCTCTACACTCACCATAAGAAACACAGCAGTGTTAAGCTGCTAATTTACGCTAGTATTCTGTGAGGGCGTTGTCTTTCCCCGGTCGAGCCGACCGAATCGTGCTACAACTATACTACTAATATAGCTGCAGCATGGCTCTACCACATGTATATAATACGTTCCAATGTTGGACACATGTTTTATTTAATTATACTTTATTAAATATTAATTTAATTCCACCCACTACAACGCTTTTATTGGATATCAAACAGCAATTACATGTAATTTTGAAGCATTATTTTTTTGAAAAATTTGGCAATTGTCTGGAAAAAACTCCAAAGCAAAAAATTTTTTATAGGAAATGGAGCAAACGAGCTTGCGGCTCACCTGATGGTAAATTACTACCGCCGCCCATGAACAACTGCAACACCAGGGGAATTGCAGATACGTTGCCGGCCTTTTAAAAAGCAGTAGGCTCTTTTCTTGAAGGTCACTAAGTCATATCGGTTCGGAAAAATTACTGGTGATATTCGATTCTGCAAGAAAGTTGTACGAGGAAGAAAACGTCTTCTAAATCGCACAGTGGTGGACAATCATCCAGATGGTATGGATAGTGTCGCGAGTTTTTTCGCGATGTGCGATCGTGAAATTGAGCGGCTGGAATTAGTCCGAACTATTCCTCAGAGCTTTCCCCGTGGTACATGCGATAAAATACGCAAAGAGATGCAACATTTCTACGCAGTGCCAGTGAGTCAAGCCGATCGGAAAAACTCGATCGTCAACGATTCGAATCGCTCTGCGCTGGATGCGATCAAGTGGAAGGAGCTGGCACTGGGGAGCCCCTGCCCAGAGATGGGAACAGTATTCCACGTGAAGCCGAACCTGCGCCTTTTAAAGTTAAAGGCGGTGTGCCGGCATGAAATACTGTCCCGCTCTGCTGAGCACACCAAGCTTTTTAGAGGCCAATTTGGCCTACTCTTCCAAGTGACCACGAAACTGCATGTAACTTAATATGTCGACGCCTAGGATTCCGATACTGGCTGAGGCTACAAGAAGCCTTGAAACTTAGGAGATTCGACAAAGTGGTTCCTTTTAGCGGTAAAAAAGTTACATTACAAGGTTATTCGCTAATTTATGGAATTAAAAAATATTTAGTTACGCCTTTGTTGTATTACTGTGTACAATTCCAACGTTTGATCGATTGAAATGGATAAAAATAATTCGTGAACCAACTACCACTGAAATACTTCATGTAAAGAAGACAATATCATACTCCTATAAACCTTGACGTAATGTTAACGTTGTGGTTATGAAACGAGTATATTTATTTCATGTCGTCTGCGTAAATCCCAAATAACGAAGGCATGGACAGCTGTCACTTTGCACGATACATTATTAGCCCTTACCAATACCTCTTAAAGTATCGCAACCACGTGTATAACCAATTCAGAAATAATGATTTTAAGTTGTTCTCAACTTAAAATCATTATTTCTGAATTGGTTTTGTGTCTAAAGCCTAATTTATAAAAATATTTTTATTTTTAAACATTTTCTCGATTATTATTGAATAAAAATTTCAAAGCAATGTCTTAGTTTCTGTGTATCTACTTATAATATATTAAAATAGTTTATTTTATTTGTTCGTTAAACATTATTAAATTTTAAATAATTAACGCTACACAAATGACTAAAACGGAGTATAAACTTAATCTCAAATATCAAATTGGTGGATCATCTTTGAGCTTTAAACTTTAATGGTTTGGTTTAAATGATTATTATATTATAACAGTTGTTGATTATGTAAAAATTAATTAAATAATTATGAATAAAAATAAATAAAATTATAAAAAGTAAAGTTGCAGCCTATTTAAGTCCCACTGCTAGGCACAGGCCTCCTCTCATTTCTGAGAGGGTTTTTAGTGCAAGGAAATATCCGCCGCGTTGCGTACTTCACATGTCTTCGAAAGATTTTTTTTCTATTTCTCAGACATGCAGGTTTCCTCACGATGTTTTTCTTTACCATCGAGCACGTGGTAAATCAGCACTTAAAATTGCAATTAACAATTTCATTGGTGCCGGCGGGGATCGAATCCGGGTTGCTCGAATACTGTGAAGCTTACAGCGAGCGCTAACCATCTGAGCTACCACGGCTTTCTATATAAATGATTATTATAAAATTATAATAATCATTTTTATATATATATATATATATATATATATATATATATATATATATATATATATATATATATATATATTTATATATATATATATATATATATATATATATATATATATATATATATATATATATATGATTGATGATCTTTAATTTCTTTAGCTAATTTTAAGCTTACTTTCACGGCCATAAACTTACGTTAATATATTAAGGCATCGCAACAGTGTCAAAATGTAACGACATGTACACCATATTTGTGAGGTTCAGTTTAGTCACACATATTTAATATAGAATATACCTCAAAGTTCAGGCTATTCTCCTCTGGAACGCCTTATCCGTTGTTTTCAAGGATGTTACGAGTTCAAGGAAAGTTCAAGGAAGTTTAGAGATTGTCATACGGTATTAAGTCCTCCCCTTGTAACCTTATAAATTAAAATATAAAAAAATTTTTTTTTAATATATTTATATATATATAAATATATATATATATATATATATATATATTTTATTATAGCGTGACAAACGAGCACCACAGTCCACCTGATGGTAAGTGGTTGCTGTGGCCCATAGACATCTACATTTATCTCGTTGCGAATCAAAATGCTTATGCGTTGTCACCCGTGAGGACTAAGATGGAATGCCTCTTTTCTAGTAAAAGGGTCTCCGGTTCTCTACACTCACCATACGAAACACAGCAGTAGCTGCTATTTTACCCTGGTATTCTGTGAGAGCGTGGTTCTTCCCGGTCGAGCCGACCCATTCGTGCTACAACTGTACTACTAAAATAGCTGCAGCATGGCTCTACCACGTAAAACGTCTGGCTTTAATGATTTTTTTTAATTATAGTTTTTTTAATATTGTATAAATTACAAATCAATATCAATGCAGAATAAATACAGAATACGTTGTCACGTTGACTAAGATGGAATGTCCCGTTTCCACTAAAATGTGTCTCCGGTTTTATATACCCACCATACAAAGCACAGCAGCATTAGGCTAGTTTTTGGTAAGAATACCAAATGGTATTGTCTTGGCTAAGTAGAGGAATTCGTGCTACAAATATAATACAGCTACAACGTGGCTCTACAATTTACTTGGTAGAGCTATGAACCTGCCTACTTACTAGACTGTTGTTATGAATTAAAAAAAAATAGAGTGTATATCTTGACTAGTACAACTTTTATACAACTAGTCCTTAAAATATTATTAAAATTCACTGCGTGTAATAGTTAGTTACTTAGTCAATAAGTTAGGACTTATAATGATCTTACTTTACCACAGCGCCGTACGTTCTATCTAATTACGATAACTTGAGTAATAAACAAAACTTAGAACACCTCTGAGCAGTGATTTACGAATGTAATTTACTAATGTAATTTATTGTAAGCCTGGTGCGACTAAACAATTTCTTAAAGGTAAATTAAAATCTAACCGCCACCGAGCATATTTCTGAGTGGAGGGACTCCTCTTATGCCTAGTATTCCGTTTGCGTCCTCTTACCTATCTCTATCTGCTACTAACTAGCAGTGCTTGCACTGTGCCGCATGTGTAGCCTTCTTTGTTTGAAACCAAAAAGGAATTTGAAGACACATATTATAAGGCGACTATAAGTAAATTTTTCACTTTAGTCTTATAAAAGATTGTAAGCATCATTTATGATACATAAAGTAGAAAAGTGAACACATCCATACATTTTAGTATAATTATAGTGAAACTGTTGAGTATAAATCACCTTTCGTCAATAAAACTATTTTGGTTTTGTAACGGTGTAACGTAGCCGTACGTAATTTGGAAGTAATAATTAAAAAGAAATATTTTATAAAAAATTCTATTGAATCAGCTATAAATAAACCAACTTTATTCGTAATACGTTACGCGTAAGAACCGTTTTTGTCGCGTAAGCCGCGACTCAACATTTCATCCTATCAATTTACCCGCCCTATTTATGGAAACGAATTTTATCTAAAAATTCTATCTTAGTCCTGAGAGGTGACAACGCATCTCTATTTTTATTCTTAATCGAGGATAGATGTAGCTGTCTTTGGGCTACAGTATCCAATTAATATCAGTGATATTTTGCTAATATGTCACTTTTATTCAATATGAAAAAAGAAAACGCACATATACTCGTAACTCTTAACCTTTGAGAACTAATACTCGTATATATTTTTAATTCAAATACTTTACTGAATTTCAAGTTGTGTTTACATAATGTCAACATCACATCTGCTGAAACTTATCGCAGCTGCTCAATTACATGTATTATATTATACTGTGGTCTGGCTTAGACGGCCGGTATTAAAAATTCTCAGTAGTACCTGTAAAACCCTATCGTCCAACCCTTGGGCGCCATATCCAAATCTACTAAGGCGATAATCAGGAGATTAACAAGGAGAATGGGGTAACGCTATGATGAGATCATGTGTATTGCCTTGGCCAACCAACGATAAACTCATTATGTTTTATAATTATTTCGTGAGAATATTTTTTTCCTCTTATCTTCCGCAAATGTTTCTCTACCACATATTTTTTTATTTGTTCACGTTTACAGGGAAGTGTTAAATAAAATACCGAAAAAGTGACCAATTTTACGGTTATTAGATTAGAACAGCGTTGGAATAACTTACTATCTATGAGTAAGTAAAACATTCATGGAATTTAAAATGTAAAAGCTAAATTTAGAGGTAACGTGATTTGTAATTTACACCAGACAGCTACAATTCAAAGTAAATGTTCCGAAAAGCCACTAATTATCAACTATCTATTACAAAGCTGAAATTTCTGCAGCGAAAAAAGTAAATGATTATTCGTAACATTGTAAAGCATTTATAATATTGGTAAATTCTTTGTACAATAAGAAGAGATTGCCCAGCTGTGGGACCTATATAAACTGTAACTTTACTTTTATTTACTTTTAAATAATGCTTTCCCCGTCAGCATTTTAAACAAGATCATTAGTGGACATAAAACCGTTTAAGAATTTGTTAACATCGCATTTAATTAAAGGTGTTAAAAATCAATTTGTCAACATCCACGTCATCATCATCATCATTACAGCCTTTCATAAGTCCACTGATGAACATAGGCCTCCCCCAAGAAATGCCACAAAATACGGTCCTGAGCCACCTGCATCCATCGACTTCCTGCATGTCTTACCAGGTCGTCACTCCATCTCATGGGGGCTCGCCCTACACTTCGCCTACCGGTACGAGGCTGCCACTCAAGAACCTTTCTTCCCCATCGATTGTCGGTTCTTCGAGCTATATTGCCGGCTCACTGCCACTTCAGCTTACTAATCCGTTGGGCTATGTCGGTTACTCTGGTTCTACTGCGGATATCTTCATTCCTAAGCATATAACGCAGAAAAACTACGAGCATAGCCCTCTCCATAGTTCGCTAAGCGACCTTGAGCTTTTTCATACGGCCAGCAGTAAAGGACTACGCCTCAGATCCGTAAGTCGTTTGAGTCGAAAGTCGTTTGAGGTATGTCTGACGAGAAGATGTGTCGTAGCTTCCCGAACGCTGCCCAGCCGAGTTGAATCCGTTGATTGACCTCTCGGTCAAAGTTGGACTTACCTAGTCGGACTATTTGTCCCAGGTAAACATACTCGTCAACAACTTTGAGCTTAGTGCCCCCAACAAATACCGGCATAGGTGTGACATGGACATTAAAAATAATCTTTGTTTTGTCCATGTTCATCTTAAGACCTATCCGTTGGGAGACACTATTGAGGTCATTGATCATAGTGCTTAGGTCCTCCAGCGATTCTGCCATAAGGACTATATGGTCGGCGTTCATACCATGTCCTTTCCAGTCCAGAAGCTTGAAAACGTCTTTCAAAGCAGCGGTGAAGAGTTTCGGGGATATAACGTCACCCTGTCTGACACATTTCTACAATTGGATAGGTTTCGTACTCTGGTTCTGTACTCGGATAGCCATCGTAGCTCTACTGTACAAGCACTTCAGCACTTCGATATACCGACAGTCAATTTGGCACCGCTGAAGGGACTGCAGCACCGCCCAAATTTCGACGGAATCAAAGGCTTTCTCATAGTCCACATACGCGAGGCATAGTGGCTAATTGTACTCCTCGGACTTCTGTACAACTTGCCGAAGGGTATGTATGTGTTCTATGGTTCTAAAGCCCTTTCGGAAACCGGCTTGTTCTGGGGGCTGGAAGTCGTCAAGTCTGCGTGTGAGACGATTCGTAATGACTCTCGAAAACAGCGCGTAGACGCGGCTCTGAAGGGAAATCGGTCTGTAATTCTTCAAGAGAGCATTGTCACCTTTCTTTAAGAACAAGACCACCGCACTCCACGCCTTCGGTGTAATGCCACCATGGACGACGGAATTAGAGAGCTTCTGAAGGACTTCAAGTACCGGTTTTCCACCCGCTTTCAGAAACTCCGCTGTAATTCCATTCTCGCCTAGGGCCTTGCCGTTTTTAAGGTGCTGGAGAGCCATTCGAATCTCGCTCAGACTGACGTCCGGGATATCTTCGGAATAGTGTCGGATAAGACTCGTTCTTGGATCGTTACTCACACTTGCGTGTGGCTCCAACGAGGACGTGTACAGCTGTCCATAGAACCTCTCAATCTCACTCAAAGTGCCCCGGAATCGACACTGCCGCAATCAGTCTTCAGCTTTGACAGTTGGCTCTTTCTGACAGACAGATCTCTGGCAAAGTTTTTGGAGCCTTGGTTCTGCTCGATCGTTTCTTCAATACAAACTGTATTGAAGTTGCGTAAGTCCCGCCGAATGCTTCTGGAGATCTGTCTGTTCAGTTGCCTGTATGCTGTCAAATCTGTTGAAGAATATACCTTCATCTCCCGTATAACAGCCATGAGATTAAGAGTGTTATCGGAGAGTTTTTGTGTTCTTCTGTGGCGAGTCTTGCAGAACTTAGCTCCGACCGCATGGACAGTTTCCACGAGCTTGTCATTCATATCGTCCACTTCATTGCAGTCTTCTAGGCACTGAAAACGGTTTTGTAACTCTAACTGAAAGGTTTCGGGATTAGATCACGAAGGGATAGTGCGTTGACTTCATTAGACGAGATTTCTCCAACTTAACGTTTAGGTTTAGTGCGCCTCTAACCACGTATATATTTAACATATTTTTAGCCTGAAATTAAATAATTCATTACGATAGCAAAGAAAAACTTTGTATTAATGTTTTATGTTTCTATTACTTTTTACGATAAACTTAATATTTTCGGAGTTTTGAATTTTTAAATGTTTGAAAAATCCCAAATTCAGATACTTTTGACTTATTAAAAATATAAAAAAAAAATTTTTAATTCACGCGTAAGGATATTATTAACTTTTTTCTAAGGAATATAAAAATATCTTTTACATTATAATATTTTTATTTATATATTTTAAACGAGTCAAAACTATTCAAATTCTGGATTTTTCGAATATATTAACATTACTGTAAAAAGTAATAAGACATTCAAAAAATAGTTTGAAAATAACAATTTGTTGCAATTGAGAAAAAAATCGGTTTAAACAATATGGCACAGAGTTGTCATGGGGCAACTCAGTGCCATATTGTTGCCCTCTGGCAACTCTGTGCGATATTGTTTATTTTGTATATTGCCCCTATGTAGTGGCGGGCAAGAACATACACTACCCCATATCTTCATATGGATGTAGTAAGAGGCGACCATGGTCACGGCGAAGCAGGGGATGCTAAGAATCTCCGGTTGAGGTTCGATTGCCACCTAAGACGACTCGACCTGGCAATATATAAAGCACGCATCCTCAAGATCAACGTGAAGATCCTGGAGCTGGAAGAAGAGATAAACAAGTTAACACGCAAGTGAGAGTAACGATCTACGAACATTTTATGCCACAATTGTCTACCCATTGACGATCTTAACCTTAAACTTAACACGCAAGTGTGAAGAGCATGAGCAAATCCAAGAGCATGTGTTATCCGACACTTTTCCGATGATATTCCGGTCGTCAGTCTGAGCGAAATTTAAATAGCTCTCCAGCATCTTAGAAACGGTAAAGCCCCAGGTGAGGATAAAATTACAGCGGAGCTTCAGAAAGGGGTGGAAAACTGGTACTTGAAGTCCTTCAGAAACTCTTTAATTCCGTCCTCCATGGTGGCACTATACCGGAGACGCTGAGCAGAAGTGCTGTGTTCTTGTTCTTCAAGAAAGACGATAATGCTCTCTTAAAGAACTGCAGACCGATTTCCCTTCTGTGCTGCATCTACGTGCTGTTTTCGGGAGCCATTATGAATTGTCTTGCATGCAGATTCGACGACTTCCAGCCTTCCGTACAAGCCAGTTTCAGAAAAGACTTTAGCTCCATATACCACATACATACCCTTCGGAAAATTGTACATAAGTCCGAGGAGTACAGTTTGCCACTATGTCTGGCGTATGTGGACTATGAGAAAGCCTTTGATTCCCTCGAAATTCGGGCGGTGCTGCAGTCCCTTTAGAGGTGCCAAGTTGACTGTCGCAATATCGAAGCACTGAATTGTTTGTATAGTAGGGCTATGATGGCTATTCGAATATACAACCAGAGTACGAAATCTATCCAACTGCAGAGAGAAGTAAGATGTGTGTAGGGTGAATTTATATCCCCGAAACTCTTCACCGCTGCATTGGAAGACGTTTCCAAGCTTATGGACTGGATAGGATACGGATTTAACATCAACGGCGAATACATCACTCACCTTCGATTTGTCGACGATATAGTTCTTATGGTAGAATCGCTGAAAGACCTAAGTAATATGCCCAATGACCTCAATAGTACCTCTCAATGGATAGGTCCTAAGATGAACATGGACAAACAAACATCATATGTACCGTCCATGTCACACCTATGCCGGTAATCGTTGGAAGCATAACGCGCGAAGTTGTTGACAAGTATGTTTACCTGGGACAAATAATCCGACTAGGTAAGTCCAACTTCGCCCGAGAAGTCAATCGACGGATTCAACTAGGCTGGGCAGTGTTTGGGAAATTACAGCACAACTTCTCGTCAGGTATAACTAGAGTGACCGACATAGCTCAACGGATCAGTATGCTGAAGTCGCAATGGGCCGGCCGCAGGTCTGAACTTAATAACTCTGTGAGCATTTATTATTTATAACGATACTAGAGATCCGCCCAGTTTCGCACGGGTGATTTCTGGATCTCGATAACAGTGCCACCAACCAGGTTCAATTGTGACATAGATACCTTCAATCAATTAGGAGTTAAGGTCTTAACCTCACTTAAACGCATACAATAAATTTCATCAAAGCCGTTAAGGACGAGTTCAGTCACAAACATACGTATAAAAGATATATATAATTAGCAATCCGCCTGTTATTTATATAATAGCTCCAAATTTTCCCGGGTGATTTCTGAATCTCAACCACAGCGCCACCTACCGGGTCGAATTGTGAATCTATACCATCCATGAGTGGGTACTCATACACATTCAAAAAATTCGTCAAAAGCAGATTAGGAGGAGTTCAGTGACAAACACAGTGTAGAGTTATATAATTTGTTTATTTCTATATAGGGTCGATGAAGGTGATAGATTCCACATTATTAATTGCTCATAGGGGCTAGCCTACTGCGATCCAATTTAGGCCAATCAGCTCCAAATTAAAAGCCATATCATATAGCGTATTATGCCTGAATAGCACTTGCCTTCTCATTTTTGAAAATCCTTATACTCAACAGTTAGACAGTAGTCATACTTAAATGTATGGATGTATATACTTTTCCACTTTATGTATTATAAATGACGGTTTCTTTTTTTATAAGACTAAACTGAAAAATTTACTTATAGTCCGCCTAATCATAAGTGGCTACAAAATTCCGTATTTATTTGCAACCACCTTCAACCAAAGAAGAAGAGGCTACACATGCGCACAGTACAAGCACTGCTAATTAGTAGCAGATAGAGATAGGTGAGAGGACTCAAACGGAATCCTAGACAGAACAAGAGTCTTACCACTCAGCAATATGCTCGGTGAGGGTAGATTTAAATTTCACTTTAAGAAATTGTTTAGTCGCACCAGGGGTACAATAAATTACATTAGTAAATTACATTCGTAAATCACTGCTCAGAGGTGTTCAAGTTTTGTTTATTACTCAAGTTAGCGTAATTAGATAGAACTTAGGGCGCTGTGGTAAAGTAAGACCATTATGAGTGCTTAACTTTTTGACTAAGAAACTACCTATTACACGAAGTGAATTCTAATATTATTTTAGGGATTAGTAGTATAAAACGACATATTTCTTGCGTAAGGTTTTAGTTAAGATATACACTTCCTGCTCATAATTAAATAATTTAAATACTACACTTTTTAATAGATAACAACATACTAGTAAATAGGCAGGTCCGTAGTTCTACCAAGTTAATTGTAGAGCCACGTTATAGCTGTGTTATGATTGTAGCACAAATGCCTCCGCTCAACCAAGGATATACCATTTGGTATTCTTACCAGCGTGAAAAAATAGCTTAATGCTGCTGTGCTTCGTATGGTGGGTATATAGAACCGGAGATATCTTTTAGTGGACACCAGACATTCCATCTTAGTCCACGTGACAACGTATTCTGTATTTATTCTGCATTGATATTGATTTGTAATTTATACAATATTAAAAAACTATAATTAAAAAAAAAATTGTATAAGCCAGACGTAAAATAAACTATCGCCGGACTGAGAGAAAAATCAAAGGTGCCAACCGCACTCATCAATCCGCATGCCAAACGTGAGAATTATGGCAAATCAACCCCAAAACTGAAGATGCCCAACATGTTGGGTAGTGCACTTATTCGGGCATATCTATAAGATGAAGAAAACTAACTGAAGACTTGAATTGTTTTAAATGTACCCTTGCACTACAAGTGCTCCCTTTTAGCACTCTATGAGACTTTTATTTCTTTATTGTTTGTTAATTGATGATTATTGATTAAATCATTAATAATTTAACTTATTAATTTTGACAATGAATACATACTGTATTTATTTATTTTTATTCATAATTATTTAATTAATTATGACATAATCGACAACTGTTACAATATAATACTCATTTAAACACTTAAGCATTAATTTGTAAAGTTCAAAGATGATCTAGTAATTTGTGTAGTGTCAATTATTAAAAACTTAATAATGAATAACGGACAAATAAAATAAACTATTTAAATATATTATAAGTAGATCCACAGACACAATACAAAACACACAATGTCCTCAACATTGCTTTGAAATTTTTATGCCATAATAATCGAGAAAAAGTTAAACGCTTTAGAAATAAAAATATTTTTATAAATTAGGCTTTAAACATCAAACACATTCAGAAATAATGATTTTAAACAGTTCTCAATACACGTGGTTGCGATACTTCAAGAGGTTTTGGTAAGGGCTAATAATGTATCGTGCAAAGTGACAGCTGTCTATGCCTTCGTTATTTTGGGATTTACGCAGACGACATGAAATCGTTTCATAACCACAACGTTAACATTACGTCAGGATTTATAGGAGTAAGATAATGTCTTCCTTGCGTGAAGTATTTCAGCGGTAGTTGGTTTACGAATTATTTTTATCCATTTCAGTTTATCTTATGTTGGATTTGTACACATAATATCGCATTTAATTACAACAAAGGAATAACTAAATATTTATTTTCCATAAATTAGCGAATTAATATCTAATAATCTGTTGTTAGTTCATTTTGTAATGGTTGTTTATGCATATTTTTTAAATGTTTTTATTTTGTCTTTAATGTTTTTAATCTTTTTTTTTGTATTTGCGATTTTATCACATTTAATTATTTTGGACATAGTTTAAAAGTATAAGTCGGGTAAATGGGGAGCCTGCTACTTTGGACTCCCGCACAACACCTCAGGGAGGAGGGGAGGAGGGAGCGGCTGAAAAACAGCTCTGTATGAGATCTCTATCTCATTGCAGAAAAAACTGAGCCGTCTCTTTTTGTCTCAAATAATTTATAATGTGCCTTTGTTTTAACGTGAATGTAACTGTGTATTTTAGAGAAAATAAAAATTTATTATTATTATTATTATTAATGTAACATTTTTGCTTTGGAGTTTTTTTACTGATAATTGCCAAAAAAAGGAATGCTTCAAAATTACATTTTAATCCTGACTGATTTCCAATAAAATCGTTATAGTTAGTGGAATTAAATTAATATTTAAAAAAGTAAAATATGTGCCCAACATTGGAACGTATATAGATTGCATTATTACATTTTTTATTATTTAATTTATAGGGTTACAAAGGGCGGTTTTGTCGTATGGCATTCTCTACCAGTCAACCCTACGAAAGATGAATAAAACAACGGATAAGGCGTTCTAGAAGAGAATAGCCTGAACTGTGAAGGTACATTCTATATTAAATAGGTAAGACAAAACTAAACATCACAAATATGGTATACATGTGGTTAAATTTTGACACTGTTGCAATGTCCAAATATTAACGTAAGTTTTTGGCCGGGAAGGTAAATTAAAAAATAACTAAAGAAAGTAAAGATCACCATGTACACAAATTCATGACAAATAAGTGAAAAAATCAAGAATCCTTTTACGTTATATAAAGGTCCAAATATACCTAACCCACATTTTCAGTAGATGTGCGATATTGAGAAATTCCAGAGAGGTATAATGACCAATGATAGATTTCGGTATAATGTTTTTGAAAATAGTATGCTAGATTTAAATAATACCGCTTAGATGGAGTTTTGCGATGTACCTGTACCGTTAGCCTATCTAAAGTACACTGCTGAATAGAGGCCTCTACTATTGGTTGTCACATGGGGGGATATATGCAATAAATGTCACAAGGGAGCTGCTACCCAACTCGTTTCCGTCCGTCGCCTCTCACGACACACACGGTATGATATAAGATAATGAACATTACCACTACACGGTTGATGTTGCGGTATATATTATCTGCTAGTTTGTTCACTGATCCAAAGTGGATTAAAGAGTGGCCAATACCTTAATATCCTTAATACTTTGAGACAGGCACATACTCTTTAATTTTCTGTGGAAAGAGACATTCCGTTCGAAGAACTGCTAGTGAAGTTGACAATGCTAAAGGACAGAGATCAGCGAATTGTTATTTACACAGGGTATAAGCTGATTACATCATTATACTAGTGATCCGCTCTGGCTTCGCACGGGTAATTCCTGGATCTCGACAAAAGCGTTAATTTAAACCATCTAGGGACCTATTTAAACATAGACCAAAAAATTATCAAAATCGGTTTTTTTATACAGAAGAAGGGCAAACGAACACGCGGCACACCTGATGGTAATTATACTGCCGCCCGTGAACAACTGCAACACCAGGGGAATTGCAAGTGCGTTGCCGGCCTTTTATAAAAGTTTAAGTTCTTTTCTTGAAGGTCCCTAAGTCCGGACCTTTAACCGGTGGTAAAAAAATCCACAGAGAAATTGTACTAGGAAAAAAACTCCTAGTAAAACGCACAGTCGTGGACCGCCAAGCATCCAGATGGTAAGAATGGTATAGAGAATTTTGACGCGATGTGCATTCGTGAAATTTGGCGGTTGGAATTAATCCGAAAAATTCCTCAGACCACTCCCTGTGGTAGACTCGATAGAACTTAAACGCAAACTTAAATGCAAAGGGACGTAACATTCCTACTCAGCGCTAGTAAATCGAGCCGATCAGAAAGAACTCGGTCGTCGACGATTCGAACCGCTCTGCGCTGGATGCGGTCAAGTGGAAGGAGCTGGTATTGGGGTACCCCGTCAGTTTTCCATGTGAGGCCGAATTTGTGCTTTGTAAAGTTTTGTCGCTCTGCTGAGCACGCCAAGCTTTTAGAGGCCAATTTGGCCTTCCGTTCCAAGTGACCATAAATGGTTTCTTTTTTGCGGTAAACACGCAAACGTGTGTATTCTGGGGATTGAACTGGACTAGATTTAGTCGCCCCCAATCCCAGACATTGTTCAGCAAAGAATCGACTTCAGACACAAGTTTGTCCCGGTACTCGGCGACATTTTGTGCCCGAGAAATATTGACACGACCGTTGTATAAGGCATAATCAGTACTTCATCTGCTTCGCAATGTTTGTTACCGGTTTGCAACATTTTCATATGCAGAAGAAACTGCGTTGGTGATAGCACGCAGCCTTATGGAAAACCAGCGTTAGTAGAATTGTAATTAGAGCAGCAGTCTTCTATGACCTTGATGCTCCGATCAGCTAGGAAACTGGTGATCCAATTGCACAATTTCTCGGGAGCCTATAGGAAGGGAGCTTCGAAAGAAGCGCTTTGTGCCATACCCGATCGAAGGCCTTCCCTATGTCCAAACTAACGGCCAATGCCTCCCCCTTGGAGTCGGTAGAGTCGTTTTTAAATTTAAGTGAGACAAACGGACAATAATTTATTTTTATAAATAGGGATTGATTTCTTTACATAAAGAATTAAATTTTCTACTTTTTAATAATAATGGTGTTGGACTGCCTGATTGTTCTTGTGGTAGTAAGTGCGACTGTTATGTTGTGTGTTTAATCTTGTGGTCACGGATTCAATTCCCGTGTCAGACAAAGGTATTTGATTTTTTTGTCGAGAAATTTATTAGCTGCCCGGGCTCATAAATTCGGTGGTGTTTCACTCCCATGCCTCGTAAAGCACGTAAAGCCGTTGGTACTGCAGCTGACCTGTTTCTGGTCGTCGTTACCATTGCCGCCCTATCGGTCTATGACAGTGAGGTAATAGAGAGTGCACCAGTGAATGTGAACACACTTGTGCAGGCACTTAAGCACTACAATCTTCTCCTGCGCATATCACTTGACTCTGTGGAGAGTTGAAACTGGCCGCCGTGACCAAAATTTGGTCTCGAGGAAGCTGTTCTGTTACAAGCACTAAAAATACTTCTTTCATAATGTGTTTCCTTAGTGTGATGGAGTTTTTTTAAAACTAAATCACAGTCTTATTCCTTTACATTTCTTTTTTTAATTGTAGGTTAGTAATAGTTCGCCTTAAATAAAATATTTGCTTAAAATTGCTTTACGATTCTGCGTAATTACTTTCACACTATCTTTGGGAGAATTCAACAGTAGACTACTGGAAATCAACGGCTGAAACTGAATTCAATAATTTTCCAAATTAACGGAATTTGCCGGTACCGATTTAACTGGCAAACCAAGTGAAGAATTTAATTTTAGACGCTGTTTCTTGTCGCCGTTCAGAATGATTAATCTGTCATGTACTACTATACTGTACAAGATATTAAAAATCTCGTAATAAAATTTCATTTCATACTAGATTTAAAATGGAGTTGAGGTAGCTTAGGGAATAATGTACCCTCGTAAATTTACCGATGAAATTGTTGATTGCAATTTAAAATGCTGATTTACGACGATGAAGGAAGGTTCGCCAACACATACAGTGATTAATTGATCCAAAACCTCTCGGAAATGGGAGGAGGTCTCTGCCTTTTAAAAAAAGGGTAACAAACAAGCACACAGTCCACCTGATGTTAAGTGGATGCTGTGAAATCAAAATGCAGATGCGTTGTCCCTGAGGACTAATATGGAATGCCACGTTTCCGTTAAAAGGGTCTACGTTTGTCTACACTCACTATAGAAAATAAAGCTGTATAAAGCTGCTATTTTACGTTGGTATTCTGTGAATGCGTGGATCTGCCGCGGTCGTGCCGACCCATTCGTGCTACAAGTAGCGTGGCTCTACCCATGTAAAATGGCTCTACCAAGTTACTCTGCCTGCGCTTTTCCTCTCTTCTCCTCAACTTTACTTTAAAAAAATACTCTTTCATTAGTAGTTTATTAAATAACACACGTCGGATGTAAAATAATTTTGATTTTTTTTTCTGTATCATGTAGGCATATTTTATTCATAAATTTCACATGGTTAGATATCTGCATCCTGCAATACTTAGACCATATATAATGCCTCCCAGTGCAAATTAGTAAGCAAAGAGGGAACGTTAAAAGAGTTGGTGAAATGAAGCCAATTTAGTTAAATAGGAGATGGACAGAAATATCTTCCTCGAAACAACTCAAAAAGTTAAAAAAGAAATATCTCCCTTAAGAGTCAATCTATGGGGGAGGTCCATGTTCAGCAGTGGAGTTGTGACGGGATGTAATGATGATGATGATATTACTTGTATATATTTTTTTCCTACACTCCCTCTATTTTAATATGTGTTTGCATCAGTCCTCTACGCAAAGGGTGACTGGAAGAGATCACTTTCATGGGCTCGACCGCCTTTTATATATGTACTAGTAATTGTACTTTTCTCGTAGTCCTCATTTCGGTATACAATAAAGAATAAATATATAGATTAAACAACAACCTTTAACGAAATTTTTTTCATAGAATTAAAACCTCGAATGCCGGCACTCGCAAGGTAAACATTTCACGTACATTGTCCATAAACAATTATTTAAAAGTGGTGTCTAAGTGCTCTGATGTGTTTGTGACGTATACCGGGATAAAGCTCGTGAAGTGACCTATCTCTTGGTATAATAACATCGCATAATTATCAAGAATTCAGTAAGTAATAAGCAAATTTGTTAAATTATAATTTTTGCACACAGCACTACCCTGACCTGCGACAACCCGCAGAGTACCCGCTGCTGTGACGTAGCTACTGTGTTGTTGTAACTACTGACCGCTCCTTGTCAATCGAAAAGGTTCTCTTGCGTTGCGTTGCGTTGCCCTTATATTGTGTAAGGCGCTGAGAAACTTTAACAAGCACCAATATGAATGTTACGTTATTTGTGGCGGCTGTAAGACGATTATTAACGATAAATACTTCATAAGCTGTCATGAATGCAAGCAGATGTATGACCTTGGGTGTGCAAGTCTCTCGCCGAAACGACTGAAGAAGATGAATGCTGGGAATAAACGGGAATGGCAATGCTTGGAGTGAAAAAGTAAGAAACCAAAATCAGATAACACTAACACGCCAGTGCGACTGTCCTCCCACTACGCACCAGCTGCTCCTTATGATGAAAGCGACACTGAATGCTACTCGGACAGCAACATAACACTGCGAAAAAAGCCAAATCACTTATCTGACAGTGAGCCAAAAGAGCTTTTTAATGCTGAGAGGGCTGAGACAAGGGCTATTGTTAACGCTTTTTCTAAGGGGTTTTCCGAACAACTAAAAGGCATGAATGTACAATTTACTAGTTTTCAAGAGTCTATGACCTACATAAACTGCCAATACGAAGACATAAAAAAGGAAATTACTGACTTGAAAAAGCTGCTCAATTCTACTTCACTAGAATTGAGGTCCCTTAAAGAGGAAAACAGTATGCTTAAAGAAAGTCTTACTACTTGCTCTGGCCGAGTCAAAGAGTTAGAGGTGGAGAACCGAAAACAGCAACAATGGCAGAGATTGCAAAACATTGAACTTGTCAAAATACCTGAAGAAAAGGATGAGGAGTTACTGAACATTGTATTGAAAACGGCGAATCACGTCGGTGCTGACTTCCAACCAACAGACATAGAATTCGCTCACAGAGTACAGCCGAGGCGTAACGCAAGCGCTCATAGAGCACGCGCAATAAACGTCAGATTCAGACAGCGCTCTATTAAGGACCGCGTGATCGCAGCAGCACGTAAACATCGCAACATGACCACCAGAGATATCGGGATGGGAGGTGAAGAGAGCAGAATCTATGTTAATGAACATTTCATTAAAGAAAATAAATTGTTGCATGGTTCTTGTAGGCAAAAAGCAAGAGAGACACAAGAGGGGTACAAGTATGTGTGGACAAAAAACTGCCGAATTTATGTCAGAAGAAACGACACCTCGATTCCATTTGCGATAGACTCGACGAGCGATCTTGGAAAGATATTGTAATTAATTGCCTTGCTCTCTCCTCTTACACTTCTTATTATATTCCGGTGGTCACTTTAACACACAGCATACACACACATACATTATAAAATATACTTATACTCATATTCACATTATGCACTGCATATACACATCACGTACTTTATAAACAATTGCATATTATCCAAACCTCTTATCCTTATTGCATGTACGAATACATCCAATGCTCATTATTATATCTGTAACTCAAACTCTGCGTAATACATACTCACTATTTAAACCATTCGTTTATCATTGTGCGGTTCATTTAATTTCGACCGTCCCCATAACCAACTGCAATTATATATGTCTCGCCTATATTTTTCTACACACTCAATTCAATCAAAATGAATAACAATATTATTCTATCAAAACGTGAGAGGACTACGAACCAAAACCAATATTTTTTTTTTAAAACGTGTTATTGCAGGACTCCGATATAATTATCATAACTGAAACATGGCTCTGTAATAGCATTATTGATGCTGAGCTGTGTGATGTCAGATTCACAGTCTTTCGTAGGGGCGGAGGGTCGTTGGGGATTGGTGTAATGATTATGTGTGCTTCGAATTTACAGGCACGCGCCAGATCAGAATGGCATTGTAGTGACCTGGAGTCTGTGTGGGTAACTATTCCTGCTACAGCTATTAAAGCCAGGCATATTTGCATATTGCTACTGTGTATATCCCACCCAATGATCAAATTCCATCAAGATTGCACATATTTATGAATCAACTCTCTGAAATCGAAAGCCAAAACTGCAATTATAATATTTAATTAATATTAATATTTATCACTGTATAATTGCGGGCGACTTAAACCTTCCTTTCATTGACTGGCAATATGGAGAACCAATAATTCTGAGGAAAGGCTCTATCGAGCTTCAGAATGCTGCATCGAGTTTTGTCACTCAAATATCGGAGATATATCCTAAGTGATGGCACCGTCGATATTTGTCGAGCTTGTCGCCATCCCGGTGAATCACTTAGGCATGTCATCTCCGGTTGTTCGGCGCTTTCTTACTCTGAGTACTTGCATAGGCACAACCTAGTAGCCAGGATTCTACACCAGGAGCTCGCTCTGTAATACGGTCTCGTGGATCGGAAACTGCCTTATTATAAGTACATGCTAGAAGCCGTGCTCGAAAATTACCGCGCCAGGATCTACTGGGACCGGGCCATCATCACAGACAGGACCATTCTTGCGCATAAGTCTGATATTGTGCTGATGGACCGGGCACAGTCAAGGATATTTTTGGTCGACATTACCATTACCATTTCACGAGGTTCTCGTCATAACGAGAACCTCGTGAAAGCCGTAATAGATAAGCGAACAAAATATCTAGACCTGGCTCATGAGGTGAACGACATGTGAGGTGAAGTGCGGGCCGAAATTATACCTGTACTCGTTTCTGCGAACGGGTTAATCCCAGTAAGCCTCTCGGGTCATCTGAGGCGACTGGGACTCCGCGACGGATCGCTCCAAGCTCAAATGCAGAAGGCGGTGCTCCTCGATACCGCCCGCATCGTCCGCCGGTTTCTTTCCCTTTCCCCCTAACCCTCGGCCGTTTGGTCTCCCCTGCCAAGGGCTTCCATCTGGTTGGGTTTTTATTTACTTATGTATTTATTTTATTTTGTTAATATTTATGTATGATTTTCATTTTCATTTACAATTATATATTTATACAGCCCAACCAGATAAGTAAACTATATAGATGCCCCAAAATAAAATAAAAAAATAATCAAAATATATCACTTAAAAATTAACAATTAGACCAACAGAATGACCATTGTGAGCAATAATGTAGATATTGGAAAATGAGAAAGTAGAACACGTGGATAATTGAGTTACACGCACGGTCAAAGCTGCAGCGAATAAGGCACAAACAATTGGAGAAGCTTCTAATTGGATTTCCATCACAACGACGTTTCATACTGTTTATATAAAAGGAAACGGGATGGCCTGCTAAGCTATTGAACTAACAGCAGATTTCATTAAAGCAATCAAACAGATGTCGCAAGTAACGGAGCATTCTAGGTAAAGGATATTGAAAGATACTCCCCCAGTGACTTTATAAACTTTCATTTCAATTTTCGAAGATGATAGCAGATTTTACTTTTACATGATGACATCATAAAATAAAATCTACTGTCATCAGTAACAGTTTGTTGCCCTTCCGTATTATGTATTATTTTTAAGGCATACCTATATATTACAAAATTGCGAGAGATACTAGATTTGTTTAATTCAAACAGAAAATAATTAAATTAAAAACGAAAATATATTAAACAATACTTACTAGCGTTTTAGCCGGGCAAAACAGTAATCGAGTAAACAAAGCGTAAGCACATAATAAATAATAACTTCTAGTGGTTACTATTAATATTTTTTTAAATATTCTAAGTCTGTGCATAATAATATCCTATTCTTTAAAAGTAACTCCACACTAGGATTTTCTCCTGAATGACGGGGGCAGTTTACATACATAGATTTCACAAGTACAACCATCCAGACCCAGAACAATTATTTGTAGGCCATACAAATACTGGTTCCGTGCGGGATTCGAACCCGCGGCTCTTAGCGCAGCAACTTATTGCTAAGCCACTGCACTACGGAGCCGTTCAATGCACCAACTTAAATTAATAAAAGCCTATACTTAGCCACTCTTGTTATGAAGATACTCACATTGTAAACGTATGAAAAGAAAGATGCTGGATATTTATTCTATTTATTCACTGTACGCATTATGAACCATGAAACAAACCGTCCGAGGAGGCCAAGCGTCTGGTAGTCCGATAATGGAAAAAAGAAATAGAAATGGAAAAGTCTAAAAGTTTAAACCTTGTGATTGAATTGGGGAATATCACAAGCTCAAGTTAAAACCAAAAATGTTTCCACGATCATTTCATTCTCTATTTCAATGAAACTACGTTTTATGGATTTTATCGCGTATATTAACCCTTTCGCTGTCCCGTGCACTACATATAGGTTATTGTGTCTGAAAACCGGACAATGAAAGTGTTAATTTATTTTAAAGTTCCGACGTTTCCAGCACTTTACAGCACCCGTGACCATTACGCGAGGGACTGAGGTGTTCGAAGTTCCGATGGCTACCTTCAGATTTAAATTATTAATTTTTGGTCCGATTTACGTAGTATGAACTTATAGTATCTTGAAATCTTGCAGCTGTATGCTTGGGCTGAGATTTAATTTTCTACCGACTTCAAAAAGGAGACGGTACTCAATTCGACAATAGGTTTTTTATATGTGTTACCTCATAGCTTTATTCTGGATGAACCGATTTCGATGATTCTTTTATTTAAAAACTGGAGCTTCTCATGTGGTCTCAAATAAATTTGAACAAAGTCTGACTAATAGTTTTTGAGTTATTGTTAATAATTTATTATGAAGTCGGTTGAAGAAATGTTTTAATTTTAAATTACATTAATTGTAGGATCCCAAGCAGATAGTAGCATCTAGTCATCTTCTTTATTGAATAATATACGCGATTTTAGCTGTAAACCTTAAAAGTACAAGATAAGTAAAGTTGCAGCCTATTTACGTCCCACTGATGGGCACAGGCCTCCTCGTATTTTTGAAAGGATTTTAGGCCAAGGAAATGTCAGTTGCGCTGCCCCAATGCGTGTTGGCGAATTTCACGTCTTTGAAATATTTTTTTTCTTATTTCTCCGACATGCAGGTTTTCTCACGATGTTTTCCTTCACCGCCGAGCACTTGGTAAATCAGCACTTAAAATTGCAATTAACAATTTCATTAGTGCCGGTGGAGATCGAAGCTTATTATCTCCGTGTAGTGGCGGGTAAGAATACTCACTACCCCATATCTTCCCGTGGGTATCGTAAAAGGCGACAAAGGGAACCTGAGACAGACGATGAGCAGCAGCATCTTTCTGATAACAGCAAAAAAACAATAAAAAATGCGGTTGCCAACCCGCTCGCCAAGCGTGGCAACTATGGCAATAAACCCCAAATGAAAGTAACGAAGAGACGGCCCCCAGTCCCCAGCGGCCTCGCTATTCCTGGCTACGGTGGCGACCATGGTAACGGCGGGGCAGGGGGCGCTAAGAATCTCCGGTGGAGGTACGGTTTCCACCTACGACGACTCGACCTAGCGAATTATAACGCAGTCCTCAGTCAGTATAAAAGCAGTCCCTGAGGACTGACGAGAAGGTCGTGGAGCTGGAAGAAGAGATAGACAAGTTGCGCTGGAATGTCATAGGATTGTCCAAATTCCGAAGACAGGGGGACGACACGGTACACCTCGAATCCGGCAATTTGTTCTATCACCGGTAGGGCGACCATCTGTCCCAAGCGGGTGTCAGATTTATCGTCCACAAGTCTCTCGTTAACAACATTGTAAAGATTGGGAGTGTGTCGAAGAGGAAGGCGTACCTTACACTCAGAATCACCAAACGGTATTCGCTAAAAGTCATACAGGTTTACGCACCAACCTCGGCACACCTCGATGAGGAGGTGTAGGAGGATGTATGATATCTCAAGAGCCATGCATTCCTCTAAAACCCACTCTACGGTGTTAATGTGAGACTTCAACGCAAAACTAGGCAGAAGAGAGAACGGTGAGCTGAAAGTAGGGAAATTCGGAATAGGGCAACGGAACCGGAGAGGCCAGCAGCTATCCGACTTCATGGAGTAAGAGGGACCCTGTATGATCTCTTTTTTCCAGAAGCGGCCCAACAGGAAGTGGACGTGGTACAAGCCCAAACGGTTCGACAAAAAATGAAATTTACTTCATTATGTCGACCAGACGACAACTGTTCAGTGATGTATCCATGATCGCGAGGGTGAAAACTGGCAGCGATCACCGAATGGTTAGAGGCACACTGAGCCTAAACGTTAAGTTCGCAAGATCTGGTCTAATGAAGTCAACTCTCCGTCCCGCTCGTGCTCTAATTCAAAGTCCCGAAACCTTTCAGCTTGAGTTACAAAACCGTTTTCAGTACCTAGAAGACTGCAATGAAGTGGACGATATGAATGACAAGCTCGTGGAAACTGTCCATGCGGTTGGAGCTATGTTCTGCAAGACCCGCCGCAGAAGAACACAAAAACTCTCCGATCACACTCTTGATCTCATGGCTGTTGGACGGAAGATGGAGCTACATTCTTCAACAGATTTGAAAGCATACAGGCAACTGAACAGACAGATCTCTAAATGCATGCGGCGGGACTTACGCAACTTTATTACTGCTCGTATTAAAGAAGCAATCGAGCGGATCTACGGCCCCAAAGTCTTTGCTAGAGATCTGTCTGCCAGAAAGAGCTAACTGTCGAAGCTGAAGACCGAGTGTGGCAGTGTCATTTTCGGGACACCTGAAATTTTTAATGAGATTGAGAGGTTCTATGGACAGCTGTACACATCATCGTTGGAGCCACACGTACGTGTGAGTAACGATCCAAGAGCGAGTTTTATCCGACACTATTCCGATGATATCTCGGACCTCTATCTGAGCAAAATTAGAATGGCTCTCCAGCACCTTAAAAACGAAAAGGTCCCAGGCGAGGATGGAATTACAGCCGAGCTTCTTAAAGCTGGTGGAAAACCGGTACTTGAAGTCCTTCAGAGGCTCATTAATTCCGTCCTCCATGGTGGCACTACACCGGAGGCGTGAAGCAGAAGTGCGGTGGTCTTATTCTTCAAGAAATGTGACAACGCTCTCTTGAAGAACTACAGACCGACTTCCCTTCTAAGCCGCGTCTACGTGCTGTTTTCATTACGAATCGTCTCGCACGCAGACTTGATAACTTCCAGCCTCATGAACAAGCCGGTTTCCGAAAAGGCTTTAGAGCACCATAGACCACATATATACCCTACGGCAAATTGTACAGAAGTCCGAGGAGTACAATTTGCCACTATGTCCGGCTTATGTGGACTATGAGAAAGCCTTTGATTCCGTCGAAATTTGGGCGGTGCTGCAGTCCCTTCAGCGGCGCCAAATTGACTGTCGGTGTATCGTAGTGCTGACGTGTTTGTACAGTAGGGCTACGATGGCTATCCGAGTACAGAACCAGAGTACGAAACCTATCCAGTTGCAGAGAGGTGTATGACAGGGTGACGTGATATCACCGAAACTCTTCACCGCTGCATTGGAAGACGTTTTCATGCTGCTGGACTGGAAAGAATACGGTATTAACATCAATGGCGAGTACATCACTCACCTTAGATTTGCCGACGATATAGTCCTTATGGCAGAATCGCTGGAGGACCTAAGCACTATGCTCAATAGTGTTTCCCAACGGATAGGTCTTAAGATGAACATGGACAAAACAAAGATCATGTTTAATGTCCATGTCATACCTATGCCGGTAGTTGTTGGGAGCACTAAGCTCGAAGTTGTTAATGAGTATGTTTACCTTGGACAAATAGTCCGACTAGGTAAGTCCAACTTCGATCGAGAGGTCAATCGACGGATACAACTCGGTTGGGCAGCGTTCGGCAAGTTACGGCACATCTTATCGTCAGGTATGCCTCAAAACTTGAAAACGAGACTATGAAACCAGTGAGTGTTGCCAGTGATGACGTATGTTACTGAGACGTGGTCCTTCACTGCTGACCCGATGAGAAAGCTCAAGGTCGCTCAGCGAGCTATGGCAAAGGCTATGCTCGGAGTTTCTCTGCGTGATAAACTTAGAAATGAGGATATCCGCAGTAGAACCAGAGTGACCGAGAAAGCCGAACAAATTAGTAAGCTGAAGCGGCAATGGGCCGGCCATATAGCTCGAAGAACCGACAGCCGATGGGGATAAAAATGTTCTCGAGTAGTGGCCTCGTATCGGCGGACGAAGTGTAGGCCGTCCCCCAACTAGATGGAGTGACGACCTGGTATGTTGTGCAGGAAGTCGATGGATGCAGGTGGCTCAGGACCGTGCTATGTGGCATTCCTTGGGGGAGGCCTATGTTCAGCAGTGGACTTGTGAAGGGCTGTAATGATGATGATGATGATGTGAAGCTTACAGCGAGCGCTAACCAGCTGAGCAACCACAGCTCGTAACATATAGTTTCATTTAAATGTGTAGTGTTTGCGTAAATATAATAAATCATTTCATTTTCTATTCTTCCATAGTTAGATTTTTTCAAATTAGTATAGAATTGTCATTAAGATATAAGGTATTTAATAAGAACATCAAAGTTATCAAATCTCATTAAAATCTTCACAATAGCCGAAGATATCGCGTTACTTGCCTGCTAAATACTATCAGTTGAATTAAGATCGTCTTGCTTCTTTGAAGTCGGCTAAAAATAAAAATAATTATGTAAGTAAAGTGTCTACCAAACAAGTTTTCAGAATAAGAAATATGCTGTGGTGATCAATCTCGCAGCTGTATTTGGCAGCCGGCAGCTTACTAACAGCATTAGATTTATGCATTAGGGTTATCAATAAAACACAAAAGAATGAAAAAAAAACTGATTTATTCGACGACATATTGCTAAAGCTGTCCTCGATGTCTCGATGTCGCTGTCCTTGATTTTTTTTAACTTCATAAATTGTTAACCTTAAATATAACTTGTAAATATACAACGCTTAGGTGACTATTTTTATTATATTATTTAATCATAACATAATTCCAACCCTTGGTATTACACACTTACTTAAACTGTTAAACACTGGCTTACTACACTTGACTAAAATAAAACTTTCTTCGAAACAATCTATCTTAGGCTTTATTACAAAAGACAGGTAAAGTATATCCAAGTGCTATCTTTTGAGTGCTGGATAAAAATCTAACAGTTTCTGTTTGTGTTATAGTGTCTACTTCATATAAATTCCCTTAGGTGGTTTCTATAATCTTACCTGGGCAAAGTTGAGTACTTTAACTTTAAACTAGTTTACCTTTTAGTGAGTTTATTATATAGAGATGTTTAACATTACATATTTTATTATAATAATATCGCCTAGTAGTGGGAAATTTAGAGAATCCACTACGAGGCGATGAGCTGAACTATATTTCTGTTAGGAGCTTAAAATAATAAATAAATGCGCTTGCCAACCCGCCTATCAATTAATGTTGAAATGAACAAATAATGAATCATCGAGAATTTAAAAAGACTTATTTCATTTTGATACTTAACGCGTAATGTTAAAATGTCCAAATGTGTTATAAGACTTAAATTATTTCACGTATTTTAGGAAACCTTATTATAAGTTATTAACTTTAAATTTAAAACATAATCGACGATACACTCTAGGCATCAAATTAAAAGCAACTTGTCAGTAGTAGTTGTAAATATAATGCTATGCATAGTATCGCCACGTCTTCTTGTCGAGCCAATTTGATGTCCGGAACGATATTAAACCGTAATTACTTCGTAGACAAGGCGTAACTCGTTTCTTCTGAAACTGGTACTTTCAAGTTGTTTAACTTTACGTTTATCGAGCTTTTTTGTATAATAATTCCTAATATTTTTTTAAAAGGATAGGGTGACAAACG
Organism: Parnassius glacialis; assembly: GCA_033319125.1. Lineage (NCBI taxonomy): Eukaryota > Metazoa > Arthropoda > Insecta > Lepidoptera > Papilionidae > Parnassius > Parnassius glacialis. The sequence goes on along the minus strand of JAVANC010000023.1, from coordinate 22,749,160 downwards.
AGCACACAGTCCACTTGATGTTAAGTGGTTGCTGTGGCCCATAGACATCTACATTTATCCTCGTTTGCGAATCAAAATGCAGATGCGTTATCACCCGTGGGGACTAAGATACAATGCCTCTTTTCTAGTAAAAAGGGTCTTCGGTTCTCTACACTCACCATACTAAACACTGCAGCATGAACGATTGACGCTGGTATTTTGTGAGAGCGTGGTCCTTCCCCGGTCGAGCCGACCCATTCGTGCTACAACTATACTACTAATATAGCTGCAGCATGGCTCTACCACGTTTAAAAACATATCTAACTAAATATGATTAAAATTTATAAAAATAGATAAGCACCTAAGTACTAAGCTTTGTTCGATTTTGTGCTGAGTGGAGACATCGTAATGGAATCCATCATCCCATAGGATATCCTGAAAAATTCTTTACGTTAATCGTAAAATACCTTCTGAGTATTTTACCTTTAGGGTAAACACTGACTGGAGAGAGTGCTTCTAGCATTAAGTCCGCCTTTTGTTCCAATACATCGATAAAGGTACAATAAAGAATAAATATATATATATATATATATATATATATATATATATATATATATATATATATATATATATATATATATATATATATATATATATATATCAGTGATGGGGACCAACGTATAAATCGCGAAGAATCCGGTAATCTAAAACTGTGTTGCCAATCCACCTGCCAAGTATGACGGTTACCGTAACTCCTTTATATAATGTGCGAGGCTTATATCCAGCAAAGAGCTATTGCAGACTGATAAGGAAGAAGATAAGTAATAATAAGCTGACTAAAAAATTATATTTAATGTGAGTTGTATGTTTGAACTTGTAAGCTGTTTGACACTAATATGACTAACTTCGTTGTCAGCATACCGCTAAGTGACCGTGTAGCGTTCAGCCACCGCAGAGGCTACATCACCTGAAGATCTCTCGTGTAGAAGCGAAACTCGTGTCGTATTGTCGTCAGTGATGTGTCTTTCCTTGTGTAGTGGTGTTGGGAGCAGTGGTGCTGGGATTAGTGGTGACTGGAATAGTGCACCCAATTGAGAAAGGGCGGGAGGTGCTCTTCAAACTAGGTAAGACACATCACTTTATTTTATCGAGCGGATATATGCATTGTAATTTTTACCAACTTTAAGCCACGATACGATATGGTGTAGTGGATATTCTTTTAACGCCACTCCACGGATTTCATGGTATAATGACCAGCATAGTTGCCATACACACATATTGCGTACGTATTCTACACAAAACTTTACAAAAATAGTAATTTGGAGAGTCGTCTTTGTCTCATGAAGCAATAACAATCTCATGTCTTATAAAAAAAGTTGAAAGAAATCACGTGTTGTGTACCTAAATAATAATTAACCTAATTTTCAACTGATTTATTTTAAGAGGAAACTAGGAATTTTCTCAATCATCATCATAATCGTTACAGCCCTTCATAAATCCATTGCTGAACATAGGCCTCCACCAAGGAATGCCACAAAGCACGATCCTGAGCCACATGCATCCATCGACTTCCTGCATGTCTTACCAGGTCATCACTCCATCTAGTGGGGGGTCGCCCTACACTACGCCTACCGGTACGAGGCTGCCACTCGAGCACCTTTCTTCCCCATCGGTTGTCGGTTCTTCAAGCTATATGGCGAGCCCATTGTCACTTCAGCTTATTAATCCGTAACGGATTAGTAAGCTGAAGTAGCAATGGTATAGTGGCATCTTCTCAATACAGCGACAAAAACTCATAAATAAAGAATCAAACTACCGTTAGCACGTAGTCTAGATACCATTAGCATCAATTATCAATATAAAAGGCTATGTGTGCATGGTAACGCGGACGCTTATTATTAAGGGACTTAAGCATAGATAACTTAGTCCTAGAATAACAAGCTTTAAACATACACTTCTGCATAGAACATGGAGATATCTATGCTTTAGTTCTGGAATGCAATTAATTAACAGACATAATATCTCTCTTTTAGAAGACTTTAATAAAGGAGGAAGTTCTCAATACGACTATAAATTTTCCACTCTTTACCGTGTAAGAATATTCACTACCTCGTTTGTTCCCATGGGTGTCATAAGAGGCGACGAAGTGAAACTGAGACAGCAAATACGCAGCAGTATTTGTTCATAACAGAAAAACTACAATAAAAAAAAACTGTGGTTGCCAACCCACTTGCCAAGCGTAAACACATGGCAAACATTACCCCATGAGCAACAACATAGGAATAAATACTTTAATACAAATATTTATATCCCATAGCAATTTGAAGAATAAAATCCATCCCTGTGGTTTGGCAAATGGGCAATTAAGTTTTTAAATGTTACTTCTTAGAAGACATTCTACTTGTTACATTGAACTTTGTTAGTTGAACTAAAAATAATAAATTAATTTCCACATAAAAGCTTCTGAGGTCGGGGGATTATTAGTTATTCTTCCATAAACTATTCAAAGCTGAATGTCTTCACCATAGATTGCCGCATTGTACTAATCCATCAATCAACTGGGTATTTCATCACAACGTCACTCTGTCTACTGGGGAATCACCTCATATTGAGTTTGACAGTATAAGGTTGCAACTGGAGACCCTTTTTTCCTCATCACACATTTTGCAATTTCAGCTATTTTTTTTACAGAATAAGGGTGACGAACGCAGATAGTTTACCTAATGGTTAATGAATACTGTGGCCCATAGACGTCTACATTTATCCTCAATTAAGAATCAAAATGCAGATGCGTTGTCGCCCCTGTGATGGAATACCTCGTTTCCAGTATAAAAGTTCTCCGGATCTCTATGCTCATTATACGAAACACAGCAGCATTAAGCTGCTATTTGACGCTGGTATTCTGTGAGAGCGTGGTCCTAACTCCCAATCGAGCCTACCCATTCATGCCGCATCCACAATATAGCTGCAGCATGGTTCTACCACAAAATAATTCCAATTCACTGGCTATACCATCCCATCTGTGCTTCTCTCCATATCCTCGTTACGGTATTTTATCCCGCATAGAAATTCAAAGCATAGTTCGTTACTTCGCACGCTGAGTAACTTAGAGACATACTGCAGCTGTCAAATTAATAAAGAAATTGGTATACAGAATGATTCGAATAATGTAACTTTTTTTTCTTTTTTTTTTAAAAAAAACGTTACCCCCACACTAGGATTTTCTCCTGTATCGTGGAGGCAGTTTACAAACACAAATTGAACAAGGACAAACATCCAGACCCGGAACAATTATTTGTAGGCCATACAAACACTTGTTCCGTGCGGGATTCGAACCCGCGCCCCCCAGCGCAGCAACTCATTGCTAAGCCACTGCGCCACGGAGCCGTCTATGTAATATAACCATGTTTATTATAACTAGTTATAATAAACATGATTATATTAACAATTAACGTCAAGATATTATGCATTCGATGTTGTGCCTATTGTGTACACGTAAATAGTAGTTTGTAGGAAATGAATGAAAAGTAGTTGTAACTTATGAGGATTAAGATAAAATGTCTGATAGCCTGTTATTATAATTGATCTCCATAACCTTTGGATTCGCAACACAGCGGCAGAAATATAAATATTACATTTGCTTAAATCATAGGATCAATAGGAATTTACAACGTTCTTGGATCTGCTATGGAGCTTTAAACTCGTTCAGATCTTAACATTTACATCGACAATGCCGACTTTCCCGAACGTCGCTTGTACCTAACTTATATATACGTGGTAAAGCCACACTGCAGGTATATTTTGGTTGCAGCACGAAAGAGAAGAAAAAAAATATTTTTATAGAATAAGGGTGGCAAACAAACACAAAGTCGACCTGATGGTAAGTGGTTGCTGTAGCCTATAAGACATCTACATCTATCCTCGTTTGCGAATCAAAATGCAGATGCTTTGTCAGCCTTGAGGACTAAGATGTAATGCCTCTTTTTCAGTATTTTAAAGAATATTTAACATCTTCGGTTAATTCAGAACTTGCCATGAGGTGATATAGCAGTCAGGTACAGATTTACTTGTAATTTTTTGTACTTTTTCCTCACCTTAAAGTAGATAACATATTTTCCGTTAAGTGGACTTAAATATGAGTAGAATACGCGGAATGGGAATAGTCCTGCGTGGTGGCTTGATACAAATACACTCAGAAAAATACACAAGTTAGATAATACAAATATTTCCAAATTTTTTAAATTTTTATTAAAATTTTGATCTACACGCTATCATCATCATTCATCATTACAGCCCTTCACAAGTCCACTGCTGAACATAGGCCTCCCCCAAGGAATGCCACAAAGCACGGTCCTGAGCCACCTGCATCCATCGACTTCCTGCATGTCTTACCAGGTCGTCACTCCATCTCGTGGGGGGACGCCCTACACTTCGCCTACCGGTACGAGGCTGCCACTCGAGAACCTTTCTTCCCCATCGGTTGTCGGTTCTTCGAGCTATATGGCCGGCCCACTGCCACTTCAGCTTACTAATCCGTTGGGCTATGTCGGTTACTCTGGTTCTACTGCGGATATCCTTATTCCTAAGTTTATCACGCAGAGAAACCCCGAGCATAGCCCTCTCCATAGCTCGCTGAGCGACCTTGAGCTTCCTCATACGGCCAGCAGTGAAGGACCACGTCTCAGTTCCGTAAGTCATCACTGGCAACACGCACTGGTTGTACAATTTCGTTTTAAGGTTTTGAGGTATGTCTGACGAGAAGATGTGTCGTAGCTTCCCGAACGCTGCCCAGCCGAGTTGAATCCGTCGATTGACCTCTCGGTCGAAGTTGGACTTACCTAGTCGGACTATTTGTCCCAGGTAAACATACTCGTCAACAACTTCGAGCTTAGTGCTCCCAACAACTACCGGCATAGGTGTGACATGGACATTAAACATGATCTTTGTTTTGTCCATGTTCATCTTAAGACCTATCCGTTGGGAGACACTATTGAGGTCATTGAGCATAGTGCTTAGGTCCTCCAGCGATTCTGCCATAAGGACTATATCGTCGGCAAATCGAAGGTGAGTGATGTATTCGCCATTGATGTTAATACCGCATCCTTTCCAGTCCAGAAGCTTGAAAACGTCTTCCAATGCAGCGGTGAAGAGTTTCGGGGATATAACATCACCCTGTCTTACACCTCTCTGCAATTGGATGGGTTTCGTACTCTGGTTCTGTACTCGGATAGCCATCGTAGCCCTACTGTACAAACACTTCAGCACTTCGATATACCGACAGTCAACTTGGCACCGCTTAAGGGACTGCAGCACCGCCCAAATTTCGACGGAATCAAAGGCTTTCTCATAGTCCACATACGCCAGACATAGTGGCAAATTGTACTCTTCGGACTTCTGTACAATTTGCCGTAGGGTATGTATGTGGTCTATGGTGCTAAAGCCCTTTCGGAAACCGGCTTGTTCGGGAGGCTGGAAGTCGTCTAGTCTGCGCGCAAGACGATTCGTAATGACTCTCGAAAACAGCATGTAGACGCGGCTCAGAAGGGAAATCGGTCTGTAGTTCTTCAAGAGAGCGTTGTCACCTTTCTTGAAGAACAAGACCACCGCACTTCTGCTCCACGCCTCCGGTGTTATGCCACCATGGAGGACGGAATTAAAGAGCTTCTGAAGGACTTCAAGTACCGGTCTTCCACCCGCTTTCAGAAGCTCCGCTGTAATTTCATCCTCGCCTGGGGCCTTGCCGTTTTTAAGGTGCTGGAGAGCCATTCTAATCTCGCTCAGACTGACGTCCGGGATATCTTCGGAATAGTGTCGGATAAGACTCGCTCTTGGATCGTTACTCACACTTGCGTGTGGCTCCAACGATGACGTGTACAGCTGCCCATAGAACCTCTCAATCTCACTCAAAATCTCAGGTGCCCCGGAAACGATGCTGCCACATTCGGTCTTCAGCTTTGACAGTTGGCTCTTTCTGGCAGACAGATCTCTGGCAAAGACTTTGGAGCCTTGGTTCCGCTCGATCGCTTCTTCAATACGAGCTGTATTGAAGTTGCGTAAGTCCCGCCGCATGCATTTGGAGATCTGTCTGTTCAGTTGCCTGTATGCTGTCAAATCTGTTGAAGAATGTAGCCTCATCTCCCGTCTAACAGCCATGAGATTAAGAGTGTGATCGGAGAGTTTTTGTGTTCTTCTGCGGCGGGTCTTGCAGAACTTAGCTCCGACCGCATGGACAGTTTCCACGAGCTTGTCATTCATATCGTCCACTTCATTGCAGTCTTCTAGGCACTGAAAACGGTTTCGTAACTCGAGCTGAAAGGTTTCGGGACTTTGGATTAGAGCACGAGGGGGACGGAGCGTTGACTTCATCAGACGATACCTCTCCAACTTAACATTTAGGTTCAGTGTGCCTCTAACCATTCGGTGATCGCTGCCGGTTTTCACCCTCGCGATCACTGAGACATCACTGAACAGTTGTCGTCTGGTCGTCATAATGAAGTCAATCTCATTTTTTGTCGAACCGTCGGGGCTCAACCAGGTCCACTTCCTGTGGGGCCGCTTCTTGAAGAAAGAGTTCATCATAAAGAGTCCCTCTTTCTCCATGAAGTCGGCCAGCTGCTGGCCCCTTGGGTTCCGTTGCCCTATTCCAAATTTCCCTACTTTCAGCTCACCGTTCTCTCTTGTGCCTAGTTTTGCATTGAAGTCTCCCATTAACACCGTATATTGGGTTTTGGAGGAATGCATGGCTCTAGAGATATCCTCATACATTTCCTCCACCTCCTCATCGGGGTGTGCCGAGGTTGGTGCGTAAACCTGTATGACCTTCAGCGAATACCGTTTGGTGATTCTGAGTATAAGGTACGCAACCCTCGTCGACACACTCCCGATCTTTACAACGTTGTTAACGAGAGACTTGTGGACGATAAATCCGACACCTCCTTGGGACAGATGTTCGCCCTCCCGGTGATAGAGCAAGTTGCCGGATTCGAGGATTACCGTGTCCTCCCCCTCTCTTCGGACTTCGGATAATCCTATAATATGCCAGCGCAACTTGTCTATCTCTTCTTCCAGCTCCACGATCTTCTCGTCAGTCCTCAGGGTGCGTGCGTTGTATGTTGCCAGGTCGAGTCGTCGTAGGTGGCAACCAAACCTCCACCGGAGATTCTTAGCACCCCCTGCCCCGCCGTTACCATGGTCGCCACCGTAGCCAGGAATAGCGGGGCCGCCGGGGACTGGGGGCCGTCTCTTTATTACATCCATTCATAAGGGGGGTATTTGCCATAGTTGCCACGCTTGGCGAGCGGGTTGGCAACCGCAGTTTTTTTTTTTTTTTTTTTTTATTATAATATTGGCTATTATCAGGAAGATGTTGCTGCCCATCTCCCACCTGTTTCCCTTTGTCGCCTTTTACGACACCCACGGGAGGATATGGGGTAGTGGATATTCTTGACCGCCACTACACGGCAATCTACACGCTAAGAAGACTGTAATTAATTGACCTCTTAAGTAACCTAGTTATACTCTAGTGGTTATAAAAAGAAGCGACAGAGGGAAATAAGCCAGGAGATAGGCAGCAATATTCTGATGAAAAGTACCTTTTTATTAGTAAAAATGGCAATCGATATCGGTGAAATTTTACCGTTTAACCAGAAAAGTACTGGCTATGTTTAACTTGCACCGATTAAAATACCATGGTGTTACATCTTTCCTGCATATTAATAGAGATTCGGGAATACCTGCGCACACATGCACGGCCCTGGTCACCCCGTGGTGGTTGATCTTGGGAGAGGACTCCTTCACTTTTCCTTCTCGTTACATATAGCAATTCCAAGTGATTTATTTTGAGATAAGGTAGATTAGGAGTTAAGCGCTCACCGTAAACTTTAGATTACGCAAGCAACCCAGGTTTGCTTACCACCGGCATCAGTTGAAATGTTAATTTGGAACTATGTGCTGTTTTACCATGCTCTGAGCGGCGTGGCAGACAAATTACTTAATTATCCTGTAAGAATTCAGAGAGGCCTGTTTCAGCAGACATGTATTTTTTATAGGATAAGGGTGACAAGCGAGCACACAGTCTACCTGATGGTAAGTGGTTGCTGTGGCCTATAGACATCTACTTTTATCCTCGTTTGCGAATCAAAATGCAGATGAGATGTCAGCATTGAGAACTAAGATGGAATGCCTCTTTTCCAGTTAAAAGGGTCTCCGGTTCTCTACACTCACCATACGAAACACAGCAGCATTAAGCTGCTATTTTACGCTGGTTTTTCTCTTGGAACTATGCTGGGTGTGTGTGTGTGTGTGTGTGTGTAGGCTGAGGTGGAATAGGGTATGAATCATTACGCTTCTCCTATACTCACGGCAGTATCTCAACCAAGTTCGAATAAGAAATGAGCGACGCACTGCCAGTACTGTGTGTATTTACTACAACTGCAAATTTGTTTATTTGCACGCATAATATGGCCGGTCCACTTATATACCGCGAATCCTAAATTGCCTAAATATACATTCTATATTTTTATAGTTTATCTAGTCTACAAAGTCGTTTTTATCACTGAATGATTCATTCATCGAAAACCGACCTCCACCACATCTAGGATAATTAAAAACTTGAAATTTGGTATCAAGGTATATCTTAGGCTTGTATATAAAAAAAATCTGAAAACTGCAAATAACTGTGGATTTGTATAATGTGTTTCAAGTACAGTAAATAAACTTAACTGCACCAGTAACTTCGTCGACAGTTAAACTAAAAGCAGTTAAGCGTAAACTCACAACAGCGTTATCGGCTTCGCTGTTATAAAATTTGAAATCTGAACGGGCGCAAAGTTTCATAGCGGTTCTAACATATAAGATTCTCATTGTATAAGAAACTTTTATGGACTTGACTCCGGGAAGCTACTGAAAACTTGTTGACTGCAAACTCCCGAATTTTAGCCCGGCCCAGGACTCTAACTAAGGACCACATGATCAGCAGTCGTGCTTGCGACCTCTACACCAAAAAAGCAGTCAAATTGACAAACGAATTAATTTAGATGCGTTGACATGTAATAAAATATACGTGGTAGAGCCATGCTGCAGCTATATTAGTAGTATAGTTGTAGCACGAATATCTCAGCTCGACCGGGGTAGGACCACGCTCTCACAGAATACCAACGTAAAATGGCAGTTGAACGTGCTTTGTGTCGTATGGTGAGTGTAGAGAACCGGAGACCCTTTTTACTGGAAAATAAAATTAAAAATATTACATCTTAGTCCTCACGGGTGACAACACATATATGCATTTTGATTCGCAAACGAGGATAGATGTAGATGTCTATGGGCCACAACAACCACTTCAGGGGGCTGTGTGCTCGTTTGTCAATAAAAAAAGGATTTTTGGTTTTCTACACTCAACTTAAAAACCAGCAATATTGATCTGATGATGATTTCACGTCGATATACTATGAGAGCCTAATCGGGTCTAAAACGGTTATTTATTTCTCAATGACATGAAATGAACCCCTTGCGCTTAAAAAAATTAAAATAAAATAATAGGATTTTATAAGAAACTTGATATGGAATTTTCAATTGTTTTAGATACTTCAAAGCCATAATAGCAACTTGTAACGTTGCCTTGTTTTTACTGTTATATTCTTTCTCAACTACTGTTTGTATCGTTCTTGAACAATAACTATAAATTGCATATTATAACTTCCCTAACACTTCAATATAGGTTTTATTTACAGCATTTAACGATGTGATACAAATAAATGCGAATTTAAAAAGGAGTGCGTTATGAAATATTAACGCAAACCGAGTAAGATAATAAAATATATAAAATATTTTGTACCTTTTCAACATACAAGCAGAAGCGAATCCTGTTATGTACGTGAAGTTTTATTCTGTTACGCGCCATTATTAATGTCTTGTACATGGCAACACTAGTTACACTAGCGCCCTCTAGTGTCGAGTAGCAGAACTAGGAGAGTCAAGATCCTTCCAAAAATTTCGGGACCGATATGTATAAGGTTCTGGAAACTATCTGAGGCCCTATATAAGGCCGGTATATACCACGACCAAAAAAGTATTGAATTACCGATACAAGAGAATACTTCGAAGCGAAATAACTGCGAACTTAAGTGATTGTGTTTTATTTATAGTGTGGTTTTAGATTGTAATTAGTGTTGTGTAATTAAAGTGTCAATTTTGGTAATTCAATCGGCAGTCTTTAATTGTCTCGAACCCCAAGCTCGGCACAATTGGTATCAGAAGTGGGATCAAATCATGCCGATTTTACCAAAGGACGACATGGAGGGTATCCGTACTCGAAGTCAACGCCAGCTGGAGACGGACCAGAGACGATTTTGTATCGCAACGCCGCAAACGTCGGAGGGCCAGCTGCTGACTACGGAGGCCGGCCCGTCAGCAGCTCCTTCATCTGCAGAACCTGACTTAGGTGCTTTGATGATGATGCTGCAGGATCAGGCTCGCCGACAGGAGGAACAGGCCCATCGGATGGAAAGGCAGCTGCAGCGCGGACAGGAGGAACAGGTCCGTCGGTTGGAAGAGCAGCTGCAGCGCGGACAGGAGGAAAAGGCCCGTTGCTTGTAAAAGCAGCTCAAACGCGATAAGGTAGAGCAGATGCTCCTCATGAAGGACCTTCACGCTGACTTCGGGAAAGAGATAAAGGAGGTAAAGGATAGGGTTGCTCAACATGACAACCGCCTGTCGGAAGCTGAAACCCGAATCGACCAAGTGAACAATCGGGTTGACAACGTGATGGTTGACGTGAAGAAAACGCTGAACGACCTCAAAATTGGGGATGGAGTAACAGCTCCCGTGGTAGCTACAACACCTTCGCTACGTGGATTAAAAGTGCCATTGTTCGACGGGACTTCTTCCTGGTCGGCCTACAAAATCCCGTTCGAGGCTGTCATGAAAGCGAACAGCTGGAATAAAAGTCAGGCCATGACTTTTCTCGCCCTTGGCCTAAGCGACCAGGCCTTACTGTTCTGGAAGCTCTCGGTAAGGAAGTGATTTACGAGCAGCTCCTTGAGGCATTGGAGGCTAGATATGGCGACGCTCACCTGGAACACGTCTTTCGTGCGCAGCTCAAAGATCGCGTGCAACGCAGTAACGAAAACCTGCAGCAGTGGGCCCTTGAGGTGGAGAAGCTGGTTCGAAAAGCATACCAGTCGGCACCTGCACTCATTGTAGGGAACCTGGTGCAGACATTCATCGACGGCATTCGCGACCTTGAAGTCAGAGCTGCTGTGATGCTCGGGCACCACGAGACGCTTAAGGACGCGTTGGCCCATGTACTGGAGGTAGAAGCCGTGCGACAGGATCATCGATCCTATCACATCAGGGTGGTTGCAGCAGGTACAGTTCATGACCGCAATAAAGGATACAGGCCTAGGTGCTACGGCTGTGGGGAAATGGGCCATCTTCGATTCAGCTGCCCTAAGCGAACTGTAGAAAGGGAAGGTGATCGATCTTGAGAGGGTAGTGCGGCTAACAGCACTGCCCAGCGCAGCAGAAAATCTCATGACAACGCAGATACATTGTCAAGAAAACCGTGTCCTGAAGATTGCATGCATTGTACTAGGGAAGAGGGTAAGGAAGTGCTATCTGTGAGGATACTCAGGACTGACCAGCTCAGCAATGAGCTGAAGGACAGCCTACAACATGCACAGTAGGAAGATTCGGACATTAAGCTGATTCTGGAATGGATGAAGGCCAGTATCCCTAAGCCCAAGTGGAGCGACGTCTCAGCGATAAGTTCGACCACGAAATGCTATTGGGCTTAATGGGACAGCTTGCTGATTCAGGATGGAGTCCTGTGCCGTAAATGGGAAAATGGTCGGGGAGACAGTTGTCATTTGCAAATGGTTGTGTACCGGATGTTCTACAGATGTACCATAGTGGTTTTTTAGGTGGCCACCTGGGAGTTAAACGAACTCTTCTTAAGATCCGAGAACGGTTTTACTGGGTCCACTGTCGTGACGATGTCGAGGACTGGTGCCGCAAATGTACAAGTTGTGCAGCTGTAAAGGGACCTCAAATTCGTAGTAGAGGCGCATTGAAATTGTACAATGTTGGTGCACCATGGGAGAGGATAGCCATTGACGTTGCGGGGCCGTTTCCGGAAAGTGAAAGTGATAACAAGTATTTCATGATTGTGATGAATTACTTCACTGAGTGGCCAGAAGTCTTCGCCATTCCAAATCAAGAAGCTTCAACAGTTGCAGATAAACTAGTTCATGAAGTCTTCTGTCGTTTTGGAGTACCTTTAGAGATTCACAGCGATCAAGGAAGGAATTTTGAGTCTCAAATATTCCAGGAAACTTGCCGAGTTATGGGTACTCATAAAACACGAACAACTTCTTACCACTCACAATCTGATTGAATGGTAGAACGATTTAATCAGACATTGGAAAGTTACCTAGCAAAAGTTGTGGGAAAACGGCAACGAGACTGTAATAGGCACATACAACCGTTTTTGTTGTCATATCGAAGCGCTGTTCACGAAAGTACATCAGTGACGCCAGCTTTCACAAACTTTGGGAGAGAATTACGGCTGCCTGCAGACCTGATCACCGGAATACCACCTGATGCCCCACGCAGTATAACCGATTATGCAAATGACTTGCGGAACAAAATGAATGACATTTATGAGCACGTCAGATAGACGGGCCAACAAACGTCTGAGAAGATGAAAACACGGTATGACCGCAAAATGAACAACAAGGGGTTTGACGAAGGTTCAATCCAGTTCGCAGCAAAGGGAACTCTCCTAAGCTTCAAGCTAAATGGGACGGACTGTACCAGATTGTGACAAGGATCAATGACGTAACCTACCGGATACAGAAAGGTGCCAGAGGTACTCCTAAGATCGTCCATGTGGATCGACTGGCGCTTTATTATGGGGCCAATAATGCTCGGGACGAGCATCTCTTAGAAGGGGGCAGTGTTACGCGCCACTATTAATGTCTTGTACATGGCAACACTAGTTACACTAGCGCCCTCTAGTGTCGAGTAGCAGAACTAGGAGAGTCAAGATCCTTCCAGAAATTTCGGGACCGATATGTACTCTAACATTCTAGATGTCGCTACAGTAGAAGGTTCTGGAAACTATCTGAGGCCCTATATAAGGCCGGTAGAGATCATGACCAAAGCAGTATTTAATTGGGGATACAAGAGAATACTTCGAAGCGAAATAACTGCGAACTAAAGTGATTGTGTTTTATTATTAGTGTGGTTTTAGATTGTAATTAGTGTTGTGTAATTAAAGTGTCAATTTTGGAAATTCAATCGGCAGTCTTTAATTGTCTCGAACTCCAAGGTCGTAACAATACGAATAATTTTTTTTTTCTTGTATAATAAAAGCGAAAATCATACATAAATTGGATCATCTTGTACAGAAATAATCCAATCCATAAACTGACTGTAAATATATATATATATATATAAATATAATAAACTGAAAATAATGAGCAAGGAGCCATCCCACTGCTGGCTCAGACCTCCTCTCATTTCTTAGAGGCTTTTAGGGCAAGAAAGTATCCGCCGCGCTTCTCTTATGCGTGCTGGCAAATTTCAAATGTGTTCGAAATATTTTTTCTATTTCTCAGACATGCAGGTTACCTCACCATTCACACTCGTCATCATCATCATTATCATTACAGCCCTGCACAAGTCCACTGCTGAACATAGGCGTCCCTCAAGGAATGCCACAAAGCACGGTCCTGAGCCACCTGCCTCCATCGACTTCCTGCATGTCTTACAGGGCTTCACTCCATCTAGCGGGGTTCGCCCTAAACTTCGACAGCCGGTACGAGGCTGCCACTCGAGAACCTTTTCCCCCATAGGTTGCCGGTTTAGGTTAGGTTGTTAGGTAGCTGTTGTTAGGTTCTCACCGTCGAGCAGGTATTAAATCAGCAGTTGATTTTGCAATTAACCATTTCATTTGTTCATAAGTAAAAATTACAGCGAGTGCTTAGCTCTTGAGCTACCACGTCTCTTCTTAGTACCTGAGCTACCACGAACTTTTGACAGACTGTAATAAATGAATAAAATAAAAATGCGGTTTATTAAGATTTGTTGTTTTGTCCAGTGTTTTCCTATTATTTATGAAACAAACGACAGAGATAAACTAAAACGCCCAAATAGCAAACCTCGCTTGTCACTTTTACCGCCCGATTTATAAGGACATTGAAATTTTAATTATATGAGTACATGGGACAAGGTATGCATTACTAATCTAGTGTGACAAAAAGTTGGATAGACTTTGAAATGAGAGACACGTTATTTAAATATAAATTTTCGCAGAACTTCTCTATCCTGTGACTTTGTAAATAACGGTTGCAATATATAAATCTATGTGGCACAATCTTGTCGGTTTTTTAAAGATTAATTAATTATTTGTGGTATTAATATTAAGCACATTCCAATATATCAACAAAATATATAATAAACCAAATGTATCAGTAATTTCTTCTACCATTTCATAAAGTTTTCTCTACCGCTTCTATCGCTTTGCGTTTCATCGTAGAATACCTTTCAAGATAAGCGATATTGGCACATTTTTGTAGGTGAGACTCTTACTTTATACTTTATACTTTATAAAATGTGTAATCATTTTAAAATAAGGCTCTATAAACAAATGGGAATGAAATTGAATATTACAGTCATAAGAAACATTTCCTTCCACGGCGTTACAAATTTTCAATAACGTAAGCTAAAATATTATGTGACTATGACGATGTATGTACTACTGTAAGCACAGTCTGATTGAAATGAATATGATATTTCACAGACGGTCCGCAATTGTTTGCTTCAGAAAGTAAAAAAGTTTAGTGTCCATGTATGTGCATTGTATACTGACTAACAGTTTTTATTTTTTTTTATTTTATAAAATTGAAGTCGCAATCCTGCGTGGCTACTATATCCATGGACTCCAGCAACCAACACTAAAGAAAAAAGCTGGCTTTTTAAAGATTCAGTAAATCAAATAAGCACACAGTTCACCTGATGGCAAGTGGATGTTGTGGCCCATAGACACCTACATTTATCCTGGTTTAAGAATCAAAACACACTTGCATTGCTACCCCTAAGGACTAAGATAAAATGCTTCGTTTCCAGTAAAAAGGGGTCTCCGATTCTTAACACTCAACACAGCAGCATTGAGCTACTATTTTACGCTGGTATTCTATGGGAGCGTGATCCATCCCCGGCGAGCCGACACGTTTGTACTACAACCATTATATACATAGCTACAGCATGGATCTACCACGTAAAAAAACGCTATAGTTGCGTTTTTACCTCTAAGGACTAAGATAGAGTGTCTTACAGCCTGATATTTTTTTATAAAAGTAAAGAAAATGGAATATATACAAATTTATCTCAATCAAAAGAAACCGCGTAATCTACAGACATGTCGATAATAAACTTTAAATACCTCGTGTTTGACAACCATTATATACATAGCTACAGCATGGATCTACCACGTAAAAAACGCTATAGTTGCGTTGTTACCTCTAAGGGCTAAGATAGAGTGTTTTACAGCCTGATATTTTTTTTAAAGTAAAGAAAATGGAATATATACTAATTTATCTCAATCAAAAGAAACCGCGTAATCTACAGACATGTCGATAATAAAGTTTAAATACCTCGTGTTTGACATAATTACTCAATTTAAACATAATTTGATGACAACAATTTTTTAGTCATTTCTCAATACAGTTTTCACTTCACGTATAATAAATATATTTCAGTTATTACACTGTATTCTGAACATACGATATGCCTCCATGCGAGCAATGATTTACTGTCTTGTTAAATACGAGGTCAGATCCGTCAATAAAAGTCCAAGTGTATCTAAACTCGATGTCGACGTCAATTTACAAATAATGTCTTTCAATATCAGTGTTGAAGTAAGAAAAGACTTTTCCTAACTTAGGTTATTTTCTCTGAAATTGCACGGTATTACTACGTGAAGTTTCGTATTTATTATTGATATTTCAATTTATTCTTTAGGATTTAGGTAGGCGAGCCTTTATTTTAGGCGAGATTTAGAGGCTCAGATGGTTAGCGCTCAGTGTAAGTTTCACAGTACGCGAGTAAACCGGGTTCGATCCCTGCCGGCACCAATGAAATTGTTAATTGCAATTTTAAGTGCCGATTTACCACGTAGTCGACGGTGAAGGCAAACATCGTGAGGAAACCTTTACAAATTATAGTATTTATTTTTTCCGTATATTTCAAAACTTTGTTTATTCAAGGTTTATAGTATCCAAGAGACTAAATTAAATGATAAATAATTTCATGCGTATGTGCTTATTGAACTTTGTCACTGAACGAATAACAAAATTCAGCTCTCGTTACATTAGCATAACCAATAGAAAGATTTTATTCAATGTTTTAAATAAATGGAATGAAATAAGAAGATAAAATCTTAAAATATTAAAATCAATGTAGTTATCGGCATCCAATATAAATTTATCTCAAGGTGATCTGGAAAAATTCAGAGAAGCATTCTTAACTAAAATTATATTCCCTGAGCTTTGGGTAAAAAAAGGAAAGAAATTTTATTAAAAGAATTGCCATTTAACAGGTTGTAGTGTTATGCTACTTACATTTCATTGTACACTAATTCTCCATTCTGTTTTGATATTCTGCATTCATGTTTTGCATCACTTCATACTATTTTTTTCATTCTGTTTTTGATTTTCTGCATTTATATTTTGCATCACCTTTATTTATATAGGATCCTGTAACGTTTTTACACAATAACATATCATTTTACTGCGTATTTTCACACTATTTAGTACTTTTAAAATAGCTGTCAATGGAGTCTTACCTTTTTTGGTCTTTTATTGAATTCTCTGTAACTCTACAATTTCAGGCTTCGCTCACGCTGCCGTGCATTAGTTTTTCCTATATGAATAATATCTCATTTCTTACTTAAATGTAATAGTTTCTTAATAACAGTCCTAAAACTAAAAATTGCTCAATTTGACAACCATTGTTTATGTGGTTGATATGGTAACTTTTATTCAAATTCGTCTCTGGTATGATGTTTTTCCTACATAAATACTCTTTGGCTGTAAGTCATTTACAATAAATTTCGTTTTAATTTAAATAATTTCTCGTTATCTCTAAAAAGGTATAAAAGCCGAACAATTGGGGAATACAGGACAGTCTCGCTTCAGTTCTCAAACGAGAAACATCTACTAAAGGCCTTATCCCGGGGCCGCTTTGCCCCGGGATCCTGCAAGCCTCCATCTACACGTGAAAACGTCGGCGCATCCTGCAAACCAGGCGCTGGGATCCTGCAAGCCTCCATCTACACGTGAAGTCGTCGGCAGTCTGCTTCAAAAGCGGGGCCACGCTACCTTCGGGCACGCTACAACTGCTTGCTCCAGGCGCCGAGTGCACCTACTGCTCGCGCTACCTCTGGGCGCGGCGACTACTTCTCCAAGTACTGAGCGCACCTACCCCAGGCGCTACGTGCGCCGGCTCCGGACGCTGCGTGTGCCCAGTCCAGGCGCTGCGTGCCGTCGCCGCTGAGAAACCTCAAGCTCTGCGTGTGCCCATTTCTACAAAAGCAGCGAGGCTCCAGGCTCCCCTATAAAACTATATTGTCCTATTCTCCTACCTTTATTTTTTTTAAAACCTAATTGTAATCTCATTTCATCCATCATCTTCATATTTCATTTTTTTTATAAAATTGCAAATACTTTTCTGAAACTTTAAATATATTATTTTCTTGGTCTACTTTTGTTGTTTTGCTGTTCTTAGGTTAGGTTCTTTCTCTTTTAATTGTCGCTTCACGACAAGGTGTAAATGAGAAAATGACAATTTTTTTCTCTGAATGCTCACATTACAACAATCACATTAGCCGATTGACGGAAAAGTCTCTGGAGTCTAACTGATAGCGGAAAATCCCTCTTAAGATATATATTTAACAGTGGTAGGGCCACGCGGCAGCTTTTGCTGTCGCACGGATGGGCCGGCTCGAACCGGGGTGGTACCACGACCTCACAGAATACCAGCGTGAAGTAGAAGTTTACCTCTGCGTTTCGCTTGGTGAGTGCAGGTGGCCGGAAGCCCTTTTTACTGGAAATGAGGCATTCCATCTTAGTCCTCACGGGTGACAACGCATCTGCATTTTGATTCGCAAACGAGGATAGATGTAGATATCTATGGGCCGCAGTAACCACTTACCATCAGGTGGACTGTGTGCTCGTTTGTCACCCTTATCCTATAAAAAAAAAGATGTTCAAATAAATTTAACTTAATGATGGGTAATAACCTCAAAACTGCGAGGGTATCTGCTCTGCACTCACTAATTCGGGTGCGTGGTGTGACTTGTGCGTACTTGAAAAAGCGCACGTACAGCATAGGACTTAAAAAGCCTGTTGATGTAATTTTAAATTCATTACCCCTTAAATACCTTACGTAAATTCATAATTTAAAAATTATTGTGGTGCATAATTTGAATTTTAAATTGAGTCATACGACCAAGAGGGAGTTGGACTCGCATTATAGGTAGAGATTTCATCCATCTTGGAAATTATCTGTTTTAGAATGCCGTCAATACATTACAAATATTATATTCACATTGACAAAGGTAACTCATATTGAGTGATTTCAACAGTTAATTACAAATATATTATTTGTATATATTCTATTATTTAAGTCCCTTTAACAGTGTAAGCTCTTAGATAAGTAAATAATTACGTTTAACTAAAATATTTAACTGACTGAAATTCACAAATTATAGGTGAGGTTAGCATCGAAAATTGTTCAAACAAATATTTCCATGAAATATGGACAAACTTAACTTTGCCAACTGCAAATGTAAGTTTTTAATCACAAAAAAATACTTTATTGCGATGTAAGTTAAAGTTAATGGATTTCGCATGTTTTCTTTTACTTGTTCTGTGTGAACCTGTTTCTCGCCAATTTTCTTGATTCTAGCTCAATGAAAATACACTATAAGTTTTGATATTAACCTATTCATTGCGTTGACTAAGAAGCTTAAAATTTTAATACCTTAAGAGACCATGTAACTAAGTATTAGATGTTGATTTCAACCTGTTTCTGAGAAAAAGAGTGTTTACAGACGGACAGAAGAACAACAAAGTGATCCGTTTTATTCTTTTGAGGTATGGAATCCCAAAATATAAGCAACATCGGTGAACTAACGAGGAAGATATTGTATATATGTACATATTATTATACATAGAATAGTCTGATGCTCACATGATGTGTTACTTCCTCTCCACATATCAGAACGCTAAATATACAAGAATTTTGAATAGTTCTACATAGCGCTAGCAATATTATTAAACTGTGAATTGTACTGTAATCATATCAGTACGAACAGTGGCGTACACACATTTGCGGCTACTGTTATTGTTGTGCATAAAGCCATTATTGTGACGTTATGAAAACCGCATTCTAAGTTAAATGTGTATAGAATACAATGACTTAAGTTGTAGGATAGTGTAAAATAACTACTAAAGATTGAATAATTGTGACAATTGTGGACGGCTCCCTGGCGCAGTGGCTTAGCAATGAGTTGCTGCGCTAAGCCGCGGATTCAAATCTCGCACGTAACAATTATTTATATGGCCTAGAAATAATTGTTCCGGGTCTGGATTTTGTCCTTGTGATATTTGTTACGTTAACTGCCCTCAAAATACAGGAGAAAATCCTAGTGTGGGGGTCATGTTTAAAAAACATAACGAAAAAAGATAGTGAAAAATAATTATAAATCCTTCATATGCTCTAAGTTGAAAAATCAAAATAAATACAAAAATAAATAAAATCGGGTCCATCATCAGATCAAATTACAACATTGTCATCAAAGTTCCAAAGGTAATCCAAATTTTAGCTCAATGGGACGTCAGCAAGATTTTTTATTTTTTATTTATTTTTTACTTTTTATTTACCGCTGGACAGGTTTCTCAGTCTGATCATCTCATTCAACGTATCATTGTTGCCAGGTCGATTAATTTTGAACAGTCTAACTCTTCAATAAGGAAACCTTCTAATGATTTTACCCTACTTAAGGCAACGTATGCTTGAACAGCAGCGAATAGCTTCGAACCTAAGTATACAACGGCATAGTCGACAGTACTACCCTGCATTTTGTGTACTGTGCAGGCCCAATATAATATAATTAGCAGCATTCTTCGTTCTGCAGTGCCGTGACAATATTTTGCTGAAAGTTGTACAGTCTTGGGTTTAATGAGATGAACACCGTCTTTACCGAAGTCTATACGGACGGATGATAGGTCAGTATCATACATTTGTGCTCTCTGGAAGCAGGCTCATATGATTTCTGTAAAATATTCAATGGCTTCATTCACCAGACCTTTGGACAGTCAAAGTTTACCAATCAATGAAGAAAGGTTCTCGAGTGGCAGCCTCGTACCGGTAGGCGAAGTGTAGAACAACCCCCCACTAGATGGAGTGACGACCTGGTGAGCCATGCAGGAAGTCGATGGATGCAGGTAGCTCAGGACCGTGCTTTGTGCATTCCTTGGGGGAGGCCTATGTTCAGCAGTGGAGTTGTGAAGGGCTGTAATGATGATGATGATGATGATGAACCAATGCTACAGACTCGAGCAATTCGACCTCAATATCATATTCGAGGACTCCAGAAACCCCAGTACACCAACATTTCAGACGGATTGACATCATGTTATACCCTGATATCAGCAGTCCTCAGCACGGCTTCACCTTGTCTCGGGTGTTTGGAGGAATGCACTACTAATGCTACTACTTAGTTTGAAGCTTACTTATGCCTTACGAAACACAGTTCCAGTTTGATTTTGGAGTTACCCTTCTCCTTAACAGGTTGCAAACTAATGCTGTTGACACCTATCTGCCAAATTACACAAGTCAAAGTTAACCAACCGATGCTACAGATTTGAATAATTCGACCTCAATATCATTATCCCGTAACACAGGTTTTCTGACCTAGCTCGGGAGTCAGCGACTTCAAATTGTAACATTTTTTTTTTATGTAAATAAAGATTATTATTATTAAAAGATTATTAAATAAAGATTATTATTATTATTATTATCGAGGACTGCAAAAACCCCAGTACACCAAAATTTCAGACAGATTGGGGCAACCGAGTTTATGATCACCATCTTATTTTTGGTTAACTCGCATTCGTATTCTCTGCAAGTCCTTTCAATTGACACCCATATTATAGGAAAGTACAAAAAACTTATTCCACCATCTTTAGAAGTCCGCCATATTGAGTTTAGGGTGACATCATTTTATTTTTCAAGTTACACTTAGCAAGCCCTTTCATTTGATACACATATTATAGGAGTCCATTAAAAATAACTAGTCCGCCATCTTGGGTGTTCCGCCATGTTGAATTTAGAATGACGTCACACAGTACAGTACACAGTAACCATGCATTGTCATCCAAACTTAACGCGTTTACAAAATTTAAGCTCAATCTATTGAAGATATGTGCATCAAAATTGAGTTGCAAGATACCACTCGAACAAACATAGTTACATTGCAACTTAAATAAAAGCTTGTAAAAAAAATTAAAAGTAAAAAACTTTTTTAAAAACAAGCTTTTATTTAAATGCACTGAAAATAATAAAATAAACTTTTCCTATCCACACGCAAAATACGCGCATAGACGTAGAGTTGAGGAAAACGGCCCGTTAATTCAATTCAATTCAACTTTTCCTTTAAAACTTTATTACTATCAACTTATAATGTCATTACCTAATTTATATGATACAAAAGCTTGTCGCAAGATTTAAGTACTCGTATTTACTTAGCTTGAAAATTTTAAAAATTAAAATCAATCAGATCAAGTTATTAAATTTACTTGTTAATCAGGACACACAGGTAAATCTCGTGACAAGCTTTTATATCATATAAATTGTGTAATGACGTTATAAGTTGACTGAGTCGTTTTTGGAGTCCTCGAATATGATATTGAGGTCCATTTGCTCGAGTCTGTAGCATTGGTTAGTAAACTTTGACTGTGCAAAGATCTGGTGAATGGTGCCATTGGACATATTACAAAAATCATATGGCCCTGCTTCCAGAGAGCACAAATGTATGATACGGATATACCATCCGTCCGTATAGACTTCGGTAAAGATGGTGTTCATCTCATTAAACCCAAGACTGTCTAATTCCAAGCAAAATATAGTCACGGCACTACAGAACGAAGAATGCTGCCAATCATATTATGTTGAGCTTGCACAGTACACAAAATGCAGGGTAGTACTGTCGACCATGCCATTGTATAGGTCTTAGTTTCGAAGCTCTGCGCTGATAATCAAGCATACGTGGCCTTATGTAGGGTAAAATCATTCAAAGGTCTCCTTATTGAAGAGCTAGACTGTTCGAAATTAACTGACAAACGACCTTGCAACAATGATGCGTTGAAGGAGATGATCAGACGGAGATACCTGTCCAGCGATAACTAAAAAGTAAACAATAAATTAAAAGTAAAAAAAAACTTTTTTAAAACAAGTTTTTATTTTGATGCGCTAAAAAGAATAAAACAAACTTTTTCTTTAAAACTTTTACTATCAACTTATAACGTCATTACACAATTTATATGATATAAAAGCTTGTCGCGAGATTTACCTGTGTAGATAAACAGGATCTGATTCATTTTAATTTTTAAAATTTTCAAACAAATGCGAGTAAGTAGAAATGAGTAGAAACTTAAATCTTGCGACAAGCATTTTTATCATATAAATTGTGTAATGACGTTATAAGTTGACAGTAAACGTTTTAAAGGAAAATTTTATATTATTCTTTTTAGCGCATTTAAACAAAAGCTTGTTTTGAAAAAGTTTTTTTTTACTTTTAATTTATTCTTACTTCTCAGACATGCAAGTTTCTTCACGATGTTTTCTTTCACTATCGAGCACGTTGTAACTGGTAACACGACGTAATATTTTCTTTGCTTTGTTCAAATCAGTTTTTACTTAACTTTCACATTTATTTTTATCATAATCGTTCTGGAATCTGGATTTCTTCTTTACCAGTAGTTAGTTTTACGATTCTCGAGAAAGGACACTTTCTTAGGTAATTTATTTCACCCTCGTATATCCCATTGGTCGTCGCTCGGCTCCGGTGTGCGGGGTGTGCGGGGCGCAACGGGGTATGAAGGGCGATGGGGCAGCGGGTCTCTAGCTGTCCGCAACATCCTCCCCCCGGCGTAGCTTGCGAGCCTAAGCTTCCCTCGGGAGGACGGCGATCTTCCTGACTGGCCGCCGCAGCACTCCGCCCCTGGTCCTCACCTCCACGTTGCGCACTACGCCGTCTGGTCCGGGAAAGGTCCTCGTTACGATTCCCCGCGGCCAAACGTTCCGTGGCATGTTGCTATCTGCCACCACGACGAGGTCCTCTTTTTGGATCTGGCGCTGCTGAACATCACGAGAGTCCCCGCGCGCAACCAGCGTCGGCAGGTACTCTTTGATCCAGCGCCTCCAGTATTCATCGGCGAGTCCTTGTGCCGCTCTCCACGCCCGACGATCACTAGGTGTGCACGGCGCGGTGACTGGACTCGATGGTCCCAACAGCAGGAAATGGTTGGGTGTCAGCGCCTCTTTCTCGTTGATGTCGACCGGTACGTGCGTCAACGGTCGAGAGTTGACTGTGTTCTCAGCTTCTGTGAGGAGCTTTGCTAGTGTCTCCTCCAGTGGGCTCTTCTGGTGCAGAGTGGCTTCGGGTGCGGTCTTCACTGAGCGCCCGAGACGCTCCCATGCGCCTCCCTGGTTCGGCGCGCCCGGTGCGATGAATTTCCAATCTGTCCGCCGAGTCAGCACGTAGTCCTTCAGCTGTGGTGCCCACTCTTCCATTGCCCGTTGTAATTCAGTATTTGCCCCATGAAAGTTCGTCCCATTATCCGAGGATATGACCCGTGGCCACCCACGCCTAGCCGCCATGCGCCGCAATGCCGATATCGCCGAGTCCGTCATAAGGGAGTACACTAATTCTAAATGCACCGCGCGCGTCGTTAAACAAGTGAATAACGCTACCCACCGTTTTTCATGCCGACGTACTATAGTTACTGTTATAGGCCCGAAATAATCGAGTCCGGTGTAGGTGAATGGTCGCGCGAATGCCCCTAATCGTTCAGGTGATAGGTTTCCTATAACCGCTGGCTGTGGTGTCGCCTTGCGTACCCTGCATCGCAGACATCTCCGCTCCACTTCTCGCACTGTCGGTAGTAATCGGAGGATATGATATCTGGTGCGTAGGTCGTTGACCACCCTCTCCCTGTTGGCGTGGCTTGCTTCCTGATGCGCCTTTTCCACAAGCAGCTTCACAAAATGGTGGCGTCCGTTTAATATGATTTAAAAAAAAGCTTGTTTTAAAAAAAAGTTTTTTTTTTACATTTAATTTATTCTTACTTCTCAGACATGCAAGTTTCTTCACGATGTTTTCTTTCACTATCGAGCACGTGGTAACTGGTAACACGACGTAATATTTTCTTTGCTTTGCTCAAATCAGTTTTTACTTAACTTTCACATTTATTTTTATCATAATCGTTCTGGAATCTGGATTTATTCTTTACCAGTAGTTAGTTTTAGGATTCTCGAGAAAGGACACTTTCTTAGGTAATTTATTTCGCCCTCGTATATCGTGGGTTTATAATGATCAACAACGAGTATTTAACTGATTTAGAGCGTATTTTTCCAAAAGTGGAAGGTTGACAAACCAGCTCATATTCCACTCGGTTTTGCGTAATTTCTGCGGTCCATAGACACACACAACTATCATCGAATAAGAATCAAAATACAGATTTTATTGTCACCACTGAGGAATAAGCTTAAATGCCTCACTATTAATAAAAAGGATCGTCGGTATTCATATTCACCGTATAAAACATTGCAAAATAGCAGTATCATGCTGATATCTTATGAAGTTATTTTGGAATAGCGTAGTTCTACCACGCACAAAACGCACACACATTAAGCAAATGTAAGGGAGACCATATCGGGCACAGCCGGTGTCGGCACCACTGCTCTCGGACTTGTCATATATAGATTTGAGGCCCGTGTAGCTATGAATATCCTACTAGCTAGCAGCGCAAACTTCACCGAAAACTAAGAAATGGTTCTACCGACGTACTTCGGTTTTCGTGCAGTTCTATCCTTGCCGACACACTTTAAATCAACATATTAAGATCGGAAGTATCGATTTTTAGGAGCATTTAACATGATCGTAATGTACCTAAATTAATATTATCTTTCTTTCAATAAGTCAAATATATTAGTATTGAATAAAACTACTTTTATGCTGACTTCCAAAAAGGAGACGGTACTCAATTCGACGCGTATGTTTTTTTTTATGTGTGTTACCTCATAACTTTTTATTGGATGGACCGATTTCGATGATTTTCTTTTATATGAAAGCTGATACTTCTCGTGTGGTCCCATATGAATTTTATCAAGGTCAGACCAATAGTTTTTGAGTTTTTTTTTTATAGAATAGGGGGCAAACGAGCATGCGGCTCACCTGATGGTAAGTGACTACCGCCGCACATGAACAACCGCAACACCAGGGGAATTGCAGATGCGTTGCCGAACTTTTAAAAAGGTGTAAGCTCTTTTCTTGAAGGTTCCTAAGTCGTATCGGTCCGGAAAATTCGCTGGTGGTAATTGATTCCACAAGGAAGTCGTGCGAGGGAGAAAACTTCTTCTAAATCGCATAGTCGTGGACCGCCAATCATCCAGATGGTATGGATGGTAACGCGAGTTTTGTCGCGATGTGCGATGGTGAAATTGAGCGGCTGAAATTAGTCCGAACAATTCCTCAGAGCACTCCCCGTGATAAATGCGATAAAATACGCAAAGAGATGCAACATCTCTACGCAGTGCCAGTGTATCGAGCCGATCAGAAAGAACTCGGTCGTCGATGATTCGAACCGCTCTGCGCTGGATGCGGTCAAGTGGAAGGAGCTGGCACTGGGGTGCCCCGGCCCAGAGATGAGAACAGTATTCCATGTGGGGCCGAACTTGCGCTTTGTAAAGTTGCAAGCGATGTGCCGGCATGAAATACTGTCCCGCTCTGCTGAGCACGCCAAGCTTTTTAGAGGCCGATTTGGCCTTCCCTTCCAAAAGACCACGAAACTGCACACTATTCGATATGTCGACGCCAAGGATTCCGATACTGGCTGAGGCAGTAAGGGGAGTGCCTTAAAACTGAGGAGATACGACAAAGGGGTTCTTTTTAGCGGTAAACGCGCAAACTTTTGTCTTCTGGGGATTGAACTGGACTAGATTTAGTCGGCCCCAATCCGAGACTTTGTTAAGCAAAGACTCGACTTCAGACACAAGTTTGTCCCGGTACTCGGCGACGTTTTCCCGAGAAATATTGGCACGGCCGGTATATAAGACATCACCAGTGCTGTCGTCCGCATAGCAATGAATGCTGCCAGTTAGCAACATATCATTGATATGCAGGAGAAACAGCGTTGGTGATAGCACGCAGCCTTGTGGAACACCAGCGTTGATAGGCTTGAAATCAGAGCATTCACCGTCTACTACGACCTTGATGCTCCGATCAGCAAGGAAACTGGTGATCCATTTGCACAATTTCTCGGGAAGCCCGTAGGAAGGAAGCTTCGAAAGAAGCGCTTTGTGCCAGACCCGATCAAAGGCCTTCGCTACGTCCAAACTAACGGCTAATGCCTCCCCCTTGGACTCTACTGCCTCCGCCCATCTATGAGTTAAGTAGACTAGAAGATCACCAGCTGATCGACCCCGACGAAAACCGTACTGGCGGTCACTAATCAGCTGGTGATCCTCAAGGTACCTCAAGAGCTGGCAGTTTATAATGGCTTCCATTATTTTGGAGAACAAGGAGGTGATGGCGATAGGCCTGTAGTTGGACGGTTCTGAGCGGTCGCCTTTTTTAGGGATCGGGTGCACCAAAGCTGTCTTCCATGAGTTCGGGACTACGCCTTGGGAGTAGGAGTACCGAAAAGACGCGTTAAAACCGGTGCCAACTCCGGAGCACACGTCTTCAGCACAATGGGAGGGACTCCATCGGGCCCACTCGACTTGTTGACGTCCAGGGAGAAGAGTGCTTTGCGGACCGAGCGCTGTGTAAATCGCACATCCGGCATGGAGCACTCACATCGCGGGATGGTCGGCGGTGTGTTCCCCCCGTCATCTAGAGTCGAGTTGGACGCAAAAAGAGAGCTCAACAGATCGGCTTTCTCCTTTGCGGCATGGGCCAGTAAGTCGTCCTCTCTGTGCAGAGATGGAAGAGATGGCTGACAGAAGTTCCCTTGGACAGCCTTGGCGAGAGACCAGAATGCACGGGTTCCCGAAGGAAGGCGAACTAGCTTCTCGCCAATTCTGCCGATGTGCTCAGACCTTGCCTTGGCAATGACGCTTTTGAAGGACCTGGAGGCGGAATTATACTTCTTTTTAAGTGCGCTGGTGTTTACATCCCGAGACGTTGATGCGTCAGCCCAGGCCTGGTAGCACTCCTGCTTATAGCGTGATGCTATTTTACAGGAGCGACCAAACCATGGCTGGGATCTGCCTCCGATGGGCACCACAGAGGATGGAATAAAAAGTTCCATACCCTGATGTACCACATCAGCAACAGAATCGGCAACAACGCTGGGATCTTCCGGCGAGAAGCAAACCTGCCCCCAAGGGTAGGATGCAAAAAAAGACCGCATCCCGTCTCAATCAGCTGACCTATAGTGCCAAACACGGCGGTAAGCTGTAGATCGCAACTGCGATTGGAGCTTGAGTGGCACCGTACTCCGGATCAGACAATGGTCCGAAGAGCCCAGAGGGGCATCGACGGAGACCTGATATCCGTCCGGATGAGAGGTCAGCAGAAGGTCCAACAGGGAAGGTACATGGTCTTCCACATCTGGGATCCGCGTAGGCGAAGTAACCAGTTGTGTTAGACCATATGCCAAAGCAAAGTCATAGACAGATCTACCCGCATGATCGGTTAAACGAGAACCAAGCCATTCAGCGTGGTGGGCGTTGAAATCACCGAGTATCACGATCTCTGCGGATGGGACCTGTTGTAGCACGGAGTCTGCAGCCATTTGGACGTGGTCTATGAGTCGGTCTGTGTCGGCATTACCGCTATGGGACCTATAGAGGCACCCGTAGACGCGGGGATGGTCGTCGCTGTCTACGCGCAGCCATAGGATGGACAGGTCCGTACCTTCAAGGCTGCCGAGGCGTCGAAAACAGATATCCTCTCTGACATACTTGCAAACTCCAGCCCGGGGCACAAACGAGTGTTCTTATTTGTACCCTGGGTAGGAGAGATACGAAGTATCAGCCGGAGAGGACACCTGTGTCTCGGTAAGAAAGAGCAAGGCCGGCTTAGCTATCTCCAAATGGTAGTGGACGGCGTTAAGGTTTGAATGAAGTCCCCTAATATTGCAGAAATCCACGGTAAGCGTGGCAGGGGTTGCCTTTGTCTTCTTGCTCCGCTTGCCCCGAGCAGGTTTCGTCTTGAGCGGAATTTCGCCCCCCCCAGAATACGCGGGGCAGCCAGAGCACTCACGCCCAGGAGTGGAGTAGTTTGGTCGTGGATGCTCAGCGAGGGATTCTCCAGGGGTGCTGGTACCCTCCTGGGGAAGTCTTTTATTTAATTCCACTACCATGTTGATGGGGGGGGGGGGGGAATTGGGCCTCCGGCCACCTGCACTCACCAAGCGCAACGCAGAGGTAAACCTCTACTTCACGCTGGTATTCTGTGAGGTCGTGGTACCACCCCGGTTCGAGCTGGCCCATCCGTGCGACAGCAAAAGCCACCGCTTAGCTCTACCACTGTTAAAAGTTGAGTTATTCTTAATAATTTGTATTGAAGTCGGCTGTACAAAATTTTTAATATTTAATTATTACGGATTTTATCGCGTTTAATTTACTATTTTAATTCTCGACGTTTCGGGTGCTTTGCAGCAACCCATGGTTATGGAGGGGAATGAGATTTTTGACGTCCCGATGTCACAGTTAGCCCTGCTACCTTCAGTTTTTAATATTAATTTTTGGTTCGATTTACGCAGAACGAACTTACAGTATTTTGAAGTCTAGCAGTGGTATGCTTGAGTTTGGATTTCATTTTGTTAATTTTAGGATCCCAAGCAGATGGCAGCACCCATCCATCTTCTCTATTGAAATTAGGATGTTTTTTAATTTCAATAGCCTCGCGTATCATCCTTGGTAGGAATCGGTGTTCTTTTGCGAGGATTTGTGGTCTATCAAATCTGATATAATGGCAGGGGCGATCTTGAACATGTTCACAGACGGCAGACTTCCCAGAACGTCAGTGCTTCACGTCAGCTACATGTTCTTTCACGCGGGTTTTAATGGATCTTTTTGTTTGTCCTATGTAAGAGAGACCACATTCGCAATCAAGCTTGTACACTCCTGCATCTTGTAGAGGGATATTACACTTGACGGATGGTAAAAATTGACCAATCTTCTTCGGCGGCTTGAAGTATGTTTTAATAGAAGCTCACTTCAAAATGTAGCCAACCTTGTCTGTGACTCTTCTGACATATAGTAGTACAGCAGGCACAGGCTCGACTGTGGTCGGCTTCACTCGGTCACTGTGACGTAGGCGCGGGACCCGAAGCTTGTTGTCTTGCAATACTTGCTCGACGTGCTGAAGCTCGGCGGCCAGATGTTTTCTGTCACAGATCCCTCATGCTCTCTGAAACAAAGATTTTCCCACGGTAGCTAACTGTGGTGGATGATGGTGCGATTCAGCATTTAAATATCGTATTAAACGCGATAAAATCCGTAAAAAATAGTTTTATTCAATGTGTAGTGTTCGCGTAAATATAAGAAATCATTATATATTAGTATTGTTTTAATTTTTTTTTATAGGATCAGGGTGACAAACGAGTACACAGTCCAAATGATGGTAAGTGATTGCTGTGGCCCATAGACATCTCCATCTAGCTTCGATTACGAATCAAAATGCCTGCCTAAGATGGAATGCCTCGTTTCCAGTAAAAAGGTCTCCAGTTTTCTACACTCACCATACGAAACACAGCAGTGTTAAGCTGCTATTTTACGCTGGTATTCTGTGAGAGCGTGGTCCTACACTGGTCGAGCCGACCCATTCATGCTACAACCATAATAAAGCTGCAGCATGGCTCTACCACGTATAATTAATACGTCTACCGCGTATATAAATCAAAGGATATTTTTAATTTTTGACTTTGAGTTAGAAATTGTGAGTTGCTTCATTATCGCATTTTACGTGATATTAGTAAATTTGTAATCTAATGTATAAAAAATAATGTTTGTTTGTTCGTATTTTATGTGCTGCCATATTGTTCATCAGATTGCGGTAAAACTTTGTCAACTTATTGCTAGCATTTGCGCGAAGGCAATAATAGAACAATTAACTTGCAGTAGGTGGCGCGTGTATTGCATCAACAAATTTATTTCAAAGTTATATATTATTCAACTTCAATGAATGTATCATCATTACGAATTAAACAATATAAATCTTTCAAATTTAAAACGATTTCTACACAATTATTTCTTCTGCAGCTGCAACACGCTGTTATCAGCTGGCTGTATGTTATCATAATTATCTTATTGAGTAGAAATTTATAAAAAAATTTACTCCTACACAATATTATTATTTCCTTTAATATGTAAAGAAACATACAGAGAGAAAACTTTAGTATCAATAATTTAAATTTAAGAAACTTATATCACATTTAATACAATACAAAACAAAAATACAAACAAAACATTTGCAATAGGTTTACTTACTTTAATAAATATAGAGTACTAAATAGAAAAACGAATAAAATAGTATCAACAGGATTAGAAAATAGTTTATTTTCAAAATAAAATTATAGCTCAAAGGTGTCATAGTACAAAATCATTAGTAGTTCATAGTATTAAAATAAAATTAATTCAAATCAATATTATTATATGCAATATTAAGAACTATAATTTAAAATTATAGAATATAATATTAATAGATCTACCAAATGTTGACTATCCCTGTAGTACTTCAATACTTAGATATTATAATATTTACCTTCATTTCCCTTGTTTACTGCAGAAGTTGTTTACGAGTAACCTTTGTAGAAATTTTTATTACAGTCGTAAAGGAAATTGAGTATGATTCATATTGTTCTACTAAATTCGGATTTTCCTTGTTAGGTAAGTTGACAAACATAATTTTTCTAGCTGCTTTCCCACCAAAAATATAGCTAGCGTTACGGCTACACATTATGCGTCTGTCTTTTGAAATACGATTATAGAAGTAAAAGATAAATGAATCTTTATATAGTACGCGATATAATTTATTTACACCAGTGAACTTGTTTTTTTATCACCTAATATCATCATCATCAATGGCATTTTAAAATGTTATGCTGTTATAAATATAGAACTGTAGATATTAGAAATGTAGATATTGTGAGATAATAAATCGTTGTGTAAACATTTTCAAAAACAATGGAACAAGAAGGACAGTTCTTTGAATTGGATCTTTTACTTTAAAAACGGATATCGGACAATAAAAATTAAATCTAGACTTATCACAAAATGAATTTTATTTTAACATTAAGACGAATACATTATTTTTAGTGTTATTGAAGTTTTTTAATGAATAACGTTTAAGAATTAACAAACTAATATTTTCATAACATAAAATAAATACTTTATTATAAATAATATTAAAAACTATAACAATAAAAAATAAGCTTAATTTTAATTAGAATTAAAACATTTTTATTATTTTGATTAAAATTGAAATAAAATTTAAGTTTAAGGAAATATTACCAATATACCGATATAAGATCTGAATTAGATTACTTCGTTTTATGGTTTTATTTTTAGTGATATGATTTAAAAATGCATTGTAGATGCTGGCAAAACAATTGATAAAATTTATTGCATCGTAAGTGAATCACGATGTCATAAATTCATAAATATATTTCTAAATTAAAGTAAAACTAAAACTGTGATCTGGAGCAATTCTTAGCGAACTAAACCGCAGGAGAATTCTTGTGCGTACATTACAATAATTATGAAGGCATCTCTATACAATTTTATACAATTAGTGTGCGGTTTTCGCATATGATCGTATTATAAATCTTATATTTTATAAGACTTACCACATCAATAGAGCCACTGCATTTTCTTATAACTTTCTAAATTCAATTAAATCTGAGAGGTTATACAATTGTTTTTTTTTTTATTCAAGATATGTAGCTCCTTTATATAATATATGAATGTATTATTTAAATAGCACTTTATTTTTTACTACTTACTATTCCATTATTCTCTTACAGAGGCACACAATGTAGCTACAAGTTCTCTTTAACATTAAAATGCATATTCTTTTCTTTTAAAAGAAACAGCGTTATAATAATAAAACGTACATTGAATCGTACGTATTGTCGAAACCTAAGCAATTAGTTAAATACAATTATATTTAAAACGCCTATGGCTTTGATGCAGGACTTTCCTTCTTGCTACGAGTCTCCTTGGAGACTTTAGCCACTGCTAGTTCTAGAAATTTCTTGATAGTCTCAATATCACAGTAACCAGCCCGCGGTTTGCATAAATAACGGATAAAGTAATTTGTATGATAGTATGGAAGAGATATCTTTATAGGATGTAATGGCGGCGTCCTATCATTACATAATATCGTCACGTGGGTTGCGTAAGAGGAGATTATAGGAAAAGTCTAAAATATATCATGGCACACGTTAAAAATGTATAGTACCTTATATAAAGGGTATTTTGGAACGCTCCCGAAAACTAAGACAGGCGACAGCACCAAGTATACCTTTGATCATGGATCACAAATAAATTCGATCCTGATGAAAAAAAAATCATATTTTTAAAACGTTTTATTAGATTTATTCACGCGCCATCATGTTAGTACAGCTAAATGAAACGATAATTTCATAAAAAAAGTCATGAAAATACTGAAACATAAAACCAACAGTGGAATAACTGAATTCATATCAGCTGATTAAAGGTCAATGTACGCGCGAACGCAAATTCGCGCGGCCCGCAACTAGCGGGCCATACCACAATACCTAATAATTTACAACACTTGTCTAAATACCTAAATCTACTTAACCTACTATTTTGCCACTGTGCTTGTCTCCACGTAGCCTATTTAACCCGAATTTACAGGTTAAATAACCCAAATAACTGGTTCGATTCCCCGCTAATAAAAAAATACTTAAATGAAATGTAACCAAGGTTGGAGTCATTCGTTTTTATTCATCGTGTAGGTATGTTTATTATTCTCATGTATTCAGTTATGTACCTATTCAGATTAGTCCAGTACTAAGTTATTTAAAAAAAATAGTTATGAAACAGCTTACCGCTCTAAATCCTCCGTGGTCTTATGAGATACGGCTCAAATTGTGCTCCATTTATTTCAAGGCAGATTTGGGCTCGGTGTTTCATCTCCTCATGCAGACGGGGCATCATCGTGTGGTCTTCGACACAGTCCGTACGTAGTTTGTCGAAAACATCCACGATCCTTTGGCGCATTTCATCAGCACTATCACACTCGCGATTAAATACCCTTTCTTTCACATACCCCCACAGAAATAAGTCCAACGAGGTCAGATCTGGTGAGCGAGGTAGCCAAGCGTGTGGTCCTAGTCTGCCGATCCAACGATCATCAAATAACTCATTGAGGCGCTCACGGACGGACCTCACGACATGTGGAGGAGCACCATCATGCTGGAACCATGTGCGGCGATATTCAGCCAACGATAGTTCGTCTAAAATGTCCACCAACTGTTCATTTATGAATTTCAGGTATCGCTGTCCGTTAAGTTGCTGTGGAAGAAACACTGGTCCTAATATGCGATTCTTAAATAAACCTGCCCATACGTTAACCGACCATCGGGTTTGGTGCCCGGTTTGTCGAACAGCGTGCGGGTTAACCTCGGAATACACGTGTGTATTTCTCCGGTTCCACAGGCCGTTTCTGTTAAATGTCGACTCGTCCGTCCAGATGACGTGCTCAATGAAACCAGGCACACATTGTTGTTGGTCTAATAACCAACGGCAGAAGATTCGCCGGCGGTCGTGATCGCCGGTAACTAACGCTTGCACTTTGTACACTTTATATGGGCGCATTCGGTTACGCTTTAACACTTTGTGAACTGTACAGTATGATACACTAGTTCCATCCCGATGCCTTAACAATTTAGCGATTATGTGAAAGAAACGGTTTTTAATCGTGAGTGTGATAGTGCTGATAAAATACACCAAAGTATCGTGGATGTTTTCGACAAACTACGTACGGACTGTGACGAAGACCACACGATAATGCCCCGCCTGCACCCAAATCTACCTTGAAATGAATGGAGCACAATTTGAGCCGCATCTCATAAGACCACGGAGGATTTAGAGCGGTAAGCTGTTTCATAACTATTTTTTTTAAATAACTTAGTACTGGACTAATCTGAATAGGTACATAACTGAATACATGAGAATAATAAACATACCTACACGATGAATAAAAACGTATGACTCCAACCTTGGTTACATTTCATTTAAGTATTTTTTTATTAGCGGGGAATCGAACCAGTTATTTGGGTTATTTAACCTGTAAATTCGGGTTAATGTGGCTACGTGGAGACAAGCACAGTGGCAAAATAGTAGGTTAAGTAGATTTAGGTATTTAGACAAGTGTTGTATATTATTAGGTATTGTGGTATGGCCCGCTAGTTGCGGGCCGCGCGAATTTGCGTTCGCGCGTACATTGACCTTTAATCAGCTGATATAAATTCAGTCATTCCACTGCTGGTTTTATGTTTCAGTATTTTCATGATATTTTTTATGAAATTATCGTTTCATTTAACTGTACTAACATGATGGCGCGTGAAAAACGCTAATAAAACGTTGTAAAAAGATGATTTTTTTTACATCAGGATCAAATTTATTTGTGACCCATGATCAAAGGTATACTTGGTGCTGTCGCCTGTCTTAGTTTTCGGGAGCGTTCCAAAAATACCCTGTATGTATGTACCTTATTAGAGGCAAGGGTAAATGTCAAAGGTACAAGGCATCGAATACTGCAGACACCAATCCACGTGGTGTCACGCCGTCATCGCCCATGCCTTGATTAGAAAAACTTTTATCATTATTGGAGTCGATTATGTCCAACAGTGGGATTTCTATGGAGTGATGTGTATGAAGACACACACACACACAGACTACAAGCACTTTAATCTTAATAGTTTACACACTTTACATACTCGTCCTTATTAATATCGTTTATTATTGCTTGGTTAATTTAAAAACTCATGGTATAGTTACCTATTTTTTCCACTGTAATTTAGTTATGAGAGAGAGAGAGATAAAGAGAGTGGAAGAAAGAAAGAGATAGAAAGATAGAAAAAAGTGTGAAAGAAAGAGAAAAAAGAGGTAGAAAGAGAAACTGTTGACACTGCTTAAATTCATACAATTCAGTCGTATCTAAAGGAATTATCCTTAAGATACTTCAATTCGATAAAAGAACACAAAAATCCGTTGGTGAATGAGGCGGGCTCGTACTCCCCAGAGAGGGATGCAGCCCCCCACAGGAGACGTCCCAAGAACGTTCTTCTTGATCCCGACGACGAGATCACAACTAGGAATAGGTTGATCCCCCCCCCCCTCCACAGGAGAGGGAACCAGCTTAGGAAACATAAACCCTAACACACACACAGACACTACTCTAGTACAGAACACTAGGGCACACCGCATTCGCCGGCGAATGCGTCGTTACAGACACACTCCGTACACGAGGTATAACACCCGTGATACGGGGCGTTTCTAATCCTTGCGACCAGGTAACTAAAATTGCGATAGTGATTCAAGCCGAGGTTCGTACCTCCTTCAGAGGAGCCCTTGAATCGCATCGAGCCCCCCCCCCCCCCCTAGCTCGAGGAGCCTTACTCCGAAAGCAGGGGTCGGGGTGCCTCGGGACTGCAGTCGGCGACGCGGCGCTTCGCGTCCCCTCGCCGACGGCAGAGTCGTTGCACTCAATAGTTCGTAAGTCCTCACTTACGAGCCTAATCAAATGAAGCTGTGAAGGCCGCAGGGCCAACAGCATACACATTCATAAAAAAAAATCTTAAATTCACATTGTTTTTTACATGAAATTTAAGGCCGGCGAAATTTACATAATGTGTAAGACCAACTATCTACCCGTAACAAGCTTATCATCTAAACCTATATAACTCCTTAATTGACATTTTTATAGTTTACATATGTTGTAAATAGGGGTTCAAGTGTTTAATATAAGGACGCGTCTTTAGTGGTTATTTGTGGTTATTTATACCTTGGTCCACTCAAAATAATCAAAAAATTACATATTTATAATAACTAAAAGTCGATTTTAAAAACACACATACTGAAGT
The DNA here is from genome assembly GCA_033319125.1 of Parnassius glacialis. Classification (NCBI taxonomy): domain Eukaryota; kingdom Metazoa; phylum Arthropoda; class Insecta; order Lepidoptera; family Papilionidae; genus Parnassius; species Parnassius glacialis. The sequence goes on along the minus strand of JAVANC010000023.1, from coordinate 22,712,774 downwards.
CGCGGCTTTAATTCTACTTACAATACATTTAAATCTTAGCATTGACTTCATGGTGTAGAGTTATTTTATTCTCTTTAGTTATTTGAAATCGACTTTTACAGTTTTAACAGTTTAATTTTATTAAATAGTAGTAGTAGTAGCATTAAACACACTTACTTAGTTTATGTTAGCAAGTAAGGGGTACAATAATAACGTATAAAGTTTATACTCGTATAATGCTCGTGAATTTGACTTCACGCTATTATACTATTATGCGACTAGACATTTTCCACACTTCATTAATTTTCCCTATCCTGCTCCACTTATATTACAAAAGCCAAAGTAACTGAGAGTAGTACAAATTGATTTAAATTATTATCCTTACCAAACATACAAGGTAAGATTAAACAATATTTACAAGTATTTTGTCAAATTAATAAAGTCTATAATATATATTTTATTACAACTCTCTATTTTGACTCTTTATTATACACTAAGAAAATATTAATATAACAAAAATGAACAATTATTGAGGTAAATGCAAAAGGTGGTCCTATTGCTACATTCGCCAGCAATGTCTTCCACAACCCATAAAAGGAATTAAGTATAAACTATTGAGAAATAAAAATTAAAACTATTAAATAAATAGTTATTTTAGAACTTTACTACAAAAAAGCATAAACTTATATAAACAAGTCTAATTTATGATGTAATTTACGATAATACTAATTTCATTTACACATAATGACAGTTATATTACAGATTAGTCTATTAAAACCCTATTAAAAAATTATTTCTAAGCGCCTGTCTTTTTCTTATATAATAAGGGTGAAAAACGAGCACACATTCCACCTGATGGTAAGTGGTTGCTGCGGCCCATAGACATCTACATCTATCCTCTGTTACAGATCAAAATGCAGATGCGTTTTCACCCGTAAGAACTAGGATGGAATGCCTCATTTCCAGTAAAAAGGGCCTCCGGCCACCTGCACTCACCAAGCGAAACGCAGAGGTAAACCTTTACTTCACGCTGGTATTCTGTGAGGTCGTGGTACCACCCCAGTTCGAGCCGGCCCATCCATGCGACAGCAAAAGCTGCCGCCTGGCTCTACCACTGTTAACTGTCTTAGCTACACTGCTAGACACAGGCATCCTCTTATTTCGGAAAGAGTTTTAAGAGCAAATTGGTTGTATTCCTACGTCACGCAGGTCTCTTCACGATGTTTTCCTTTCCTGCCGAGCACGTAGTTAATCAGCACTTAAAAATGCTATTGACAGTTTCATTGGCACCGGCGGGGTAGAGATGTATTTGTAGAAGGGAGCACACAGTCCACCTGATGGTAATAGATATTGTGGTCCATAGACATCTGCATCTATCCTCGATTGAGAATCAAAATGCAGTCCGTGTGTATGTTCCTGAAGTCCTCCTAAAGGGCTTAACCAATTTGGATGAAATGTCGTATGTGTGTGTGTGTGTGTGTGTGTGATCTGGGGGCACGGCAGTGCCCCCGCTAAGTCAAGCAAAAAGCGGCACGGTCGTACCATCCTTTTCTCAAAGCAGTTCAGGATATTTTCGAAACCCTATAACTTCGTTGTGGGTAAAACTAGAAGCAACCAAGTAGTCATTATATAAACTCGGTATATTTAAAATTTCATTAAATTTGAACAAGGAGTTTAAGAGTTAGAACTAGTCAAAGTTTATTAATTTTGTCACTCACTGACTGAACGATCATTTTATTTTATTTATTTACACTTTATTGTACACCAAAAAAAAAAAAAACAAAACAAAACAAATACAGTTAAATCTAAAGTAGAAAATGTACAACAGGTGGTCTTATCACTCTGAAAGTGATCTCTTCCAGACAATCTTAGTGTAGAGAACTAATGCAAACAACAGTTAAAAATAGAAGGGGCCGTACAAAATAAAAATAAAAAATATGAAAATACGTACAAATAAAGATAAGTGAAGATTATGTATGATATATATAAAATGATAGATTAAATGAAAAGAGTACGAAAAAGGAAATGTAATTTATCTAATAGCGTTCTAAGTAATCGATTTAACAAGACTTGAAAGAATGAAGAGATTAAGCACGACGATTGTGGAGAGGTAAAGAGTTCCACAAACGTATAGCAGTTACAGTAAAGGATTTCTTAAAAAGGAGGAAGAGTGCGAAGGAGTACAGAGAGAAAGATTGACAGAGGATCGAAGGAACTGATTATGGGTAAGGGAAAGATACTGGAAACGGTCTTTTAAATAATGAGCCAACAGCACGCCATACAAAGTGGAGAGAATGTGAGTATTCCTTCGAAAGCGAATCGGGAGCTATTTGAGCTGTTTGCGAAATTCAGAAATATGATCATATTTGCGAAGCCCAAATGTGAATCTAATACATATATTTTGAATGCGCTCAAGCTTATTAAGCTGCTTCTCGGTAATTTTAAGATAGCAAATGTCAGCATAGTCAAGAATAGGCAGAAGTAGAGACTGGGCGAGCGTAACTTTAGTTACTGTGGGAAGAAAATTACGTTATCTACGTAAAGAGCTAAAAGCAGCAAACAATTTTCTATTAACCTCCTTAACCTGTGAGGTCCAACACATATAAGAGTCGAGATACAACCCCAGGTTTTTAACCTTGTTACTGCAAGAGATTTGAGTGCATTGTAGTAAAATAAGAGGTGGGGAAGACCAGTCAATTTTTCCAATTAATCTAGAACTACAGATGATAATGGCCTGAGTTTTCTTAAGATTAATCGTTAAACCATAACGTTTACTCCAATTTGAAATACAAGTCAGATCAGCGTTAATAGTGTCAACTGATTTAGACAAATCTTCAAGAGACGATTGTGTATAGATTTGGAGATCATCAGAATACAAGTGGTAGGAAGAGGACAAATTATGACTTATACCGCCTTATTCCAAAAAAATGTTTTAATACTGGGTTAAGTTTAGGACTAAAAAGTCCAGGTTTGTTACAATATTCTAGTTAATATCAGAACCAAAACGTGTGCTTATTACAAAACGCAGACTACCCGAGGACCATTTAATACCAACCTTAGTATTATATTAAATATCATTCACAAATAAAAAACAAAAAATGACACTCTTTTCATTCGTTCATACAGGTTTCATTCAAAGCAACGTTCGGTTTCATTAAATATTAATATTATTTTCACACTTAATTATGCTTAAATAATTATCCATCAATACAAAAACATATCGTAAATTGTTATTTGTTTACTTTAAAATCTATTGAACAAGCACGACATATACTTTTGACGCGCTTTTTATAATCAAGTTGTTTTCATTTTAACATCTCTAGCGTGAAATGTAGTGAATTACAGAGGTACCGCGAGCGCGGGATTCGAGACGTTCGAAATAGTTTATATTGCCGCCTTATGATAAGTAAATTAAATTATTAATAATTTATTAAATAAGTGCTTGCTATTAAATTTACAGCTTATATTTATATAATAATGGAACAAAAGAAAAAACGGGGTGAAAATTGGAGCTCTGAAGAAAAAGTTAGTGAAATATCGAAATTTATTTGTCAATACCTAACAATGCTCTTATCCTCCTATTATCCTTATTTCGACTAAAAAGAATGTTCTTATTATTATAGGAAATATTACGTACACTTATTTCACAATCAGCACATATTATCGAGAATAAGTCGACGAAAACATCAGTAAATATTCAAAAAATAAAAGAGTGGAAAAATATTACTAACAAGTAAGTTCTTATTACATTTGTTATGTGTACAAATAGGTACGGTATTGTTTACGTGATTTCGTATTCCTTTTTTTTAGATTTAATGAGATAACAGGTAAACGCCGATCAGATGGTGAATTGAAATTATCTTGGAAAATAATGAAGTTGTGTGCTAAATCAAACTTATATACATATAGGAGGGAACAATCGAAGACAGGGGGTGGCGGAAAACCACCATCACCTTCTCCTGACGACTTGGAAATAATGTCAATTGCCCCTCACGACTTTATTGTTGAAGTTAATAATTATGATAGTGATGCAGTGGTAATTAATATTACTTACATGTCTTACAAATTTAATTAAAATTAAAGAGCTTTATTTTCCATTACTTTAGTACCTAGGTAGTGCTTTGAAATCTACTGTTAAAGCATACAATTTACAATCCAAAATAAAAAAAATATTGGTAAATCCAATTGGGCATACCTTAAGCGCATTAAAAAAATTACGTATAACATGATTATACGGAATTATTAAAGTAGTTTAAATACATTTCGACAGCACTATCGGCTTCAACACCCTCGAAAACCATGAAAATGACACCCATGATGAAAAAATTGATACCTATTGCAGCCGCCATCTTGGATTTACATTTCGACAGCACTATCGGCTTCAACACTCTTGAAAACCATGAAAATGACACCCGAGATGAAAAACTTGGTACCAACTTCAGCCGCCATCATGGATTTACATTTCGACTGCACTATCGGATTCAACACCCTCGAAAACCATGAAAATGACACCCAAGATGAAAAACTTGATATCTATTGCAGCTGCCACCTTGGATTTACATTTAGACAGCACTATCGGCATCAGCACCCCCGAAAACCATGAAAATGACACCAATGATGAAAAAATTTATATCTATTGCAGCCGCCATCTTGGATTTACATTTCGATAGCACTATCGGCTTCAACACCCTCAAAAACCATGAAAATGACACCCATGACGAAAAAATTGGTACCTACTTCAGCCGCCATCTTGGATTTACATTTCGACAGCACTATCGGCTTCAACAACCTCGAAACTCATGAAAATGACACCCATGATGAAAAAATTGATACTCATTGCAGCCGCCATCTTGGATTTACATTTCGACAACCCTATCGGCTTCAACTCTCTCGAAAACCATGAAAATGACACCCATGATGAAAAAATTGATACCTATTGCAGCCGCCATCTTGGATTTACATTTCGACAGCACTATCGGTTTCAACACCCTCGAAAACCATGAAAATGACACCCAAGATGAAAAAATTGATATATTTTGCAGCCGCCATCTTGGATTTACATTTCGACAACACTATCGGCTTCAACACCCTCGAAAACCATGAAAATGACACCCATGATGAATAAATTGGTACCTAATTCAGCCGCCATCTTGGATTTACATTTCGACAGCACTATCAGGTTCAACACCCTCGAAAACCATGAAAATGACACCTATGATGAAAAATTTTATACCTATTGCAGCCTCCACCTTGGATTTACATTTCGACAGCACTATCGGCTTCAGCACCCTCGAAAACCATGAAAATGACACCCATGGTGAAAAAATTGATACCTATTGCGGCCGCCATCTTGGATTTACATTTCGACAACCCTATCGGTTTCGACACCCTCGAAAAGCATTAAAATGTCACCCATGACAAAAAAAATTATACTACTTACTTTTAGTACGTACTACTATTATTTATTCTGTGCTTTTAAATATTGTAATAAAAAAATCTCTTATTATTATTATAATCAAGTATTTAAGAAATTTGGTTATTCGAATATTGTGTATTTGTACAGCGATCTTTTTGAGCCGCTGAAAACAACCGAAACAATGTCCACTCACGACGGCGACTGAAGCCGAATGTGTTCTGTGAGCCGAACTAAACTTAATACAAAGGTACTCTGTAAACTAAACTACTCTGTGGCTGTAGATCCCCATTTACAGAAACAATTTATATACGAGGCAAGCAAATCAACGAAAATTTCGCCATTTTGGAGCCGAAAAAAATTAATTACAGCTAAACAAAACAAAATTACACTGCCATTTACATTCAGTGGCTTCCCACATGATAGATGAAGAGATTAAAAAATAGGTTGAGTTAAACAATTGATATTTTCAAAAGTTATAGTGTTTACAAGCCACAGGGACATGATAAATCCACACCATAAGCCACTAAAACCCTTTTTTTTATTTAAAAATAGCAATTAATCGATTTAAAAAAATTATTAATAAGTTCAACAATCATTTATCTTTCTAACAATGTGCTTTTTATATCATTTATATGTATAATATGATTGCTAGATACGATTTTATTCGATAAAATGTTGGTATTTTAATTTTTAGGCGATAGTAGAACATTACCTTGCGCTTTCGCTTAAGGTATGCAATATTTTCCGAATATTCAAAATGTAATATACTTAGTAATAATTTAATATAAATTTCTTTATAATTAATTATATTCAAAATTGAAATGTCACAAATTCATACATAGTGGTCTATATAACATCATAACACACATTACTATATTATCTACACAGTCCGATTATAATTTTCTATTTTTGTCTATTAGGTATTATAATTAATAATGTATATTACCTTTTGTCTTGGATTATAATAATATTTCTACAACATAGAAAATACCTGATTCAATAAAGGGCAAAATAGAGGTAATGACAGGAAAACATGTTAATAAATGTTTTAATGATTTATTTTAGAATCCAGTGACTGTGGCTACAACTTCAAAAGAAGTAGTAGAAAATCCAGAACCCAATGTTGTATATGTGCAAGGTTAATAATACTGATTGAATATTTATAAAAAAGAAAAATATATTATTGTTATAGTTACAATCATATGCACATAAGTTTGTAAATATTATACATGTTAATTTCCTAAAACTCTTATATTTATATAAATTTTTAGAGATAGATCCAACAACAGATACAGAAAGTGCCGAAATGGTGAAAATAACCAACAATAATACTGTTATTACTAGGGATATAACAAAAAAAAAACAGGAAAAATAGCTTGCAAAATAGGTATGTTGAAAAAATTACCTACTCTGATACATTACATACCGCCTTATTCCAAAACACGGACTAAGTATAGTAATGGAGTTAGTAATAGATTTAAACTATAAACTAAGAAAAACGTTATTACAAAACGAAGATTATCTCTGGTTCAAGGATTATTTATGGTATTAAAGTTAAACTTCCGAGACCCCTAGTTTAGCTATGGTACTAACCTTTCTATATAGTTTGTGGTACTATACTAACTAACCTCAATTTCGGTCGGTACTTCTTAATTTGAGGTTAGCGTTGTTTTCATTTGGTGTTATTAAAATCGTTAAAAATGGATATTAACATGATTGACTTGATGGATTTAGAAGATTTGGACATGCTGGAGACCACTCGGCGACCTGATAGACATCGACATCGTCTGAATCCGTTTGAATTGAGTGACGAAAATTTTAGGTATAAGTATAGGTTCTCAAAACATTTCGGAGAAAAAATAGTGGGTATTTTACGTGAGGATTTAGTGCACGACCCTCGAGGATGCCCATTGAGTCCTGAAATTCAAGTGGTTTGTGCTATACGCAACTGGGCTCGCCATGAAGTAAGTGCTGTTTATAATCTTGGTGGGGTCAATGTACATTAAAAACATTACGCTAGATAAAAAGTCAAAAAATACATATTATTATTTTATTCGTAGATTCAAGACGATACAGCTGATTTACATGGTGTGTCTCAACCAGTAGTCAGTAGGACATGTAAAAAAGTAGCGGAAATTTTGTCGCGGAAGTCCCGAGAATTTATTAAAATGCCTACTACTTTGAATGAACAGCAGGAAACCATTAGGAAATTTCGCAGTATTGCTAATTTTCCTACAGTAATTGGCGCAATTGACTGTACTCACATACGAGTAAAGAAAGTAAATGCTGATGGGGGTCAGTTATATATTAATAGAAAAGGATTTTCTTCAATTAATGTACAGGTAATAAACAAATATTTTAAATAGATGTGATTGTCTCTTAATAACTACTTTATCATAATAGAAAATAATTTGTTTGACTATCTCATGGTAATAAATATATATTAAAATATACCAGAAAAACATAAAGTACTAATGAGCTCTTATTTTACAGGTGGTTTGTGATGCTGACCTGAAAACCATGGACATTGTTACCAGGTGGCGTGGTAGTGTACATGACTCCAGAATATTCCGAGAATGTAGACTAAAACAGAGGTTTGAGGCTGGTGCATTCTCTGGAATATTACTTGGTGACAGTGGCTATCCTTGTACTCCTTACTTATTTACACCGCTGCTGAACCCCACAACACCACAAGAAGAAAGATATAATAGGAGCCATATCCGTACTAGGAACACGGTGGAAAGATGTTTTGGTTTGTGGAAGCAACGGTTTCGTTGCCTATTAAGAGGTATGTTTGGAGATATAGAAACTGCAAAAAAAACAATTGTTGCATGTGCTGCACTACACAATATGGCCATCGACATGAGAGAAGATGTATTTTCTGATGAGAGAGACAGCATTGAACAATATTCATCAGAACCTATAGTACAAAGATATATTCCACCATCAATAAGGGGAAATATTAGGAGAAGACAGTTTATTGAAACTCATTTTCAGTAGGTAAACAGTTTTTTTTACATATTTATATAACGATTTATAATTATATTTATAAAATTGTCAATTTTTTTTCAATTGTCTGAAGATATGTATATATAATTTATTTTATTTTGTTATTTAGAGGCCAAGTTTTGCTATAAAATTACATTAAAGATCAATAAATGTATAAGACAATTATAATAATATTTCTTTTTGATTTCAGACACAATACCCATTTATAAAGAAAAATCTTTCTGCAGAGCCGTTGTCAGCTGTCAAAGAATAACGACTACATATTACAATTTTCACCAATATGGAATAAATTCAGGGGAGTATTGTGATAATATTTCATTAATTGAGCAAAATGCTTTTATTTAGGACATAAATGATTGTGTTTCAGGGAAAGATGCGGGGTACAGCACATTCCACATCAATATGAAGCTATATTATATAAAGACTTAAGTGCTGTAGAGATCTGTTTAAATTTTTTAATAAATATCGTCCCTCCTCTACATTCACAGCCGGATTTCCTTTCCAGAGGTGTACGGGTCCACGGGGAGTAGGGCTGTATGATAACTAAGTAGTTATGTTTAGTTTTTTTTTATTATAGTTTTTTACTATTGCATATTATATTTCATTGTTATGTAAATAAAATGCATATTAATTATAATTATTTATTTTAATTATTAATAAAAGATGAACAAATATTTGCAGCAAATAAGTACCTGAAAAGAATAGTTTCATATATGAGAATATTTACAAACATGTATCTGATATAGTCTCAAATATTCAGTTTTAATAGGATAATGGTGATAAACACAGTCTACCACACACACACACACACACACACACACACACACAGTCCATCTGATGTTAAGTAGCTGCTGTGGCACATAAACATCCAAATCTATCCTCAACTACAAATTAAAATGCAGATGCGCTGTCACCCGTAAGGACTAAGATGGAATGCCTCGTTTCCTGTAAAAGAGGTCTCTCTCATACAAAATTTGTCAACAAGTTTAAATGTTTTATTAAAGAAAAATTGTATAAAAAGGGTTATTATAATATCAAAGAATACATAAATGAAAATATTGGAAATACTGGAATTGAGGTGATCGCCACCATGGTGGTTCTATTAAAATTCATTTAAAAATTGTACAAATACAATTATTGTTAAGAGAAATATTATGTTTATAAAAAAGTCCCGCTGGGTTTCTTACTAGTTCTTCCCAGTACTGAGGTATTTTACGAACCAGTGGTAAATAAAAAATGTCTTTCAATAAGTATTCTGTAATAATCTATATTTAATAAAAATCATTCTATTCTATTCTCGTTCTATACACTCACCATAATAAACACGTTAAGCTGCGATTTAACTTGTATTTTTCTGACTTTCTAATAAAGATATTTGTAATTCTAATTTTCTAATTTTTAGGTTAGCTATTTTAATATTGTATTTATGTTCCTCTTCCATCATTTCCAGTTGTCTTTTTTTAAACTCTGTGTTACTTTTTACAATTGTTTGGTGTATATCTTCTCTTCTGTAAAAATGAAATGGAATACTTAATGTAAGTTTTGTAGTTATTTTACACATTTACAAAGTATTGTAGGGTAATAAAAGTGCACTTAACCTTGTACACCAATAAAAGAAATATTTTTTAATTATTTTTAAATCAATTCATATTTAACTTTGCTTTTAATATTTGAAAACGTGAAACGATTTTCAGTGTTTAAATACTAATTTTCAAAAGTTAAAAAGTATGTAATGTATCAGAGTAGGTAATTTTTTCAACATACCTATTTTGCAAGCTATTTTTCCTGTTTTTTATTTTTGTTATATCCCTAGTAATAACAGTATTATTGTTGGTTATTTTCACCATTTCGGCACTTTTTGTATCTGTTGTTGGATCTATCTCTAAAATTTATATAAATATAAGAGTTTTAGGAAATTAACATGTATAATATTTACAAACTTGTGTGCATATGATTGTAACTATAAAAATAATATATTTTGCTTTTTTATAAATATTCAATCAGTATTATTTACCTTGCACATATACAACATTGGGTTCTGGATTTTCTACTACTTCTTTTGAAGTTGTAGCCACAGTCACTGGATTCTAAAATAAATCATTAAAACATTTATTAACATGTTTTCCTGTCATTACCTCTATTTTGCCCTTTATTGAGGTATTTTCTATGTTGTAGAAATATTATTATAATCCAAGACAAAAGGTAATATACATTATTAATTATAATACATAATAGACAAAAATAGAAAATTATAATCGGACTGTGTAGATAATATAGTAATGTGTGTTATGATGTTATATAGACCACTATGTATGAATTTGTGACATTTCAATTTTGAATATAATTAATTATAAAGAAATTTATATTAAATTATTACTAAGTATATTACATTTTGAATATTCGGAAAATAATTTTAGATTGTAAATTGTATGCTTTAACAGTAGATTTCAAAGCACTACCTAGGTACTAAAGTAATGGAAAATAAAGCTCTTTAATTTTAATTAAATTTGTAAGACATGTAAGTAATATTATTTACCACTGCATCACTATCATAATTATTAACTTCAACAATAAAGTCGTGAGGGGCAATTGACATTATTTCCAAGTCGTCAGGAGAAGGTGATGGTGGTTTTCCGCCACCCCCTGTCTTCGATTGTTCCCTCCTATATGTATATAAGTTTGATTTAGCACACAACTTCATTCTTTTCCAAGATAATTTCAATTCACCATCTGATCGGCGTTTACCTGTTATCTCATTAAATCTAAAAAAAAGGAATACGAAATCACGTAAACAATACCGTACCTATTTGTACACATAACAAATGCAATAAGAACTTACTTGTTAGTAATATTTTTCCACTCTTTTATTTTTTGAATATTTACTGATGTTTTCGTCGACTTATTCTCGATAATATGTGCTGATTGTGAAATAAGTGTACGTAATATTTCCTATAATAATAAGAACATTCTTTTTAGTCGAAATAAGGATAATAGGAGGATAAGAGCTTTGTTAGGTATTGACAAATAAATTTCGATATTTCACTAACTTTTTCTTCAGAGCTCCAATTTTCACCCCGTTTTTTCTTTTGTTCCATTATTATATAAATATAAGCTGTAAATTTAATAGCAAGCACTTATTTAATTAATTATTAATAATTTAATTTACTTATTATAAGGCGGCAATATGAACTATTTCGAACGTCTCGAATCCCGCGCTCGCGGTACCTCTGTAATTCACTACATTTCACGCTAGAGATGTTAAAATGAAAACAACTTGATTATAAAAAGCGCGTCAAAAGTATATGTCGTGCTTGTTCAATAGATTTTAAAGTAAACAAATAACAATGTACGATATGTTTTTGTATTTGATGGATAATTATTTAAGCATAATTAAGTGTGAAAATAATATTAATATTTAATGAAACCGAACGTTGCTTTGAATGAAACCTGTATGAACGATTGAAAAGAGTGTCATTTTTTGTTTTTTATCTGTGAATGATATTTAATATAATACTAAGGTTGGTATTAAATGGTCCTCGGGTAGTCTGCGTTTTGTAATAAGCACACGTTTTGGTTCTGATATTAACTAGAATATTGTAACAAACCTGGACTTTTTAGTCCTAAACTTAACCCAGTATTAAAACATTTTTTTGGAATAAGGCGGTAAAAGTCCAGATGTATAGCAATCTTACACAACAAGAGAGATTAGGCCAGAAACAATTTATCTGTGCGCTTTCCCACGGTTGCTTCCTAACCCCTTCCAAAAAAATGCACCTAGCATAAATTTAAGCAAAGAATCAATTTTTGTTACTATTAGACAGTTTAATAAATTTAGTTAGTGTTATACTCAGAATTTATTCAATTAATTAGCTACGATTATTATAATGATCTTAATTTATTGACAGACAACAAAGGCCCGTAAAAATAAAACATAGAAGAAAGGGACCGAATATGGAATACTTAAACAAATTAAAATAAAATCAGTACAAAAGTTTTATTCAATCAGTCTCATTGGTTACAATTAAATGTAGTCATTATCACTCTCTAAAAATAATATTTAAATCAATAAATCATAAACACTTTCTGTAATGTTATTAACTAAAATAAATCAACAAAAAATATGCTTCTACTGTGACCCTATTACGGAATAGGGTATTCCATAATAGGGTCACGTCTCCTTCATGAAAATAAAATAAACCCTACAAGCTAAATCCTTGGGTGTCTTTGATTGAACAATTCTAAGCCCAGTCTCGTCGACGTTGTAGATCCTAGTTGGTGGAAATTTAAAAAGCCCAAATTCCTTTTCCAGTAAATCGAATAAGAAGTTAACATTTTCTTTCGTGAAGCCTTTAACCCGAGCAAATGATGTAACGATGAGGTTAGACCGGAGAAAGTTCTTTATGCCTCGAAAAAACCCTTTTAACCATTTACGTTCAGCTGTTCTATTATTAAAACGATGTTTTAAATTGTTTTTTACCGCCAACTGATATGCCATTCTCTTCACATGATTTCGTGTTAGCCCAAAATACCGCTTTTTTAATTTGCTTGACATACTGTACTAACATATGTTCAATGTCAGGTCCCAAAACTGTTTTACGACCAAGGCGATAGTCTATATTTGGTTCGTATCATGACAGAACCGGAGGAGGGTAGTCCGAGGTACATTAAAACCTGTGCAGCTTTCTTATAAACCATTTTTTGGTTCTCGCTTTTATACTGGTGGAGTCATTTTGATCACAATTATATCTGTAAAAGAGAGAAATAGTAATTAGACACCATATTAAAAACTTGCTTTCGTTGAGGTTCTAATTTATAATAATATTCCATATTAGGACCTCAACGGTATTCCATATTACGAACAGTATGATAGCGGGAAGAAAATAAAAAGTAACTTTTCAATATTTTTAAAAATTCGTAAAATATCAATACCATTTAATAACTACATACTTTGTTCAGATACTTATCAACTTATTTTGAGATATTCATGTACGATAATAAGAGAATATATACGTAAAACTTACCTAAATATCCAATTGATGTTGCGTCAGCAGTGTCGCGCACTCTCATTTGCGTGTGTTGCCGCCGAACGCCACACGCACCCTTTTTTTTTTTTTTTTTTTTTTTTTTTTTTACATGGGGAAATGCCTACGGATACCCGCCTCGCGGGGGCAAGGACGGGTTATGTCGGACTCGCACCGACTAAAACCCCATGGTGTTCCACCCTAGTCGCATATTGGCAGGGCCACGGGAACGCTTTCGCACACTTCCGCGGCCCCACCTGCGCTGGCCGCCTCATGGCGGCCCCTCCTCGGGAGAGGAACACTCCTCCCCCATCTCCTTCTCCGGTAAGGCGCACCAGAACACATGGCGCGCCCTCGTCCTCGGCCTCCAATCTCACATGCGCAACGGACGCCCCCGTGTCCGATGCGTGAAGGCCATGGGGCCAGGAAAAACTAGCACTCAGGAGCACCAGCCTTCCTGACCCCAGCGGCGGATCTGGTCTATGGCTCCGCCGCCAACCAAAATTCGGCTGCGGAGGGTAGGGAGAGCGGCGCCTCGCAATACCGGCACTCCTCTCCCCCCGCAGCCCCACCACAACCGCATCAACGGTGCGGCCCCGTCTGAGTCGCGGAGGATAGGGTGAGTGGCGCATCGCCATACCAGCACTCCTCTTCCTCCGCGACTCCACCTCGGCTGCAGCGGTAGAGGGAGCACTCACCCCTCTCACCGCAGCCCACCAACACACATCCGAAGTGGACTTCCCAAGCCCACTCGGAGTGGCCACCTCGGGCCGGCCCTACACCTCGGGCCAGCCAAGGGGTTCCTCTTTGTTCACCGTGGGTGACCAAGCCACGGCTACTAAGCCCCCCCGCCACGACAAGGCGGGAACCCGTTCGGGGGGGACACGCACCCTGGCCGTTGAATGTGCGTAGCGGGAGGAGTAACATGGCACTAGTTTGGAATATTCGTAAGGCTTAGTTTTAGAAATATTACGGTATTCCATATTAGGGACGTATTCCATAATTGGTAACTTTCCTCTACCTATAATTTACAAAATACAATAAAAAATGCTATCAAATTCGTTAAAACTTACATTTTAACATGTAGCTTGTTTAAATATTACCTAACAATTTTGCGTTAAAGTCTGTTTAATCGCAGTTCCAGATTTGAACAGATTACTTCTAAATCTGGCTACTCGATGTCTTATCAAATCATTGAACGGCGCGCTACACGCGGGCCTCAGCGAACATTGTAGACGCACTGCAGTACCTCAAATACACAATAATATTTTAAATGAATCGTTTTACTGACACTTAAAAATTGGATAATTTTCCTTTACTGCCGACTTCCAAAAAGGAGACGGTACTCAATTCGACTGTATGTTTTTTTATGTGTGTTAGTTACCTCATAACTCTTTACTGGGTGAACCGATTTCAATGATTCTTTTATTTGAAAGCTGATATTTCTCGTGTGGTCTCATATAAATTTAAACAAGGTCAGAACAATAGTTTTTTAGTTATTATTAATAACTTATATTGAAGTCGTACAAAATTTTAAATTTTTAAATATTAATTTTAGTCCAGAGATGCAGGGTGTAATAAAGCGATTGAAAATATGTTTCAAATGTTAATATTTTGATATAACGCTCGTATTTGTTAAATTTCCTGGGAATCATATTAGCACGAACAGCAAGGGACCTCCTTTCCTTGTCCACGTCCTGGTCATCCCACAGGTCACTCGATACGATGTGTTCTAAATATCGAAAGCTCGTCACAAACTTCAAGTTATTGCCTTTCAGGTATACCGTTATGTTAGACAAACATCTATAATATGCGCTCCAAACACCATTACTGCAGATTTAGAATTTTATTTGCTGCGCATTTCTAGATTGAGGGGCTTAATTAAACCATATCGTCTGCGTGACTAAAGTTATTTACACATTTCTCAACTACATGATTGAGTTCTTCAATTAGAGCGTTTAAGTAAAGGTTAAAAAGCAGTGGAGAAGTCAGCCCACCCTGCCTAATTCTACAAACTCGTCCGAAAGAGAACCGTCCCAGTTCACTACATTAACCTTAGTATTACACAAATTAATAAGGATTTTTGTTTCGTCTGGTCAGGTAGAGCACTCAATTTTAACTATTCCACAAGATACTATTATTTACCCTATTTTAGTCACGACTCAAGTCCTAAAAACAAGCGTGTATGGGTACTTTTGTTTTCCGTAACAAGTTATATGTTACTATTTGTTTCAAGGAAAAAATTACCAACTCAGTAGAGATTCCTTTTTTAAAAACAAACTGGGCGTCACTGATAGAAATAAATTTCAATAAAATATCCAAAATAATAGACTCAAATAGTTTCGCACAGGTTGCAGCGATTGAGATATGCCTATAATTGGAACTAATAGTATTGCTTACGGTTTTACTTTTGATAATAGGGCTATACACGCATTTTTTAAATCCGAAGACAAAATTGATATGTTAACAACAACACATACAAACACACACACACACACACACACACACGTGCGCACACGCATACGCACACGCACACGCACACGCACACGCACACGCACACGCACACGCACACGCACACGCACACGCACACGCACACGCACACGCACACGCACACGCACACGCACACGCACACGCACACACACACGCACACGCACACGCACACGCACACGCACACGCACACGCAAACGCTCACGCACACTCACGCACGCACGCACGCACGCACCCACGCGCGCACGTACGCACGCTCGAGCGCACGCACACACTCACGCACGCACACACGCACGCACACACACACACACACACACACACACACACACACACACACATACATGTACACATGTACACAAATCACAAATTCAAAAATCGCTTACAATTATATATTTAAACAGACAACCCAAATTTAAATAATAATAATAATAAGTAAATAAATGAGTTCTATACAAGTTTAAGAAAAATAATCTAAAATTGTTAATTTGTGGTTGTATCAAATAAAAAAGATTTTTGCGACTACAAACTTAACGAATTTAACAAATTAAAATCAATGAGAATGACACATCTCATTATTAAGTCACGTAAAATTTTTGCGACTGATCGTTGTTTTCATTCACTCTTATAATTTTGAACAAAAGTTAAAAATTTAAACGAAAAAATTGTAAAGTCAACTTAGCTGCTGCTGCTGCTGCTGCTCTGCTGGCACCCTTTTAGTCATTAGAAAATTTCCGTTGTGTTACATTGAAAATCTGTTTGTGTACTATGTGAATTAAGCAAGCAATATTTGAAGGATTGAATTTCTTTGTAAATAAAAATTAGTTAAAATTAGTGAAAAGATAAGGACCTAATATTTTGTTCAATTTATAACTAAAGTGAACAACTTTACAACACCGTCAACCCATAAAAACCTTTTCAGTTCTCTATATTATAGAAGTAGCCGTTTTTCTTATAAAACTGATATGAGAACGCACTTACAGCCTACCAAATTTTTTTTTTATAGAACAGGGGGCAAATGAACATGCAGCTCACCTGATGGTAAGTGACTATCACCGCCCTTGAACAACTACAATACCAGGGGAATTGTAGATGCGTTGCTGGGCTTTTAGAAAGGTGTAAGCTCTTTTTTTCTCTTTTTTTGAAAGTCCCTAAGTCGTTCTGTCCGGAAAAATCGCCGGTGGTAAACAATTCCACAGAAAAGTTGTATGAGTAAGAAAACTTCTAGTAAAACGAACTGTCGTTCACCACCAAGCATCCAGATGGTGAGGATAGTATCGTGAATTTTGACCCGATGTGCGTTCGTGAAATTCGGCGGCTGAATTTAATCCGAACAATTCTTAAGAGCACTCCCCGTTGTAAATTCTATAGAAAATGCAAAGGGATGCAACATCCCTACGCAGTGGCAGTGTATCAAGCCGATCAGAAACAACTCGGTCGTAGTCAACAATTCATTATCAGTGCCCATTACATCTGCTGGAGATATACGATCTCGGCATATAAGATCTCACGTTCTAGACACATGTGAAAACATGTATTTTCCGCATTTGAAATATACTTACGTACTTACTTTGTTTTACGGTTTTTTTTTTCCTATCACAATAGTGAAATTGACCAAACTTGTAGAACCGATTGCAGACACTCTTTCTGTCCTTTCGAGAATTCAATCTGGTTGCCCTCGTGGTCCGAAACATCATCAAATACTACATATTTCGTTTCCACAAATTCTAGCATGCGATATATTCGTCGTTCTAAGTCTTCATAACTCAGTCTACAACAAACAGCGTAAAATTAATATTTAAATTGACTACACTTTTATATCTTAACTATATAAGTAACTGCATACAGATAACATGAACTACTCATACAGGTTTCAATACAATTATTAATATTTTTTTCTGAAACAGAAACAGGCGCGCGCGGAATGTGAGAACGCAAACACTAATAAAAAGAAAAGCACGTGAGCAAGCGACGATCGTCATAAGCCAACTGAGGCGTATAATAGCTAATCCTCTCGAGGATATCATGAACGTGCAACCTTATATTGTCTATTGTTAATTACTTAAGTAAATTGACCAAAATTAGTTCGTTGCGGACTCAAAACGGTATCTGTTCTGTTCTGAGTGCAGGTGGGCGGAGGCCTTTTTTTACTGAAAATGAGGCATTCCATCTTAGTCCTCACGGGTGACAACGCATCTGCATTTTGATTCGCCAACGAGGATAGATGTAGATGTCTGACTGTGTGCTCGTTTGTCACCCTTATGCTTTAATTTTTTTTTAACTAAAACAAAGACGTGATAATATTATATTATTATTATAAATGGAACTCGTAGTTAGACATTTAACATTCAAAGATAAATTAGAAAGACATACTACAAAAATGTAATATCAAAACATTATATGTAAGAATCAAATTTTTTAATAAATAAATCATCAACTTTGTTGTTATCGCTTTCCGAGTCACTTCATTCGTACTCTTTTCGAACAATAGCGCTTTGAATATTATGTTTAAAATCAATGTTTACAAGAAATATATTAAATCAATGTATCTATTTTTTTTTATTTATTATAAACCAGTGCTTGACAATCATTTCACACAATGGTGAGTGCAAATTGTTCCTGATATATTCTTATTTTTCTTTACTAGCCCATAACAGTGAGCCTCAACCGATCACAGGAAGATTGGCTTTAATCGACATTTTTAACAGGTAGATTAGCAATCGTTTTTTTTACGTGTAGCGTTAATTTCACGATTATGCGGAAATCTATCGGATGATATTTTCCAAAGTTCCTTCTTACGACACTCACGAGTTGAAATAGATTGATGGATTCTTTATGGGCGTCACCGCTTTCTAGGTGGCTGGACTCTTCTGCCTTGGAGTCCACCTAGTTGGGTACCCTCTTACCTTTTTCTGGTACTAAATAGCAGTGCATGCACTGCTGTGCCGCCGGTCTGAATACTGTCAGTAATAATGACAGGCTTTGGGGCACTAAACTTTAGTACTCAGAGATGAGAATGCATCTGTAGCCTTATTTGTAATAAGTTGGCTGTAGGTATTTATATCTGTCAGTAACCCTTTACTATTAGGTGGAATGTAAATGCGTTGTCTAAAGACTCGTTTACTGCCTAGGAGTCAGTTTAGGTAAGTACCATCCCTTTACAGCCCTTCTTCACAAATCCACTGCTAAACATAGGCCTCCCCCAAGGAATTACACAAGTTCTGAGTCACCTGCATCCATCGATTTTCTGCATGTCTTACCAGATCGTCACTCCATTTAGGGGAGGAGGCCACCCTATACTTGTCCTAACATTACGAGGCTGCCACTCGAGAACCTTATTTCCCAATTGATTGTCGGTTCTTCAAGCTATATGGCCAGCCCATTGCTACTTCAGTTTAATAATCCGTTGAGTTACTTCGGTCATTCAGGTTCTACCGCTGATATCCTCATTTCTAAATTACATAATGTTTGTTTTGACCATGTTCATCTTTAGGGATGTTCACCTATCCGTTAGGAAGCACTATTGAGGTCATTGAGCATAGTGCTTAGGTCATACAGCGATTCTGTCATAATAACTATATCGTCGGAAAATCGTAGGTAAGTGTTGTACTCTACGTTGATGTCAATACCGTATACTTTCTAGTCCAGAAGCTTGAAAATGTCTTCCAATACAGTGGTGAAGAGTTTCGGGGATATATCGTCACCCTGTATTTTGTTCTGTACTCGGATATCCATCTTAACCGTACTGTACAAATTCAGTACTTCATATATTTTCAGCACTTTTAACTTCAGCACTTCGATATACCGACAGTCAACTTGGCACCGCTAATGTAACTGCAGCACCGCCCAAATTTCGAAGGTATCCAAGGTTTTTCTTCCTTTCATCTTGCCATGCTTGGCGTGCGGGTTGGCAGTCGCAGTTGTTTTTTTATTTTGCTGTCATAAATGCTGCTGCCCATCTTCAGCCTCAGTTTCTCTCCGTCGACTCTTATGACGCCCAGTGGAAGATATGGGGTAGTGGGTATTCTTACCCGCCACTACACTGGACCTATTTAATTCCGTTACTTATTTAAAGTGAATTTATTAGCTACCGTGGGAAAATCTTTGTTTCAGGGAGCACAAGGGATTTGTGTCAGTAAACACCTGGCAGCCGAGATTCAGCACGTCAAGCAAATTTTATACGACAACAAGCTTCGGGTCGCGCCCTTATGTCACAGTAAATGAGTACGTAAACGAGTAATATTGGCTACGGTCGTATTGTGCTCCTACTGTATTACTTCATACCACATACTACTGTGATATAATATCACAGACAAACTTGACTACATCTTGAAGCAAACATCCCTTAGAACATAGTTCAGCAATTGTAATATGCCTTTACAAGACGCAGAAGTATACAATCTTGATTGTGAATGTTGTCTCTCTTATATATGTCAAAGAAAATTAATAATAAAGTCCTACGTAAGAGAGCCTGTAGCTGTTTTGAGATTCCAACACGTCCACAGTTTGTGATCATATCCTAGATTGCCCCATTATTATATCAGATTAAATAGACTACAATTACTCGGAAACTAATATTGATTCGTACAAAAACTGATACGTGAAGCAGTGAAAATAAAAAACACTCTAATTTTATAAGAAGGCTAAATAAAACAATTCAAAAAAATTCAAAACCAAGCATACCACTGCGAGATCTCAAGCTAAAGAAATTTTATGCTACGTAGTTAGTTAGTAGTACCTAAAATTAATAATTTAAATATAAAAGCACTCCGGCGTCATTATGAAGTAAGGACTTCGATCCCCCTCGTGAATATGGTTGCTTCCCATAAACAACACCGACATTTAAGGAATTGTGCCTCTGCATTTAAACAATTGCAACTCTAGGTGCATTGCTCGCATTTTAAAAATAAGTAAGCTCGTTTTTTAAAGGTTCTTAAGTCGTATCGGTTCGGAAAAATCGTCGGTTAAAGCCAATTTCACAAAGAAGACTTGCGAAAATGATAACTCGTAGTAATCCGCAAATTGGAACCTAGAGTATCCAAATTATGTGGATGTCATCATGAGTTTTGTAGTGATGCATGATTGTGAAAGTTTGAAACCACCATTGGAAACAATCACATAGTTCTAGATTGACAGCCTCGCATTGGATGGCATAGTGGCAGGGGTTATGTGACCTCCAATTGGTGTAGTAACGACCCGATCAAACAAGAAGGAAGTCCATGGTTGCAGGTGACTTCGGACCGTGCTTTGTATTAATTAGAAGTATAAGATAAAAGAACCAAAAATTAAAAAATATATTTTGCAGCGAGATTCACTTAAATAATGGGAGTTAATTTTCACGAACGTTGAGAACCTAATACATATAAATAAAAAAAAATTATATTATTATTTGTTTCAACGTATATTTATATATTTTTATACGTGGTTGAGCAATGCTGCAGCTGTATTGGTAGTATAGTTGTAGCACGAATGGGTCGGCTCGATCGGGGAAGGACCACGCTCTCACAGAATACCAGCGTAAAATAGCAGCTTAACACTGCTGTGTTTCGTATGGTGAGTATAGAGCACCGGAGAGTTTTTTTTACTGGAAAAGAGGCATTCCATCTTAGTACTCACGAGTGAGAATGCATCTGCATTTTGATTCTTTATTGAGGATAGATGTAGATGTCTATGAGTCACAGCAACCACTTACCATCAGGTGGACTGTGTGCTCGTCTGTCACCCTATCCTACAAAAATATCTTGTAAGGCAAAGTATTTATATTTTAAAAAGGAAGCAATTCATATTGCATAGGATATAGGAAGGCATACAGAGCACTCAAGAATACTTTATTAGATATATATAAACTTTCGAAAAAAACCTCTTAGCTCATATCGACGGTCACGTACAGGGACGTTGTACTACAAATTTAAATAGAACCCACATATAGAACGGGCAAAGAATAAAATTGTGAATAATAGGATATCAGTAAAATATTATTTTGATGAAAACGAAGAAAAAATCCAATGATTATTTTCCTCTGGCCGAGTTCGACCTGAAACCTAAGATTTGTTACCCGAGATAAAATATAATCCGTATACAAATTAAATAATGGTTTTTGCGATTTAAATATCTTAAGATTTTATTTATAAAAAGTACAAACAAGTTTCTAAGCTTGTAAAAGTTAAATAGCAATAATGAGTTAGGTTTAAATCTGTTCTAGATTCGAGAGCACAGTTCCACAATAGCAATTGTATTCCTGTATCGTAATACTTATTGCAAAAGTCCTGCAAGAAATCTTATGCGTCGTCCATTTGCTTTATGTATTCCATTTCGTCCGTTTCATCGTACCATAAGGTACTGTTACTAACTTGTAGAGAAAAAATTGTTTAAATTAATAGTATATTTTATTACGAGTGCGGAAAGCCTGTCATTGCAAAGAGTTCCGACAAATGTCTACCAGAGCCGAGGCGCAGCCGAAGGTGAGGGTTGACAGTCGGAACAAGTTGCAATGACGGTTCTGCACGTGTACTGAACAACTATTTTTAATACAGTTGCGAAAAAATGAAGCAATTTAATAAAGGACATTTTTGGAAAATGGTGCCATCCGTAAAATAATATAAGCAGATATTATTTTATTTGTTTTCTTCACCCATTCTGGGTAGGCAAAGTGAATTATGGCCATACAGCCAAGTCTTCAGTAGAAATTTTTTTATTGATATGAAATCAAAATGGAATTTAATGAGATGAAAAGAAACGACCCCAACATAAATCATTGAATCAAATCATTAAATCTGATATTGAAACAAATTAGTAGCTTCTTTTTAGAAATATTTGAATGAATCATAAAAACTTCTATGATTTTCTTTTAGTAAAAACTTCGTGGTTGTTTTTTCCTTTTTAATAGACATTATTGAGACAGTTGGGAAAGAGAACGCTCGAGTTCAGAAGAGGTAAAGAATAAGCTTGATTATGTAATAGCCCACATCCCGAACGCTATACGTCCCTGCAATTCGCCACTTTTTGTGCAACTGTATTAAAAAACTTATTTTTTATTTAGGTAGTACACGTACCTTAATAAGCCTTCAAATTTGACTCCATAATTGACTGCCAGCTTATGAGGTACCTTGAAGAGCGTTAGCTGATTAGTGACTATAATTACGGTTTCCATCGACGTCACCTAGCTCGTGATCTTATTGTCTACCTGACTCACCGATGGACGGAGGCAGTCAAGACCAAGGGGGAAGCTCTGGTGGTCATTTGAACATAGCGAAAGCCTTCGATCGGGTTTAGCAGAGAGAGTTTCTTTCTTAGTTTCAATTTTAAGGGTTTTCCAGGAAATAGTGCAATTGGGTTATTAGTTTTCTTGCAGTTCGAAGTATTAAGGTTGTAGTCGAAGGTGCTGTTACAACTATGAACACTCGTGTCACATGAGGCTGTGTGCTATCACCTACTCCGTTCGTTCTGCATGTCAATTATATGTTGGATTCTAGTAATATTCCTTGATATGCAGGTTATAGCACTGGCGACGCTTTATACACCAGCCATGCTAATATTTCTCCGGAAAACATTGTTGAGTGCCGGCAAACATTTTAATCTGAAGTAGAGTCTTTATTAAACAAATTCTCAGATAAGGGGCTACTGAATTTAGTTCAGTTAGAACTCTAAAAGGCAGGTTTACGCAGTAACCGTGAACTCATTTTTTCGTATGTCCTCAATTTTAGTTCACTCTTCTTGCTCGCTCAGCCAGCATCAGAATTGTTGGCGTTGATATTTTGGGAAACGTACAGTTCTGCAGTAACATAAAAGGAAAGGTTAAAGAGGCATTAAAAGTGTGCTCATTTTATCATGACAGTATTTTTTGCCAGCGCACCGCTTGCAGCTTTACAAAGCGCAGTTTCGGCCTCATATTAAATACTGTTTTTAACTCTGAGCCGGGCCACCCCAGTATCAGTTTCTTGCACTTAACCGCATTCAACACAGAATGACCGGCATCGTCGACGACCAAGTTCTTTTGATCGGCTAGATCCACTGGCCTTGCTTTTAGCATACCTTTGCACGTTGCATCTCTGTGCATTTTCTATCGCAAAAACTACGATAAGTTGAATGGGTTCATTCCAGCCTCCATCCTCTTCATCTCGATGGTTGGCATTCAAGTATCGTAGCATTTACAAGCAATTTTCTGCCTCGCATGTTCACACTGTGTTTGTTGGATTTTTCCGGACCAATTCTACTTAGAGAAAAGATCCTACACCTTTATAAAAGGCAGTCACCGCATCTGCGATACCACTGTTGTTGCAGATTGTTCATGGGCGACAGTGATCACTTACTTACGTAGTTTGGTCGTTTGCCTTCACTTCTATAACAAAATCTGCTCTTAAGCTCCACTGCCGGACATTGTCAACTCTGACTTAACCGTCGAGCTTGATAGGCTGACGTTGACGAGGGCAGTTCCAGTTGTCTCGCACTACTCTCGCTGCTATTAGTCGCTGTTCGGAGTATTTTACGTATTACATAAACGAAATGTTTATACAGACACTTTTCGGAAGTAATAAGATTTAATTGGTAGAAATTCGGCGATGGGGCAATTTTTTTACGCCGCCACCACATAGTTTTGTGCACTTCCTGTAATAATGAATAATAGTAATGAATTAAATTTTATGAGTGTATTAAAAAAACCTTGAAACATTGTGAATATTTCAATAATTTCTTCCTTAAATTCCAAATTCTTTACTATTAAGTCTTACATTAGTAAACCTTATTAATTAACGCTTTATCATAATGATATTAAAATTATACATAAGAGATAAATTTCAATTAAGGCATGACTTACTGCTTGCTGAATTACCTTTGTTTCTTGTAAAGTATTGGAGTAATTACACTTTTATTTGGAATAATAATTAATTAAGTAATTTAATTAAGTCAAGCAAAGACTTATTGTCAGAAAGTCGAATCTTAGTCGGAATATACTAATTAGTGTAGTTGTAATTATTACTGTAATTTTCCATTATTTATTTTATTCACCTATAATTTAATATGTAAAAATTTATTTATTAATTTTTACTATTAAGGATTTAAAAGAAATTTAAATAACATTTAACTTATAAGATAAGAAATAAAATAATAAAAAAATATAAAGTAGATAACTTTTCGAGTTTTTCACATTTCTGGAGAAAAGGGATTTCATTAAAAACAATGTTTTCAGTAAATATGATCCTTATAATTAGTATAAATAATTCTTCATATTCATAACTTCTGGCCAAATTCATCAGAATCCCATAAAGTATCCCCGCTTACATTGTAGTAGAAATAGTAGTGTTCTATTTAATTGGATTATAAATGGATAACATTTGTAGTGTTATGGTACTTACATATCATTTTACACTGTTTTAAATTTATTTTTCTATTCTGTTTTTGATTTTCTTTTTGCATCACCTTTATTTCCATAGGATCCTGTAACGTTTTTAGACCATAAGAACACAATAACAAATCATTTTCACTTCGTAATTTCACGCTATCGATGGAGTCTACCTTTTTTGATCTTTTATTTAGTTCTCCGTAACTCTGCAATTTCGGGTTTCGTGCGCGCTGTTGCGCTACCTTTTTCCTATATCAATAATATCTCATTTCTTACTTAAATCTTGCCGTTTCTCAATTACGAGCCTGAAACCAAAAATTGACATGTTTTGACATCGTTGTTTATCTGGTTGTCATGGCAATTTTTATTCAAATTCGTTACCGGTCTGATGTTTTTACGTCAATACTTCCACGTAAATACTCTTTTCCTCTTGGCCATTTACAAAAAGAGAAGGAGACATCTCCATACATTTTTAGGCCCAGATGTTAACAAGATGAAAGTCGGACCATTTGAAAGCTTATATATAAAAAAATCACACCTGAAAATCTGGCTAGATTTGTCAATCTAGTAGCTGAGTTATTGAAGAATAAATAAAAGTGATTTAATGTATTACCTACACTGTAACAGGCGATTTTTCACTGTAATAACACTCTAACAGGTTATTTTTCACTATAATTACTTAAAGATATAAAAGGCGGATCAGTATAAAATCACCAAAGAAAAGCTGAGGTTATCTAGGAAATAAAATATTAAAACGCTTAACGAAAATTAAAACAACAACAACTAATTGAAATGAATATTAGAAATATCGATCTGAGATCGATAACTTGAATTATTGTTATTACTGTTATTTGTTGACATGTTGATACTTTGTATTTTTTCATATTATTTCGTAGATATGTTTTTATCTGCCTAGTTAACACAGATCAATAATTAAAAATAGATATTAAAATGCTGGATTAAATCGAGAATCGATTATATTGCACTCGTTTCAAATCAAATCGAAAATCGGTCTTTTTCTTTTTTTTAATGAATAGTTTTGAAGTTTGAACTGTCAAACAAACTAATAGAAATTACTAGTGGTAGGTAGTGTACAGAAAAGAGAACTTCACTAGTGTATTCTTTATAGTAATTGATTTATTTCCATAAAATTTTTATTTCATTTTTCCTTATGTGAATAATAATATACTTTATTTCCAAATGAATATATCATATCAATATATCAACTTTATCATTTAATTTTTTTGGATCCGAATAAATATAAAATCGATTGCATCAATACAATGGATTTTATACTTTATTTATTATTTTATTGTTTTTTCGAAATCTAGATTGTAAAATAAGCTAGAAACAGTGCTAGAGCCAGGCGGCAGCTTTTGCTGTCGCACGGATAGGCCGACTCGAACCGGGGTGGTACGACGACCTCACAGAATACCAGCGTGAAGTAGAGGTTTACCTCTGCGTTTCGCTTGGTGAGTGCAGGTGGCCGGAGGCCCTTTTTACTGGAAATGAGGCATTCCATCTTAGTCCTCACGGGTAACAACGCATCTGTATTTTGATTCGCAAACGAGGATAGATGTAGATGTCTATGGGCCGCAGCAACCACTTACCATCAGGTGGACTGTGTGCTCGTTTGTCACCCTTATCCTATAAAAAAAAAATATAGCCAATTTTTTAAAGTATAAAACAATTAGTTAACTTCAGGCCCAAAAATCCCATTCTCCTTTGTTTTTAATTTAAATAATTTCCCTTTCTCTCTAAAAAGGTATAAAAGCCGAACAATCGGCCAATAAAGGGAGTCCCGCTTCAGTTTTCAAACGGGAAGCATCTATTAAAGGCCTTATCTCGGGGCCGCACTGCTCCGGGATCCTGCAAGCCTTTGCCTTCACCATCACCATCACCATCATCATACTTCATTTTTTTATATAAAATTGTAAATATCTTTTTAAAATTTTAAATATATTATTTTTTTTGTTCTATTTTTGTTGTTTCGTTGTTGTTAGGTTAGGTTCTTTTTTTAATTGTCGCTTTACGACACATTTTCCTCGTTCGGGTAATGTAACGATAAAAAATTCGTTTATTTCTTTTGAAATAAAAAACAATCAACTTCATTTTAAACTGAAACCTTGTATGATAAACGAGGATTTGGATTTAAAATGTGGCAAATCTTTTATAAGAGAGATATGAGCTTTGTGAAGATCTATTACGTTTAGAATACACATCATAAATTATTTGCGCCTTCCTGCGATAAAGCACGTTTTATATTTTAACACATTAGTCTGCGCAATGAGCTTTTCCAAACAATATGACTTTCTGGTAGCTTTGTAAATATTAATACTTAATAAATTTAGGAATATGTAAATAAGAACAATCTTTGGGTGTCTTCAAGGTAAGAAAGAGTGAATTGGCTTTTACTACGCTAAAATAGCGATTTAGCATTTAGGGTGATTAAACCCTTGGTGCTAAATCGCTTACTAGATTACACTTACCACCAGGGGGATTGTAGTCAAGCACTGGCTTACAATTGAATTATCTTTACTGAGAAAAAGAATCTTTAACGTCTTCGGTTAAGTCAGCACTTGCCATCAGGTGAGATAGCAGTCAGGTACATACTTATTATAGTTAAATAGAAGTCTTCTACTACTAAACATGGTAGTCTCCCGTTTAGAAAGAACATTAGATTATGATGATTGTTAGACTTGATTCTCCCAGAAATAGTATTACAGACACACTTTTATTATTAATTAACTATATTATGTATTTTTTCCTCATCTTAAAGGAGAAAACATATTTTCCGTTAAATAGATTTAAACATGAGTAAAATACGCGGAATAGGAATAGTCCTGCGTAGTGACTTGACACAAATGCACTCAGAAAAATATCCAAGTTAGATAATACAAATATTACCAATTTTTTTATATCTTTATTAAAATTTTCATCTACACGCTAATTTAGCTACTTCTAGTGGTTATAAAAAGAAGCGACAGAGGGAAATAAGCCATGACATAGGCAGCAATATTCTGATGATAAGTACCTTTTAATTAGTAAAAAATGGCGATTGAAATCGGTGAAATTTTACCGTTTGCACAGACAAGTACTGGCTATGTTTAACTTGCACCGATTAAAATACCATGGTGTTACACCTTTCCTGCATATTGACGGAAACTCGGCAACGCCTGCGCACACATGCACGGTCCTGGCCACCTCGTGGCGGCCTGACCTTGGCAGAGGACTTCTCCTCTTTTCCTTCTCGATACATATAGCAATGCCAAGTAATTTATTTGGAGATAAAACAGCTTAGGGGTTAAGCGCTCACCGTTAACTTTAGATTACGCAAGCAACCTGGGTTTGTTTCCCACCGGCATCAATCGAAATGTTAATTTGCAACTATGTGCTGCTTTACCATGCTCTGAGCGGTGTGGAAAACATCGTGACGAAATTTCGGGGATGCCTGTGAAGTCCCTCAATAGGCAATAAAGTGGCGTAGCTGATAAATTAGTTAATTATCCTGTAAGAATTGAGAGAAATCTGTTTCAGCAGACATGTATATTTTTTATAAGATAAGTGGTTTGCTGTGGCCCATATACATCTACATCTATCCTCCTTTGCGAATCAAAATGCAGATGCGTTTTCAGCCATGAGCACTAAGATAGAATGCCTCTTTTCCAGTAAAATGGGACTCCGGTTCTCTACACTCACCATACGAAACACAGCAGCATTAAGCTGATATTTAACGCTGGTATTCTTCGAGAGCGTGTTTTTTCTCCGCTACAACTATACAATTAATGCAATAGCAGCAGCTTTATTACTTGTATAGCTACTTTTAACTATAAGGTAGCATGTAGACTTGTAAATATAGCAAGAAGTTGTTTATAAACTACTTGCGATTAAAAATTCAATGCGGTTTTTCCTTTTGAAACTGACCCGATATTTAATCTTAGGATCCTTAGCGAATAATTAAAGTACCACAACGTTGTCATTACAGGCTGATCAAATTCCAGTGTGGAATATAACCTCCCCCGATGAATTTTCTCATAGAAGGCATATTTTCCATAGTTGGCAAGTGTGTCATGCGGGTCGTCAACTGCACTTTTCTATTATTTTTAGTTGATATTGGGAAGATCCTACTTTAAATCCGTTTAATTTTCTCTTTATCGCATCTAGCAATACCCCACAGGACAAAATGGGGTATTGAATTACACGCTAATACGACGTGAGAGAATCCACTACTGTAATTTGAAGACACTGAAATGATTTTACATTTTAATACGAGTTTGCTTTATTGACCTAGCAATTCGCTGCATTTACGTCATTTTTGTAAGAGCAACACATTTTCAAGTATTGCAGCTGACCCCTGATTCGCAAAGTTTCTAGTTTAAGAGTATTACTGCAGGAAATTTCCAGACAGTCTCGTGCAACTGTACTCGCAAAACTTTGTCGGGATCGTGCACTGTTTGAAAAGACTTTGGTTGAGAGAACTAGTGACTGCGGGAATTCGGTCTGTAATAAAACTTGTTCCAATTGTTTAATACATGATTGACACTGACTTAAATCTTTTTGATTGTTAGTTGTAATACTGAGGTAAACCGTTTATATGGAGTGTGTTTAATTAAATTAATTTTCGGATTTTATAGACCAGCGCCACACTACACTGGGTTCGGAAAACAAGGTGGGCGTGTATAAAGATGGTAACATGCGTGAGCCTAGTAGAAGATGTTCGATTCTTTACACAAACAAATTTCTTACAGAAGGGTTAAGATTACGGGCCCTGCTTGAGTCGATCCCGGTCTTGACGCCTATCGTATGTGCCTATGTATATCTTCATACGCTACGATTAGTGGCTGGAAGATCTTGACTACAGCACCAATTACACTATAAATTTAAATTTCACCATAGAAAATACGATACTTGTAGTACTTAATTCTTTATAACTTTTTCACTATTTTTTTTTCTTCTTATTGGTTCCTGAAACAGTCGCTAGTCCCGAAAGAATCGCAAATTGGGCGCGTTACTATCGCATTTCGAAAGCTAAACCGTAAGAAGACCCGCGCGCTTAAAGCTATTTTGACCTACTAACATTTTTCACTATCGCATTTTCCTTTATTACCCAATATAGTTATTTCTGAAAACAAACACACTATACAATAATGGTTCATGAAAAAGTAACTTAGATATATTAAAATTACATTTGTGTATAACATTGACATTGCATTAAATATAAATAAAATATTAAACTAAATAACATAAATTCACACAGTATTTTCCAGTTTCGCAATTCTTAAATATGTTTAATTTGACAATAAACATTGCTATTTCCATAGATAAAAATGAATTTCTTAATCGACATAACAGTCTTAATCAGAAATTAATATAACTAAATAATTTAATATCTTTGATATTCTGACACTTGTTTTTAGTTACAATTTGTTACTTTTCCATTATAATTAAATATAATTTTAATTGTATGACTTAATGCTCTATTACAGGGAAAGTGACCATCTGTCCCAAGGAGGTGTCGGATTTATCGTGCAAAAGTCTCTCGTTAAAAACGTCGTAAAGATTGAGTGTGTCGACGAGGGTTGCGTACCTTATACTCAGAATCACGAAACGGTATTCGCTGAAGGTCATACAGGTTTACGCACCAACCTCGGTACACCCCGATGGGGAGGTGAAGGAAATGAATTCAATTTTAACAGTGGTAGAGCCACGCAGCAGCTTTTGCTGTCGCACGGATGGGCCGGCTCGAACCGGGGTGGTACCACGACCTCACAGAAAACCAGCGTGAAGTAGAGGTTTACCTCTGCGTTTCGCTTGGTGAGTGCAGGTGGCCGGAGGCCCTTTTTACTGGAAATGAGGCATTCAATCTAAGTCCTCACGGGTGACAACGCATCTACATTTTGATTTGTAATAGAGGATAGATGTAGATGTCTATGGGCCGCAGCAACTACTTACCATCAGGTGGACAGTGTGCTCGTTTTTCACACTTATCCTATAAAAAAAAAGTATTAGGATATCTTTAGAGCCATGCATTCCTCCAAATTTGGAATAGGGCAACGGAACCCAAGGGGCCAGCAGCTGGCCGACTTCATGGATAAAGAGGGACTCTTTAAGATCAACTCTTTCTTCCAGAAGCGGTCCCACAGGAAGTGGCCTTGGTCAAGCCCCGACGGTTCGACAAGAAATGAGATTGATTTCATTATGACGACCAAATGATAACTGTTCAGTGATGTCTCAGTGATCACGAGGGTGAAAACCGGCAGGGATCACCGAATGGTTAGAGGCACACTGAACCTAAACGTTAAGTTGGAGAGGTCTCGTCTAATGAAGTCAACGCTCCGTCTCCCTCGTGATCTAATCAAAAGTCCCAAAACCTTTCAGCTCGAGTTACAAAACTGCTTTCAGTGCCTAGAAGACTGCAATGAAGTGGACGATTTGAATGACAAGCTCGTGGAAACTGGTCTTGCAGAAGAACACAAAAACTCTCCGATCACACTCTTAATCTCATGGCTGTTAGACGGGAGATGAAGCTACATTCTTCAACAGATTTGACAGCATATAGGCAACTGAACAGACAGATCTCAAAATGCATTTTTTTTATAGGATAAGGGTGAAAAACGAGCACACAGTCCACCTGATGGTAAGTGGTTACTGCAGCCCATAGACATCTACATCTATCCTCTGTTACAGATCAAAATGCAGATGCGTTTTCACCCGTGAGGACTAGGATGGAATGCCTATTTCCAGCAAAAATGGCCTCCGGCCACTTGCACTCACCAAGCGAAACGCAGAGGTAAATCTCTACTTCACGCTGGTATTCTGTGAGGTCGTGGTACCACTCCGGTTCGAGCCGGCCCATCCATGCGACAGCAAAAGCTGCCGCCTGGCTCTACCACTGTTAAAATGCGACGCATGCGACGGGACTTACGAAACTTCAATACAGTTCGTATTGAAGAAGCAATCGAGCAGAACCAAGGCTCGAAAGTCTTTGCCAGAGATCTGTCTGCCAGAAAGTGCCAACTGTCAAAACTAAAGACCGAGTGTGGCAGCATCGTTTCCGGGGCACCTGAGATTTTGAGTGAGATTGAGAGGTTCTATGGGCAGCTGTATACGTCATCGTTGGAGCCGCACGAAAGTGTGAGTAACGATCCAAGAGCGAGTCTTATCCGACATTATTCCGATGATATCCCGGACGTCAGTCTGAGCGAGATTCGAATGGCTCTCTAGCACCTTAAAAACGGCAAGGCCCCAGGCGAGGATGGAATTACAGCGGAGCTTCTGAAAGCGGGTGAAAAACCGGTACTTGAAGTCTTTCAGAAGCTCTTTAATTCCGTCCTCCACGGTGGCATTACACCGGAGGCGTGCAGCAGAAGTGCGGTGGTCTTGATCTTCAAGAAAGGCTACAACGCTCTCTTGAAGAACTACAGACCGATTTCCCTTCTGAGCCGCGTCTACGTGCTGTTTTCGAGAGTCATAACGAATCGTCTCGCGCGCAGACATGACGACTTCCAGCCTCCCGAACAAGCCGGTTTCCGAAAAGGCTTTAGCACTATAGACCACATGCATACCCTTCGGCAAATTGTATAGAAGTCCGAGGAGTACAATATGCCA
The DNA here is from genome assembly GCA_033319125.1 of Parnassius glacialis. Classification (NCBI taxonomy): domain Eukaryota; kingdom Metazoa; phylum Arthropoda; class Insecta; order Lepidoptera; family Papilionidae; genus Parnassius; species Parnassius glacialis. The sequence goes on along the minus strand of JAVANC010000023.1, from coordinate 22,679,920 downwards.
CTATGTCTGACGTATGTGGACTATGAGAAAGCCTTTGATTCCGCTGAAATTTGGGCGGTGCTGCAGTCCCTTCAGCGGTGTCAAGTTGACTGTCGGTATATCGAAGTGTTGAAGTGCTTGTACAGTAGGGCTACGATGGCTATCCGAGTACAGAACCAGAGTACGAAACCTATCCAATTGCAGAGAGGTGTAAGACAGGGTGACGTCATATCCTCGAAACTCTTCACCGCTGCATTGGAAGACGTTTTCAAGCTTCTGGACTGGAAAGGATACGGTATCAACACCAATGGCGAGTACATCACTCACCTTCGATTTGCCGACGATATAGTCCTTATGGCAGAATCGCTGGAGGACCTAAGCACTATGCTCAATGACCTCAATAGTGTTTCCCAACGGATAGGTCTTAAGATGAACATGGACAAAACAAAGATCATGTTTAATGTCCATGTCACACCTATGCCGGTAGTTGTTGGGAACACTAAGCTCGAAGTTGTTAACGAGTATGTTTACCTGGGACAAATAGTCCAACTAGGTAAGTCCAACTTCGACCGAGAGTTCAATCGACGGATTCAACTCGGTTGGGCAGCGTTCGGGAAATACGGCACATCTTCTCGTCAGGTATACCTCAAAACTTGAATACGAGACTGTACACCCAGTGCGTGTTACCAGTGATGACATACGGAACTGAGATATCCGCAGTAGAACCAGAGTGACCGACAATGCCCAACGGATTAGTAAGCTGAAGTGGCAATGGTCCGGCCATATAGCTCGAAGAACCGACAACCGATGGGGAAGGAAGGTTCTCGAGTGGCAGTCTCGTACCGGCAGGCGAAGTGTAGGGCGTCCCCCGACTAGATGGAGTGACGACCTGGTAAGTTATGCAGGTAGTCGATGGATGCAGGTGGCTCAGGACCGTGCTTAGTGGCATTCTTTGGGGGAAGCCTTTGTTCAGCAGTGGACTTGTGAAGGGCTGTAACGATGATGATGAACATAATCTATACATATAATAAATCTGTAGAAAAGTCGTGTCTGTAATTCTAATATATTCTTGAAAAAACAAGTCCAGAGGACAAAATCAAGGGTTCTGCATCCAAATTAGTGGTTTTTATAATTTTTGTCTGTCTGTCTTTCTGTCTGTCTGTCTGTCTTTCTGTGTATTCCGGATTCACGCAAAAACTACTGAACCGATTTACATGAAATTTTGTAAATAGGTAGTGAGTAATCCGGGGCAACTTATAGGCTACTTTTTATCCGATTACGGAACTTCAAAAAAGAAAGGTTAAGTATTCTATTTCCTTTATATGTTAGTTTTCTATTATGTCTTAGTTATAGGCGGGATGACGGGTGTTTTTCAAATAAAAACCATGTTTGTAAATAAAGTTTAAAATATAGTTATAATTTTGGTAAAATTATTGAAAACTATGCCAAATTGGTGTTCAAAACAGCGCCATCTATCATCAAATGGAAAAAGTAGTATATTTTGCCTTCAGCTACTAATAAATTAAATAATATAAATAATTTACATTTATATGATTAAATGATTAGATTTTTAAAATTATTAAAAAATTCTAACGTTTAGTGTTTTAGAATTTTTATTATTTTATTTTAATAGTAATAATTTCAATAGATGACGTCTATGAAAAATATGAAAATTGATAAGGTACAAAGGTACCTTATCAATTTTCATATTTTTCATAGAAAGTAAAAGTAAAAGGTTTATTTCAATTACTAATTTAAATGTAAAGTGATTAAAACTGGTCTGTCTGCAATTGTTGCAAAATTTTCATTGTCATTATAGTTTTATTAAAGAGATTTTTTGTATGTCGTGGCCAGATCGTAGTATTATTGAATATATCATAAAGTAGTCTATCATTTTGTGAAATGTGTGGTAATTTCATGATATTTAACACTATTTGTTCACCATGTCACGGTATAGCTTGACCAAATCAATAAATAGAAATTGTTTGAAGATATTAATTACTAAACACAACATTGCTATTTCATAACATGGTCACATGACGATATCATTAAATCGTTTTTCACCGCTAGCGGTGCTGATAGCAGAGAACAGAACTTTTAAGATAATTGACATCACTTTATCCCTTATCGATATAATAAATAAATGTTCGCTTCTATTGCTGATATTACTAGATGGTATGGTTTTGGCTTTCATTATTTCATCTAATATTACTTACTTCTAAATAAACTAAAATGGCAAGTCATCGATAAAATGAAATAATACAATGCTACTGAATATACGATTGAAATAAATGAATCATTTACATTACATTCATCCCGCGTTGGAATCAGCGCAGCTAACACTTTTTTGCCCACAAACTCTGCGGTCTGTGCCCAGTAGTAACATGTATGTAAAGCTGCTACTTTTTTACTTTTCATGAGGCAATATATGCAGTTTTTATTTCATTCGTGTTTTCGGGTATGTTGCTTTTTGTTTTCACTCTGCCGTAAATATTAAGGCTTGCAAAGATGAGTAGAACTCATTATCGTCAGCCTATCAAAAGTCCACTGAAATGAACATAGGCCTCCCCCATAATTTGTCAAATAGCTGGATATTTGCTATAGTTGCCACGCTTGGTAGGCGTGTTGGCAACCGCAGCTATTATTATTTTGATCAGTTGTCAAGAAGATGATGCAGGCCATCCCATCTCCAGTTTGTTTTCCTATGTCGCCTCTTACGACGGGACGATATGAGGTGGTGGATATTCTTTCACCGTCACATCAGGGCGAACATTTTTCTACTCCCGTTCATGAGTTTAGTGCTCCTCACGTTCACTTTGAACATAACATAACATAACATAAACACTCACGCCTGTCACCCAGAGGGGTAGGCAGAGACTATGGAATTCCATTTGGCACGATCCTGACACACCTCTCTCGCTTCCTCCACATCCATATACCTACGCATACACGCTCGTCGGTTAAAGGTACTCTTAATTTGGCCCATTTTCAATATATCGCCTATTTGGTCGATAAACTTTCGCCTAGGGCGACCCTTCCCGACTCTGCCATTCACCTCTGCAACATAAATTTGCTTTGTCACTCTTTCCTCATTCATTCTTTCTACATGACCAAACCACCGAAGCATTCCTTTCTTAATCCTAGTCATAACATCATCTTGCAAACCACACATTTCTCTTATCACACTATTTCTCACCCTGTCATTCAGATTCAGCCCTAGCATACTACGTAATGACCGCATTTCTACAGCATTTATTCTACTCTCGTGCTTCTTCTGCCATACCCAACTTTCACTACCATACATTAAAGTAGGCACTAACACAGCATTGTGAATTGCCAAACGTGCATTTTTGGACACATTCTGACTTTTCACAATAGAGTGTAGAGCCCTATTCAATCTATTTCCTGCATTCACTCGTCGTTCTATATCCTAATCATATCTACCATCCCTGCTAAACACACATCCCAAATACACAAACTCATCTACTTGCTCTACCAACTCCCCTTCTATTCTTATTTCACATATCGTTTTACTTTCTTCTCTTTCAAAAACCATAACTTTCGTCTTACTTGCGTTCACTTTCATTCAGTTTTCTTTTAATGTCCTGTTCATTAATGTAACCATCATTTGCAACTCGGCTGCCGACGACGCAAGTATGACTTGCTCATCGGCGTACAAAAGGCATTTGACGGTTAACTCACCCATTCTTAACCCGCATTCTTCTGCTTCAAATTTTCCAAACAACTGTCCATAAATAGGTTGAACAGCCACGGGGAAGCCACACAGCCCTGTCTGACACCTTTATGGATGCCAAACCAGTCCGAGTAGGCCCCGTTGATCCTGACACAAGCACTAGAGTCCCTATATAGAGACTTCAATGCCTGTATCAAGCCAGCGCTCAACCCAAATGAGTTCAGTGTTTGCCATAACACATCCCTATCCACTCTGTCATAAGCCTTCTCCAAGTCTATGAACGCACAAAAACTTTTTTGGTTTTTGGCCAAAAACTTCTCCGCGATCATGCGCATGGAAAAGACCTGATCCGTACATCCCATTCCCTTTCTAAATCCCGCTTGCACATCCCAAATTTTTCCATCAGTTTCTTTCAATTAGTACCTTAGCATACAGTTCACTTTGAATAAAATTTATAAGGAATAAAACTAATTTTAAGATTTTATCGCGTTTAATTATACTTTTCAAATAATGTCATTGTTAAAATAGAATAGAATTAATGCAGTATGTAGTAGTTTGAATTTAATTTTATTAATTATGGGGTCCTCAGCAGATGGTAGTACTCAGGCATCTTCCCTATTAAAATTAGGATATTTTTAATTTCAATAGCCTCGCGAATCATCATTGGTAGGATTCGGTGTTCTATTGCAAGGATTTTTTGTCTATCAGATCCGATATAATGGTTGGGACTATACTAAACATGTTGACATACTTTAGACTTCCTGGAGCTTCGGTGCTTCACATCAAAGATATGTTCTTTTACTTGGCACTTTCATCTAAGATGCGTAAAAACACCCGTAACATTAGTTTTAATCCATGTATAGTATTCATTATTATAGAGCTGTATTTAAGAAATTTTCAACTACTTTAATCTACTTTAAGTAAAAAAATATCTACATCTATTTTATGGCGCCGATCAATATTAAATAGGACCAATGATATGAATAATCCTAGCAAGCTAACAGATAGCAAAGTGGCGAAGCAATCAGCTTTGTAGCGGTTTCTAACGGTTCCCGTTGAGCAATCAGTTTCAAAATAGGAGGTTCAGATGCCTGGGTGATCAATCAGTAATCGATTGCTGAAAACAGAATTTGGAAATTCGAAGCCGTTCTCGAAATAATCGTGGGACAGACGGACAGACGGACAGACGGACAGACATCGTGAAATCAATGTGTCTTCGCAAGCTTCGCCACTTAATAAGTGTCTTCGCAAGCTTCGCCATTTAATAAGTGTCTTCACAAGCTTCGCCACTTAATAAGTGTCTTCGCAAGCTTCGCCACTTAATAAGTGTCTTCGCAAGCTTCGCCACTTAATAAGTGTCTTCGCAAGCTTCGCCATTTAATAAGTGTCTTCACAAGCTTCGACACTTAATAAGTGTCTTCGCAAGCTTCGCCACTTAATAAGTGTCTTTGCAATCTTCGCCACTTAATAAAATGTCTAAAATAAACATTATATTACTTTGTTAAAACTAAATTAACTTTAACTATGAATAAATGTAAAGAGTAAAATGTAAGTAATAATAATACATTTTGATTTCAAGACTATTACCATTCTTATGGATACAGCGGATTCGAAAGACACGACCGATATAAAAAATAGTAGGTGTTTCTAGACATATGTATATATTCACGTGTTTTTGTAGCATGTTACCAATCATCTACGTCTAATAGTATTTTAGAATGAAAAAAATATTTGACAGACATAGAGACATAGACACCGAGGTGACTAAAATTGATCGAATTTTCCTAAATTTGGCACGGAACAGCATTTAATGATGTTCCTAAATTCAAGCGCACGCGAGCGAAGTCGCGGGTAAAAAGCTAGTATACAATATATTAATAAATACAATATTAAAAAACTATAATAAAAAAACTTAAACTAAAAACTTTAATATCATACAGACCTATTTTTTATTGAATTCCCAAACTAAAAAGTGCTGGACCTAGGGGGCACACTGCTGAACACCAACAGCAGAATCGTTAACATGGATTTCGTAAAACAAGCTAGTATTTTGACTGTAACTATGCCTGCCTATGTCATAATGAAATACTTTTCACATAATATATGTTTCATTTCCTTATAAATCCAATGTAAATTACTTTTTTTTATAGGATAAGGGTGACAAACGAGCACACAGTCCACCCGATGGTAAGTGGCTGTTGCAGCCCATAGACATCTACATCTATCCTCTATTCCAAATCAAAATGTAGATGCGCTGTCACCCGTGAGGACTAAGATGGAATGCCTCATTTCCAGTAAAAAGGGCCTCCGGCCACCTACACTCACCAAGCGAAACGCAGAGGTAAACCTCTACTTCACGCTGGTTTTCTGTGAGGTCGTGGTACCACCCCGGTTCGAGCCGGCCCATCCGTGCGACAGCAAATTCTGCCGCGTGGCTCTACCACTGTTACTAATTATATTAATTACATTAGTTTCCAAAACATAGTTTTTACTTTATACAATTAAAATAAATGGTCGCAGGACTCATTTCGCTTGAATGATCGCAACGTACACGGGTTGAACATCTGTTCTTGCACGACCCTTAGTAACCCATGAATATGTGAATATATATGTAAGTATAGCTAATATCGATTCTAATATCATTATCTTCTAAATATTGAATAAAACTACTTTTACGGATTTTGTCACGTTAAAACTTAGCGAAAATACTGTTATCACTAAGAGGACACTCAAAATCACACACTAAGGATTCATACTATTTTGTCAGTGAGATAAATGACAAACGTCTTAATGACAATGAAGCCATGGTCCGTTTTATGTTCAGTCTCTATTAAAATGCCTACTTGTTGTAGACTGCATCTCTTTTTTAACTAGTAAACAAAAGGAAAACAAAATGCCCGCAGAATATGCAGTCTTAGTTACTCATCTACTGAGGAAGGAAGAGTTTTGAAAGCACGTACAGAGATAAAATACTATACATGCAAGCACGTACATACATGGTGTTGCGATTGTGAATTGAGAGATTCTTGTAGAAATTGCTAGGTTGTGAATGCAGTCTATTATATAGGGCAAACAAAATTATCAATGAAAACCCGCGTAAAAGAATGTATAGATGACGTGAAACCTACTGGTTTCACATTTAATGATTTAATTTTTTCGTACCAAACCAACGTATTATGTTGATTTTGATTCTAAAGTTTAAATTTTGTTAACAGCCTAACCACAACGCCACCTATAGCATCCTAGCCTAGAACCATTGTTCCGCCAAAAATATAAAAATATATTGTGTGCATATGACCTCAAACAAAGTCAAGTCAAGTCGTTCAGAAGTTACACGATCACTAAAAGACGCACCAACGGTTATACATATAAATAAAGATTAACATTCAGCGTCCGGAATACGACGTAACGATGTAGTAAATCGTTCACTGAAACTTTAGTTTTACGGCATTTGTTAGACGAGTCTTAGCTCCACGCCAAGTGTTCTTAAATAGCTGTAGATGCAGCTATGTATGTTGCGTTGATAATTTTCCTTTATAATCATTTTCATTCGTCAAGCGAGACTTAAGAATATCCATCGCCCATTTCTTCCCGTAGGTGTCGCATGAGTTTATTGCGTAGGGCTCTTTTTCTGCTTAGGTATCCATTTTTTTTATATAGGATAGGGGTGACAAACCAGCACATAGTCCACCTGATGGTAAGTGGTTGCTGCGGCCCATAGACATCTACATCTATCAAAATGCAGATGCGTTGTCACCCGTGAGGACTAAGATGGAATGCCTCATTTCCAGTAAAAAGGGCCTCCGACCACCTGCACTCACCAAGCGAAACGCAGAGGTAAACCTCTACTTCACGCTGGTATTCTGTGAGGTTGTGGTACCACCCCGGTTCGAGCCGGCCCATCCGTGCGACAGAAAAAGCTGCCGCGTGGCTCTACCACAGTTAAAAATAATTTCGGTATGTTTGGGTAAATTTGGGTAGGAACAACTCTCTTACCTATTTCTGCTGCCAATAGCTGCCTGCACTATTGTGTTTCGGTCAGAAGGGTAAAGAGAGATAGTAAAATTACGGACTATAAGGCATTCCACCTTAGTACTCAGAAGTCTTGTCAGTCTAGGTATAAGACTCCTTTTTTTTCTTTGAGTCCATCTGGGTAATTCACACTCCGTTACCTATTTTTGCCGCCAAATTTGTACTGCTGTTTTTCGTTGTGAAGGTTATAAGGAAGCCAGTGTAATTACAGGCTGTGAGGTCTGTAGTTATCTTCCTTTTACGTTGTCTGCATCCATGAATTGCAGAAGCCACTAACTATCAGGTGAACTGTAAATTTAGTTGTCACTTTATAAATAGGGCAGTGTGCCTCTCACCGTTCGGTGATCGCTGCCGGTTTTTACCCTCGCGATCACTGAAACATCACTGAACAGTTGTCGTCTGGTCGTCATAATGAAGTTAATCTCATTTTCACATTCACCAGGTCCACTTCCTATGGGGCCGCTTCTGGAAGAAAGAGTTCATCATAAAGAGTCCCTCTTTCTCCATGAAGTCGGCCAGCTGCTGGCCCCTTGGGTTCCGTTGCCATATTCCGAATTTCCCTTCTTTCAGCTCACCGTTCTCTCTTGTGCCTAGTTTGCGTTGAAGTCTCCCATTAACATCGTATAGTGAGTTTTTGAGTAATGAATGGCTCTAGAGATATCCTCATACATTTCCTTCGCCTCCTCATCGGGGTGTGCCGAGGTTGGTGCGTAAACCTGCATGACCTTCAGCGAATATCGTTTGGTAATTCTGAGTATAAGGTACGCAACCCTCGTCGATACACTCCCAATCTTTACAACGTTGTTAACGAGAGACTTGTGGACAATAAAACCGATACCTCCTTGGGACAGATGGTCGCCCTCCCGGTGATAGATTAAGTTGCCGGATTCGATGTTTATCGTGTCCTCCCCCTATCTTCGGACTTCGGATAATCCTATAATATTCCAGCGCAACTTGTCTATCTCTTCTATCAGCTCCAGGATATTCTCGTCAGTGCTCAGGGTACGTGCGTTATAAGTTGCCAGATCGAGTCATTGTAGGTGGCAACCGAACCTCCACCGGAGATTTTTAGCACCCCCTGCCCCGCCGTTACCATGGTTGCCACCGTAGCCAGGAATAGTGGGGCCGCCGGGGACTGGAGGCCGTCTTTTTGTAACTTTTATCATGGGGGATATATTGCCATAGTTGCCACGCTTGGTGAGCGGGTTGGCAACCGCAGTTTTTTATTGATGTTTTACTGTTTTCAGAAAGATGCTGCTGCCCACCCTCTGCCTCAGTTTCCCTCTGTCGCCTCTTACGACGCCCACGAGAAGATATGGGGTAGTGAGTATTCTTACCCGCCACTACACGGGGTTGTTTGGATAATGTAAAAGTTATGATTTTTTTTTCTATTTGCTATATTTTATATTAATAACATTAAAAATTAATTTATAAAACCAAAGATATTCATAAATGTAGGAAAATATAAAAAAAGTTAAAAATGTGCAAAAATGAAAGAGCACACCACTGACGCATTGTTTTGTGTATTAATATTAGGTCCTTACATATGAAATTGGCGTTTTGTACGGGAGGAGTATAAAGTCAATTTTTTTTTTGTAAAATATATTTAATTAATCAAAGTATGCACCGTTGTTATCTATACACTTTTGTCATTTCATAGGTAGTCCATTGATGCCTTTACTAAAAAAAAACCATGGGGGCGAGAATCAATAAACTCTTTAACAGTGGTAGAGCCACGCGGCAGCTTTTGCTGTCGCACAGATGGGCCGGCTCGAACCGGAGTGGTACCACGACCTCACAGAAAACCAGCGTGAAGTAGAGGTTTACCTCTGCGTTTCGCTTGGTGAGTGCAGGTGGCCGGAGGCCCTTTTTACTGGAAATGAGGCATTCCATCTTGGTCCTCACGGGTGGCGGCGCATCTACATTTTGATTTGTAATAGAGGATAGATGTAGATGTCTATGGGCCGCAGTAACCACTTACCATCAGGTGGACTGTGTGCTCGTTTGTCACCCTTTTCATATAAAAAAAAACTAAACTCTAAAGGCGGTTTGGACTGCCGCATCGGAGTTGAGTTTTTTTCCCTGTAAGAAGTTGTCCAAATTCCGTAAAAAAAAATGGTAATCTGTTGGAACAAGGTCCAGGGAGTACGGTGGATGTCGCAGACATTCCAATTGTAGCCCATATAACAGTGGTTGTTTGTGTGTTAATAATGTGTGGTTTTGCGTTTTCGTGAAGCAGCAGTGGCCTAGAGCGATTGACCAATATCGGTTCTTTAGCAGCTAGTTCTTCCTTCATGGTTTGCAGTTGCTGATAGTAGATATCTGCCATAACCGTATGGCCAGATTTTAGAAGGATGTAGTGAACGACACCGGCGCTAGTCCACCAAACACTCACAAGTAATTTTTTCTGATTCAATTTTCGTTTAGGGCAGGATTAGGCTGGGTCTCCAAGGTTCAGCCATTCCATCAAATGCTTTCGATTATCGTACAGTATCCACTTTTCATCACAAGTAATGATTCGATTTAAAATCCCTTCATTATTGTGTCGGTCGAGCAAAGTAACACAGCAGTTCACGCGTATTTGCAACATTTGCAACTCTCAATTTATGAGGTACCCATTGTTCAGCTTTGTACTTTCCCGATTTGCTGCAAGTGGATTAATACAGTTTTATCACTTACCCCAAAACCTGAAGCTATCTCTGAATTGCTTTGTGATGGATCCGCTTCCACAATAGCCTTTAATTCTTCATTTTCCACTTTGGTCTCCGGCCGTCCACGGGGTTGGTTCTGAAGGTCGAAATTTCTAGAAAGAAAACCTTGAAACCAAAAACGTACCGTGCTTTATTTTGCGACACCAGCGCGGTATACATCGTTAATCTTTCGAGCTGTTTCTGCAGCACTGGTGCCACGGTAGAACTCGTACTCGTAAATATATATATATATATATATATATATATATATATATATATATATATATATATATATATTTTCCATTGTGCGGTAATAAGCGACGCCAAAGAAAAAAATAATGGAGAAAAACAAATGAATGACTGTTTTCAAATCTCAAATGTTAATAATAATGCTAAGTTAATTAATAAATTTGAATTTGGAGTTCTTAACCAAAGAGGAGATATTTCAGATCAAACTGGTCAGTACGACAAAACACTGATTTCATATGTAAGGACCTAACATAATACTCTAGAAACCGATAAACTTTTGTTAAAAAACAACTTCTCAATTAAATTACATTGTGTAACAAAAACTTTACCTCAGTGTCAACTAGCGACATCTGTTGAGCAGAAAATTATTAGCCCTCATTAAAAAGCAATCCTCAATAACTCTTGTATTAATTTCAATAGCTTAACCTAATGGTCTCTTCAAATAATTGATATCGCTATTATAAGAAGTAAACAATTAAAATTACGTTGATTAAAATTCTCAAGCTATGAAAACAATGGAATATCCTCATTAAGTTAGTTTAACAGTGATGGGCTTTCTTCGTAAAATAAAATTAAATTGAGTAAACAAATTGTTAGTATTTTATACGTAACTAACGACTCTCCCTGACTTCGCACGGGTGATTTCTGGATCTTGACAACAGCGCCACCTACCGGGTCTAATGGTGAATCTAAACCATTCCTGAATAAACTTAATCATCATCATCATCATCATCATTACAGCCCTTCACAAGTCCACTGCTGAACATAGGCCTCCCCCAAAGAATGCCACAAAGCACGGTCCTGAGCCACCTGCATCCATCGACTTCCTGCATGTCTTACCAGGTCGTCACTCCATCTAGTGGGGGGACGCCCTACACTTCGCCTACCAGTACGAGGCTGCCACTCGAGAACCTTTCTTCCCCATCGGTTGTCGGTTCTTCGAGCTATATGGCCGGCCCACTGCCACTTCAGCTTACTAATCCGTTGGGCTATGTCGGTTACTCTGGTTCTACTGCGGATATCCTTATTCCTAAGTTTATCACGCAGAGAAACTCCGAGCATAGCCCTCTCCATAGCTCGCTGAGCGACCTTGAGCTTCCTCATACGGCCAGCAGTGAAGGACCACGTCTCAGTTCCGTAAGTCATCACTGGCAACACGCACTGGTTGTACAATTTCGTTTTAAGGTTTTGAGGTATGTCTGACGAGAAGATGTGTCGTAGCTTCCCGAACGCTGCCCAGCCGAGTTGAATCCGTCGATTGACCTCTCGGTCGAAGTTGGACTTACCTAGTCGGACTATTTGTCCCAGGTAAACATACTCGTCAACAACTTCGAGCTTAGTGCTCCCAACAACTACCGGCATAGGTGTGACATGGACATTAAACATGATCTTTGTTTTGTCCATGTTCATCTTAAGACCTATCCGTTGGGAGACACTATTGAGGTCATTGAGCATAGTGCTTAGGTCCTCCAGCGATTCTGCCATAAGGACTATATCGTCGGCAAATCGAAGGTGAGTGATGTATTCGCCATTGATGTTAATACCGCATCCTTTCCAGTCCAGAAGCTTGAAAACGTCTTCCAATGCAGCGGTGAAGAGTTTCGGGGATATAACATCACCCTGTCTTACACCTCTCTGCAATTGGATGGGTTTCGTACTCTGGTTCTGTACTCGGATAGCCATCGTAGCCCTACTGTACAAACACTTCAGCACTTCGATATACCGACAGTCAACTTGGCACCGCTTAAGGGACTGCAGCACCGCCCAAATTTCGACGGAATCAAAGGCTTTCTCATAGTCCACATACGCCAGACATAGTGGCAAATTGTACTCTTCGGACTTCTGTACAATTTGCCGTAGGGTATGTATGTGGTCTATGGTGCTAAAGCCCTTTCGGAAACCGGCTTGTTCGGGAGGCTGGAAGTCGTCAAGTCTGCGCGCAAGACGATTCGTAATGACTCTCGAAAACAGCATGTAGACGCGGCTCAGAAGGGAAATCGGTCTGTAGTTCTTCAAGAGAGCGTTGTCACCTTTCTTGAAGAACAAGACCACCGCACTTCTGCTCCACGCCTCCGGTGTTATGCCACCATGGAGGACGGAATTAAAGAGCTTCTGAAGGACTTCAAGTACCGGTCTTCCACCCGCTTTCAGAAGCTCCGCTGTAATTCCATCCTCGCCTGGGGCCTTGCCGTTTTTAAGGTGCTGGAGAGCCATTCTAATCTCGCTCAGACTGACGTCCGGGATATCTTCGGAATAGTGTCGGATAAGACTCGCTCTTGGATCGTTACTCACACTTGCGTGTGGCTCCAACGATGACGTGTACAGCTGCCCATAGAACCTCTCAATCTCACTCAAAATCTCAGGTGCCCCGGAAACGATGCTGCCACATTCGGTCTTCAGCTTTGACAGTTGGCTCTTTCTGGCAGACAGATCTCTGGCAAAGACTTTGGAGCCTTGGTTCCGCTCGATCGCTTCTTCAATACGAGCTGTATTGAAGTTGCGTAAGTCCCGCCGCATGCATTTGGAGATATGTCTGTTCAGTTGCCTGTATGCTGTCAAATCTGTTGAAGAATGTAGCCTCATCTCCCGTCTAACAGCCATGAGATTAAGAGTGTGATCGGAGAGTTTTTGTGTTCTTCTGCGGCGGGTCTTGCAGAACTTAGCTCCGACCGCATGGACAGTTTCCACGAGCTTGTCATTCATATCGTCCACTTCATTGCAGTCTTCTAGGCACTGAAAACGGTTTCGTAACTCGAGCTGAAAGGTTTCGGGACTTTGGATTAGAGCACGAGGGGGACGGAGCGTTGACTTCATCAGACGAGACCTCTCCAACTTAACATTTAGGTTTAGTGTGCCTCTAACCATTCGGTGATCGCTGCCGGTTTTCACCCTCGCGATCACTGAGACAGCACTGAACAGTTGTCGTCTGGTCGTCATAATGAAGTCAATCTCATTTTTTGTCGAACCGTCGGGGCTCAACCAGGTCCACTTCCTGTGGGGCCGCTTCTTGAAGAAAGAGTTCATCATAAAGAGTCCCTCTTTCTCCATGAAGTCGGCCAGCTGCTGGCCCCTTGGGTTCCGTTGCCCTATTCCAAATTTCCCTACTTTCAGCTCACCGTTCTCTCTTGTGCCTAGTTTTGCATTGAAGTCTCCCATTAACACCGTATATTGGGTTTTGGAGGAATGCATGGCTCTAGAGATATCCTCATACATTTCCTCCACCTCCTCATCGGGGTGTGCCGAGGTTGGTGCGTAAACCTGTATGACCTTCAGCGAATACCGTTTGGTGATTCTGAGTATAAGGTACGCAACCCTCGTCGACACACTCCCGATCTTTACAACGTTGTTAACGAGAGACTTGTGGACGATAAATCCGACACCTCCTTGGGACAGATGTTCGCCCTCCCGGTGATAGAGCAAGTTGCCGGATTCGAGGATTACCGTGTCCTCCCCCTCTCTTCGGACTTCGGATAATCCTATAATATGCCAGCGCAACTTGTCTATCTCTTCTTCCAGCTCCACGATCTTCTCGTCAGTCCTCAGGGTGCGTGCGTTGTATGTTGCCAGGTCGAGTCGTCGTAGGTGGCAACCAAACCTCCACCGGAGATTCTTAGCACCCCCTGCCCCGCCGTTACCATGGTCGCCACCGTAGCCAGGAATAGCGGGGCCGCCGGGGACTGGGGGCCGTCTCTTTATTACATCCATTCATAAGGGGGGTATTTGCCATAGTTGCCACGCTTGGCGAGCGGGTTGGCAACCGCAGTTTTTTTTTTATTATAATATTGGCTATTATCAGGAAGATGCTGCTGCCCATCTCCCACCTGTTTCCCTTTGTCGCCTTACTTAATCACACACACACAATTTAGGAGGAGTTCAGTAACATACAAACGGTTTGTATTTTGATTCATAATCGAGAATAGATGCAGATGTCTATGGGCCACAATATCTATTAACTGTCAATATCAATTTTAACTGCTGATCAACTACGTGCTCGGCAGTAAAGGAACACATCGTGAAGAGACCTGCGTAACGGAGGAGTACAACCAAACTGCTCATAAAACTCTTTCAGAAATAAGAGGATGCTTGTTTCCAGAAGTGTAGCTGAAACAAGCGCTTAGAAATTATTTTGTAAAAGGGTTTTAATAGTCTTATCTGTAATAGAACTGTTGGTACGTATAAATGAAATTAGTATTATCGTAAATTACCTCATAAATTAGACTTGTTTATATAAGTTTATGCTTTTTTGTAGTAAAGTTCTAAAATAATTATTTATTCAATAATTATAATTTTTAATTCTCAATAGAATATATTTAATTCCTTTTCTGTGTAGTCTGAAAGACATTGCTAGCGAATGTAGCAATAAGACCGCTTTTTGTTTTTACCTCAATAATTGATCGTTTTTGTAATATTAATACTTCCTTAGTGTACAATAAAGAGTCACAATAGGGATTTGTACTAGAATATATATAATATACCTAATTACTTTGACAAAATACTTTGTAAATATTGTTTAATCTTACCTTGTTTGTTTGCTAAGGATAATAATTTAAATCAATTCGTACTACTCTCAGCTACTTTGGCTTGTGTTATAGAAGTGGAGCAGGATAGAGAAAATTAATGAAGTGTGGAAAATGTCAAGTCGCATAATAGTATAATAGCGTGAAGTGAAATTCACGAGCATTATACGAGTATAAACTTTATACGTTATTAATCTATCCCTTATTTGATAACATAAAGTAAGAAAGTGTGTTAATGCTACCTGTGGATTTAACAAAATTAAACTGTTAAAACTGTAAAAGCCTACTTGAAATAACTAAAGAGAATAAAATAATTCTACACCATGAAGCTAATGCTAAGATTTAAATGTATTGTAAGAAGAATTAAAGCCGCGACTTCAGTATGTGTATTTTTAAAGTCGGCTTTTAATTCTCATAAAAAATGTAATTTTTTGATTATTTTGAGTGGACTAAGGAATAAATAACTACAAATAACCACTAGAATGGCGTATAAAGAGGCGTCTTTATATTAAACACTGAACCCCTATTTTTAACATTAAGGGGCGCCACTCCTTATGTATAACTTTGCTAATAACACGAGAATCATAAACATTAGTTAACATTCGACGAATATATAGCTTGTTACGAGTAGATAGTCAGCCTTACACCATAATATCTATCGCCGGCCTTAAAATTCATGTAAGGATCAATGTGAATTTAAAGTGTTAACAGGTTTTCTTAATATCTCTTTTTTCTCTTTCTCTCACTCTTGTTTCTCTCTTTCTATCTCTCTCTCTCTCTCTCTCTCTCTCTCTTTCTCTCTTGACTAAATGACAGTGGAAAAAATAGGTGCATAAATAATTATAATATAATTTAAGCAAGCAATAATGCAATAATAAACGATATTAATAAGGCCGATTATGTTTAAACTATTAAGGTTAAAGTGCTTTTAGTCTTCATATACGTCAGTCCTAGAAATCCCACTGTTGGACATAATCGTCTCCAATACTGATAAAAGTTTTTCTAATCAACGCATAGACGATGACGGCGTGACTACGGTGGACTTGTGTCTGCAGTAATCGATGCCTTGTACCTTTGACATTTACCCTGGCCTGTAATAAGCTATTCATACATTTTTAACATATGCCATTAAATATTTTAGACATTTCCTATAAGCGCTTCTTACGAAACCCATGGAACGATATTATTGACTGATAGGACGCCGCCATTACATCCCATAAAAATATCTCTTCCATACTATCATAAAAATTACTTTATCCGTTATTTATGCCAACATTGGACTGGTTACTGTGATATTGAGACTATCAAGTAATTTCTAGACCTAGCAGTGGCTATAGTCTCCAAGGAGACTCGTAGTAAGAAAGATTAAAGGCCTGTATCAAAGCAATAGGTGTCTTTAAATATAATTGTATTTAACTAACCGCTTAGGTTTCGACACCATGTAAGATTCAATGTACGTTTTATTATTATTAAAGTTTCTTTTAAAAGATCATAAACGTTTTAATATGAAAGAGAACTTGTAGCTACACTGTGTATCTCTATCATAGAATATTGGAATAGTAAGTTGTAAAAAATAAAGTGCTATTAAAATAATATATTCATGTATGTAAAGGATCTGCATATGTTGAAAAAAAAACAGTTGTATATAACCTCTCAGACTGAATTGAATTTAGAAAGTTATAAGATAGTGCGGTAGACGATATGAATGACAAGCTCGTGGAAACTGTCCATACGGTCGGAGCTAAGTTTAGCAAGACCCGCCGTAGAAGAACACAAAAACTCTCCGATCACACTCTTAATCTCATAGCTGTTAGACAGGAAATGAAGCTACATTCTTCAACAGATTTGACAGCATACAGGAAACTGAACAAACAGATCTCCAAATGCAAAGGCGGGACTTGCGCAACTTCAATACAGCTTGTATTGAAGATGCGATCGAGCGGAACCAAGGCTTCAAAGTATTTGCCAGAGATCTGTCTGCCAGAAAGATCCAACTGTCAAAGCTAAAGAACGAGTGTGGCAGCATCGTTTTCAGGACACCTGAGATTTTTAGTGAGATTGAGAGGTTTTATGGGCAGCTGTACACATCATCGTTGGAGCCACACGCAAGTGTGAGTAACGATCCAAGAGGAGTCTTATCCGACACTATTCCGAAGATATTCCGGACATCAATATGGGAGAGATTAGAATGACTCTCCAGCACCTTAAAAAGAGCAAGTGCCCGGACAAGGATGGAATTACCGTGAAGCTTTTGAAATCGGGTGGAAAACCGGCACTTGAAGGCCTTAAGAAGCTCTTTAATTTCGTCCTCCATGGTGGCACTACTCCGGAGGCGTGGAGCAGAAGTGCGGTGGTCTTGTTCTTTAAGAAAGGCGAAAACGCTCTCTTGAAGAACTACAGACCGATTTCCCTTCAGAGCCGCGTCTACGTGCTGTTTTCGAGAGTCATTTCGAAACGTCTCACGCGCAGACTTGACGACTTCCAGCCTCCCGAACAAGCCGATTTCTGAAAAGGCTTTAGTACCATGGACCACATACATACCCTGCGGCAGATTGTACAGAAGACAGAGGAGTATAATCTGCCACTTTGCCTTGCGTATGTGGACTATGAGAAAGCCTTTGATTCTGTCGAAATTTGGGCGGTGCTGCATTCCCTTCAGCGGTGCCAAGTTGACTGTCGGTATATCGAAGTGCTGAAGTGTTTGTACAGTAGAGCTACGATGGCTACCCGAGTACAGTATCAGAGTACTAAACATATCCAACTGCAGAGAGGTGTAAGACAGGGTGACGTTATATCCCCAAAACTCTTCAACGCTGCATTGTAAGACATTTTCAAGCTACTGGACTGAAAACGATGCGGTATTAACATCAATGGCGAGTACATCACTCACCTTCGATTTGCCGACGATATAGTCCTTATGGCAGAATCGCTGGAGGACCTAAAAACTATGCTCAATAACCTCAATAGTGTCTCCCAACAACTTTAATATCGTATTAATAGTTGACATTACAATGTTAATAGTACCCTCCTCCCCTTATAGATAATATTTTTTAATTTATATAGAAGTTAACCTTGAAGTATATATAAGTTATTTAATAAAAACATCAATCAGATTGAGCTGTTGTTGGAAACCGGTGAACATACGAATACATAAAATACATAGGTGTCGAATGTGGAAACTTCTTGTTTTTATAACTCGTTTAGTGAAATTCGTCGGATTAGTTGCTTTTTTTTAAGTTTTAGTCACTTAAAATATAATTGATAAATTAACTTTTTTTTATATTCCCGACGTTTCATTTTGTTTCGTTTTCATTTAAATATATTTTATTTACTTCTGTATTTATTATGATTTTCAAACAAAAAGCACATGAAAGATTTGTAATTATTCTTCGCTATATTATTTTCATGATCTTTTTTTTAAACGTTACCTCCACACTAGGATTTTCTCCTGTATTCTGGGGGCAGTTCATATACATATTTTTCACAAGGACAAAAATCCAGACCCGGAACAATTATTTCTAGGCCATACAAATAATTGTTACGTGCGGGATTCGAACCCGCTGCCCTTAGCGCTGCAATTCATTGCTTAGCCACTGCACCACGTCACAATTATTCAAACTTTAGTAGGTATTTTACACGATCCGACAACTTAAGTCATTGTATTCTATACACATTTAACTTAGAATGCGGTATTCATAACGTCACAGTAATGGCTTTATGCACAACAATAACAGTAGCCGCAAATGTCTGTACGCCACCGTTCGTACTGATATGATTACAGTACTATTCACAGTTTAATTTTTTTGCTAGCGCTATGTAGAAGTATTCAAAGTTCTTGTATATTTAGTGTTCTGATATGTGCAGAGGAAGTAACAAATCATGTGAGGATCAGACTATTCTATGTATATTAATATGTACTTTTATAGAGTTATAGTTGACACGTTGGAGTGAACGGAATGTTCCCCAGTAATGAACTGCAGCTCTCTTGACGAGTATGTGAGTCATTTCACTAAGACGGTATCAGGGAGAATATTGAGATACTCGAAAACTTGTGTAATAAGCCGCTCTAGAATCATCTTACACACTTGAATGACTCCTGGTCTAATCAGATGCTCTAAGCACCGCGATAAGCTTCATATTGAATATCGTAAGGACCCAAGCAACCCTACTAAAAACTTGTATATACGCGTTTTAGATATTTTTACACAGGTCTAATCAGAAAACTAAAATGTGATTACAACAATAAAGAAAAAAAAATAAAAATAAATGTGCTCCAAAAAAACTCTGGGGTACTATTAACCGCATAACTGGCAAAGACACTAGTTCAAGTTCTCCTCTGGCTCTCATCAACTCAAGGCCCTCTGTAAAGGAATCTCTCGATGTTTGCAACTCCTACTTTGCCTCTGTAGCTAATAAGCTGGCATACTCTATCATGATGAAATTGAATGAGACTCAGAAGTCACTTGCCGAAAAAGTTCACATTCCTGTTCAACCCGCTGGTTCATTTTTCATGGATCCTACAAATGAACAGGAAATTTTGGGTTTTATCCAGTCTCTTGATTCAGGTAGCGCCCCGGGTATAGACAGTATCACTAACAACTTTTAAAATCAGTAGCCCACGCAATTGCGGAGCCCCTGGCAGCGATATTTAACTTAAGTAACTCGTCAGGAGTCTTCCCAAGCCAGTGGAAAATAGCGGCAGTTATCCCCATACACAAGAATGGAGCTAAGGATAATCTTTGTAATTATCATCCCATATCACTGCTGGGTGCTTACTCTAAGTTCCTGGAACACGTTGTTCATAAGCGGCTGACTAAATATCTTGAAAATAATAGTATCTTCTCGGACCGTCAGTTTGGTTTCCGTCAGGGAAAATTGACTGAGGATGCAGTAAGTCTTCTCACAGATATGGTTGTAACTCATTTGTGTTTGTCTCGATCTGACTAAAGCATTCGACATGGTATCGATCCCCATCCTCCTTAAGAAACTAAGTGCTCTTGGTATTCGTAGTCTGGCTTTAAACTGGTTTTCCAGCTATTTGTCGGATAGAAAGCGATGTGTCCGAATAGGAAATCAAGCAAGCGATTTTAGATCTGTAGATTTTGGCGTTCCTCAGGGTAGCATATTGAGGCCGACTCTTTTTATTTCATACATTCATTACATTATGTCAATTGAACTCGAAAATAATGAAGTTGTATGTTATGCTGACGATACTGCCATTATATTTTATGGTAAATCTTGGTACGGCGCCTACATTTCGGCCGTCTCCAGGTTGCATAAATAGAAAAATGGTTAAATTACAACATCTTAACACTGAATACCTCAAAAACGCAGTTAATTTGTTTTCATAAAACTGCAGCGTCTGAACCGCCGCCGTCAATTTTCAATGACCTTAAAATACACAATAATAACTGTACTTTGGCTCCTTGAGCTCTCCTAATTGTAACTGTGACCAGATAAATAGAGTCGGCTCCCTTAAATATTTGGGCATCATAACAGATGAGAACCTTAACTTCAATAGTCATATATCGGCGACATCAGCAAGGATCCGTAAGTTGATACACACAATTAGACTATTCAGCATTTTAAAGTCACTCTACCTTGCACTATGTCAGTCCGTACTTGGCTATTGCATACTGGCGTGGGGTGGCATAGCCTCTTCTACGTTGCTAATGCTAGAAAGGGCCCAGAGGGCAGTTTTGGAGATAGATATGGGTAAACCAAGGCGTCATCATACGTCAGATCTCTTTAAAGCCCAAATTTTAAATGTCCGTAGATTGTATCTTCTGAGGGTTTTTACATTGATGCACAGGAAAGCTTCGAAACTACCGACATTTGATACTTTAAAAAATAAAAGAGTGTTTAAGATCCCCACAACCTTGGTTAAAACATCTTTCGCTCAGGAATTTTGGTCGTAGGGCTACTTTACCGCTTAAACTTATTGTTGCTTCTTTTGTCTGTAATTTTTCATAATTTTAAGTCATTTTATTTTTGCTTTGCTACGCATAATAGTTTTACGTAATTTCGACAAATAGCCACTATTCTATTGTAAAATCTCCCACGAGACAAGCCATGCCTAGTGTGGGAGTCAAAAAACTTTTTTGTATTTTGGCTGTGTTTCTGGTAAATAAATAACATGATTATTATCGTTATGGGGAATCTGTAAAGTTTTCTCATCTGGTTGGGCTGTATAAATATACGAGTATAATTGTAAATGAAAATGATAAACATACATAAATATCAATAAAATTAAATAAGTACATAAAAATACATAAATAAATAAAAGCTCAACCATATGGAAGCCCTCGGCAAAGGAGACTAAACGGCCGAGGGTTAGGGGGAAAGGAAAAGAAACCAGCGGACGATGCGGGTAGTATGAGGAGCACCGCCTTCTGCATTTGAGCTTGAAGCGGTCCGTCACGGAGTCCCAGTCGTCTCAGATGACCCGAGAGGCTGACTGGGATTAACTCATTCGCAGAAACGAGTACAGGTATAATTTTATTATTATTTATATATATTATTTTACAGATATAATTTCGTTGGGCAGACCACCCCACATGTCGGTCACTTCGTGAGCCAGGTCCAGATATTTTGTCAGCTTATCTGTATCGGCTTTTACGAGGTTCTGTCTAAGGGAAAGGTAATGTCGACCAAAAATATCCTGGACTGTTCCTGGTCCAGCACAATATCAGGCTTATTCGTAAGAATAGTCCTGTCTGTGATGATGGCCCGGTCCTAGTAGAGCCTGGCGCGTTCATTTTCGAGCACAGCTTCTGGCAAGTACTTATAATATAGCAGTTTCCGATCCACGTGACCGTATTTCAGAGCAAGCTCCTGGTGTAGAATCCTGGCTACTAGATTGTGTCTATGCAAATACTCAGAGTTAGAAAGCGCCGAACAACCGGAAATGACATGCATTATACATACATTAGTGACTCACCGGAATGGCAAGAAGCTCGACAGATGTCGACGGCGCCATTCTTTAGGATGTATTTCTGATAATTGTTGGTCTTAATAACCTGATCCTGTATTGCACAGACAAAACCCTCGGTTTCCCCAAAGAGGTCCCCGAAACGTAGCCAGTGGAGGTAGGCAATTGTGTCTACGAAAGGCTCATGTAGAGCCTTGTAGAACTTGCCGTGCAGCTCCTTCTCTTTCCGTACGGTCTCTCGGTCGGAAATGCTCTGTACTGCCAGGTCTTGCCCTTGCTCTTTGCCAAAGAATAGACGGGTAAGTCCTTTATCACAAAAATAACGTCCTTAGAGAAAGGATCATCCGTTCTCTTCAGTAAGTAATTACGGAGGCTGCACACTTCGCGATTATGCATGGTAAGCCGCCCACTATGTTTCCGCGGCAAGTACAGCCTCATTACCGACGATCTCGGATGATGCATCCTATGGGACCTCAAAATAGTGCGGACTTTTCTATCAAGAGCGTTTAGTTCGGTCTAAGTTCACCTGAGTATGCCAAATGTATACATGAGAACAGGCATGATCCAACCGATATATGCTTTCGTCTTATTAACGCCCTACAAAAGACTGTAAAGGACTTTTGTCAAGCGTGCATAAAACACATCGCGAACTGACTGCCTCATGTCCACCTCATTGATACCTATGTTCTGTGGCATACCCATATATCGGTATATTTCAGCCTCGGATAGGGTCTTTATATTGATGGGCATAGAAAAAGTCTATGCCCTCAGATTTAGCAACCCCTCCCCTTTCGACATGGAGGAGCGCATGCTTATCCGTCCCCATCTCCACTCTAATAGAATTGTTAAAATCACAAGTGATGTTTAGCAATTCCATAAGATGAGAGCGACTGGAGGCGAATAATTTGAGATCATCCATATAGAAAAGGTGGGTCACTTTTATACCTCCTTTCCGAAGCTAAAATCCCCTCCCGGAACCCACCAGTAAGGTACTGAGAGGGTTCAGAGAGAGGCAGAACCAGATTGGATTCAAACAATCACCCTGGAAGATACTCCTTCTTTTACTTACGTGGTTCTCCGCAGCCGTCATCCGCTAGCCTAGATGACAAAGGAGCGTACTCCATTGCCCCATACATCGCCCGAAAAAGTCTCGAACTGTACAGTTTACCTTATACAGCTCGAGGACCCTCTTAAGCCATGTATAAGGCACCGAGTCGAATGCCTTTTAGTAGTCTATCCAGGCGGCGGAGAGGTACCGGCGGTTGCGTTTAACCACCTTGCCAATGACCGCGTCAATGAGAAGTGGTCCTTGGTTCCACGACCAGCACCCCAACATCCATTCTGAGCCCGCGAACTCACCTGATTTGAGTTCAGGTTACGAGTGAGTCTCGCGCTCAAAATGGACGTTAGTGTCTTTTATATGGGAGGTAGACACGTGATGGGGCGGTATTTGCTCGGGTCTGTGGAATCCCGGTCTTTAGGAACCAAATGAGTGATCCCAGTAATGAAGAGACTCGGGAGTGACATTTGCCCGAGAGCCTGTTGAAACTGTCGGGCGAGCACAGTGTGACACACCACGAGCCCCTTCAGCTAGTAGTAATGCAGTCCTTCGAGTCCCAAACTTTTCCAGTTCGGGGCCCTACGGACCGCCTCAGCTACGTCATCCGGCGTTATGATGACGGGGTCCATGGGCGTAACATTCGCACACTGACTCACCACAACTTTCGTCCAAGGGCCCTTGCTGTATTTTACGGGCTCTGACCACAGGTCGCGCCAGAATGCGATAGTGTCGGCCTGATTCGGCGCTCGGCCCGTTCCACGTACTATTGGTCGCTCCAATGATTCATAGAACCTCTTCTGATTACTCTGGAAGAGACGATTCTGGTTGAACCGTGTCGACCTCTCGGTATGTCGGGTCGGGTGGTATGTGACAAATGGACATGGGAAAAACATGATGTTTGTCCCAGCAAACGCAATCCTAACGGTGCTCACAATTCTCGGTCTATTATTGCCCGACCTGAAGCTTGTCAGTCTGCCGATGAGGGCCCTTGCCTTTGCGATACGGTCCTCAATCCTTCTTCTCCAGGCTGGGATGACGCTATTTTGTCAGATGGAACAGATGGAGAGCAATACATACACAGGAGTGATCTAGGCTATATTTTATCAGAACAACTTAGAGATTTTTTTTGGAAAAAACTGTTTTTTAAATAAGTGGTCTCAAAGGCGGAGCTTGATCAGGTCGCTTGTATTTAAATAAATTCGCATATGCTCCCGCACATGAACTGTTGACGGATAGGTGAATTTAAAGACAGAAGATTTAACGATTTAACCTTTTTTATATTAAAAAATTTAATCTTTTTATATCATTCAAATTATTTAAAAAAATAGACTAAATTATTATCTATCCGAGAGCTGAATGTTGTTATTCGTTCAGTGACAAAGTTCAATAAAGACATACTGCATAAAATAGTTTATCAGTTAATTTAGTCACTTGGATACTATAAACCTTGATTAAATAAAGTTATAAATTATGCGGAAAAAATAAATATTATAATTTGTAAACTTCTGTAAAACTTTCTTAAAATAAATACTAAGGGAAATTTCTTAAAACACTGGGTATTAGTAAGGTTGTTACATCTGATCATGGTCCATCAATCACTCTGGATGAAATAAATCATCATTTTATCTCTACTTCTCCTTTGGATCCCACAGTTCGTTCTACAACAATAGCTTCCATTCAATCCATGCCATCTCCTCCTATTCATTGTTTTTCACTTTTTACCTGTGACTTAGAATGAGATCCAGAAATCAGTATTAGCTATTAAATCCAAGGCTGTGGGTTGTGATGAGGTTAGGAAGGTTATGATATCCATGATCCTTGAGTGCCATTTGCCTGCAATCACAGACATCTTAAACTTTTCCCTTGACTCAAGCCAATATCCTACTCAGTAGAAAAAAGCATTTGTGCGACCACTTCCTAAAATACCTAATCCCTTTTTACCTACCCATTTTAGACCAATTGCAATTTTGCCATACCTATCTAAAGTTCTGGAAGCCTGTGTTCACAAGCAAATCTCTATGTTCATAGCCAAACATAACCTGCTGAATAGATATCAGTCAGGATTTCGCGCAGGTCACAGTAATACCACTGCCTTGATAAAAGTCACAGATGACATTCGAATGAGAATGGATGAGCAGAAGCTTACTTGATTTTTCAAATGCTTTTAACACAGTCGACCACGATATCCTTATAGCCTTCCTAGCTAATTTTAGATTCTCAATCCCAGCTTTGCAATGGTTTTCATCCTATCTTCGTGGCCACCAGCAATCAGTTCGATTAGGACAACAGTCTTCAACGTGGGCTGGCGTTGAAACAGGCGTGCCGCAAGGCGGAATACTTTCTCCTATGACGTTTTCTCTATTAATGAATTCTAATGATCTTCAGCTCTATGTGCAATCAAGTGTTAATTACCTTAACCATTATATTAACAAAATCAACCACAACCTTGATACCATAAGAGTTTGGTCGTACAGACATGGTGTTTCGGTTAACCCTTCCAAATGTAAGGTAATGGTTATAGGTAGTAGCAGAATATTAGACAAGATTCATAACAATGATCTTTCTCCCGTATTTTACAATAGAAAATTGCTGCTATTTTGTAAATCTTTTAAAAATCTTGGCTTATATATAGACCATACCTTAAGCTAGGGAGTTCAAGTTGCTGAAATAAGCCGTAAAGTTACTGCCACCTTACGTTCTCTTTGCCATCTCAAAAACTTTCTGCCTTTTAAAACTAAACTTCTACTTGTCCAGATTTTGATATTACCCATTATTGATTATGCGGATGTGTGTTACCCAGATCTATCTCAATATCTTCTCGATAAGTTGGAGCGCCTTCTCAACAATTGCATAAGGTTCATTTTCGGCTTACGTAAGTATGACCATGTTTCTCAGTACCGTTCTAAGCTTAAATGGCTTTCTATTTGTCAAAGGCGTAGCTCCCGAAGTTTATAAGACTATATTCAATTTTAAATGACCCAAATTCTCCTTCTTATCTCAAGGATAACTTTCAGTACCAATATTCTACTCATGATAGAGTTCCCCGTCTTAAAATTCGTATTCTACCACATAAGAGTGGTTTCTTTAATTCCTCTTTTACTGTGCAGTCCATACTGCTCTGGAATGCCTTGCCTGTTCATATAAAAAAAACCAGAAACAAACAATATTTTAAAAGACTAATTAGAGAATTCTTTAACAGGAATAATACCACCTAATTTATTAGATTTTTGCCTTTCTCTCTCTTTCGCTTTGTAGTTGATATTTTGTATAATACATATATATTTTAATATGCATCATGTTATTTTATTTTTGTGTTATATTATTTTATATTTATTTAGAGATTTTGTATATATAAGTATATTGTATCCGTTTATATATTTACTATTATTTTTTTTCTTTATTACAAAGTAGACAATATTAATTATTAATTTTAACAGTGGTAGAGCCACGCGGCAGCTTTTGCTGTCACACGGATGGGCCGGCTCAAGCCTTTTTTCATTTCTGAGAGGGTTTTAGGGCAACGAAATGTTCGCCGCGCTGCCCAAATGCACATCTCATTGAAATATTCTATTTTTGTATTTCAGACATGCCGGTTTCCTCACGATGTTTTCCTTCACCGCAGCGTACGTGGTAAATCACCACTTAAAATTGCAATTAACAAGTTCATTAGTGTCGGTGGGGATCGAACCCGGGTTACTCGCGGAGGTGTGAAACTTACAACGAGCGCTAACCATCTGAGCTACCACGGATCTCCTAAATAAATGCCAAAGAATAAAATGAAATATCAATAATAAATATGAAACTCCACGTAGTAATACTGTGCAATTTCAGAGAAAATAACCTAAGCTAGGAAAAGTTTTTTTTCTACTTCAACACTGATATTGAAAAAGATTATTTGTCAATTGACGTCGACATAGAGTTTAGATACCCTTGGATATTTATTGACGGATCTGACCTCATATCAGACAAGACAATAAATCGCATTGATCGCATGGAGGCGTATCGTATGTTCAGAAGACAGTGTAATAAATGAAATATTATTTATAATACGTGAAGTAAAAACTATACTGAGAAATGGCTAAAAATCTCTTGTCATAAAATTATGTTAACACTTTCACTGTTCGGTTTTCAGACACAATAGTAAGACAATAGCAGTGACCTATATGTAGTGCACGGGATAGCGAAAGGGTTAAAATTTATAAATCATATCTGCAGATTACACGGTCTCTTTTGATTATGATAAATTACTATATATTCCATTTTCTTTACTTTTATAAAAAAAAATATCAGGCTGTAAGGCATTCTATCTAAGTCCTCAGAGGTGACAACGCATCTGTTGCATTTTTTACGCGGTAGAGCCATAATGGCTGTAGTACTAATGTGTCGCTTTGACCGGGGAAGGATCACGCTCCCACAGAATACCAGCGTAAAATAGTAGCTCAATGCTGCTTTGGTGAGTGTAGAGAACCGGTGATCCTTTTTACGCATTTCATCTTAGTCCTCAGGAGTAGCAACGCATGTGTATTTTGATTCTTAATCCAGTATAGATGTAGATGTCTATGGGCCACAAAATCCACTTGTCATCAGGTGAACTGTGTGCTCGGTTGCTTTATTTAATCTATAAATAAAAAGCCAGCTTTTTTCTTTGGTGTTAGTTGCTGGAGTCTATGGATATAGTAGCCACGGCAATTTGTCACTTCAATTTTATAAAATAAAGAATACTTTTTGCTTTAATTATATACATGTCTAGATGCCACATTGACCGTACCGAACGGCCTAAATAGTCTACTAAAATTGGTAGACTCGCTTCTCACTTACGTCAGTGTCATTTGAATCACTTAAGGGGCTACTCCATGCGAACGACCTTGAGCGTTTGTGTGCCGGCCGCGCCAACTCCCTACAATATAGGATCGCGTAAAAAATAATATGTAAGACGCCACCTACCATAGTTTTGTATAACTCAATGCCACCTACTGTACGAACGTAGTATTTTTCAACATCAATAAACTATTTTATGGAAATACACACAGCGTACAACGATAAATGTATTTTAATTTTTTTATTCGGTATATTAGTTGCATTATATTAGAATTATGTATTCTCATATATTATCTAATTATGAAATTTTATAATTAATTATATATTAAAAATGAAGCATTGAAAATTGTGAGTTTAAAAGATACCTACTCACTATAGGTAAATAGATAGATAGCTCGCCTTTTGTACAAATATTTGGTGCAATAAAGAATAAACAAATAAATAGGATGTTTCGCAGAGTGAGAGTAATATAGGATGAGAGTCGTGGAGGCAGTTTACAAACATAAATTGCACAAGGACAAACATCCAGACCCGGAACGATTATTTGTAGGCCTTACAAATATTTGTTCCGTGCGGGATTCGAACCCGCGGCCCCCTGCGCAACAACTGATTGCTAAGCCACTGCGCCACGGAGCCGTCGCCGGGTTATAGGTAAAGTGACCATACGTCCCGTTTTGAACGGGACTGTCCCTTTTCTCGGTCACCTGTCCCATTGTCCCCAAATAAAGCTCCGGGACACAAAATTGTCCCGTAACTCTTTGGATGGAAGTATTCAAAGCCATTTATCTTCAACATAATTTTTTTAATCGAATATATTTTATGTCTACCTGGTACAAATGCTCCGATAGAAAGAGTATTTTTTTATTTTGAATAAATTGTGGACGTCTGAAAGAAACACTTACGGTTCCAGTTCTAAAGGCGATGTTGAAAGATAACAATAAAAAAAATTGAGCAGAATTTTATTCTTATTTAAAATCATCACCAACTTTATTAAAGCAAATTTAATCCACTGACAAATGTAATTCATAATTTTAAAAAAATGTTGCATTTAATAATTACCTATTTTTAAATGCAACATTATTTTTTTAATTTATTGTATAAAGTTATAGTTTTTAGAGTATAAATAAACCCATGTCCTGTTTTGAGTTAAAAAATAAATGGTCAGCTTAGTCTTTTTAGTTAAATTTAGTTTTAAAAATTTTTAGTTTATAGTAAAAAGTAGGTATATTAGTACCTACTTAGATACTTTTTACCGAATTATAAGTATAGAACACCTTATGTACTCAATTATTTTTTGAAAAAGAAGAAAAAACAAGCAATGAATAATATACTATATTTTAGCAAAAAACTATAACTTAGTAATACTAATTATAACTTAGAACATAAATGAAAAACTCATAACCGACCGAGGATTCGAACCCGGGACCTCATGATCAGCAGTCGCACTACTACAACCACTAGACCAACGAGGCAGTACTACACCTGATAAGATATTGTAGTTGGTTATTACGATTATTTTTAACTGTATACTATACTGATAATATTGAATTAGCCTTTTATAGTGTAAATTTTAATATTTGTCGAAATGTTAATTATGGATTCGAACCTTACATGCTAATGGTGCTTCATTTTTTTATTTGCATTTACTTCAAAGAAAATACACGCAAAAAGCTTCATCGCGCAGTAAAAACACAACAAATATATGTATAACTAATACGAAAAATTATACCCAAAACAAACAATAATACTACCTATAAAATAACCTAATAAGTAATAATATTTTCGACTGATAAGATCGTGAACGTGTGCGCAGGCCGATGCTCTGACGAACGACACAGGCTCCACGTTCGAGAGCTCAACGCTCAATGATCCAGCAAGCCCGTGGGCAGTGAATACGCCCAGATTTTAAAATAATTTCTTAATAAAATCAAATTTTGGTCTTTTGAAAAAAAATTTACAATAGAAATGTTCATTAATAAATTGCCTATCCATTGGTGTAAATCGCAAAATAAAATAATACTTACTTTACGAGGATATGCATGTTATCAATAATAATTTCACATTTATGTGGTTTCGTTGTAAGGAGATTATATTAATATTTATTCCTTTAA
Source organism: Parnassius glacialis (assembly GCA_033319125.1). Taxonomy (NCBI): domain Eukaryota; kingdom Metazoa; phylum Arthropoda; class Insecta; order Lepidoptera; family Papilionidae; genus Parnassius; species Parnassius glacialis. The sequence goes on along the minus strand of JAVANC010000023.1, from coordinate 22,649,839 downwards.
AAAAAAATTGGATACAGCTCTTATGAAATCAAGATTATGTAGAAATATAATATGTTTTTTATTTGTTGATATATCCTTTAAATAAAAAGTAGATAGCTCCTAAAAACCGCACAAATAACGACTAGCGCGACATTTTGCTTAACCCGCGCCTTAAGGATAACGTGCACACGAAAAATAATTAATTATGGCGGTTTGTGCTATCAAAATTGTATCGTAATTATGTGGGAAAACCGTATAATAATACCAAGATCATTTTTCATCAGCAAGTTTTGTTATTTAACCGCTATTATTTTAAGAAAACACGATATTTCAATTCGTTATTTTGTAGGTTTGTTTCATTAGCCGGTGTTGTCAGCTTATTACTAGGGAGATTTGGCGAAACTATGGGAGACAAAATACAAATATCATTACATCATCTTTCGATCAAGAGAACATTATTATTTTAAAAATTACATTATTTATTTGATTAGTACATGATAATTTACCTACAAAAATAAATGAAACCCGTGACGTTATGCACTAAATAGTATTTTTGTTAGTTCTTTCTAATATCTTGGGTTCAGATTTACTTATTACATTTATATAAAACAAGTATATAACCAAAGCCTCGGGTTCCCATCTTGCTGGGTTTTATTTATTTATTTTTGTATTTTATTTTAATGATATTTATGTATATTTTAAATTTTCACTTATATGGTTACAAAACTGTAACTAAAATACATAAATACCAAAGTAATCATATGAATACCAAAAAATCATTACTGTTATTTATTCACTAAACATGGTACCTACATCAAAGATGACAAATTGTTGTATATAGTACACATGCGAAAACTATTTAACATAATATATGATACCATTATTTTTATAAGTAAGTCAAAATGTATATGTATATATTGACTAATACCGATAATTAAAATGAAATTAAATTAACAATTCATCATTTTTATTTTATAACTAGGCAAATCAAATTAAGTACATATAAAAAAAAATTAAAAAAAAAATAAAAAAATATTTGCCATTAGATTAAGTATGTACTTAATCTAATGGCAAATATTCAAGAGCTGGTATCACTCAGCTCGTCCCCGAGTGACGCAGTGCGCTTGTTAAACAATAGTAGTAACGCATACTTGTGTGCGTAATATGCACATAAGCGCTTCAAAACGGGCCGGTCCTTTTTGTTGTGATTGCAGCGCGACGCTCTATCTAGACATGTATATAATCAAAGACTTTTTGTCAATATACGATGCACATACATGGATGATAAACTTTCTTAACTTTCTGAAGCAAAGAACTGCGCACCGTCTGTGAAATATCATATTCTCTTCAATCAGACTGTGTTCACAATAGTAATTTAAAAAAAAAATTGTAACACCGTGGAAGCAAAATTTTTCTTATAACTGTAATATTCAATTTCATTCTCATTTATTTAAAGGGCCTTATTTTAAAATTATTACACATTTTATAAAGTGTAGTAAGAGCTTCACCGACAAATGTGCCAATATCGCTTATCTTGAAAGGTGTTCTATGTTGGACCGCAAAGCGATATAAGCGGTAGGAAAAACTTTATGAAATGGTAGAAGAAATTACTGTTCCATTTGGTTTATTATATTTTTTTTTGTTGAAATATTAAAACGTGTTTAATATACCACAAAGATTAAATTAATCTTTACAAAATGGACAAGATTGTGCCATATAGATTTATATTTTGCAACGGGCAAAAATAACTCTATACGCAACTCCACGTTTAAAGGACATTTTTATAGTAATATTTGTAGCAAAGAGGGTAAACAGACTATTGTTTTAAGTTCCACGCTGCAGCTATGTTGTGTTTTTGGCAAGAATGGGTTATCTGGAGACGCATTTTCAACCAATAATACATGTTCACAAGTGCGGTGGAGATGGCCATCCTTGTCCATTTTTAAGGGAAGTGAACTACGTGTTCTACGACGATGTTGTGAGCAAATACTTTTAGGAAAACATGACAGATACCCGGGTCTTTTATCTTTCCTTATTAAAAAATTCAAGAAACATAAATAACTCGTGGACCGTATAAAAGTAACTGGAATGTTAAACCTAACGACTATTGTTATTTGCACAGTCATAGGATGGAGACGTTCTGCGAAAAGTTATATTTAAATATCGTGTCTCTCATTTCAAAGTCTACCCATACTCTCTGTCTCTGTCAGACAAAATGACTAACCCATACCTTGTCCCTTGTACCCATATTATTTAAATTTCAAAGTTCTTATAAATCGGACGGTAAAAACGACAAGCGAGGTTTGCTATGCGGGCGTTTTAGTTTATCTCTGTCGCCTGTTACGGCTTTTTAAACTTGGCAGCCATCCACGTAAATCATAAATAATAGGAAAACACTGAACAATACAACAAAACTTAACTAACCGCATTTTAATTTTATTCATTTATTACAGTCTGTCAAAAGTTCAAGTTAGCTCAGACACAAGAAGAGCCGTGGTAGCTCAAGAGCTAAGCACTCGCTGTAATTTTTACTTATGAACAAATGAAATGGTTAATTGCAATATCAAGTGCTGATTTAATACGTGCTCGACGGTGAAAACCTAACAACAGCAACCTAGCAACGTAACCTAAACCGGCAACCTATAGGCAAAAAGGTTCTCGAGTGGCAGCGTCGTACTGGCAGTCAAAGTTTAGAGCAGTTGTATGTAGGAAGTTGATGGAGGCAGGTGGCTCAGGACTGTGCTTTGTGGCATTCCTTGGGAGACGCCTTTGTTCAGCAGTGGACTTGTGTAGGGCTATAATGATGATGATGATGACGACGGTGAAGAAAAACATCGTGAGGAAAACTGATGTCCGAGAAATAGAAAAAATATTTCAAAGACATGTGAAATTCGGCAACACCCATTGGGGCAGAACGGTGGACATTTATTTACCTTAAAACGATGTGAGGAGGCCTGAGTCCAGCAGTGGGACGTATATAGGCTCTAACTTAAAAATTTTACCTTTGTCAAAGGTCCACTGCTGCACATAGGCGCCCATCATAGATTGACTCATAGGCAGGATATTTGGTACAGCTGCCACGCTTGTCATGCAGGCTTGTAACAGCAGTTTTTTATATTTAAGACTACTATCGGGATGATACTGCTAACTATCTCCTGTTTCAGTTTCTCTCTGTCACCCCTTATGACAGCCACGGGAAGAAATGATTCTTAAACCGCCACTACATGGTCAATAAACTGCAAAACAAAAACAATACAAAGCTATCTAATCGTAGCCAGTCATTGTTACAAAAATAATTGTTTGTACAACCTCAGGTTACAGATATGATGAATGTTATAAAACAATGATGACTTTTTTGAAATAGAAACATATAATCCTTGTTACTTACGTTTTAACCAAAACATATTTAAATAGATTTATTTTTTTATAACCGAATATGTTGCCAGTAAAAGGAGGATTTTATTTCCATTATGTCCCTAGGGATAGTAAACCGTATTTCGAGTTCGGTCGAGTCGGGATATGTTGTGCGGATCGGTACCTAAGCCATTATTGATACATATAAACTTTCAAGTTACATGGTCCCAGGGGGCAAAGAACCCCAAAACTCAATTTCTAGAATAATTTTGTGGCCAATTGTACTGCTTTAACAAATAATGAATATGACATTAAACACAGTTACATAAAAAATATAATGGCTCTATACACTCAGCAGTGCACGCACTGCTGCTTGATTGCAGAAATAGTTAAGAAGGTGGTCTTCCTACCACGATGGACTTCTTGACAGAACAGGAGTTCTGCCCCCTAGTATAGAGATATTCTGTAAAACAGCAGAAATCGAAAAATCTGTCGTACTGGCCGTACCGTAAAAATTTAGTAAACTTGACCATTGGCATAAATGAAACTAAAAATTTAATGAAATCAAAAGCCAACTTCAAAGAACTAACTAGAAAAAAATAATTTCTATATAATAGATTCCAAAGTTGATGCTAAGAAACCCCACGCCCGACTTACGGAAAGGTCACGCTCTATCAAAATAATCCTGCTGTATCCCGCATGGAAAGTAGAAAATCCGGATACCCTTTTTACTGGTTATATGGAATTTCATTTATGATTTTCGGAGTAACAACACTTTTGCATTTTAACTTTTAATTATAAATACGTGGTAGAGCAATGCTGGAGCCATAGGCACAAGTGGGTCGGCTCGGCTGACGAAAGAACACGTATTCACAGAGTGCCTGCGTGAAATAAGAGTTTAACGTTGCTGTGTTTCGTATGGTGAGAGTAGCGTACCGGAAACCGATTTTACTGAAAACGAGGTATTCCATCTTAGTCCTCAGGGGTGACAACGCATTTAGGTCAAACCATCCATGAGTCTGTTTGCTCATTTGACAGACTTATTCTATATGATAAATAAATGAGGAAAGATGAACCTATGGCTTCAGCATCCATCCACTTACTCTTACTTTAAAAATATTTAAAAAAAGTTTTAAGGAAGCTGTATATTATTTTAGCTTGTAATTAAGTATATTTTTAGCCCTTCTTAATATAGGAACGTTGTCCATCGTACTTTCACAAAACCTATTTACACACCGCCTATTATAAAAGACGCAAATGTTGAATGAATTTAAATAATTATTTCATAATACAATAAACTTCGAACGCTCTATAAAAAGCCATATTTATTTTTAATTACTGTAACAATATTGGCATCCTTAAATTTTACAAAACTTTTCACAGTCCCTAACTGACATACATTAAATTTTGATATGGTATTATAGTGCTTAAACTTTAAGGATAATAAGAGTATTGTACAAATTAAATTTCGAGGTAAAAGCCTGTCTTATATTTTAGTGAACAAGTGCCTACCAGGTAGGTGACTTCAAATAATACAACAACACAGTACATTTATATAAGTAGGTACTAATATAAATGTATTGTGTTGTTGTATTATTTTAAGTCATACTTATTTTGAGAGGCGCTGTGGTCGGTAACATTTATAATTATTAAGCTATGGTCGATGTCAGTATCGTCGATATGATAAAGTATACGTAAAAAGTATATACAGTTTTCTTTTTTTGGTAGCAGGTTAAGATACACTGTCTACGATACGGAGACATTCTAACTACCGTAACCGAAAACCAACAATATTTTAGTGGGCACAAGCAACAACCAGCAACTTCCTAGCTAGGTAATCTGAGCACCAGAATATGAGATCGTTACCTACACATTATCAGGTTTACAATTGTGGCAAAAATTGTTTCTGTATATCAGTTATCAATGTGTCTGTAGTATGGTTTGTACCATATACAATTTTGACATGCTCGCAAGCAGCTCGTATTGAGAAGATGTAGAAGACATCTTTTAGAGCGCTACCTATGAAATGGGATTTGATAGATTAACAATTTCTTTTGTTAAATCTTTTTTTTTTTCAAATCCGTTTGGATATGATGTTCTTTAGACTGGATAAGAAACAGTGAAAGGAACTGCGCAGGTATCCTCTATTTTGTCACTTTCAAAACTTAATTCAAAAAAAGAATGAAAAATTATATACCTATCGGTTACCCAACGATGTTATATACTATAGGATAAAACACAAAATGGCATTAATATTTGGAACTCATCAGTGCATAGCAAACTTAAGTTGACCAGCCCCCACGAGCAGTACCTATTCACACGTATGGCATATATCACCCGTTGACCATATTTAAAAGGAAAGCAGTGTTGTTAGTAGCAGAAAAAGCTGTGAAATCAATAGCTAAATATGCTGTGTGTAAAATCTATAAGCAAATTGCAAACCTCTCTCTTAATAAAAGTTAACAAGTTAAGGTACTGGCCAGTAGCTTAGCTCAAGCATGAGGTTTCTATCGTATCAAATTCGTATTGCTATGGAGAAACTTTGTATGACTCAACAGTCCTATTACGTCTTCTAAAGCCGCTGTTCATAATTCAATATAATAATAGTCGATAATGATAGGAAAAAGTTATGCTCGGAAAGTTCGTCGTTGTCGTTAAAGTGACTACAATCATAATCATACAAATGCAATTTCCATCACTTTTGTAAGTTTTATGTTCTATGTTAAAGCAAAGAAAAGATTATTGGAAGTTTTCAAAGAAAATGAAATTCAGATCTCTTTGAATATTTTTTATGATATTATAAAAGCGACTGCCTGTTATCATCCTGCCGTCAAGAAGATTGACGCGAAGTCTAAGATTAGCGAGTAGCGATGCACATGTCAGTGATAACAGAAAAAAATTCCCTGTCTTAAAATATATAACAAAAACTCTCACAGAATTTCAGCGTGAAACAGCAGAATAATTATGTGTTTTGTACGGTGATTGTAGAGTACTGGAGGCCTATTTAACTGGTAACGAGGCATTTACTTTAGTCTGTAGGGATGAAAACGCGTATGCATTTTTATTCTTAGTCAACGATATAATATAGATGTCTATGGCCCATAGCATCCACTTACCATCAGGTAGATTGTGTGCTCATTTGTCAATCTTATTTTTTTTAATGTAAAATTTTTCGTACTTTTAGTTACTTTATCACAATTTGAGCCGCGTTATGCAGTAATAATCCAACCCTTTTCAGATTTGAAAGATAAATGCATTTTTCTTGTGGCAGAAGCCCTTTTTTCGATATTTCTTTTAGTTATATTATTTTAAAGAAAAGCCAAAGCAAATTTTGGGATTACTTGTTATTTTTCAGAAGTTCATCACACTTTGAAATAAACTTAAAAAAGAGCTCCTTGATCATTATTTTGGTCAGTTTGTGGATTGGATTATTTCTGCACAAGACGATCCAATTTACATATGATTTTTGATTTTTTAAAGCCTTTAATAGAAAATTGTTCGTATGACATGGTAGTCTTCACATTCATAGCAGGATTCGCTTTTGCCTGTGTCTTGAATAGTTACAAATGTTTATGTTACTCAGTTGCGTTAACATTTCATAACGCGCTCCGTTTTTATTTCACATTCATCTGTATCACATCGTTAAATGCTGTAAATATAACCTATATTGAAGTGTTAGGGAAAGTATAATGTGCAATTTATATTTATTGTCCAAGAAAGTACGACACAAAATATCGTTGAGAAAGAATATAAAAGTAAAAACAAGGCAACGTTACAAGTTGCTATCATGGCTTTAAAGTATCTAACACACTTTAAAATTGGATGAAGTTTCTTATAAACTCCTATTACTATATTTTAATTTTCTTTTAAGCGCAGGGTGTTATTGAGAAATAAATAACCGTTTTTAAAAGTTTGGTATGTATGTATATGGGTTGGTACGAGGGAGGATGGTTTACGCGGTCATATTGTACCGACGTGAAATCATCATCAGAATAATATTGCTGTTTCGTAAGTTGAGTGTAGATAAACAGAAATCCTTTTATTACGTGTCAACGCATTTAAATTAGTTCGTTTGTCAATTTGATTGCTTCTTTGGTGAAGGGGTCGTCAGCGCGACTGCTGATCATGTGGTCCCTGGTTCGAATCCTGGGCCGGGCTGAAATTCAGCAGTTTGCAGTCAACAAATTTTTAGTAGCTTCCCGGAGTCAAGTCCATAAAAGTTGCTTAAATCGTATAGATCTTATATTTTTGAACTGATATGGAGCTTGGCACCCGTAAAGATTTCAAATCTTATAACAGAGAAGCCGATAAAGTTGTTGTGAGTTTACGCTTAACTGTTATTAGTTTAAGTGTCGACGAAGTTATTGGTGTAGTTAGTTTTAAGTACTGTACTTGAAACTATCAACAGTAATTTGCGTAAGATCTACCTTGATGCCAAATTTCAAGTTTTTAATTATACTAGAATTGGCTTTGGTTTTCAATGAATGAGTCAATCAATGATAAAAACGACTGTGTAGACTACATTAACTATAAAACTATAGTATGTATATTCATACGTTTTAGTATTCGCAGTATATAAGTGAACCGGTCGTATTATGTGTACAAAATAGGAAATTTACAGTTCTGGTAAATACACACACTGGCGGTGCGTCGCTCTATTCTTTTTGGAACTTGCTTGAGACACTGCCGTGTGTCTAGGAGAAGCATCGTAATGATTCATATCGATTATAAACGCGACCAAGTGTCACGCTTAACAACCTCACAGGGTTAAAATACATTTTTTCGTGGTGTTGGTTCTATGATCAATAAAGAAAAAAAAACCTTAAAAATTTACTATTTGAAATCTTATGTTATGCGTCACGCCTGTAATACACAGCATTGTTCCAAAAGAAACAAACTGAATGGAACAAATTTAGCTACAAAACACGGAAATGATTTAAAATTGCAAAATATACCTATCATTGTGGCTAGCCCATTATCTACACATTGTTAAGTGCCCATTAGTCGCTTTCTACGACATGTTAATCAAGTAATACATTTGGCACATTATTTAGCAAATGGTATAAAAGAAAAATACCATAAAATCACCATAATATAAATATCACAGATCTTGAATATGTGACTCTACCAGCCCCTAAATATAATACACAGCTTTCGCAAAATTACGATGCTATTTAAAATGTGGTCAGTCGCAATTTACGTTGCGGTTGCCTTCGCCGAGTCTCATTTTCGAGCACAGATATGCCGTGTTTGTCTTGTAATATAAGGAAATGTTGATTAAACAGTCAAGTAATTTTTTTTTTCTATAGCATGTTCAGGCAGTTTTATCCCAATTGGAAGTTATATTTTGAACCCCATGTCCGCTCCATTTAATACCTATCAAACGCACGCATTCAGGAAAACATATTTTATAGAATTAGGGTGGCAAACAAGCACAAAGTCGACCTGATAGTAAGTGGTTGCTGTAGCCTACAGACACCTATCTACGAGTATCTTCGATTAACAATCAAGAGTAGAAGCGTTGTCACTTCGGAGGACTAAGTTAGTTTGTCTCGTAACCAATGGGAAGAGATTTCCATTCTCCAAAGTCACCATAAAAAGGTAACACTAATATTCAATTTTAATGATGCTGTTGTACTGCTATTATGTTGCTATTTTCCTTTGCTCTTTCGTGCTGCAACCAAAATATAGCTGCAGCGTGGCTTTACCACGTACATATAATATAAGTATAAGTTCGGTACAAGCGACGTTCGGGAAAGTCGGCGTTGCCGATACAAAAGTTGAGATCTGAACAAGTATAGAGCTCCATAGCAGTTCCAAGAACGTTGTAAATTCCTATTGATCCTGTGATTTAAGCAATTGGAATATTTCTATTTCTATCGCTGTGTTGCGAATCCGAAGGGCATAGAGATCAATTATAATAACGGGCTATGAGACATTTTATCTTAATCCTAATAAGTAACAACTACTTTTCATTCATGTCCTACAAACTATTGTTTACGTGTACACAATAGACACAACATCGAATGCATAATATCTTGACATTAATTTTAAATATTATCATGTTGACTGTAACTAGCTACATTATTCGAATCATTCCAAATACCAATTTTTTTATTAATTTGTGTTAAAAATAATGTTGACTATAATTCATAATTCATAATCGTTATTGCAATCAAATGGTAACAATACTCGTAGATGTGTTTTAAAAATAGTCTGCATTTGAAACCCGGTTTGGGCGTAGCAATTATAAAATATTTAATTATATTATTAGATTACATCAATAAATTAATTAAATTAACAATCACATTGTCATGTCAAAGAAAGAACAATGATAATAATAATTATAATTACAATAATAGAAAAAGAAAACTAAATATAATAAAATTATGTAAAAATCAAATTAAATAATATTTTATCAAAACATTCATTTAAATTATAAAAATATTTTTAATTTATATATAACTTTAATTTTGATAAAATTATGTAGTATCCGTTAGACATTTATTACCTCTGACACTCGGCAAAAAATTCATCGATTGAATAAAATGAATGCTCAATTAGAAAGTGGAACAATTTATCTTTGAAAATATGTATATCGTTACACTCTTTGATGTTATTTGGAATTTTATTGAATATCTTTGGAGCCATAGCAAGCACACTTTTTCCATACAAGGTAGTTTTAAGAGTTCTACCAAGGTTATTATATAATCTGCTTCTATTGCGAAATCTCGAAATCTCTAATTTAAATAGTGATGGATATTGGCTGATAAATAAAGCTATTTCAAATATGTATAGTGATGGTACGGTAAGTAGATTTAATTTCATGAAATTATCTTTACAGCTATCAGTTCTTTTTAAACCACACATAGCACGTATACACATTTTTTGACATTTAAATACTTTATCCTAGTTAGTGGCATTTCCCCAAAATATTATTCCATATCTAAGCCTAGACGCAACATAACCATGATAAGCCACAAGTAATGTGGGGCGACTGACTTTTTTTGCTAGCATATATAGGTTATAAGACGACTGTGTCACTTTTTTGCATACGAATTCTATATGGCTTTGCCATTTCAGATTTTCATCAATGTGAACGCCAAGAAACCTTGTGGTTGTTGTTATTGGGACTTCTTTGCCATTATATTGAATTTGTGTATTAAAACTATGTTTAGTTTTTTGTTTGAATTGCCTTATCTTAGTTTTATCTATATTCATTATTAAATTATTATTTTGTAGCCACTCAATTATTGACTTTAAGCTACTATTTATGGAGTTTTCATTATTATAAATAACTGTACAGTCATCTGCAAACAATATCATCCGATTCTTAGTAGATTTAGGTAGGTCATTTATATAAATAATAAAAAGTAGTGGCCCCAGAACACTTCCTTGTTCCGTGTTGGTACACCAAACTTAAATCTTCTAGGACTGGATCTGTAATGTATTTCATTTTTAACTCTTCTAGGACTGGATCTATAATGTATTTTATTTTTAACTCTTCTAGGACTGGATCTATAATGTATATCATTTTTATGATTCTAGTTTTTCTGTTATCAAAAAAATGCTGCTGCGTATTTCCTGTCTCAGTTTCACGTTATTGCCTCTTACGACACTTGCAGTCTTTTTATCATATTTGTTGGATCATTGCACCATATGCTAAAAAAGTCTGTCTCATTCCAAAATCTTTTTTTTTAAATTATCGTTTATTCAGCTGTTGTTGTTTCTATTACTTTTATTTAGCTTTACAGTTTGATATCTGTTACATTCATTATATGTATTAGTGAAAGATTTATATAATTCTATTTGTCAATTTATATCTAGTAAATTATCGAAGTTAGTGGACAGTAATTTTTCTCTAACTAAACGTTTGTCTAAAATACGACGAGCGGCTGTCCGCTGTCGCCGTGTCACGTGTTCATTGTAATGAGGTAATGACCGGCCGGCGGCGATGACGTCGCTCTCGCCGTATCGACGTCAGCGCAAGTGGGGCATCGGTATATATAGCGTTCGCGTTTCCATTGTATCGCTACCGAGACATAGTAATGGTCTGAAATCTTGTGTTTTATTACCGCAGAATTAATTAATGCTAAAGGTGCTCTAATATATATATATATATATATAAATTATCGAATTTTATGCCGTAGTATATACTTGATAACCATCAACAAACAACCCACTTAAAGTCACTTATTTTATTGGGTCGTGAATATCACTTTCTGCCCGCACACAAACCATTTTTTCTCCTTTAGCTTTCTTGACTAGGATCTTTCCATTTGAAACCCATATGTATTTGTAAAATCCCTTCAGTTTTCTTTGTGTTTCGTCGTAGGGTACGCAAAGTTTTGGTCAAATCCTGGTTTATATATATTTTGTTAGTCGCCGATCCACTAGTTATCATATAACTTGTAGTTTCCGATAGCTTACGACGTTCAGCAAGCCAGTTGCCCGCGATCCAGTCCCCAAGGACTTGAAGCCCACGATGATAGGTGCTGGTTTGTTGTTAATTTTTATTGGTCGCACACGTTTCGCCCATTCAATGTCCGAGCTATTAACGTTGATTATGTTACATATTTTGTTGACAATTTCGTTGATGTTCTCGCCTGGTAACTATTCGATGCCTGCTATTTCGAGATTATGTTTACGAGATGCCTGTTCGAACTCATGAATTTTTTGTTTGAAAGCAGTGTTCTGTTTCACTCCAAATAGACACATTTATTGTTAATACTGGTAGCGATTTTTTCAAGCTACTGAATTTTATCTTTTGGCTGATTATGCTCTTTAATCAGTGAGTCGTATTTATCACAGAAAAGGCTTAGGCTTTGGGTTATTGAGTCCAGGTGTTTTATGAATTCGGGTATGGCACCGACTTTTCTCTGTATATCCTTGAGAATTTCGGCATAATCCTGCAACTTATCATCCTGTTCTTCACCTTCCAATCCTTCATCCTCACAATTATTGTAATAGATTTTATTTTTCCCATTTTTTTATATCTACCGCTAATCCTTTCACAAAGCCCCTATCAAAAGTTTCCTGGCATAGTCCTTGGCATAGGAAATGCGATCCTTTTTTGACTAGAACTTTCTTACATTTTTGGCACTCCATAATTATAATAACCCAGAACATAGGTAGATTTCACACAATCGACGGTAGAAGCGCGCGCTGCACACGTACACACGGCTCGACGGCTCGGCGTTTCGAGAGAGATTTGATTTTTTGTTTAATTCTTTATTTATGAGTTTTTGTCGCTGTATTGAGAAAATTCCTGGTTTCCTCTTAAAAAAGCATAAATTTGTTCAAAATTATGTTATTTATGTATGATGGCAGCAACATCTCACTAATAACAATTCAAAACAATATAATAAAATATGGTTGCCACCAACTATGATGGCAACTATGGCATGATCCTCCCATGATGCAATCTATAGGGGATACCTATGTTCAGCAGTTGGCTTTTTATAAGCTCTGACGGAGGGAATGGATAGATGGATATAAAACCAACATAATATGTAGAAATGCGGTCATTTAAAATGTCAAGTATGACTCTGAATAATGAGTTGAGAAATTGTGTGATAAGAGAATAGTGTGCACAGCAAGAAAATATTATAACGGGAATTAAAAAAGAATTAATAATTTGAATTATAAAAAGAATCGACACGTAGTAATAATGAATAAGGAAAGATTCACAAAGACTATTTATGCTGCAAAAGTAAGTAGCAGCGTCAGTAAGGAATGCTCTCGATGGAAATTTATCGACGAAATTGGCGATTTATTAATGTTGGCCAAGTTAAGTATACCCTTAACTAACGATTATGTTAGCCTAGATATATAGATTCGAAAGAAGTAAGAAAGGTATGTTAGGATCGTGCAAAATTAAAATCGAGTCTCTACCCGTTCGTATCACACACCGAAGCCAGTCATATTAGTGTCAAACGGGTTACAATTACAAATATACAACTCACAGTAGGTATAATTTTTTAGTCAGCTTATTATTACTTATATTCTTCTTTATCAGTCTACAATAGCTCATTGCTGGATATTAGCTTGGCACATTATAAAAAGGAGTTACCGTCTTAATCAATGTATTGGAACATAATTAAAAATTAAAACTTTTGTACTGCCGAATTCATATAACTTATTAAGAATAACTCAAAAACTATTGGTCTGACCTTGATGAAATTCATATGCAACCACAAAAAAGCACCATCTTTCAAATAAAAAAAGAATCATCGAAATCGGTTCACCCAGTAAAAGGTTATGAGGTAACACACATAAAAAACAAAAACATACAGTCGAATTGAGTACCGTCTCCTTTTTGGAAGTTGGCAGAAAATGCGGACTTAATGGCTAAAAGCCCTCTCTGCAAGTTCACCTTCTGGGTATTCTACATTAAGCGTAAATAAAGAACTTTTCAGGATATTCTATGGGATGATGGATTCCATTACGATGTCTCCGCTCAGCACATAATCGAACAAAGCTTAGTACTTAGGTGCTTATCTATTATTTAAATTTCAATTAATATTTAGTTAGAAATGTTTTACTCGGAAATATACAAACAAGCTCGATATGAAATGAACGTAAAGTTAAATAACTCGAAAGTACTAGTTTCAGGAGAAACCAGTTACACCTTGACTACGAAGTTATTACGGTTTAATATCATTCCGGACATCAAATTGGCTCGACAAGAAGACGTGGTGATGTTATGCATTGCATTATATTCACGACTACTACTGACACATTGCTTTTAATCTGATGCCTAGATATCGTATCGTAGATTATGTTTTAAATTTTATGTTAATAACTTATAATTATGTTTCCTATAATATGTGAAATAATTTAAGTCTTATAACACATTTGGACATTTTCTGCCGACTTCCAAAAAGGAGACAGTACTCAATTCGAGTGTGTTTTTTTATGTGTGTTATCTCATAACTTTGTACTGGGGGAATCGCTTTCGATGATTCTTTTTTTAAATGAAAGCTGATAGTTTTCATGTGGTCCCATGTAAATTTGATCAAGGTCAGACCAATGGTTATTGAGTTATTCTTAAATAACTTATATTGAAGTCGCTTATATTGAAGTCGGCTGTACAAAATTTTTAATTTTAAATTATAACATTACGCGTTAAGTATCAAAATGAAATAAATCTTTTTACATTCTCAATAATTCAATATTTCTTCATTTCAACCTAGATTGCCTTTGAGGGGAGATATTTTCCATAGTTGCAAACGTAATAATAGGGAGGTTGGCATGCGCAGTTTTTATTATTTTAAGCTGCTATCAGAAATATAGTTCAGCTTATCGCCTGGTACTGGAATCTTTTAAATACCTACTACACGGCGATATTAAGATAATACGTAATTTTAAAATTTTCTAGATAACAAACTCAGTAAAATGTAAACAAGTTTTAAGTTTAAAGTACGCAACTTTGACCAGGTAAGATTATAGAAAGCACCTTAAGGGAATTTATATGTAGTAGACTATAACACAAACAGGACTTGTTAGATTTTTATCCAGGACTCAAAAGATAACACTTGGATATAAATCAACTGTCTTTTGTTTTAAAGCATAAATTAGATTGGTTCGTAGAAAGTTTTTTATTAAACCAGTGTAGTAAGATAAAAGGGTTGGAATTATGTTATGAGAAAATAATATAATAAAATATAATCACCTTCCTTAAGCTTTGTATGTTTTCAAGTTATATTTAAGGTTAACAGTTTGTAAAGTTGAAAAAAATTTCGGACAGCGACATTGAGACATCGATGGCAGCTTTAGCATTTTGTCGTCGAATAAATCAGTTATTTTTTCATTCTTTGCATTTTATTGATAACCCCAATGCATAAATCTAATGTTGTTAGTAAGTTACCAGTTGCCAAATACAGCTGGGAGATTGATCACCACAGCATATTTCTTATTCTGAAAACATGTTTGGTAGGTACTTTACTTTCATAATTTTTTTAGCCGACTTCAAAAAAGAAAGAGGATCTTAATTGTAGTGATAGTATTTTGCAGGCATGTTACGCGATATCCTCGCCTATTGTGAAGACTTAAATGATTTTTGATAATTTTGATGTTCTTATTAAATACCTTATAGCTCAGGGACTATTCTATACTAATTTAAAAAATCTAACTATGGATGAATAGAGAATGAAATGATTTCTCATGTTTGCGCAAACACTACACACATTTAAATGAAACTAAGGTTTACGGATATTATCGCAAATATTATTCAATAGAAAAGATGACTAGATGCTGCCATCTGCTTGGGATCCTATAATTAAAATAATTTAAAATTTCGAACAACCGACTTCATGATAAATTATTAAGAATAACTAAAAACCTATTGGTCAGACTTTGATCAAATTTACATAGGACCATATGAGAAGCATCAGTTTTCAAATAAAAGAAGAATCATTGAAATCGGTTCACCCAGAAATAAGTCATGAGGAAACACACTTAAATAACATACAGTCGAATTGAATACCGTCTCCTTTTTAAAGTGGGTAGAAAATTAAATTCCAACCCAAAAACACGACTGCAAGACTTCAAGATACTATAATTTCATACTTCATAACTCGGACAAATTAATAATTTAAATCTGAAGTTAGCCGTGGTTAACTATGACATCGAGACTTCGAACACCTCAGTCCCTCCCGTGATCGTCACGGGTGCTGTAAAGTGCTCGAAATGTTGCGAGATTAAAATAAGTTAACACTTTCATTGTCCGAATTTCAGACACAATACCCCATATGTAGTACACGGAACAGCGAAAGGGTTAATATATGCGATAAAATCCGTAAAACATAGTCTCATGTTTCTAAATGTTAAAATGTTTCCACGTTAATTTTATTCTTTGAAATTAACGTGGAAACATTTTTGGTTTTAAACTTGAGCTTGACGAGACTCTTCCTTCCACCATCGGACAATCAGACGCTTGGCATCCTCGGATGGTTTGATTCATGGTTCATAATGCGTAAAGCAAAGGAATAGAATAAGTATCCGGCATCTTTATTCCCATCCGATTACAATGTGAATATCTTCATAACATCTTTTAAATTAAAAATTTTGTACAGCCAAATTCAATATAAGTTATTTAGAATAACTCAAAAACGAATGGTCTGAACTTGATCAAATTTATATGGGACCACACGAGAAGCACCAGCAATCAAATAAAAAAAAGAATCATCGAAATCGGTTCACCTAGTAAAAAGGTATGACGTAACACACATGAAAAACAAAAACATACAGTAGAATTGAGTACCGTCTCCTTTTTTGAAGTCGGCAGAAAAGTGGCTAAGTACAGGCTTTTGTTAATCTAAGTCGATGCATTCGATGGCTCCGTGGCGCAGTGGCTTAGCAATAAGTTGCAGCGTTAGTGCCGCAGTTTCGAATCCCGCACGGAACCAGTATTTGTATGGCCTACAAATAATTGTTCTGGGTCTGGATGTTAGTCCTTGTGAAATCTCAGTATATAAACTGCCGCCGCGATACAGGAGAAAATCTTTGTGTTGAAGTAACGTTTAAAAATTGGATATTATTAAGAACTGGCTTAGAATAGTTAAAAAATTTTAATCGTAATCACAGTACACACCACTAGTCATTAGTTATTAGTTATTATTTATTATGTGTGTACGATTTGTTTACCCGATTACAGTTCTACCCAATTAATATGCCAGTCAGTTTTGTTTAATATATTTTCGGTTTTAAGTTAATTATATTTTCTGTTTGCTGTTTGAGTTAAACAAATCTGTTATCTAATCTATCTAGTATAATAAATAAATATAATATAGTTATATATATAAATATAGATATTTATATATAATAATATAGTTTATTTATTAGTAAATTGTATGTATTATGTAGTTAATCATTATTTTGTCTAGTCTTATTTTATTCTATATTGCCGCACCTACGTCAAATTCTCACCACTCCATGGATTGACTGGTAGAAAATGCCTCAAGGCATTAAGTCCGCCCTTTGTATTCTTTTGTTTTAAGGAATGCAATAAATAATTAATAAATACGTAATATGGAAGGGCAAAAAACTGTTAGTGATGATAGCAGATTTTATTTTAAGATATGTCATCATGAAATAAAATATGTTATTATCTTTGAAAATTAAAATGAAGTTTATAAATTCGGTAAGTCACAAGGGGGGTATGTTTTAATAAAATCTTTCAATATCATTTACCGATACTAAGAATGCTACGTTGCTTGCGACATCTGCTTGATTGATTTAATAAAATATGCTGTTAGTAGTAGTTTAATAGTAGAGCAGGCCATACCGTTTCCTTTTACGAAAATAAAAAAAACAGTATGAAACGTCGTTGTGATGGGAATTCAATTAGAAGCTGCTACAATTGTTTGTGCCTTATTCGCTTCAGCTTTGACCGTGCGTGTAACTCAATTATCCACGTGTTCTACTTTCTGATTTTCCAATGTCTACATTATTGCTCACAAAGCTCATTATGTTGGTCTAATTGTCGATTTTTAAGCGATATATTTTTATTAAAGGTTGTTGTTTAATACATATATTTATTCTTTATTGTATACCGAAATAAGGACTAAGAGAAAAGTACAATTACTAGTACATATATAACAGGCGGTCGAGCCCATGAAAGTGATCTCTTCCAGTCACCCTTTGCGTAGAGGACTGATTCAAACACATAAAAAATAGAAGGAGTGTACGAAAAAAAGATATAGATGTAACATCATTATCATCTGTGCATCCCGTCATAAGTCCACTGCTGTACATTGGCCTTCCCCAAAGAATGCCACGATGCACGGTTCTGAGCCATCTCCATTCGTTGACTTCCTGCATCCCTTACCAGGTCATCACTACATCTAGAGAGGGGCCCTACCTTTATATGTATACATAAAGGTATATGTAAATATATCGTTACCGTTACCGTTCCAGCCCTTTACAAGTCCACTGATGAAGATGGGCCTCCCCCGTAGATTGACTCTTAAGGGAGATATTTGTTTTTCACTCTTTTGAGTTGTTTCGACGAAGATATTGCTGCCTATCTCCTATTTCATTTATATATGCCTCATTTCACGAACTCTTTTAACGCTCCCTATTTGCTTACTAGTTTGCACTGAAAGGCATTATATTATACCCTATGGTCTAAGTATTGCAGGATGCAGACATTTGACCGTGTGAAATTTATGTATAAAATATGTATGAATGATACAGAAAAAAATAAAAACTATTTTCATTAGACGTGTGATATTTAATCAATTAGTGAAGAAGAATTTTTTTTCTACGAAGTTGAGGACAAGAAAGGAAAAACGCAAGAAGAGTAACTTGATAGAGCCATTTTACAAGGTAGAGCCATGCTTCTTGTAGCACGAATGGGTTGGCTCGACCGTGGCAAGTCCACGCTTTCACAGAATAGCTGCTTAATGTAAATTGTATTTTGTATGGTGAGTTCAGAGAACTGGAAACGAGGCATTGCTTATTAGTCCTCAGGGGTGACAGCGCATCTGCATTTTGTTTTCACAACATCCACTTAACATCAGGTGGACTGTGTGCTTGTTTGTCACCCTTTTTCTTAAAACAACGGCAGAGGCCTCCTTCAATTTCTGAGAGGTTTTGGATAAATTAATCTATGCATGGTTTTGCGGAACTTCTTTCACAGATTTAAATCAGCATTTAAAATTTCAGTCAACAATTTCATCGGTAACAGTGCAGATTTGCTTTTTTTCTGTAAAATTTATGGCGAGTCCAGGGTGCATTAACCTCTAAGCTACCACGTTTCCATTTAGCATCTAGTACCAAATGAAATTTTATTACGAGATTTAAAATATCTAGTACAGTATAGTAGTACATGACAGATTAATCATTCCGAACGGCGACAAGAAACAGCGTCTAAAATTAAATTCTTCACTTTGTTTGGTAGTTCAATCAGTACCGGCAAATTCCGTTAATTTGAAAAGTAATTGAATTCATTTTCAGCCTTTGCTTTCCAGTAGTCTACTGTTGAATTCTCCCAAAGATAGTGTGAAAGTAATTACGTAGAATCGTAAAGCAATTTTAAGCAAATATTTTATTTATGGCGAACTATAACTAACCTACAATTAAAAAAAGAAATGTGAAGGAAGAAAACTCCACTACACTACAGAACCACATTATTGACGTAGTATTTTTCGCGCCTATAACAGAACAGCATTTTGATCACGGCGGCCAGTTTCAACTCTCCACGGAGTCTAGTCATATGCGGTGGATAAGACTATAGTCCTTAAGTGTGTGCACAAGTGTGTGCACATACACTGGTGCACTCTCTATTACCCCACTCTCATTGTCCAATAGGACGGCAATGGCAACGACGACCGAAAACAGGTCAGCTGCAGTACCAACGGCTTTACGTGCTTTACGAGGCATGGGAGTAAAACACCGCCGACTTTCTGAGCCCGGGCTGCTGGCTCTACCGAGTCCAAGGGGAAGGCATTGGTCGTTAGTTGGACATAGGGAAGGTCTTCGATCGGGTCTTGCACAAAGCGCTCCTTTCGAAGCTCCTTCTTATGGACTTTTCGAGAAATTGTGCAATTGGATCACCAGTTTCCTTGCAAATCGAAACATCAAGGTCGTAAGTAGGTAGACGGTGCATGCTCTGATTACAAGTCTACTAACGCAGGTGATCCACAAGGCTGCATGCCATCACCAAAGCTGCTTCTTCTGCATATCAATTATATGTTGCAAACCGGTAACATTCATTGCCATGCAGACGACAGCACTGGTGATGCCTTATACACCGGTCGTGCCAATATATCTCGGGTACATATAAAACGTTGCCGAGTACCGGGACCAACATGTGTCTGAAGTCGATTCTTTGCTGAAAAAAGTTTCGGATTGGGGGTGACTTAATCTATTTTATTTCAACCCTCAGCAGACACAAGATTGCGCGTTACCGCTCAAAAGAACCCCTTTGTTGTATCTCCTCAGTATCAAGTTCCCCTTGCTGCCTCAGCTAACATTGGAATCCTCGGCGTCGACATATCGAATAGTGTGCAGTTTCGTAGTCACTTGGAAGGGAAGGCCAAATTGGCCTTTAAAAAGCTAGGCGAGTTCAGCAAAGTGAGAGTATTTCATGCCGGCACATCGCTTGCAACTTTACAAAGCGCTAGTTCGGCTCCGCATGGAATACGGTTCTCATCTCTGGGATGGGACACCCCAATGCCAGCTCCTTCCACTTAAACGCATCCAGCGCAGAAGGGTTCGAATCGTTGACGACCGAGTTCTTTCTGATCGGCTCGATTCACTGGCGCTGCGTAGGGACTTTGCATCCCTTTGCATTTTCTGTCGAATCTACCGTTCGGATTAATTCCAGCCGTCAAATTTCACAAACGCACATCGCGTTAATATTCACGATACCATTATCACCGTCTGGATGCTTGGTGGACCACCACTGTGCATATTATTAGGAGTTTTCTTCCTCATATAACTTCTCTATGGAATCGTTCACCACCGGCGATTTTTTTTCGCACCGATATGACTTAGGGGCTTTCAAGAAAAGAGCTTACACCTTTCTAAAAGATCGGCAACGCACCTGCGACTCCCCTGGTGTTGCGGTTGTTCATGGGCGGCGATAGTCACCTACCATCAACTTAGCCGTATGCTCGTTTGCCCCTCTTCAATAAAAAAAACGATTTTGATAAAACTTTTGTGTGTTTAAATAGGTCCCCAGATGGTTTAAATCCACGTTTGGTCCCGTTTGGTAGCACTGTTGTCGAGATCCAGGAATTACCCGTGCGAAGCCGGGGCGGATCGCTAGTATAATGATATAATGAACTTGTACCCTGTGTAAATATCAATTCGCTGATGGCTGTTCTATACTATTGTCAATTTCACTAGCAGTTCTTCGTACTCTTTCCACAGAACATTAAAAAGTATGTGCCTCTCTCAAAGTATTAAGGATATTAAGTAATGACCACTCTTGAATCGACATTGTATCGGTGAATAAATTAGCAGATATTATATACCGCAACATCAACCGTGAAGTGGTAATATTCACCCCTCATATCGTCTAGTCGGTGTCGTGAGCGGCGATAGAGGAAAACGATATAGGTGCAGCGCCCTCTTAATAATAACCTGTAAAAAATAACCTGCAGATGCCAAACGTAGCAATTATTGCATATATCCCCCCATAAGACAATATATGGTAGAGGCCTATATTCAGCAGTGTACTTTAGAAAGGCTAAAGGAAAAGTTACATACCGCAATATTGACACACCATCTAAGCGGTGTTATTTAAGTCAGGTGTAATATTGCATATCTACTGAAAATGTGGATTCGGTATATTGGGACTTTTAAATAAGGTCAAAGGATTCTTGATTATTTTAACATATTTGTCATGAATTTGTGTACACACGTATATATATATATATGAGTGATGATCTTTAATTTCTTTAGATATTTTTACTTTTTTTTTGTACTAGTTCTAGTTGATTTCTCAAATGCTTTCAACACAGTTGATCATGAAATCCTTGTTTCCATACTGTCTCATCTAAATTTTGGCCCTACGGCATTGGAATAGTTTGCATCTTATTTTCGCGGTCGACAGCAGTCAGTCTGTGCGGGGCAAATAACCTCAGCTTGGGCTGATGTGGAAGCTGGTGTACCGCAAGGCGGTATTCTTTCTCCTATAATTTTTTCTATTTTTATAAACTTTATTACCTCCATCTTCGATTGCTCGTACCATTTGTATGCCGAAGACCTTCAGCTATACGTGCAAGCTGAAATAGGGGATATCCATAATGGGATTAAAAAATTAAATAACAACTTACATATTAAATATGTGCCGTATAGTGAGAAAATTTTTACAAATAGATGAAAACGAATTTACGCCCAATATCCCAGAACACACTACTTAATAAAATGCCCATATGCTTTTTACTTGGTGAACACCCGTAATTAGCATTAATAACGGCCGCAAGGCTTGAAAAAATAAAGAAATCAAAATAATAATAATAATAATCTTTTTTTTATAGGATAAGGGCGACAAACGAGCACACAGTCCACCTGATGGTAAGTGGTTGCTGCGGCCCATAGACATCTACATCTATCCGCGTTTGCGAATCAAAATGCAGATGCGCTGTCACCCGTGAGGACTAAGATTATTTCAATCCTTCGGATCATAGTTACTTTTGAAATTAAATTTAAGTTTTGAATTACATACGAATTAAATTAAAATAAAATTGAATTATATTAAATTAAAATTATTTATCAGACTTACAACTATTAAAACCAAATTAACATCATTTAATATAAAAGTCAATAATATGACTGCAACTGAGTCATTTGTCTTTTTGTCCTTACACTAACCATATAACAATTATTAATCTTTTGGCAATCAAACCTGTTCGCAAATACGCTCAGATGATGTTGGAGGTGGTCCGGAGCCTGCGCCCAGAGATGTGCACCGTTTTCGCATCGTTGTGTAGAAACAGTCGACACGGGCGTCGACGAATATCCCTGACGCGCTGCTGTGCCCAGGCAGCCCCAACAGCACCCTGAACGCATTATTATATAGCACACGGAGTGCGTTGTATTGCTTTTGGGTATATGACACCCACAGGCTGGTCGTGTACAGGGACACACAAAATGCTCTGAAAAGAGTTATTTTAACGGCCCTCGAGCAACGAGTAAATCTGCGGGCGATCATATTGGCCCTCACAGACAACGCCCTCCGCTCCCTATCGATGTCCGCATCGTCCCTCAGGTCAGGCGTCATGATATGCCCGAGATATTTAAACTGTTTGACTCTTTTAACAACACACCGTTCAGTCTAATAGGTGGAACAGTCTCCGGGTAGCCCCGCCCCCTGGCCGGAAAGACCATGCATTCACTCTTCTTTGCGGTGTAGTGCAATCCGTGATCCAGCGCATAACGCTCGCAGATTCCCAGCAACCTGGACAGACTACACACCGAGGCACTCTGCAGCACCATGTCTTCCGCATAACTAATATTATTGACACAAATACCGATAATAAATGATAGAAGCATGATAGATTTCATAATTGTGGATGGAAGAATGAGGAGCGTAGTGGTAGATACAAGGGTTTACCGGGTGTCCAACGTAGGGACGGACCATTACTTGGTCTTATGCCAAATTAATGGTCTATTCAAGCGTTGGCGGCATCGGACATCTGTGTCTACCACTGCGTTACAGCGTATAAGAATAGAGAGGTTACAAGATGAACGTGTGAAAGAGAAGTATAAATGCAGACTGAGGGAAAACATAAGTGTGTTGAATGAATTTTGTATGAATGATTTAGACTTGAAGAATGTATGGAATAATGTTAAGAAAGTTTTGGTGGATACAGCCACCGAAGTATGTGGTGTAAGTAAGAGAACGAATGAAAGGAAAAGTAATACGTTGTGGTGGGATGATGAGGTACGGATGGAAGTTGAAGCAAAGAAGAAAGCATGGCTAGATTTACTAGCAACCAAAGCTGGTAATTCTGGCGGTATGAATGATGAGATTGAAAGAAAAAAGGCAGACTTTAGACGTATAAATAAGGGAGTAAAAGAAGTGGTTGAAAGGAAAAAGCAAGAAAGGATAGATAAGAATGATAGAAGAATATCTGATAACTTCCAGGCAACTATTAAAATGTTCTAGAAGCTCGTAAGAACTGCCAAAGGAAATTCAAAACAGCCTAGAATGAATGCTATACGAGACGAGAATGGCTGCATGCTGAATGATGAAGTTTCGAATTTAAAGAGATGGAAGGAATACTTTGAAAGCGTGTTTAAGAGTGAAGAGTCGTCTGAAGTAAGTGAAATAGAAATTCCGGAAGAAGTGGAGAGAGGTAGAGAGATAAGTGTAGATGAAATAATGAAAGAAATGAAAAGCATGAAAGCAGGTAAGGCAGCCGGATATGATAGAGTATCACTCGAAATGCTAAGGGCTGGAGAGGGAGTGGTTGCAGGCATGCTGTACACTTTTAATTTATGTTGGGAACTAAAGCGGGTACCGGAAGACTGGTGCAAAGCCGTTATAGTCCCAATATATAAGGGAAAGGGGTCGCAGCAGGACTGTAAAAACTACCGTGGTATCAGCTTGCTTAGCATTGTGGGTAAACTGTATGCTAAGGTGCTAATTGAAAGAGTTATGGAAGAAACTGATGGAAAAATTTGGGATGTGCAAGCTGGATTTAGAAAGGGGATGGGGTGTACGGATCAAGTCTTTTCCATACGCATGATTGCGGAGAAATTTTTGGCCAAAAACCAGAAAGTTTTTTGTGCGTTCATGGACTTGGAAAAGGCTTATGACAGAGTGGACAGGAACGTATTATGGCAACACTGACCACATTTGGGTTGAGCGCTGGTCTGATATAGGCATTGAAGTCTCTATATAGGGACTCTAGTGCCTGTGTCGGGATCAACGGGGCCTACTCGGACTGGTTTGGCATCCATAAAGGTGTCAGACAGGGCTGTGTGGCTTCCCCGTGGCTGTTCAGCCTATTTATGGACAGTTGTTTGGAAAATTTGAAAGTAGAAGAATGCGGGTTAAGAATGGGTGAGTTAACCGTCAAATGCCTTTTGTACGCCGATGATCAAATCATACTTGCGTCTTCGGCAGCCGAGTTGCAAATGATGGTTACATTAATGAACAGGACATTAAAAGAAAAGGGAATGAAAGTGAACGCAAGTAAGACGAAAGTTATGGTTTTTGAAAGAGAAGAAAGTAAAACGATATGTGAAATAAGAATAGAAGGGGAGTTGGTAGAGCAAGTAGATGAGTTTGTGTATTTGGGATGTGTGTTTAGCAAGGATGGTAGATATGATAAGGATATAGAAGGACGAGTGAATGCAGGAAATAGATTGAATGGGGCTCTACACTCTATTGTGAAAAGTCAGAATGTGTCCAAAAAGTCACGTATGGCAATTCACAATGCTGTGTTAGTGCCTACTTTAATGTATGGTAGTGAAAGTTGGGTGTGGCAGAAGAAGCACGAGAGTAGAATAAATGCTGTAGAAATGCGGTCATTAAGGAGTATGTTAGGGATGAATCTGAAGGACAGAGTGAGAAATTGTTTAATAAGAGAAGAGTGTGGTTTGCAAGATGATGTTGTGACCAGGATTAAGAAAGGAATGCTTCGGTGGTTTGGTCATGTAGAAAGAATGAATGAGGAAAGAGTGACAAAGCAAATTTATGTTGCAGAGGTGAACGGCAGAGTCGGGAAGGGTCGCCCTAGGCGAAAGTTTATCGACCAAATAGGCGATATATTGAAAATGGGCCAAATCAAGAGTACCTTTAACCAACGAGCGTGTATGCGTAGGTATATGGATGTGGAGGAAGCGAGAGAGGTCTGTCAGGATCGTGCCAAATGGAAGTCCATAGTCTCTGCCTACCCCTCTGGGTGACAGGCGTGAGTGTTTATGTATGTATGTATGTATGTTTATGTATGTACAAATACCGTCAATATGGCAGCCGACACGGGTACTGCTGAGCGCCTCTATCAGTGCGCTCACGTACAGGTTGAAGAGCTTTGGCGAGGTCAGCCCACTTGCCTCACCCCGCACTCCAACCTGTACAGCTCCGACAGAGTACCCAACCATCGAACGACGTTGACCTGGTTAAAATACCAGTACTTGAAGATTTCTATCAGTTCGAGAGGCATTGAGATGTTCTTTCATTTATGTTATAACTAACCATATCGAACGCCTTCGAGAGGTCAAGGCATGAATAGGTGTGCTCCTTTCGGAGTAATACTTGACAGTTTGCTTTAAACACAAAATAGCTGACTCGGTAGACAGTCCCGGTTTAAAACCAAATTGATTGTCATGAATGTTTACATACCGGTCTAGTTGTGAATTAAGCAATCCGTCAAAAACCTTAGCAACCACTGTGGCTAGAGAGATTGGTCTGTAGTTGCTCATGTCGCTTAGCTCACCAGTTTAACTCTTAATAATTGGTACCACCACAGTCTTCATCATCTTTGCTGGTAAGTACGCATGTCCTATACAAAATGTATATAACATGGCAAGAACTATGGACAGGTGGAATCCGCCATGCTTTAGATGCTCAATGCTCAGGCTGTCATGGCCAGGAGATTTTCCACGTGACATTGATCTTATAACTCCCCGAACATCCCTCGCTGTGAATCTGGAACTTATCTCCTGCCCATGCGACCCCTCTACACTGAATGGACGTGATGTTAACAACTGTGATTTCACCATAAAGTGATCCTTAAATAAGTCCGCAACACATTTTGGTTCACTGACCCCGTTGACGCTCACGGGTAAGCCGGCTTATTATTTAGCTTATTCTAGTTTTCCAAAAGTTACGAAAGTCATGCTTCGAATAGTGAGAAGCGAGGATATCCATCTTTATCTGCTTTCTATTATTTTGGCACCATTTTAAGCGTGATTTAAATATTCTACGACTCTCCCGCATCTCTTCCCAAAAACGTCCTTCACTTGGTTTACCCCAAAGTACTCATTCCATAAACTTACACCGAGCTACCTCGTGATCGTCACGCACATGCTTGTTCCATCCAATCACTGGTAGTTTTCTTCACGGTTTAACAATAATATGATTCTCAGAGGCGGCTATACACAATGCATTTACAATCCTATTATACTTACTGTCAATTATACGCCTGTGATCTCGGTTGTCACAACGTTTATCACTACAGTTACCGAATTCAGATGGAATGTCAATTTCTTTTAACCTATCATTACATAATTATGTATATAAATCTAATTGTTCGAGGTTTCTCTCCCCCCATTGTATTTTATTACATTCATGATTTCCTTGCAAAATCTTTGGTTTTACATTATTAATATTGCATTTAATAATGAGTGGTAAGTGGTCAGACCATACCGGGTCATATTTGATGTGTGTATCAACTATACATTGAAAAGCCGACTCGGTTACAACACAGTGGTCTAACCATATTAGCGCCCCATTAGCGTCACTTATAAAGCTATATGTGTCAGATAATAAACCTAAATGAATGATATCGGCACATTTCCAATCCATGTCGCTACAAAAATTTGAGAGTTCATAACAGAATTGCTCACCCGGGTGGGCGTTGAAGTCACCGAGTATGTAAACACACTCAACATCTTCATTGCCCACTACTGCGCTTAGCGTTCCCAAACAATCCGTAAACTCGGCTAGGTTCACCGTGCTATCAGCCGGCATGTACACACTGAACACTAAAAATGACCTTTGCCCTATCACAACTTTAATACATCATACTCGAGTATTATCACATCGCACTACAGTTACCTTATTAAATATTTACTTATTCCATAACAATGCAACTCCACCCCACGGTCTTCCTAAGATCATCCCCTTTGACGTGTCCATGGGTGATACACCCGTATAAGCGAAGTCATCATCTATACAGCCAAGAAAATGAATATCATGCTGCAATTATGTGAGACGTTTGACATAACTGCCGCACATCATCTACTGAGCTTACTACTACGCTTCACGTTCCTACAGTTAAAACTTACAAAGTTATATAATTCCATACTTGCCATATTTACTTTGGTTTTTGTTCGGCTGACACAGTGTAATTACTGTTCGTACTTCTCTGTCGAAAGTTTATAAATCGTCTCAATATGACTCCTTCTGGCCATAAATTACTGTCTTAGAACGTTCTTCAAATTCTTCTCATGTTTTAATGAAATTTCTTCCAATGTTGTCATCTCTTTTGTCTTTCTGTATACATAGTTTAGTATATCTTTATCAGTGAATCGATGTGAATCTTTGTTATGAAAATCGGAACTTTTTGTCAGCGGCTTTGAAGCCCCCCTCCATATCTCTCGAAATTCCGGCTTTCCCATGATAACGGTAGTTAAATTTCTTACGTCTCGATACGGTTTTCCAGCCTTCCTTATCATACTCGTTTGGATCAAATTCACCTTCTGTGTTTACTGCACTGTGGCACTCGACTCTTTCCTCAGTTGTTATTACACAGTTATGGGCGCACTGGCCGACCGACGACGCTGCAGGTAGCAGTGGTGTAACCTCGGCTCGCCGCTCCATATCGCTCAAAATTGTATTCTCGCATCCATTCAATACCGACGACCGTTGTCTCAGCCCCGCTGATTTACGTACATTTTGTTTTAAGTTTACCCTCAACATTTTCTCGGTATTCTAGTATATTATTACCGGAATTGTTTTTCTGGTTATTTACCAGTTCAATTAACGTAGAATCGTTCATATCGTGCGAGAGATCAACTGGCCCATTTTCATACAGCTGCCATTCTCTGCACCTTACATTCATGTACTGTGGATATACACGCAGTATTGAGTCATTTCTCAACTGTAGTAACTCAGATCTGCTCTCACTCAGTAGTTGCTCTTTTGTAACATAGCTTAAACTACATCTAGTTCACTTTGCACTTTTAGTAAGTCTTTTCGTAATTTCGTGCAATCAAGATGATAAAAAAATAGGGGTTAATTTCTCAAACTCGCAAGCCACAAATAGCTATAATGTTGGGTTCAGTCAATTTAAAAAGGTTCAGTATATCGATAAGGTCTCTTCGTTCCTTTCCTTTGTTTTTCCGATTTATCTTCATTTTGTCTGTAGGAATAGCTTCAAACAATAACGACTTAGTTTGTTTAATTTCTTCGCTCGTAAATGACGTTGAACATATCCTCACCAGCGTTTCCTCGTCTATTATCGAGATTTTGTTCTGAATATAGGATAAAAGCTCGTTTATCACTATATTACACGTGTTACACTTAATAGTTTCCGGCATTTTGAGTATGTCTATCAACACGGCACAAAGAGTACGCTCACAGCGCCCAGTACGGGGGGATGCATATTTAAAACGTAAATAAAAAATCGAGTAAATAAACCTACAATATTAAATAATTTGATAAAATATATTATACAAAAATATTTGACTTGGACTTTTTGTCTACGTCTTCTAAAGGCGCTGTTCATAATTCTATGTAATAATAGTCGATAAGGATACGAAAAAGTTATGCTTGGAAAGTTCGTCGTCGTCGTTAAAACTGACTAGAATCATGATCATACAAATGCAATTTCCATCACTTTTGAAAGTTTTATACTCTATGTTAAAGCAAAGAAAAGGTAATTGGAATTTTTCAGAGAAAATGAAATTCAGATCTCTTTGAATGTTTTTTTATGATATCATTATAGCGACTGCGATAACTCATCCTGCCGTCAAGAAGATTGACACGAAGTCTAAGATTAGCGAGTAGCGGTGCACGTTATGATTACAGAAAAAAATTCCCTGTCTTAAAATATATAACAAAACACCCTCACAGAATTTCAGCGTAAATTAGCAGAATAATGATGTGTTTTAAACGGTTAGTGAAGAGAACTGGAGGTCCATTTAACTGGTAACGAGGCATTTATCTTAATCTATAGGGATGAAAACGCTTATGCATTTTTATTTTTAGTCGACGATATAATCTATATTAATCTATATTAATAGATGTCTATGGTCCATAGAATCCACTTACTATCTGGTAGATGGTGTGCTCGTTTGTCAATCTTATTTTTTATTTTATGTAAAGTTTTTCATAATTTTAGTTACTTTACTCCAATTTATGCCGCGTTATGCAGTAATAATCCAACCATATTCAGATTTGAAAGATATATGCATTTTTCTTGTGGCAGAATCCCTATTTTCGATATTTTGTTAGGTATATTATTATAAAGAAAATTCAATGCAAATTTGTTACTTACTTACTTACTACTTACTTGTTACTTTTTTAAAGGTTATATATCATACTTTGAAATAAACTAAAAAACGAGTTTTTTGATCATTAGTTTGTTCAGTTTGTAGATTGGATAATTTCTGCACAAAACGATCCAATTTATGTATGATTTTTGCTTTTATTATTATATAACATGGTAGTCTTCACATACATAACAAGATTAGCTTCTGCTTGTATTTTGAACAGTTACAGATGTTTATCAAATCAAATCAAATCTTTTTATTTTAAGACAACATAGGTCCATAAGGGTTAGTAATTAATGCTAATAATAAGGGGGTTAGTAGTACTATATTATAATAATAATTTAATTGAAATAATTTACTAATCCGGACATTGTCCGCACATAGCTCCTTAATATAGGTGCATGTTGATCATCTGCTATCATCTTCAGGATGCTGTTGTCACTTCCCCGTACGCGGCTTATTAGTGACGCCACTTTCTTGCGCATGAGTGCCTGAAAAACATCCATTCTCGCCTGCGCAAACATTTAAGATGCACTACAGAAACGAGGAAGTTTTAACATCATCCTGAAGATATTATTATACTGGACGCGAAGGGTGTTTAACGATCTTTTGGTGTAGCCGATCCACAGACCGCTCGTGTTTGACATGTTTTGACAAAATGCTTTAAAAAGCGTAATCTTGACTTCATCCGTACAACGAGCGAATCTACGGACCGCCAAAGCCCTACGCTCTCGTTCTATGTCTAAATCGTCTCTAAGGTCGTCGGTAAGTATGTGGCCCAAGTACTTAAATTGGAAAACTCTGTTCAGCTCCACTCCACCGAGGCAAATTGGAGGTATAAATTCGGGACACTTACCGGCGGCCTTAAAGACCATAAATTCGGTTTTTCTGGCATTGTAGGCCAGACCATGCGACTTAGCATAGCTCTCACATACGTTTAACATTACTCTGATAGAACTCCTAGTGGGGCCCAGCAGCACCATGTCATCCGCGTAACTAATATTGTTTACATTAACACTACTCACTTTGCATCCGACTCGCATGCTGCTGAGCTCCACTATGAGGCCATTTACGTACAGGTTGAACAACATTGGAGACGACAAACCACCTTGCCTTACTCCGCACTCCAACCTGTACGACTTGGACAATTGGTTAGCCCATTTAACGTAATTTACTTGTTTTGTGTATCAATACCGAAAGAGATTTAGCACCTCCACCGGAACACCCCTGTCCTCCATCTTCCTCCAAAGCACATCATACGAAACTAGATCAAATGCTTTGGAGAGATCCAGAAAGCAGGCGTACACCGCCGTCCTCCGGCTTGTATAATATTGGACAGTCTGCTTTAGGCTTAGTATTGCGCTTACAGTGGATAGTCCGGGCCTAAACCCGAACTGCGCGTCATGTAACTTCAGATACTTTTGCAAGCATGAATCAAGCAGACTGTCCAATACTTTGGCCACCGTGGTAGCAAGAGAAATAGGGCGGTAGTTGCCCTTATCCGAAATATCACCTACCCTGTTTTTGACAATGGGCACCACAATGGTTTTCATTAGATCCGGTGGTAGATATCAATGTCCAATGCACATATTGAACAATAGAGACAGGACCCTTGGCAGGTGTACACCCGCATCTTTTAGGTGCTTGATACTGAGCCCGTCGTGTCCGGGAGATTTGCCCCTGCTCATATGCTTGATTACATCTCTGACTTGACTAGCCGTAAACAATAGCATAGGCTCATCCACGCGCACGCCAGGCTCAGGACCAGGCATCCCCGTGGAGGGGCCCAGCGGCGATCGTACCCTGAAATGTTCCATAAACAGGTTTGCAATTCCCTCCGGGTGACTAATCCCATCTACTCTGGCCGGCAGGCCAGGCTTAATCTCCAGTTTACTAGTGGACTTCCAAAATTTCCCAAAATTTTTATCCGCTCGCAGTTTCGCTATTTTATCAATTTTGATTTGCTCGTGGTTATTTATGCACCATTTGAGTCTACTTTTAAAAACCTTGCGTGACTCGCGCATCTGCTCATATATTTCGCCTACAGCGGGTCTATTATATAAAACCCACATTTGAAATTTAAGCCTGGCCTCCCGATGAGCATCCCTCAAATTTATATTCCACCCACACAGGATCTTTTTTCTACGAGGCTTATCAATATTTACGTAATTTGTTATAATAGCCGCCATTTTTAGTGTACTTACAATTTGTTCATAGAAATTGTCGACCAAACTTTTATGACAGGCGTTATCGCATGACCCGTGACTGCACCCAGCGAATTCGGGAGGAAAATCAATGTCTCGTAGCTCTTTATGACATAACTCTTGGTACTTTCTTATCTGAGACTCACTTCTTTCTCCCCACGTAACCGCACTGCGTTGCATGTCACGCATCACCCGTTTAGGCCTTACATTCTCCATACTAAACTCTAAGTAGATAGGCAGATGATCCGATCCACATACATCTTCAACTATACCTACATCAGTGACAGTATGCCAGGCTGATAAGGAGACCACACAGTGGTCTAGCCACCTTGTACCACCATGACACCGGTCTAGAAAGGTATACGTATTTGACCCTAGCATTTGTACATCTGCACATACCCAAGACTGATCCGTACAGAAACGACTTAGTTCGGTGTAGAAAATTTCTTCGGGATGTGCATTATAATCTCCTAATATATACATATTCTCCACGTTGTTACTGGCTTCAATTGCACTTATTTTACGTAGTATTTCTAGTAGTAGGTAGTAAATTTTTATCCGACTTAGTCGGCATATAAACAGAAAATACCAAGATGGATCTATCCCTTACTACACCCTTAATGGCAGCTAGCCGCTTACTAGAGCATTCTATAACCGATACACAGTCGAACAAGCCCCTCTTCCAGAGAATAGCTACTCCACCGTATGGTCTCCCCCTCAGAATACCAGAGGACACAGCAGACTTACCGGTGTACTCAAACTCGTCAGAAACAGTCCCTAAGAACGGAATATCATGACTAAGAAGCCAAGTCTCCTGTAGACACACTATACTACCCGTTCTACATAAATTCCGAACATCGTTAATCGATGTCTTAAAGTTCTTACAGTTATAGCTATACAATCTGCAGTAATTTGTTTTATTTTCACAATACATATTAAACATTTATTTATGAACTTTATCACTAACCTTGTCGCGTACAGTTTTGTACCTAAAATGCACAAACTTCCTAAAGGTTATGCCATCTGGCCAAAATTCATCATCTAAAAATAAACTCAATTTATTTATCGAAACAAATAATTTATACGCATTATATTTTCTTGTAGAATTCATTTTTATCATTTTTAGTGTCACAATTTCATTAGTTTTGTCTTTAATGTAACTAATAATATCTTGTTCACACGCTTCCTTACTAACGTTAGATATAAACAACGGTATTTTGACATCCGCAGCTTTAAACTTCACATCAGGGGCCGTGGACGCTTTACCTTTCTGACCAATGAGTTTATACTTTTTAGCGGTTTTAGATCTGACAATTTGCCACTCGTTAGTATCATCTTCTACCTTTGTACAGTCTTTTATTCTACTTTTCCCTACATCACTCGGTGCTACCGCCGCCGCATACAAAGAAACAGCTGTTTGATTGTTCGAGGTACGACTCGGCTCGCTGACGTCACCGCCGTCCGCGCAGGTAAATATATCAACAGGTGTGTACGGTACTTATTATCGCTTCCCGAAACACTCACGGCGTTCGAAACCGCAGTAGGGGCCTCCACGAGTTCTTGGTGTTCTGTTTCATCTTGTTTACTGCTTCGGAAAGAGACAGCCTCAGTTTCGCTATGATAATGCATCTCTGGCATTTGTGTTGGCGTTGAATGGCCGTTATTATTAATTTTAACAGCTGATTCCTGTGTAGATTTTATAGGCACATATTGGAGTCCCATTGGGCCACTGTTCAGGTCAATGTTATCACTATCTTGTAGGCAAGCACCTCATTGTTTATTAACGCAACTGTGAACTGGAAAGCTTCCTACTTTAGATGCATGCTTCATGTTATCAAGCTCAAGTTTTATTGTCTCAAACATCTCAATTGTTACAGTCTTTTCTCGTAATAGATTTACTTGCCTTTGTAAATTCGCAATGTCCTTAAGCAGACGCGTACAATCAATGTGGTCAAAACCAACACTCGGAACTGCATGTAGGTCCTTTGCCACAAATATGGGAAGAAGTTCGGAGTTCACAGATTTTAGACGAGAGATGATGTCGTCTAAGTCTTTTGACATTCGTTTTTTACCATCTCCACGCCGCAGTGGCATCTTCTTCACCTTGGGTAGCGAATCAAACAGCAATTTTTTGCTGTCAGAATCTGGTCCACACTGAACGAGGACGTGACCAGGTGATGAATGCTTTCTTCATCCATATAGTCCAACACATTAATTAAAAATGCCAACAGCTCATTAATCACCACATTACAGTTGGTGCACTTCACGATAGACGACATCGCCATTCTGTGAGTCACAGACTTACGTCGAAACGCGTTCGCACGCAGTCGTATAGTAGTAGTAGTAGTAGTAGTCGTAGTTTATGTTACTCGGTTTGCGTTAATATTTCATAACACACACCGTTTTTAATTCGCATTTATCTGCATCACATCGTTAAATGCTGCAAATAAAACCTATATCGAGGTGTTAAGGAAGTTATAATGTGCAATTTATAGTTATTTTTCAAGAAAGTACGATACAAGAAGTCGTTGAGAAAGAATATAACAGTAAAACAAGGCAACGTTACAAGTTGCTATCATGGCTTTGAAGTATCGAACACAATTGAAAATTCGATGGCAACTTTCTTATAAACCCCTATTATTATATTTTAATTTTCTTTTAAGAGCAGGGGGTAATTGAGAAATAAATAACCGTTTTTAAATATTTGGTATGTATGTATATGGATTGGTAGGAGGGAGGAAGGTTTACGCGGTCATATTACACCGACATGAAATCATCATCAGAATAATATTGCTGTTTCGTAAGTTGAGTGTAAATAAACAGAAGTCCTTTTATTACGTGTCAATGCATTTAAATTAGTTCGTTTGTCAATTTGACTGCTTCTTTGGTGTAGAGGTCGTAAGCCTGATCATGCGATCCCTGGTTCGAGTCCTGAACCGGGGCTGAAATTCAGGAGTTTGCAGTCAACAATTTTTCAGTAGCTTCCCGGAGTCAAGGCCATAAAAGTTGCTTAAATCGTAAGGATCTTATATTTTAGAACTGCTATGGAGCTTTGCACACGTTAAGATTTTAAATCTTATAACAGAGAAGCCAATTAAGTTGTTGTGAGTTTACGCTTAACTGCTATTAGTTTAAGTTTTGACGAAGTTATTAGTGTAGTTAGTTTTAAGTACTGTACTTGAAACTATCCACAGTAATTTGCCTAAGGTCTACCTTGATGCCAAATTTCAAGTTTTTAATAATCCTAGAAGTGGCTTAGGTTTTCAATGAATGAGTCAATCAATGATAAAAACGACTTTGTAGACTACATTAACTATAAAACTATAGTATGTATATTCATGCGATTTAGTGTTCGCAGTATATGTATAAGTGGACCAGCCACATTATGTGTGCAAAATAACAAATTTGCTGTTCTAGTAAATACACACACTGGCGGTGCGTCGCTCTATTATTTTTGGAACTTGCTTGAAACACTGCCGAATGTCTAGGAGAAGCATCGTAATGATTCATATCCAAATCAGCCCACACTCATACACACACACACACACACACACACACACACACAAACACACACACACACACACACACACACACACACACACGCACAAACGCAAGCCAGTGTCACGCTTAACAACCTCACAAGGTTGCGTACATTTTTTTCGTGGTGTTGGTTCTATGATCAATAAAGAAATAAACACGTAAGAAATTTACTATTTGAACTTTTATATTATGCGTCATGCCTCTAATACACAGCATTGTTCCAAGAGAGACAAACTGAATGGAACACATTTAGCCATAAAACACGAAAATGATTTAAAATTACAAAATATACCTATCATGGTGGCTAACCCATTGTCTACACAATCTTAAGTCCAGTATCCCATTAGTCGCTTTCTACAACATATCAAGCAAGAAATACATTTGGCACATTCTTTTGCAAATGGTATAAAATAAAAAATATACAAATATCAATAATATAAATATCACAGATCTTGAATATGTGACTCTACCAACCCCTAAATATAATACACGGCTTTCGCATAATTACGATGCTATTTAAAATGTGGTCAGTCGCAATTTACGTTGCGGTTGCCTTCGCCGAGTCTCATTTTCGAGCACAGATATGCCGTGTTTGTCTTGTAATATAAGGAAATGTTGATTGAACAGTCAAGTAATTTTGTTTTTCTATAACATGTTCAGGCAGTTTTATCCCAATTGGAAGTTATATTTTGAACCCCATGTCCGCTCCATTTAATACCTATCAAACGCACGCATTCAGGAAAAAATATTTTATAGAATTAGGGTGGCAAACAAGCACAAAGTCGACTTGATAGTTAGTGTTTGTTGTAGCCTACAGACACCTATCTACGAGTATCTTCGATTAACAATCAAGAGTAGAAGCGTTGTCACTTCGGAGGACTAAGTTAGTTTGTCTCGTAACCAACCGGAAGAGATTTCCATTCTCCAAAGTCACCATAAAAAGGTAACACTAATATTCAATTTTAATGATGCTGTTGTACTGCTATTATGTTGCTATTTTCCTTTGCTCTTTCGTGCTGCAACCAAAATATAGCTGCAGCGTGGCTTTACCACGTATATATAATATAAGTATTAGTTCGGTACAAGCGACGTTCGGGAAAGTCGGCGTTGCCGATACAAAAGTTAAGATCTGAACAAGTATAGAGCTCCATAGCAGTTCCAAGAACATTGTAAATTCCTATTGATCCTGTGATTTAAGCAATTGGAATATTTCTATTTCTATCGCTGTGTTGTGAATCCGAAGGGCATAGAGATCAATTATAATAACAGGCTATTAGACATTTTATCTTAATCCTCATAAGTAACAACTACTTTTCATTCATGTCCTACAAACTACTATTTACGTGTACACAATATACTCAACATCGAATGCATAATATCTTGACATTAATTGTAAATATAATCATGTTGACTGTAACTAGCTACATTATTCGAATCATTCCATATACCAATGTTTTTATTAATTTGTATTAAAAATAATGTTGACTATAATTCATAATTCATAATCGTTATTGCAATCAAATGGTAACAATAGATGTGTTTTAAAAATAGTCCGCATTTGAAACCCGGTTTGGGCGTAGCAATTATAAAATATTAAATTACATTATTAGATTACTAATTAAGTAATATTATTAATTAAATTAACAATCACATTGTCAAGTCAAAGAAAGAACAATGATAATAATAATTTTAAGCGCGCTTACCATGCATAATCGCGAAGTGTGCAGCCTCCGTAATTACTTTCTGACGAGAGCGGATGATCCATACTATAGGGACGTTATTTGTTGTGATAAAGGACTTACCCCTCTATCCTTAGCCAACGAGCAATGGCAAGACCCGGCAGTACAGAGCATTTCCGACCGGGAGACCGTATGGAAGGAGAAAGAGCTCCACGGGAGGTTCTACAAGGCTCTACATGAGCCTTTCGTAGACACAGTCTCCTCCCTCCACTGGCTACGTTTCGGTGACCTCTTTGGGGAAACCGAGGGTTTTGTCTGTGCGATACAGGATCAGGTTATCAAGACCAACAATTATCGGAGATACATCCTAAAGGATGGCACCGTTGACGTCTGTCGAGCTTGTCGCCATCCCGGTGAGTCACTTAGGCATGTCATCTCCGGTTGTTCGACGCTTTCTAAATCTGAGTATTTGCACAGGCACAACTTAGTAGCCAGGATTCTACACCAGGAGCTCGCTCTGAAATACGGTCTCGTGGATCGGAAACTGCCGTATTATAAGTACTTGCCGGAAGCCGTGCTCGAAAATGACCGCGCCAGGCTCTACTGGGACCGGGCCATCATCACGGACAGGACTATTCTTGCGAATAAGCCTGATATTGTGCTGATGGACCGGGCACAGTCAAGGATATTTTTGGTCGACATTACCATTCCTTATGACGAGAACCTCGTGAAAGCCGAAACAGATAAACTGACTAAATATCTGGACCTGGCTCACGAGGTGACCGACATGTGGGGTGGATTGCCGGCCGAAATTATACCTGTAGTCGTCTCTGCGAACGGGTTAATCCCAGTCAGCCTCTCGGGTCATCTGAGGCGACTGGGACTCCGTGACGGACCGCTCCAAGCTCAAATGCAGAAGGCGGTGCTCCTCGATACCGCTCGCATCGTCAGCCGGTTTCTTTCCCTTTCCCCCTAACCCTCGGCCGTTTGGTCTCCCCTGCCGAGGGCTTCCATCTGGTTGGGTTTTTATTTATTTATGTATTTTTTATGTATTTATTTTATTTTGTTGATATTTATGTATGTTTATCATTTTCATTTACAATTATATATTTATACAGCCCAACCAGATGAGAAAACTATATAGATACCCCTAAATTATAATTACAATAATAGAAAAAGAAAATTAAATATAATAAAATTATATAGAAAATAAAATTAAATAATATTTTATCATAACATTCATTTAAATTATAAAAATATTTTTAATTTATATATAACTTTAATTTTGATAAAATTATGTAGTATCCGTTAGACTTTTATTATCTCTGACACTCGGCAAAAAATTCATCGATTGAATAAAATGAATGCTCAATTAGAAAGTGGAACAATTTATCTTTGAAAATCTGTATATCGTTACACTCTTTGATGTTATTTGGAATCTTATTGTATATCTTTGGAGCCATAGCAAACACACTTTTTCCATACAAGGTAGTTTTATATGTTCTACCAAGGTTATTATATAATCTGCTTCTGTTGCGAAATCTCGAAATCTCTAATTAAAATAGTGACGAATATTGCCTGATAAATAAAGCTATTTCAAATATCTATAGTGATGGTACGGTAAGTAGTTTTAATTTCATGAAATAATCTTTACAGCTGTCAGTTCTTTTTAAACCACATATAGCACGTATACACATTTTTTGACATTTAAATACTTTATCCTAGTTAGTGGCGTTTCACCAAAATATTATTCCATATCTAAGCCTAGACGCAACATAAGCATGATAAGCCACAAGTAATGTGGGGAGACTGACTTTTCTTGCTAGCATATATAGGTTATAAGACGACTGTGTCACTTTTTTGCATGCTTCTATATGGCTTTGCCATTTTAGATTTTCATCAATGTGAACGCCAAGAAACCTTGTGGTTGTTGTTATTTGGACTTCTTTGCCATTATATTGAATTTGTGTATTAAATCTATGTTTAGTTTTTTGTTTGAATTGCCTTATCTTAGTTTTATCTATATTCATTATGAAATTATTGTTTTTTAGCCACTCAATTATTGATTTTAAGCTACTATTTATGGCGTTTTTATTATTATAAATAACTGTACAGTCATCTGCAAACAATATCATCCGATTCTTAGTAGATTTAGGTAGGTTATTTATATAAATAATAAAAAGTAGTGGCCCCAGAACACTTCCTTGTTCCGTGATGGTACACCAAATTTAACTCTTCTAGGACTGGATCTATAATGTATTTCATTTTTAACTCTACTAGGACGGGATCTATAATGTATTTCATTTTTATGATTCTAGTTTTTCTGTTATCAAAAAAATGCTGCTGCGTATTTCCTGTCTCAGTTTCACTTTATCGCCTCTTACGACACCCATGGGAATATATGGGCTAGTGAATATTCTTACACTGCCACTACACGGTAAAGGGTGGAAAATTTATAGTCGCATTGCGAACTTCCTCCTTTTTTAATGTCTTCTAAAGGAGAGATATTACTATTAATTAGTTGCATTCCAGAACTAAAGCATAAATATATCCATGTTTTATGCAGATGCAGAGTCTATGATAAAAGCATGTTATTCTAGGACTAAGATATCTATGCTTAAGTCCTTTCCGCGTTACCATGCACACATAGCCTTTTATATTATTAATTGATGCTAATGGCACGTAGACTACGTGCTAACGGTAGTTTTTTTTTTTCTTTGTTTTACTAAACAAATCGCCAAAACCTTACAATTAAACATATTCCCACAAATCTGTTTACACAGTTTGTCTGGGGAAACCTGAGTCTCGCAATATTACTTAAAGGTTTTATTTTATGGTACAATTTTTTTTCTTAATTACATAATGAGAGAAAGTGTCTATAAAACCATCTTTTTCAATAGTTTTTTCTTAGTCTCGTGTTGAATATCTTTGGGCAGACTATTCAGAATATACGGTATTAGACCTCTCGGATCTCGGACATAGACCGGGTACCTTTATTGTTCTTTTCTTTGTTCTTTTTTTTAAACGTTTGTTTAAAACGTATTGTGTTTACAATCGTCAAATTTAACTTTTGACAGTCATGGTCATTTATAGTTATTGGATATTTATGCTATAAACTAACCGGTAGAATCTTACAAATTTTTAATAATTGAGAGTAGTTACCTTTGCAAATAGCTTTAAATTTTTTGTTTATGAGTAATTTTAAAAATCTAATCTGAAGAGCTTCCAGCTTTTCAATATTACTTTTGAATGTAAGACCATAACTCTTATGACCATAACTGACAATATAATCTATAAGTAAGAAATACAGGGTGTTCAATTTAGTAACTGGTACTTTAAAACTTAAGTAGTAGAATTTACTCAGAAGAAATCTTAGTTTATTACATATGAAATTGACATGAAATGACCATGAAAATACTGAATCCACAACAACACCAAGATACGTCATGCGATCCACCCTTTCAATAGGCTTACATTTACAATTAAATAGGTTATCATGAATGCAAGAATAACTATCAGTATACATAAACGGAGGTGAATTTAAAGGCTTTTAGTAAGGTGAGTGTATGATAAGTAATTTAGTTTTTTCTGAATTCAAAATGATAGCATTGTCGTGCGACCACCTAACGACCGCATCTATATCATGCTGCACTTGTTAACATGTCTCAGCGAGATCGATACCGGCGCTTAACCCCTCACCTGATATCGGTCATAATATGACCGCAAAATGTAAGCTCTTACTTGATACCGGTCATATTATGACCGTGTCGCAAGCTCCAAATTCAAGTCTGTTTTCTTAAACCAATTGATGTTTTGGACCATGTGAGCAGGGCAGTATGGCTCTATAGTCTGTGCTTATTCATTTAAGTCAGGTAGAACAGACTTTCTTTAAGATTTTAGAGATGTTTTTACGCGGCTAAAAATGTCTGTATGCGGAAATTGTTGTTTTTCTTCACATTTCACTATAAAAAGATGTAAATATTTTTAAATATTTGTATTAATATATAATAAGAGGTTAAATAAAATGCAAAAGAAAATCTATGTTGTTTAATTTTTTTTTATTCGATAGGAAAGTCCGAAATAAACCTTTTTTCACATTCACTTGCATACTATGTGATTAAAGTACAATATTTTTTTATTGAAAGTAATATCATGTTGTAGATAATTTATCCACAAATTCAACAATATACAATATGTGGGGTATTTATACACGGAAAGGTCACAAAAACCAATAAAGTGGAACACTTGACAAACGGCGCGGCCACGGCTCGAGTGCCGTATCAAGTAACGTCTCGCAGCACTCGGCGCGCGTATCAGGCGAGGGGTTAATGTACATAAATCATCCGCGAACATATAAGCCGACCAATGATGGAACACTCCACATAGACTATTTACGTGTAATAATTAGCAGATTAGCCCAGTCCCTGATCCCTGTGGAACTCCGCATTCTACATCGGTCTCCTTGCTGAACGAGTCCCCTAACTTCACACGAAAATAACGCGCCGTTATGTAGTCGTGGAACCATTGGTTTTACAGTTGCCCCACACCACATTCGTCCATTCCATTCAAAAGTTTTTCCGTTTCTTAGGTATCGAAGGCTTTTTTAAAATCATAAAAAACTAAGACTACAAATTTTTTGTCTTCTAAATATGAATTAATCTTGTGTTTATACTTTTATCCTTTTGGAAGCCATTTCATTTAATATTTTATTATTTTGTAGATAACTTCCCAGTTGATTTACTATAGCTATAGGTCTATAATTAGTAAAAACTTTACGGTCACTTTTTTTAAGGATGAGACGAATGATGGTTTATTTTAATTTTGATGGAAATTTATTCAGGCCAACAGATAAATTAACTTACTTAGCTAATATGGGAATGACTTTATCAACAACTAAATTCAAGTCTGACATCCGCATAAGATTGCTACCAGGTGGTTTGTTTTTGTCTATCTTATCGATTACCTGTTTCACATCTTTACTACTAACTGGCTGCCATCTCATGTTCGATCTCTTAACGTAGTTATCTCTTACCAACCATTTGTCAGTGCATACATGTTTTATTTTATCTATTTCGCTAGAAAAACTAGTAGCGAACTTATCACATATCTCCTTAATACTATCTTGCCCTTCCATATTTGAAAGTATTAAACTGTCTAAAGATTGTCATTTATTTCCTAGTAAATTATTTATCTTATGCCATATTTTCTTAATATTAATATTACAATCTAATATACTCTGCTTATCATACTCAACATTACATTTAAATATGGCTTTTATACACTTATTTCTATATTTAGTATAGTGCAGTCTTCTTATAATATTTGTTGGATCATTGCACCATATGTTAATAAAGTCTGTCTCATTCCAAAATATTTTTTTTAATTATCGTTTATCCAGCTTTTGTTGTTTCTATTACTTTTATTTAGCTTTACAGGTTGATATCTGTAACATTCATTATATATATGCAACGTGTCCCAAAATTCAACGATAAGCCAACACCGGAGGATAGACCTGCCCCGGACTAATCGGGAAAAAAATATATCCCAATTATATTTTAAGTTATATAAAAAAATGAAATTCTTCAGAAATTGAGACCGTTTATGATATTTTTCACTACCATGACCACAATTTTTTAAATATTTTTTCTTTTTTTTTATAGGCAACCTGAATAGTACTGCTATCTACCACAATTCTTAAAAACTCCAGAATAACTCTTGTTTTATCACGAAAATTAATGAAACTTATTTTATTCCCTAAATTTTTTGAAGACTTCTACTTTTAACCAAATTTAACTTATCGTGGTGTAAAAAAAAGTATGAACACTAGTAAGGCAAGTTTTTTTAAAAATTGACGCAACTAACCAACATTCTAAAATGGTATAATAGTCTAGGAAAACAAGTTATAAAAAAATATGGGCCTATTATTTCTTAACAGGGACCAAATGACGGTCGGGTGTAATAAAAGTATTAGTTCTTGAAAAATGTTTAATATTTCAAAACAAATGGTACAAACAGTTTCACGTGTAATTTATTAAGTTATTAACAATCAAACAAATGTTCGAACTGTTTGCCACCAGCATTAATACATGCCCGACATCGCCTTAAAAATGATCGTTTTATTTGTCTTGCATATCTTCTGTTATTAATGTAATCAGCAGCCTGAGTGATATTTCGACGAAGCTCGTCCAATGTCACAATGGGTTTTGAGTAGACCCTGTTTTTAAGACAACCCCAATAGAAGAAGTCCAGGGGGTTCAAATCGGGTGAACGGGGTGGC
Organism: Parnassius glacialis; assembly: GCA_033319125.1. Lineage (NCBI taxonomy): Eukaryota > Metazoa > Arthropoda > Insecta > Lepidoptera > Papilionidae > Parnassius > Parnassius glacialis. The sequence goes on along the minus strand of JAVANC010000023.1, from coordinate 22,606,124 downwards.
CATAAGATAGGACGAAGTCGCCCGATCCAACGCCCTGGATACTCTTGATTTAAATATTCTCGCACAGGACGGGCATAATGTGCTGGGCAACCATCATTTTGGAACCACATGTTTTGAAGATCACTTAAGGGCACGTCGTTTTACAATTCTTGCAAGTCATTTTGTAAAGAGTTTAAATAACTATTGCCATCTAAGTTTCCTTATAACTCAAAGGGCCCAATTACTTTTCTATTTAATATGCCGGTCCATAGGTTAACCTTGAATTGATATTGGGATTTGTCTTGTCTCATCAAGTGTGGATTTTCATTACTCCAACTATGTAGGTTGTGAAGATTTAAATACCCATCTTTCTTGCACGTTGTTTCATCCGACCATAGAGTTTTGTCTAGGAAGTGGGGATCTTCACTGTGCCTTTGCAGCATTACACGGCAAAATGTGAACCGTAGCGGATAGTCCCGCGGTGATAACGTCTGCACACGCCTGTAATGATATGGGTGAAGCTTGTGACGTTTTAATATTCGATGTGCAGAACTTTTCGGGATTCCTGTAGCTTCTTCTATGGCACGTACCGAAGTAGTCGAGTAATTTTCTATCTCATTGAGACTTCTTCATCACGATCCAATCTAGGTATTCCAGCGCTTCTCCTATTGGATGGCATACGACCCTCCGAAAACGCTTGATGCACATTAATAAACACTCGATAATCAGGATATTTTTGAGCATTTGGGTATCTTTCTCGATACAGTCTGCTAGCAGCGTTAGCATTACATCGGCATTCTCCATAGATTAAATGCATATTAGCGTATTCCTGTGGTGTGTACGGTTGCGGCATGTTAAACGCCAAACAGTCCAAAATGCGCCAGAACTCTAAATCACAAAACACACAATCGTAGTCCAAGATAATGCCAGGTCAGTTCAGTTTGCAGATCACTTCCAGTCCAAATAATGCCAGGTCAGTTAAGTTTGCAGGTCGATTCCAATCCAAAAAGCCAAGCCAAAAGTCGATAGTATGTACGAGGGCCACGTAAGTTGAATTGGGAACGGTGCGCAGTAAACAAAGGAGCAGAGCGTACTGAACCGACTTGCTGAGAATAATAACAGCTTCTCTACCTACCCTGTTGTTGTCTCTTTTTAACGTAAATATCTCTATCTATCTCTCTCTCTCTCTAACATCTAAGGTATTAATGCCCCATTCGAATTCCTGGAAATTGTAACAGGAACCCATTTTGGGCATGTAGTAAAAGTGATTACAATACAAACTGAATGGAACAAATTTAGATACAAAACACGCAAATGATTTAAAATTGCAAAATATACCTATCATGGTGGCTAACCCATTATCTACACATTGTTAAGTGCCCATTAGTCGCTTTTTACGACATGTCAATCAAGTAATACATTTGGCACATTCTTTAGCAAATGGTATAAAAGTAAAAAAACACCATAATATAAATATCACAGATCTTGAATATGTGACTCTACCAGCCCCGAAATATAACACACAGCTTTCGCAAAATTACGATGCTATTTAAAATGTGGTCAGTCGCAATTTAAGTTGCGGTTGCCTTCGCCGAGTCTCATTTTCGAGCACAGATATGCCGTGTTTGTCTTGTAATATAAGGAAATGTTGATTAAACAGTCAAGTAATTTTTTTTTTTATAGCATGTTCAGGCAGTTTTATCCCAATTGGAAGTTATATTTTGAACCCCTTGTCCGCTCCATTAAATACCTATCAAACGCACGCATTCAGGAAAAATATTTTATAGAATTAGGGTGGCAAACAAGCACAAAGTCGACCTGATAGTAAGTGTTTGTTGTAGCCTACAGACACCTATCTACGAGTATCTTCGATTAACAATCAAGAGTAGAAGCGTTGTCACTTCGGAGGACTAAGTTAGTTTGTCTCGTAACCAATGGGAAGAGATTTCCATTCTCCAAAGTCACCATAAAAAGGTAACACTAATATTAAATTTTAATGATGCTGTTGTACTGCTATTTTGTTGCTATTTTCCTTTGCTCTTTCGTGCTGCAACCAAAATATAGCTGCAGCGTGGCTTTACCACGTATATATAATATAAGTATTAGTTCGGTACAAGCGACGTTCGGGAAAGTCGGCGTTGCCGATACAAAAGTTAAGATCTGAACAAGTATAGAGCTCCATAGCAGTTCCAAGAACATTGTAAATTCCTATTGATCCTGTGATTTAAGCAATTGGAATATTTCTATTTCTATCGCTGTGTTGTGAATCCGAAGGGCATAGAGATCAATTATAAAAACAGGCTATTAGACATTTTATCTTAATCCTCATAAGTAACAACTACTTTTCATTCATGTCCTACAAACTACTGTTTACGTGTACACAATAGACTCAACATCGAATGCATAATATCTTGACATTAATTGTAAATATAATCATGTTGACTGTAACTAGCTACATTATTCGAATCATTCCATATACCAATGTTTTTATTAATTTGTATTAAAAATAATGTTGACTATAATTCATAATTCATAATCGTTATTGCAATCAAATAGTAACAATAGATGTGTTTTAAAAATAGTCCGCATTTGAAACCCGGTTTGGGCGTAGCAATTATAAAATATTAAATTATATTATTAGATTACTAATTAAATAATATTATTAATTAAATTAACAATCACATTGTCAAGTCAAAGAAAGAACAATGATAATAATAATTTTAAGCGCGCTTACTATGCATAATCGCGAAGTGTGCAGCCTCCGTAATTACTTTCTGACGAGAGCGGATGATCCATACTATAGGGACGTTATTTGTTGTGATAAAGGACTTACCCCTCTATCCTTAGCCAACGAGCAATGGCAAGACCCGGCAGTACAGAGCATTTCCGACCGGGAGACCGTATGGAAGGAGAAAGAGCTCCACGGGAGGTTCTACAAGGCTCTACATGAGCCTTTCGTAGACACAGTCTCCTCCCTCCACTGGCTACGTTTCGGTGACCTCTTTGGGGAAACCGAGGGTTTTATCTGTGCGATACAGGATCAGGTTATCAAGACCAACAATTATCGGAGATACATCCTAAAGGATGGCACCGTTGACGTCTGTCGAGCTTGTCGCCATCCCGGTGAGTCACTTAGGCATGTCATCTCCGGTTGCTCGACGCTTTCTAACTCTGAGTATTTGCACAGGCACAACTTAGTAGCCAGGATTCTACACCAGGAGCTCGCTCTGAAATACGGTCTCGTGGATCGGAAACTGCCGTATTATAAGTACTTGCCGGAAGCCGTGCTCGAAAATGACCGCGCCAGGCTCTACTGGGACCGGGCCATCATCACGGACAGGACTATTCTTGCGAATAAGCCTGATATTGTGCTGATGGACCGGGCACAGTCAAGGATATTTTTGGTCGACATTACCATTCCTTATGACGAGAACCTCGTGAAAGCCGAAACAGATAAACTGACTAAATATCTGGACCTGGCTCACGAGGTGACCGACATGTGGGGTGGATTGCCGGCCGAAATTATACCTGTAGTCGTCTCTGCGAACGGGTTAATCCCAGTCAGCCTCTCGGGTCATCTGAGGCGACTGGGACTCCGTGACGGACCGCTCCAAGCTCAAATGCAGAAGGCGGTGCTCCTCGATACCGCTCGCATCGTCAGCCGGTTTCTTTCCCTTTCCCCCTAACCCTCGGCCGTTTGGTCTCCCCTCCCGAGGGCTTCCATCTGGTTGGGTTTTTATTTATTTATGTATTTTTTATGTATTTATTTTATTTTGTTGATATTTATGTATGTTTATCATTTTCATTTACAATTATATATTTATACAGCCCAACCAGATGAGAAAACTATATAGATACCCCTAAATTATAATTACAATAATAGAAAAAGAAAATTAAATATAATAAAATTATAAAGAAAATAAAATTAAATAATATTTTATCATAACATTCATTTAAATGATAAAAATATTTTTAATTTATATATAACTTTAATTTTGATAAAATTATGTAGTATCCGTTAGACTTTTATTATCTCTGACACTCGGCAAAAAATTCATCGATTGAATAAAATGAATGCTCAATTAGAAAGTGGAACAATTTATCTTTGAAAATCTGTATATCGTTACACTCTTTGATGTTATTTGGAATCTTATTGTATATCTTTGGAGCCATAGCAAACACACTTTTTCCATACAAGGTAGTTTTATATGTTCTACCAAGGTTATTATATAATCTGCTTCTGTTGCGAAATCTCTAAATCTCTAATTTAAATAGTGACGGATATTGCCTGATAAATAAAGCTATTTCAAATATCTATAGTGATGGTACGGTAAGTAGTTTTAATTTCATGAAATAATCTTTACAGCTGTCAGTTCTTTTTAAACCACATATAGCACGTATACACATTTTTTGACATTTAAATACTTTATCCTAGTTAGTGGCGTTTCACCAAAATATTATTCCAAATCTAAGCCTAGACGCAACATAAGCATGATAAGCCACAAGTAATGTGGGGAGACTGACTTTTCTTGCTAGCATATATAGGTTATAAGACGACTGTGTCACTTTTTTGCATGCTTCTATATGGCTTTGCCATTTTAGATTTTCATCAATGTGAACGCCAAGAAACCTTGTGGTTGTTGTTATTTGGACTTCTTTGCCATTATATTGAATTTGTGTATTAAATCTATGTTTAGTTTTTTGTTTGAATTGCCTTATCTTAGTTTTATCTATATTCATTATGAAATTATTGTTTTTTAGCCACTCAATTATTGATTTTAAGCTACTATTTATGGCGTTTTTATTATTATAAATAACTGTACAGTCATCTGCAAACAATATCATCCGATTCTTAGTAGATTTAGGTAGGTTATTTATATAAATAATAAAAAGTAGTGGCCCCAGAACACTTCCTTGTTCCGTGATGGTACACCAAATTTAACTCTTCTAGGACTGGATCTATAATGTATTTCATTTTTAACTCTTCTAGGACGGGATCTATAATGTATTTCATTTTTATGATTCTAGTTTTTCTGTTATCAAAAAAATGCTGCTGCGTATTTCCTGTCTCAGTTTCACTTTATCGCCTCTTACGACACCCATGGGAATATATGGGCTAGTGAATATTCTTACACTGCCACTACACGGTAAAGGGTGGAAAATTTATAGTCGCATTGCGAACTTCCTCCTTTTTTAATGTCTTCTAAAGGAGAGATATTACTATTAATTAGTTGCATTCCAGAACTAAAGCATAAATATATCCATGTTTTATGCAGATGCAGAGTCTATGATAAAAGCATGTTATTCTAGGACTAAGATATCTATGCTTAAGTCCTTTCCGCGTTACCATGCACACATAGCCTTTTATATTATTAATTGATGCTAATGGCACGTAGACTACGTGCTAACGGTAGTTTTTTTTTCTTTGTTTTACTAAACAAATCGCTAAAACCTTACAATAAAACATATTCCCACAAATCTGTTTACACAGTTTGTCTGGGGAAACCTGAGTCTCGCAATAATACTTAAAGGTTTTATTTTATGGTACAATTTTTTTTCTTAATTACATAATGAGAGAAAGTGTCTATAAAACCATCTTTTTCAATAGTTTTTTCTTAGTCTCGTGTTGAATATCTTTGGGCAGACTATTCAGAATATACGGTATTAGACCTCTCGGATCTCGGACATAGACCGGGTACCTTTATTGTTCTTTTCTTTGTTCTTTTTTTTAAACGTTTGTTTAAAACGTATTGTGTTTTACAATCGTCAAATTTAACTTTTGACAGTCATGGTCATTTATAGTTATTGGATATTTATGCTATAAACTAACCGGTAGAATCTTACAAATTTTTAATAATTGAGAGTAGTTACCTTTGCAAATAGCTTTAAATTTTTTGTTTATGAGTAATTTTAAAAATCTAATCTGAAGAGCTTCCAGCTTTTCAATATTACTTTTGAATGTAAGACCATAACTCTTATGACCATAACTGACAATATAATCTATAAGTAAGAAATACAGGGTGTTCAATTTAGTAACTGGTACTTTAAAACTTAAGTAGTAGAATTTACTCAGAAGAAATCTTAGTTTATTACATATGAAATTGACATGAAATGACCATGAAAATACTGAATCCACAACAACACCAAGATACGTGCGATCCACCCTTTCAATAGGCTTACATTTACAATTAAATAGGTTATCATGAATGCAAGAATAACTATCAGTATACATAAACGGAGGTGAATTTAAAGGCTTTTAGTAAGGTGAGTGTATGATAAGTAATTTAGTTTTTTCTGAATTCAAAATGATAGCATTGTCGTGCGACCACCTAACGACCGCATCTATATCATGCTGCACTTGTTAACATGTCTCAGCGAGATCGGTACCGGCGCTTAATGTACATAAATCATCCGCGAACATATAAGCCGACCAATGATGGAACACTCCACATAGACTATTTACGTGTAATAATTAGCAGATTAGCCCAGTCCCTGATCCCTGTGGAACTCCGCATTCTACATCGGTCTCCTTGCTGAACGTGTCCCCTAACTTCACACGAAAATAACGCGCCGTTATGTAGTCGTGGAACCATTGGTTTTACAGTTGCCCCACACCACATTCGTCCATTCCATTCAAAAGTTTTTCCGTTTCTTAGGTATCGAAGGCTTTTTTAAAATCATAAAAAACTAAGACTACAAATTGTTTGTCTTCTAAATATGAATTAATCTTGTGTTTATACTTTTATCCTTTTGGAAGCCATTTCATTTAATATTTTATTATTTTGTAGATAACTTCCCAGTTGATTTACTATAGCTATAGGTCTATAATTAGTAAAAACTTTACGGTCACTTTTTTTAAGGATGAGACGAATGATGGTTTATTTTAATTTTGATGGAAATTTATTCAGGCCAACAGATAAATTAACTTACTTAGCTAATATGGGAATGACTTTATCAACAACTAAATTCAAGTCTGACATCCGCATAAGATTGCTACCAGGTGGTTTGTTTTTGTCTATCTTATCGATTACCTGTTTCACATCTTTACTACTAACTGGCTGCCATCTCATGTTCGATCTCTTAACGTAGTTATCTCTTACCAACCATTTGTCAGTGCATACATGTTTTATTTTATCTATTTCGCTAGAAAAACTAGTAGCGAACTTATCACATATCTCCTTAATACTATCTTGCCCTTCCATATTTGAAAGTATTAAACTGTCTAAATATTGTCATTTATTTCCTAGTAAATTATTTATCTTATGCCATATTTTCTTAATATTAATATTACAATCTAATATACTCTGCTTATCATACTCAACATTACATTTAAATATGGCTTTTATACACTTATTTCTATATTTAGTATAGTGGAGTCTTCTTATCATATTTGTTGGATCATTGCACCATATGTTAATAAAGTCTGTCTCATTCCAAAATATTTTTTTTAATTATCGTTTATCCAGCTTTTGTTGTTTCTATTACTTTTATTTAGCTTTACAGGTTGATATCTGTAACATTCTTTATATATATGCAACGTGTCCCAAAATTCAACGATAAGCCAACACCGGAGGATAGACCTGCCCCGGACTAATCGAGAAAAAAAATATATCCCAATTATATTTTAAGTTATATAAAAAAATGAAATTCTTCAGAAATTGAGACCATTTATGATATTTTTCACTACCATGACCACAATTTTTTAAATATTTTTTCTTTTTTTTTATAGGCAACCTGAATAGTACTGCTATCTACCACAATTCTTAAAAACTCCAGAATAACTCTTGTTTTATCACGAAAATTAATGAAACTTATTTTATTCCCTAAATTTTTTGAAGACTTTTACTTTTAACCAAATTTAACTTATCGTGGTGTAAAAAAAAAGTATGAACACTAGTAAGGCAAGTTTTTTTTAAAATTGACGCAACTAACCAACATTCTAAAATGGTATAATAGTCTAGGAAAACAAGTTATAGAAAAATATGGGCCTATTATTTCTTAACAGGGACCAAATGACGGTCGGGTGTAATAAAAGTATTAGTTCTTGAAAAATGTTTAATATTTCAAAACAAATGGTACAAACAGTTTCACGTGTAATTTATTAAGTTATTAACAATCAAACAAATGTTCGAACTGTTTGCCACCAGCATTAATACATGCCCGACATCGCCTTAAAAATGATCGTTTTATTTGTCTTGCATATCTTCTGTTATTAATGTAATCAGCAGCCTGAGTGATATTTCGACGAAGCTCGTCCAATGTCACAATGGGTTTTGAGTAGACCCTGTTTTTAAGACAACCCCAATAGAAGAAGTCCAGGGGGTTCAAATCGGGTGAACGGGGTGGCCATAAGATAGGACGAAGTCGCCCGATCCAACGCCCTGGATACTCTTGATTTAAATATTCTCGCACAGGACGGGCATAATGTGCTGGGCAACCATCATTTTGGAACCACATGTTTTGAAGATCACTTAAGGGCACGTCGTTTTACAATTCTTGCAAGTCATTTTGTAAAGAGTTTAAATAACTATTGCCATCTAAGTTTCCTTATAACTCAAAGGGCCCAATTACTTTTCTATTTAATATGCCGGTCCATAGGTTAACCTTGAATTGATATTGGGATTTGTCTTGTCTCATCAAGTGTGGATTTTCATTACTGCAACTATGTAGGTTGTGAAGATTTAAATACCCATCTTTCTTGCACGTTGTTTCATCCGACCATAGAGTTTTGTCTAGGAAGTGGGGATCTTCACTGTGCCTTTGCAGCATTACACGGCAAAATGTGAACCGTAGCGGATAGTCCCGCGGTGATAACGTCTGCACACGCCTGTAATGATATGGGTGAAGCTTGTGACGTTTTAATATTCGATGTGCAGAACTTTTCGGGATTCCTGTAGCTTCTTCTATGGCACGTACCGAAGTAGTCGAGTAATTTTCTATCTCATTGAGACTTCTTCATCACGATCCAATCTAGGTATTCCAGCGCTTCTCCTATTGGATGGCATACGACCCTCCGAAAACGCTTGATGCACATTAATAAACACTCGATAATCAGGATATTTTTGAGCATTTGGGTATCTTTCTCGATACAGTCTGCTAGCAGCGTTAGCATTACATCGGCATTCTCCATAGATTAAATGCATATTAGCGTATTCCTGTGGTGTGTACGGTTGCGGCATGTTAAACGCCAAACAGTCCAAAATGCGCCTGAACTCTAAATCACAAAACACACAATCGTAGTCCAAGATAATGCCAGGTCAGTTCAGTTTGCAGATCACTTCCAGTCCAAATAATGCCAGGTCAGTTAAGTTTGCAGGTCGATTCCAATCCAAAAAGCCAAGCCAAAAGTCGATAGTATGTACGAGGGCCACGTAAGTTGAATTGGGAACGGTGCGCAGTAAACAAAGGAGCAGAGCGTACTGAACCGACTTGCTGAGAATAATAACAGCTTCTCTACCTACCCTGTTGTTGTCTCTTTTTAACGTAAATATCTCTATCTATCTCTCTCTCTCTCTAACATCTAAGGTATTAATGCCCCATTCAAATTCCTGGAAATTGTAACAGGAACCCATTTTGGGCATGTAGTAAAAGTGATTACTGACAATTACAATTTAAGGAATTTGGCCATTGTTTAGAAATAATAGGCCCATATTTTTTTATAACTTGTTTTCCTAGAGTATTATACCATTTTGGAATGTTGGTTAGTTGCGTCAATTTTTAAAAAAAACTTGCCATTCTAATGTTCATACTTTTTTTTTACACCACAATTAGTTAAATTTGGTTAAAAGTAAAAGTCTTCAAAAAATTTAGGGAATAAAATAAGTTTCATTAATTTTCGTGATAAAACAAGAGTTATTCTGGAGTTTTTAAGAATTGTGGTAGATAGCAGTACTATTGAGGTTGCCTATAAAAAAAAGAAAAAAAAATTAAAAAATTGTGGTCATGGTAGTGAAAAATATCATAAACGGTCTCAATTTCTGAAGAATTTCAGTTTTTTATATAACTTAAAATATAATGGGGAAAAATTTTTTTTTTCCCCTATTAGTCCGGGGTAGGTCTATCCTCCGGTGTTGGCTTATCGTTGAATTTTGAGACACGTTGTATATTAGTGAAAGATTTATATAATTCTATTTGTCAATTTATATCTAGTAAATTATCGAAGTTAGTGGACAGTAATTTTTCTCTAACTAAACGTTTGTCTAAAATACGACGAGCGGCTGTCCGCTGTCGCCGTGTCACGTGTTCATTGTAATGAGGTAATGACCGGCCGACGGCGATGACGTCGCTCTCGCCGTATCGATGTCGGTGTAAGTGGGGCATCGGTATATAGGGTTCGCGTTTCCATTTTATCGCTACCGAGACATAGTAATGGTCTGAAATCTTGTGTTTTATTACCGCAGAATTAATTAATGCTAAAGGTGCTCTAATATATATATATGATCTTAACATGATTCCACCAAATTACCGCTATTTCCCTACGAGTTACATCACAAATACATTAATTTATTAAACCCATATTCCGCCAATATATTTTCATATAAGATTACTCGGTTATTATGATTATTATCTAAAAGGTCCATATGTATATCTCCGCAAAAAATAGCTTTAGGACCATTAGGTCTTGACCATTTAGGAAATTACGCATTTCTAAATAAAATTCTTGTAATCTATTCTGTTTAAAAATCTGGGTAGCCTATAAAAGGAAATGAAATAAATTTGTTCACCACTAATATTGAGCGTAATGGATACGCACTCCGTGGCGGTATTGGCGGCTGACTCGTTCACACGTGCACTGAGCTCGGCTCGAAAGTACATCAGCACGCCACCACCGGAGCGTCTTTTACGGGTGTAAACATTACCAATAAAACCTGGAATTTTATAAAAGGAAAGTAATGAGAAGTTAATGTTTGGTTCGGTTACCACAATGACATCTAATCGATTTAAATCATTTCCCAAAGACACTAAAAACTCACTAATTTGTTTTTTTAAAGAACGAATGTTAACATGTAAAATACATAGATCTTTAAAATTGCTTAGTTGTTGTAGCCACGGATCTAAATTATCGACACACGTATAATTAATGGACCTATTAATTATTGAGTCTTAATTATTTAAATTATCGAATTTTATGCCGTAATATATACTTGATAACCATCAACAAACAACCCACTTAAAGTCACTTATTTTATTGGGTCGTGAATATAACTTTCTGCCCGCACACAAACCGTTTTTTCTCCTTTAGCTTTCTTGACTAGGATCTTTCCATTTGAAACCCATATGTATTTGTAAAATCCCTTCAGTTTTCTTTGTGTTTCGTCGTAGGGTACGCAAAGTTTTGGTCAAATCCTGGTTTATATGTATTTTGTTAGTCGCCGATCCACTTGTTATCATATAACTTGTAGTTTCCGATAGCTTACGACGTTCAGCAAGCCAGTTGCCCGCGATCCAGTCCCCAAGGACTTGAAGCCCACGATGATAGGTGCTGGTTTGTTGTTAATTTTTATTGGTCGCACACGTTTCGCCCATTCAATGTCCGAGCTATTAACGTTGATTATGTTACATATTTTGTTGACAATTTCGTTGATGTTCTCGTCTGGTAACTATTCAATGCCTGCTATTTCGAGATTATGTTTACGAGATGCCTGTTCGAACTCATGAATTTTTTGTTTGAAAGCAGTGTTCTGTTCCACTCCAAATAGACACATTTATTGTTAATACTGGTAAGGATTTTTTTAAAGCCACTGAATTTTATCTTTTGGCTGATTATGCTCTTTAATCAGTGAGTCGTATTTATCACAGAAAAGGCTTAGGCTTTGGGTTATCGAGTCCAGGTGTTTTATGAATTCGGGTATGGCACCGACTTTTCTCTGTATATCCTTGAGAATTTTGGCATAATCCTGCAACTTATCATCCTGTTCTTCGTCTTCCGATCCTTCATCCTCACAATTATTGTAATAGATTTTATTTTTCCCATTTTTATATCTACCGCTAATCCTTTCACAAAGCCCCTATTAAAAGTTTCCTGGCATAGTCCTTAGCATAGGAAATGCGATCCCTTTTTGGCTAGAACTTTCTTACATTTTTGGCACTCCATAATTATAATAACCCAGAACATAGGTAGATTTCACACAATCGACGGTAGAAGCGCGCGCTGCACACGTACACACGGCTCGACGGCTCGGCGTTTCGAGAGAGATTTGATTTTTGGTTTAATTCTTTATTTATGAGTTTTTGTCGCTGTATTGAGAAAATTCCTGGTTTCCTCTTAAAAAAGCATAAATTTGTTCAAAATTATGTTATTTATGTATGATGGCAGCAACATCTCACTAATAACAATTCAAAACAATATAATAAAATATGGTTGCCACCAACTGTGCTGGCAACTATGGCATGATCCTCCCATGATGCAATCTATAGGGGATACCTAAGTTCAGCAGTTGGCTTTTTATAGGCTCTAACGGATGGAATGGATAGATGGATGTATAAAACGAACATAATATGTAGAAATGCGGTCATTTAAAATGTCAAGTATGACTCTGAATAATGAGTTGAGAAATTGTGTGATAAGAGAATAGTGTGCACAGCAAAAAAAAGCAAAAAAAATTATATCGGGAATTAAAAAAGAATTAATAAATTGAATTATAAAAAGAATCGACACGTAGTAATAATGAATAAGGAAAGTTTCACACAGACAATTTATGCTGCAAAAGTAAGTAGCAGCGTCAGTAAGGAATGCTCTCGATGGAAATTTATCGACGAAATTGACGATTTATTAATGTTGGCCAAGTTAAGTATACCCCTAGCTAACGATTATGTTAGCCTAGATATATAGATTCGAAAGAAGTAAGAAAGGTATGTTAGGATCGTGCAAAATTAAAATCGAGTCTCTATCCATTCGTATCACACACCGAAGCCAGTCATATTAGTGTCAAACGGGTTACAATTACAAATATACAACTCACAGTAGGTATAATTTTTTAGTCAGCTTATTATTACTTATATTCTTCTTTATCAGTCTACAATAGCTCATTGCTGGATATTAGCCTGGCACATTATAGAAAGGAGTTACCGTCTTAATCAATGTATTGGAACATAATTAAAAATTAAAACTTTTGTACTGCCGAATTCATATAACTTATTAAGAATAACTCAAAAACTATTGGTCTGACCTTAATGAAATTCATACGCAACCACAAAAAAGCACTATCTTTCAAATAAAAAAAGAATCATCGAAATCGGTTCACCCAGTAAAAGGTTATGAGGTAACACACATAAAAACAAAAACATACAGTCGAATTGAGTACCGTCTCCTTTTTGGGAGTTGGCAGAAAATGCGGATTTAATGGCTAAAAGCCCTCTCTGCAAGTTCACCTTCTGGGTATTCTACATTAAGCGTAAATAAAGAACTTTTCAGGATACTCTATGGGATGATGGATTCCATTACGATGTCTCCGCTCAGCACATAAATCGAACAAAGCTTAGTACTTAGGTGCTTATCTATTTTTTAAATTTCAATTAATATTTAGTTAGGTAAATGTTTTACTCGGAAATATACAAACAAGCTCGATATGAAATGAACGTAAAGTTAAATAACTCGAAAGTACCAGTTTCAGGACATCAAATTGGCTCGACAAGAAGACGTGGTGATGTTATGCATTGCATTATATTCACGACTACTACCGACACATTGCTTTTAATCTGATGCCTAGATATCGTATAATTTAAGTCTTATAACACATTTGGACATTTTCTGCCGACTTCCAAAAAGGAGAGAGTATTCAATTCGAGTGTGTTTTTTTTATGTGTGTTATCTCATAACTTTGTACCGGGGGAACCTATTTCAATGATTCTTTTTTTAAATGAAAGCTGATAGTTTTCATGTGGTCCCATATAAATTTGATCAAGGTCAGACCAATGGTTATTGAGTTATTTTTAAATAACTTATATTGAAGTCGCTTATATTGAAGTCGGCTGTACAAAATTTTTAATTTTTAATTATAACATTACGTTTTAAGTATCAAAATGAAATAAATCTTTTTACATTCTTAATAATTCAATATTTCTTCATTTCTACCTAGATTGCCTTAGAGGGGAGATATTTTCCATAGTTGCGAACGTAAATATAGGCAGGTTGGCATGCGCAGTTTTTATTATTTTAAGCTGCTATCAGAAATATAGTTCAGCTTGTCGCCTGGTAGTGGAATCTTTTAAATCCCCACTACACGGCGATATTAAGATACTACGTAATTTTAAAATTTTCTAGATAATAAACTCAGTAAAATGTAAACAAGTTTAAAGTTTAAAGTACGCAACTTTGACCAGGTAAGATTATAGAAAGCACCAAAGGGAATTTGTATGTAGTAGACTATAACACAAACAGGACTTGTTAGATTTTATCCAGGATTTAAAAGATAACACTTGGATATACATTAACTGTCTTTTGTAATAAAGCATAAATTAGATTGGTTCGTAGAAAGTTTTTTATTAAACCAGTGTAGTAAGATAAAAGGGTTGGAATTATGTTATGAGAAAATAATATAATAAAATATAATCACCTTCCTTAAGCTTTGTATGTTTTCAAGTTATATTTAAGGTTAACAGTTTGTAAAGTTGAAAAAAATTTCGGACAGCGACATTGAGACATCGATGGCAGCTTTAGCATTTTGTCGTCGGATAAATCAGTAATTTTTTCATTCTTTGCATTTTATTGATAACCCCAATGCATAAATGTAATGGTGTTAGTAAGTTACCAGTTGCCAAATACAGCTGGGAGATTGATCACCACAGCATATTTCTTATTCTGAAAACTTGTTTGGTAGGTACTTTACTTTTATAATTTTTTTAGCCGACTTCAAAAAAGAAAGAGGATCTTAATTGTAGTGATAGTATTTTGCAGACATGTTACGCGATATACTCGCCTATTGTGAAGACTTAAATGATTTTTGATAATTTTGATGTTCTTATTAAATACCTTATAGCTCAGGGACTATTCTATACTAATTTAAAAAATCTAACTATGGAAGAATAGAGAATGAAATGATTTGTCATGTTTACGCAAACATTACACACATTTAAATAAAACTAAGGTTTACGGATATTATCGCGAATATTATTCAATAGAGAAGATGACTAGATGCTACCATCTGCTTGGGATCCTATAATTAAAATAATTTAAAATTTCGAACAACCGACTTCATGATAAATTATTAAGAATAACTAAAAACCTATTGGTCATACTGTGATCAAATTTACATAGGATCATATGAGAAGCATCAGTTTTCAAATAAAAGAAGAATCATTGAAATCGGTTCACCCAGAAATAAGTCATGAGGAAACACACTTAAATAACATACAGTCGAATTGAATACCGTCTCCTTTTTAAAGTGGGTAGAAAATTAAATCCCAACGCAAAAACACGACTGCAAGACTTCAAGATACTATAATTTCATACTTCATAACTCGGACAAATTAATAATTTAAATCTGAAGTTAGCCGTGGTTAACTATGACAACGAGACTTCGAACACCTCGGTCCCTTCCGTGATCGTCACGGGTGCTGTAAAGTGCTCGAAACGTTGCGAGCTTAAAATAAGTTAACACTTTCATTGTCCGATTTTCAGACACAATACCCCATGTGTAGTATACGGGACAGCGAAAGGGTTAATATATGCGATAAAATCCGTAAAACATAGTCTCATGTTTCTAAATGTTAAAATGTTTCCACGTTAATTTCAGAGAATGAAATTAACGTGGAAACATATTTGGTTTTAAACTTAAGCTTGACGAGACTCTCCCTTCCACCATCGGACAACCAGACGCTTGGCCTCCTCGGACAGTTTGATTCATGGTTCATAATGCGTAAAGCAAAGGAATAGAATAAGTATCCGGTATCTTTATTTCCATCCGATTACAATGTGAATATCTTCATAACATCTTTTAAATTAAAAATTTTGTACAGCCGACTTCAATATAAGTTATTTAGAATAACTCAAAAACGAATGGTCTGACCTTGATCAAATTCATATGGGACCACACGAGAAGCACCAGCAATCAAATAAAAAAAGAATCATCGAAATCGGTTCACACAGTAAAAAGATATGACGAAACACACATGAAAAACAAAAACATACAGTAGAATTGAGTACCGTCTCCTTTTTTGAAGTCGGCAGAAAAGTGGCTAAGTATAGGCTTTTGGTAATCTGAGTTGATGCATTCGATGGCTCCGTGGCGCAGTGGCTTAGCAATAAGTTGCAGCGTTAGTGCCGCAGTTTCGAATCCCGCACGGAACCAGTATTTGTATGGCCTACAAATAATTGTTCTGGGTCTGGATGTTAGTCCTTGTGAACTCTAAGTATATAAACTGCCGCCGCGATACAGGAGAAAATCTTTGTGTTGAAGTAACGTTTAAAAATTGGATATTATTAAGAACTGGCTTAGAATAGTTAAAAAGTTTTAATCGTAATCACAGTACACACCACTAGTCATTAGTTATTAGTTATTATTTATTATGTGTGTACGATTTGTTTACCCGATTACAGTTCTACCCAATTAATATGCCAGTAAGTTTTGTTTAATATATTTTCGGTTTTAATTTAATTATTTTTCTGTTTGCTGTTTGAGTTAAACAAATCTGTTATCTAATCTATCTAGTATAATAAATAAATATAATAAAGTTATATATATAAATATAGATATTTATATATAATAATATAGTTTATTTATTAGTAAATTGTATGTATTATGTAGTTAATCATTATTTTGTCTAGTCTTATTTTATTCTATATTGCCGCACCTACGTCAAATTCTCACCACTCCATGGATTGACTGGTAGAAAATGCCTCAAGGCATTAAGTCCGCCCTTTGTATTCTTTTGTTTTAAGGAATGCAATAAATAATAAATAAATAAATAAATAAATACATAATATGAAAGGGCAAAAAACTGTTAGTGATGATAGCAGATTTTATTTTAAGATATGTCATCATGAAATAAAATATGTTATCATCTTTGAAAATTAAAATGAAGTTTATAAATTCGGTAAGTCACAAGGGGGGTATTTTTTAATAAAATCTTTCAATATCATTTACCGATACTAAGAATGCTACGTTGCTTGCGACATCTGTTTGATTGATTTAATAAAATATGCTGTTAGTAGTAGTTTAATAGCAGAGCAGGCCATACCGTTTCCTTTTACGAAAATAAAAAAAACAGTATGAAACGTCGTTGTGATGGGAATTCAATTAGAAGCTGCTACAATTGTTTGTGCCTTATTCGCTTCAGCTTTGACCGTGCGTGTAACTCAATTATCCACGTGTTCTACTTTCTGATTTTCCAATGTCTACATTATTGCTCACAAAGCTCATTATGTTGGTCTAATTGTCGATTTTTAAGTGATATATTTTTATTAAAGGTTGTTGTTTAATCTATATAATTAATCTTTATTGTATACCGAAATAAGGACTACGAGAAAAGTACAATTACTAGTACATATATAACAGGCGGTCGAGCCCATGAAAGTGATCTCTTCTAGTCACCCTTTGCGTAGAGGACTGATTCAAACACATACAAAAATAGGAGTGTACGAAAAAAAGATATAGATGTAACATCATCATCATCTGTGCATCCCGTCATAACTCCACTGCTGTACATTGGCCTTCCCCAAAGAATGCCACGATGCACGGTTCTGAGCCATCTCCATTCATTGACTTCCTGCATCCCTTACCAGGTCATCACTACATCTAGAGAGGGGCCCTACCTTTATATGTAAAGGTATATGTAAATAATCCTTACCGTTACCGTTCCAGCCCTTTACAAGTCCACTGATGAACATGGGCCTCCCCCGTAGATTGACTCTTAAGGGAGATATTTGTTTTTTACTCTTTTGAGTTGTTTCGACGAAGATATTGCTGCCTATCTCCTATTTCATTTATATATGCCTCATTTCACGAACTCTTTTAACGCTCCCTATTTGCTTACTAGTTTGCACTGAAAGGCATTATATTATACCCTATGGTCTAAGTATTGCAGGATGCAGACATTTGACCGTGTGAAATTTATGTATAAAATATGTATGAATGATACAGACAAAAATAAAAACTATTTTCATTTGACGTGTGTTATTTAATCAATTAGTGAAGAAGAAATTTTTTTCTACGAAGTTGAGGACAAGAAAGGAAAAACGCAAGAAGAGTAGCTTGATAGAGCCATTTTACAAGGTAGAGCCATGCTTCTTGTAGCACGAATGGTTTGGCTCGACCGTGGCAAGTCCACGCTTTCACAGAATAGCAGCTTAATGCAGCTGTATTTTGTATGGTGAGTTCAGAGAACTGGAAACCCTTTTTACTGGAAACGAGGCATTGCTTATTAGTCCTCAGGGATGACAACGCATCTGCATTTTTTTTTCACAACATCCACTTAACATCAGGTGGACTGTGTGCTTGTTTGTCATCCTTTTTTTAAAACAACGGTAGAGGCCTCCTTCCATTTCCGAAAAGTTTTGGATAAATTAATCTATGCATGGGTTGGCAGAACTTCTTTCACAGTTTTAAATCAGCATTTAAAATTGCAGTCAACAATTTCATCAATAACAGTGCAGATTTGCTTTTTAACTGTAAAATTTATGGCGAGGCCAGGATGCATTAACGTTTCCATTTAGCATCTAGTAACAAATGAAATTTTATTACGAGATTTTAAAAATCTAGTACAGTATAGTAGCTCATGACAGATTTATCATTCCGAACGGCGACAAGAAACAGCGTCTAAAATTAAATTCTTCACTTTGTTTGCCAGTTCAATCGGTACCGGCAAATTCCGGTAATTTGAAAAGTAATTGAATTCATTTTCAGCCGTTGCTTTCCAGTAGTCTACTGTTGAATTCTCCCAAAGATAGTGTGAAAGTAATTACGCAGAATCGAATCGAAATTTTAAGCAAATATTTTATTTATGGCGAACTATAACTAACCTACAATTAAAAAAAGAAATGTAAAGGAAGAAGACTGTGATATAAATTTATAAAAAAAACTCCAGCACACTACAGAACCACATTATTGACGTACTATTTTTTGCGCCTAGAACAGAACAGCAATCTCCAGATCAAATTTTGTTCACGGCAGCCAGTTTCAACTCTCCACGGAGTCTAGTCATATGCGCAAGAGAAGATTATAGTGCTTAAGTGTTCTCACAAGTGTGTGTACATATTCTGGTGCACTCTCTATTACCCAACTCTCATAGTCCGATAGGACGGCAATGGCAATGACGACCGGAAAGAGGTCAGCTGCAGTACCAACGGCTTTACGTGCTTTACGAGACATGGGAGTGAAACACCGCCGACTTTCTGAGCCCGGGCTGCTGCTGAATTTCTCGACTCAAATTCTGACCCGGGAAGTGAATTTGTGACCACAAGATTAACAGTCGTACTTACGGCCACTAGAAAACCAGCCAATGCAATAGCATTATTATTAAAAAGTAGAACATTACATGCTTTATGTATAGAAATCAATCTCTATGTATAAAAATTAATTCCTGTTCGGTAGTCTCACTAAAACTCAAAAACGGCTCTACTGAGTCCAAGGGGAAGGCATTGGTCGTTAGTTGGACATAGGGAAGGTCTTCGATCGGGTCTTGCACAAAGCACTCCTTTCGAAGCTCCTTCTTATGGACTTTCCGAGAAATTGTGCAATTGGATCACCAGTTTCCTTGCAAATCGGAGCATCAAGGTCGTAGGTAGCTAGACGGTGCATGCTCGGATTACAAGTCTACTAACGCTGGTGTTCCACAAGGCTGCGTGCTATCACCAAAGCTGCTTCTTCTGCATATCAATTATATGTTCCACACCGACATTCATTGCCATGCAGACGACAGCACTGGTGATGCCTTATACACCGGTCGTGCCAATATATCTCGGGTATATATAAAACGTTGCCGAGTACCGGGACAAACTTGTATCTGAAGTCGATTCTTTGCTGAAAAAAGTTTCGGATAGGGGGTGACTTAATGTATTTTACTTCAATCCTCAGAAGGCACAAGATTGCGCGTTTACCGCTCAAAAGAACCCCTTTGTTGTATCTCCTCAGTATCAAGCTCCCCTTGCTACCTCAGCTAACATCGGAATCCTCGGCGTCGACATATCGAATAGTGTGCAGTTTCGTGGTCACTTGGAAGGGAAGGCCAAACTGGCCTCTAAAAAGCTAGGCGAGCTCAGCAAAGTGAGAGTATTTCATGCCCGCAGATTGCTTGCAACTTTACAAAGCGCTAGTTCGGCTTTGCATGGAATACTGTTCTCATCTCTGGGACGAGACACCCCAATGCCAGCTCCTTCCACTTAAACGCATCCAGCGCAGAGCGGTTCGAATCGTTGACGACCGAGTTCTTTCTGATCGGCTCGATTCACTGGCGCTGCGTAGGGAGTTTGCATCCCTTTGCATTCTCTGTCGAATCTACCACGGGGACTATTCTGAGGGATTGTTCGGATTAATTCCAGCCGTCAAATTTCACGAATGCACATCGCGTCAAAATTCACGATACCATTCTCACCGTCTGGATGCTTGGTGGACCACCACTGTGCATATTATTAGGAGTTTTCTTCCTCATACAACTTCTCTATGGAATCGTTTATCACCGGCGATTTTTTCGCGTCAATAGTACTTAGGGGCTTTCAAGAAAAGAGCTTACACCTTTCTAAAAGATCGGCAACGCACCTGCGATCCCCCTGGTGTTGCGGTTGTTCATGGGCGGCGATAGTCACCTACCATCAACTGAGCCGCATGCTCGTTTGCCCCTCTTCTATAAAAAAAACGATTTTGATAAAACTTTTGTGTGTTTAAATGGGTCCCCAGATGGTTTAAATCCACGTTTGGTCCCGTTTGGTAGCACTGTTGTCGAGATCTAGGAATTACCCGTGCGAAGCTGGGGCGAATCGCTAGTATAATGATATAATCAACTTGTACCCTGTGTAAATATCAATTCGCTGATGGCTGTTCTATAGTATTGTCAATTTCACTGGCAGTTCTTCGTACGGAATGGCCCCTTTCTACAGAAAATTAAAATGTATGTGCCTCTCTCAAAGTATTAAGGATATTAAGTAATGACCACTCTTGAATCCACATTGTATCGGTGAACAAATTAGCAGATATTATATACCGCAACATCAACCGTGAAGTGGTAATATTCACCCCTCATATCGTCTAGTCGGTGTCGTGAGAGGCAACAGAGGAAAACGATATGGATGCAGCGCCCTCTTAATAATAACCTGTAAAAAATAATCTGCAGATGCCAAACGTAACAATTAGTGCATATATCCCCCCATAAGACAATATATGGTAGATGCCTATATTCAGCAGTGTACTTTAGAAAGGCTAAAGTTACAGTTACATACCGCAATATTGACACTCCATCTAAGCGGTGTTATTTAGAATGCCTCTTTTCCAGTAAAAAGTGTCTCCAGTTCTCTACACTCACCATAAGAAACACAGCAGTGTTAAGCTGCTAATTTACGCTGGTATTCTGTGAGGGCGTGGTCTTTCCCCGGTCGAGCCGACCCATTCGTGCTACAACTATACTACTAATATAGCTGCAGCATGGCTCTACCACGTGTACATAATACGTTCCAATGTTGGTCACATGTTTTACTAAATTATACTTTATTAAATATTAATTTAATTCCGCCCACTACAACGCTTTTATTGGATATCAAACAGCAATTACATGTAATTTTGAAGCATTATTTTTTTGAACAATTTGGCAATTGTCAGGAAAAAACTCCAAAGCAAAAAAATGTTTATAGGAAATGGAGCAAACGAGCTTGCGGTTCACGTGATGGTAAATTACTACCGCCGCCCATGAACAACTGCAACACCAGGGGAATTGCAGATACGTTGCCGGTCTTTTAAAAAGCAGTAGGCTCTTTTCTTGAAGGTCCCTAAGTCATATCGGTTCGGAAAAATTACTGGTGATATTCGATTCCGCAAGAAAGTTGTACGAGGAAGAAAACGTCTTCTAAATCGCACAGTGGTGGACAATCATCCAGATGGTATGGATAGTGTCGCGAGTTTTTTCGCGATGTGCGATCGTGAAATTGAGCGGCTGGAATTAGTCCGAACTATTCCTAAGAGCTTTCCCCGTAGTACATGCGATAAAATACGCAAAGAGATGCAACATTTCTACGCAGTGCCAGTGAGTCAAGCCGATCGGAAAAACTCGATCGTCAACGATTCGAATCGCTCTGCGCTGGATGCGGTCAAGTGGGAGGAGCTGGCACTGGGGAGCCCCTGCCCAGAGATGGGAACAGTATTCCATGTAAAGCCGAACCTGCGCATTTTAAAGTTGCAGGCCGTGTGTGTGCCGGCATGAAATACTGTCCCGCTCTGCTGAGCACACCAACCTTTTTAGAGGCCAATTTGGCCTACTCTTCCAAGTGACCACGAAACTGCAAGTAACTTAATATGTCGACGCCTAGGATTTCGATACTGGTTAAGGCTACAAGAAGCCTTGAAACTTAGGAGATACGACAAAGTGGTTCCTTTTAGCGGTAAAAAAGTTACATTACATGGTTATTCGCTAATTTATGGAATAAAAAAATATTAAGTTACGCCTTTGTTGTATTACTGTATTCAATTCCAACTTTTTATCGATTGAAATGGATAAAAATAATTCGTGAACCAACTACCACTGAAAAACTTCATGTAAAGAAGACAATATCATACTCCTATAAACATTGACGTAACGTTAACGTTGTTGTTATGACACGAGTATATTTATTTTATGTCGTCTGCGTAAATCCCAAATTAACGAAGGCATAGACAGCTGTCACTTTGCACGATACATTATTAGCCCTTACCAATACCTCTTAAAGTATCGCAACCACGTGTATTGAGAACAACTTAAAATCATTATTTCTGAATTGAGTTTGTGTCTAAAGCCTAATTTATAAAAATATTTTTATTTTTAAACATTTTCTCGATTATTATTGAATAAATTTTTCATAAATTTCAAAGCAATGTCTTAAAGTTTCTGTGTATCTACTTATAATATATTAAAATAGTTTATTTTATTTGTTCGTTAAACATTATTAAATTTTAAATAATTAACCCTACACAAATGACTAAAACGGAGTATAAACTTAATCTCAAATATCAAATTGGTGGATCATCTTTGAGCTTTAAACATTAATGGTTAAGTGTTTAAATGATTATTATATTATAACAGTTGTTGATTATGTTATAATTGATTAAATAATTATGAATAAAAATAAATAAAATTATAAAAAGTAAAGTTGCAGCCTATTTAAGTCCCACTGCTAGGCACAGGCCTCCTCTCATTTCTGAGAGGGTTTTTAGTGCAAGGAAATATCCGCCGCGTTGCGTACTTCACATGTCTTCGAAAGATTTTTTTTCTATTTCTCAGACATGCAGGTTTCCTCACGATGTTTTTCTTTACCATCGAGCACGTGGTAAATCAGCACTTAAAATTGCAATTAACAATTTCATTGGTGCCGGCGGGGATCGAATCCGGGTTGCTCGAATACTGTGAAGCTTACAGCGAGCGCTAACCATCTGAGCTACCACGGCTTTCTATATAAATGATTATTATAAAATTATAATAATCATTTATATATATATATATATATATATATATATATATATATATATATATGTATATATATATATGATTGATGATCTTTAATTTCTTTAGCTAATTTTAAGCTTACTTTCACGGCCATAAACTTACGTTAATATATTAAGGCATCGCAACAGTGTCAAAATGTAACGACATGTACACCATATTTGTGAGGTTCAGTTTGGTCGTACATATTTAATATAGAATATACCTTCAAAGTTCAGGCTATTCTCCTCTGGAACGCCTTATCCGTTGTTTTCAAGGATGTTACGAGTTCAAGGAAAGTTCAAGGAAGTTTAGAGATTGTCATACGGTATTAAGTCCTCCCCTTGTAACCTTATAAATTAAAATATAAAAAGTGTTTATATATATATAGATATATATATATATATATATATATATATATATATATATAGTTTATTATAGCGTGACAAACGAGCACCACAGTCCACCTGATGGTAAGTGGTTGCTGTGGCCCATAGACATCTACATTTATCCTCGTTTGCGAATCAAAATGCTTATGCGTTGTCACCCGTGAGGACTAAGATGGAATGCCTCTTTTCCAGTAAAAGGGTATCCGGTTCTCTACACTCACCATACGAAACACAGCAGTAGCTGCTTTTTTACCCTGGTATTCTGTGAGAGCGTGGTTCTTCCCCGGTCGAGCCGACCCATTCGTGCTACAACTGTACTACTAAAATAGCTTCAGCATGGCTCTACCACGTAAAACGTCTGGCTTTAATGATTTTTTTTTAATTATAGTTTTTTTAATATTGTATAAATTACAAATCAATATCAATGCAGAATAAATACAGAATACGTTGTCACGTTGACCAAGATGGAATGTCCCGTTTCCACTAAAATGTGTCTCCGGTTTTATATACCCACCATACAAAGCACAGCAGCATTAGGCTACTTTTTGGTAAGAATACCAAATGGTATTGTCTTGGCTAAGTAGAGGAATTCGTGCTACAAATATAATACAGCTACAACGTGGCTCTACAATTTACTTGGTAGAGCTATGAACCTGCCTACTTACTAGACTGTTGTTATGAATTAAAAAAAAATAGAGTGTATATCTTGACTAGTACAACTTTTATACAACTAGTCCTTAAAATATTATTAAAATTCACTGCGTGTAATAGTTAGTTACTTAGTCAATAAGTTAGGACTTATAATGATCTTACTTTACCACAGCGCCGTACGTTCTATCTAATTACGCTAACTTGAGTAATAAACAAAACTTAGAACACCTCTGAGCAGTGATTTACGAATGTAATTTACTAATGTAATTTATTGTAAGCCTGGTGCGACTAAACAATTTCTTAAAGGTAAATTAAAATCTAACCGCACCGAGCATATTTCTGAGTGGAGGGACTCCTCTTATGCCTAGTATTCCGTTTGCGTCCTCTTACCTATCTCTATCTGCTACTAACTAGCAGTGCTTGCACTGTGCCGCATGTGTAGCCTTCTTTGTTTGAAAACAAAAAGGAATTTTGAAGACACATATTATAAGGCGACTATAAGTAAATTTTTCACTTTAGTCTTATAAAAGATGTAAGCATCATTTATGATACATAAAGTAGAAAAGTGAACACATCCATACATTTTAGTATAATTATAGTGAAACTGTTGAGTATAAATCACCTTTCGTCAATAAAACTATTTTGGTTTTGTAACGGTGTAACGTAGCCGTACGTCATTTGGAAGTAATAATTAAAAAGAAATATTTTATAAAAAATTCTATTGAATCAGCTATAAATAAACCAACTTTATTCGTAATACGTTACGCGTAAGAACCGTTTTTGTCGCGTAAGCCGCGACTCAACATTTCATCCTATCAATTTAACCGCCCTATTTATGGAAACGAATTTTATCTAAAAATTCTATCTTAGTCCTCAGAGGTGACAACGCATCTCTATTTTTATTCTTAATCGAGGATAGATGTAGCTGTCTTTGGGCTACAGTATCCAATTAATATCAGTGATATTTTGCTAATATGTCACTTTTATTCAATATGAAAAAAGAAAACGCACATATACTCGTAACTAACCTTTGAGAACTAATACTCGTATATATTTTTAATTCAAATACTTTACTGAATTTCAAGTTGTGTTTACATAATGTCAACATCACATCTGCTGAAACATATCGCAGCTGCTCAATTACATGTATTATATTATACTGTGATCTGGCTTAGACGGCCGGTGTATTAAAAATTCCCAGTAGTAACTGTAAAACCCTATCGTCCAACTCTTGGGCGGCATATCCAAATCTATTAAGGCGAAAATCAGGAGATTAACAAGGAGAATGGAGAACCGCTATGCTGAGGTCATGTGTATTGCCTTGGCCAACCAACGATAAACTCATTATGTTTTTATAATTATTTCGTGAGAATATTTTTTTCCTCTTATCTTCCGCAAATGTTTCTCTACCACATATTTTTTTATTTGTTCACGTTTACAGGGAAGTGTTTAATAAAATACCGAAAAAGTGACCAATTTTACGGTTATTAGATTAGAACAGCGTTGGAATAACTTACTATCTATGAGTAAGTAAAACATTCATGGAATTTAAAATTTAAAAGCTAAATTTATAGGTAACGTGATTTGTAATTTACACCAGACAGCTACAATTCAAAGTAAATGTTCCGAAAAGCCACTAATTATCAACTATCTATTACAAAGCTGAAATTTCTGCAGCGAATAAAGTAAATGATTATTCGTAACATTCTAAAGCATTTATAATATTGGTAAATTCTTTGTATAATAAGAAAATATTGCCCAGCTGTGGGACCTATATAAACTGTAACTTTACTTTTATTTACTTTTAAATAATGCTTTCCCCGTCAGCATTTTAAACAAGATCATTAGTGGACATAAAACCGTTTAAGAATTTGTTAAAATCTCATTTAATTAAAGGTGTCAAAAATCAATTTGCCAACATCCACGTCATCTTCATCATCATTACAGCCTTTCATAAGTCCACTGCTGAACATAGGCCTACCCCAAGGAATGCCACAAAGCACGGTCCTGAGCCACCTGCATCCATCGACTTCATCCTGCAAATCTTACTAGGTCATCACTCCATCTAGTGGGGGGGACGCCCCACACTTCGTCCGCCGGTACGAGGCTGCCACTCGAGAACGTTTTTCCCCATCGGTTGTCGGTTCTTCGAGCTATATGGCCGGCCCATTGCCACTTCAGCTTACTTATCCGTTGGGCTATGATGGTCACTCTGGTTCTACTGCGGATATCCTCATTTCTGAGTTTATCACGCAGAGAAACTCCGAGTATAGCCCTATCCATATCTCGCTGAGCAACCTTGAGCTTCCTCATCCGGCCAGCAGTGAAGGACCACGTCTCAGATCCGTAAGTCATCACTGGCAATACCCACTGATTGTACAATTTCGTTTTCAGGTTTTGAGGTATGTCTGACGAGAAGATGTGTCGTAGCTTCCCGAACGCTGCCCAGCCGAGTTGAATGCGTCGACCTCTCGGTCGAAGTTGGACTTACCTAGTTGGACTATTTGTCCCAGGTAAACATACTAGTCAACAACTTCGAGCTGAGTGCTCCCAACAACTACCGGCGTAGGTGTGACATGGACATTAAACATAATCTTTGTTTTGTCCATGTTCATCTTAAGACCTATCCGTTGGGAGACACTATTGAGGTCATTAAGCATAGTGCTTAGGTCCTCCAGTGATTCTGCCATAAGAACTATATCGTCGGCAAATCAAAGATGAGTGATGTACTCGCCATTGATGATAATACCGTATCCTTTCCAGTCCAGAAGCTTGAAAACGTCTTCCAATGCAGCGGTGAAGAGTTTCGGGGATATATCGCCACCCTTTCTTACACCTTTTTGTAATTGGATAGGTTTTGTACTCTGGTTCTGTACCTGAACAGCCATCGTAGCCCTACTGTACAAACACTTCAGCACTTCGATATACCGACAGTCAACTTGGCCCCGCTCAAGGGACTGTAGTACCGCTCAAATTTCGACGGAATCAAAGGCTTTCTCATAGTCCATATACGCAAGGCAAAGTGGCAGATTGTACTCTTCTGTCTTCTGCACAATTTGCCGAAGGATGTGTATGTGGTCCATGGTACTGAAGCGTTTTCGGAAACCTGCTTGTTAGGGAGAATGGAAGTCGTCGAGTCTGCGTGCGAGACGATTCGTAATGACTCTCGAAAACAGCACGTAGGCGCGGCTCAGAAGGGAAATTGGTCTTTAGTTTTTCAAAAGAGTTTTATCACTTTTCATGAAGAACAAGATCACTGCACTTCTGCTCCACGCCTTCGGAGTAGTACCACAATGGAGGACGTAATTAAGAGCTTCTGAAGGACTTCAAGTACCGGTTTTCCACCTGCTTTCAGAAGCTCCGCTGTAATTTCATCCTCGCCCGGGAACTTTCTGTTTTTAAGGTGCTGGAGAGGCCTTCTAATCTCGCTCAGACTAACGTCCGGAATATTTTCGGAATAGTGTCGGATAAAACTCGCTCTTGTATCGATACCCACACTTGCGTGTGACCCCAACGATGACGTGTATCCCTCAATCTCACTCAAAATCTCAGGTGTCCCGGAAACGATGCTGCAACCCTCGGTCTTCAGCTTTGACAGTTGGCTTCTTCTGGCAGATACTCTTTGGCAAAGACTTTGGAGCCTTGGTTACGCTCGATCGCTTCTTCAATACAAGCTGTATTGAAGTTCCGTAAGTCCCGCCGCATGCATTTGGAGATCTGTCTGTTCAGTTGCCTGTATGCTATCAAGTCTGTTGAAGACTCCAGCTTCATTTCCGGTCTAACAGCCATAAGATCAAGAGTGTGATCGGAGAGCTTTTGTGTTCTTCTGCGGTGGGTCTTGCAGAACTTAGCTCCGACCGCATGGACTGTTTCCACGAGCTTATCATTTATATCGTCCACTTCATTGCAGTCTTCCAGGCTCTGAAAACGGTTTTGTAACTGAAGCTGAAAGGTTTCGGGATTAGAGCACGAAGGGACAGAGCGTTGACTTCATTAGACGAGACCTCTCCAACTTAACGTTTAGGTTTAGTGCGCCTCTAACCACGTATATATTTAACATATTTTTAGCCTGAAATTAAATGTTTCATTATGATAGCAAAGAAAAACTTTGTATTAATGTTTTAAGTTTATATTACTTTTTACGATAAACTTTATATTTTCGGAGTTATGAATAATTAAATGTTTGAAATATCCCGAATTCAGATACTTTTGACTTATTAAAAATATAAAATGTTTTTTTTTTTTAATTCTCTCTTAAAGATATTATTAACTTTTGTCTAAGGAATATAAAAAATATCTTTTATTTTTTATTATTTTTATTTATATATTTTAAACGAGTCAAAACTATTCGAATCCAGGATTTTATTAACTTTTCTCTAAAAAGTAATAAGACATTTAAAAAATAGTCCCGTTTAAAAATAACAATTCGACGCAATTGAAAAAAAATCGGTTTAAACAATATGGCACAGGTGCGATATTGTTTATTTTGTATTTTGTGTTTTGCATTTTGTAGATTGCCCCTAAGTAGTGGCGGGCTGGCGGGCAAGAATATACACTACCCCATATCTTCATATGGATGTAGTAAGAGGCGACCATGTTCACGGTGAAGCAGGGGGTGCTAAGAATCTCCGGTTAAGGTTCGATTGCCACCTAAGACGACTCGGCCTGGCAATATATAAAGCACGCATCCTCAAGACTAACGAGAAGATCCTGGAGCTGGAAGAAGAGATAGACAAGTTGCGCTGGAACCTTAACCTTAACTTTAACATGCAAGTGTGAGTAACGAACTACGAACATCTTATATCACAATTGTCTACCCATTGAAGACCTTAACCTTAATCGTAACACGCATGTGTGTGTAACGATACAAGAGCATGTCTTATCCGACACTTTTCCGATGATATTATGGACGTCAGTCTGAGCGAGATTAGTATGGCTCTCCAGCACCATAAAAACGGTAAAGCCCCAGGTGAGAAATAAATTACAGCGGAGCTTCTGAAAGCGAGTGGAAAACCGGTACTTGAAGTCCTTCAGAAGCTCTTTAATTCCGTCATCTATGGTGGTACTACTCCGGAGGCGTGAAGTGCGATAGTCTTGTTCTTCAAGAAAGACGACAATTCTCTCTTGAAGAACTACAACAGACCGATTTTCCTTCTGAGCCGCATCTACGTGCTGTTTTCGAGAGCCATTATGAATTTTCTCGCATGCAGACTCGACGACTTCCAGCCTTCCGTACAAGTCAATTTCAGAAAAGGCTCTAGCTCCATATACCACACACATACCCTTCGGAAAATTGTACAGAAGTCCGAGGGGTACAGTTTGCCACTATGTCTGGCATATGTGGACTATGAGAAAGCCTTTGATTCCGTCGAAATTTGGGCGGTGCTGCAGTCCCTTCAGCGGTGCCAAGTTGACTGTCACTATATCTAAGCGCCGAATTGTTTGTACAGTAGGGCTAAGATGGCTATCCGAGTACAGAACCAGAGTACGAAACTTATCCAACTGCAGAGAGGTGTAAGACAGGGTGACGTTATATCCCCGATACTCTTCACCGCTGCATTGGAAACCGTTTTCAAGCTTCTGAACTGGAAAGGATACGGTATTAACATCAACGGCAAGTACTTCACTCACCTTCGATTTGCCCACGATATAGTCCTTATGGCAGAATCGCTGGAAGACCTAAAACTATGCTTAATGACCTCAATATTGTCTCCCAACTGATAGGTCCTAAGATAAACATGGACTAAACAAAGATCATGTATAACGTCCATGTCACACCTATGCCGGTAGTCGTTGGAAGCACTACGCTTGAAGTTGTTGACGAGTATGTTTACCTGGGACAAATAGTCCGACTAGGTAAGTCCAACTTCGACCGAGAGGTCAATCGACGGATTCAACTCGGCTGGGCAGCGTTCGGGAAATTACAGCACAACTTCTCGTCAGGTATACCTCAAAACTTGAAAACGAGATTGCACAAACAGTGTATGTTGCCATTGATAATATATGAAAATGAGACGTGGTCCTTCACTTCTGGTCAGATGAGGAAGCTCAAGGTCGCTCAGCAAGCTGGGAAGAGGGTTATGCTCGGAGTTTCTCTACGTAATTAACTTATAAATGAGGATATCCGCAGGAGAACCAGAGTGACCGACATAGCCCAACGGATTAGTATGCTGAAGTAGCAATGGGCCGGCCATATAGCTCGAAGAACCGACAACCGATGGGGAAAAAAGATTTTTGAGTTGCGGCCTCGTACGGGCGAACGAAATGTAGGGCATCCCACCACTAGATGGAGTGATGACCTTGTAAGACATGCAAGAAGTCAATGGATGCAGGTGGCTTAGAACCGTGCTTTGTGGTATTCCTTGGAGGAAGCCTATGTTAAGTAGTGGACTTGTGAATGGCTGTAATAATGAATGAGGATGCCCCATGCCAACATGCATTTCTATCAACAGGGACAGTTTAAAGAGAATTGCATAAAAATTAGGTGGAATACTTTTCGGTACTGATGCGCTGACTCATCCTAAACTATAATTACTTTTAGTTCTTTAAAGTGAGCATTAAAGTTCTTAAAACATCGAATTTTCGGTCATTTGGAGTGAGCTATGGTCACACGAAGTGACATACACCTTTTGACAAAACGTACATCAACCTACGAAATTGCTTAGTCTTTTATTGTATGGAAACAAGTGTAGATCTGAACTTTAATTCCAAATGGTTCAATATTAAACACATATCAACAAAACGTGACACCGTGACAATAATATAATATATTTAGTGACAAAGATAAAATTGTCGACGGTAAATATCATACGGACAGATGGGATGCCCTAATGTAACACTGTGAGCATTTATTATTTATAAAGATACTAATGACCACTCAGTTCCGTACGGGTGATTTCTGGATCTCGATAACAGTGCCACCAACCAGGTTCAATTGTGACATAGATACCTTCAATCAATTAGGAGTTAAGGTCTTAACCTCACTTAAACGCATACAATAAATTTCATCAAAGCCGTTAAGGACGAGTTCAGTCACAAACATACGTATAAAAGAATTATATATATAACTAGCAATCCGCCTGTTATTTATATAATAGCTCCGAATTTTCCCGGGTGATTTCTGAATCTCAACCACAGCGCCACCTACCGGGTCGAATTGTGAATCTATACCATTCATGGACCCACTCATACACATTCAAAAAATTCATCAAAAGCAGATTAGGAGGAGTTCAGTGACAAACACAGTGTAGAGTTATATAATTTGTTTACTTCTATATATGGTCGATGAAGGTGATAGCTGCCACATATTATTAATTGCTTTTAGGGGCTATCCTACTGCGATTCATTTTAGGCCAATAAGCTCCAAATTAAAAGCCATGTCATATAGCGTATTGTGCCTGAATAGCACTTGCCTTCTCATTTTTGAAAATCCTTATACTCAACAGTTAGACAGTAGTCATACTTAAATGTATGGATGTATATACTTTTCCACTTTATGTATTATAAATGACGCTTACTTTTTTTATAAGACTAAAGTGAAAAATTTACTTATAGTCCGCCTAATCATAAGTGGCTACAAAACTCCGTATTTATTTGCAACCACCTTCAACCAAAGAAGGCTACACATGCGGCACAGTGCAAGCATTGCTAATTAGCAGCATATAGGATAGGTAAGAGGACTCAAACGGAATTCTAGACAGAACAAGAGTCTTACCACTCAGAAATATGCTCGGTGAGGCTACATTTAAATTTCACTTTAAGAAATTGTTTAGTCGCACCAGGGGTACAATAAATTACATTTGTAAATTACATTCGTAAATCACTGCTCAGAGGTGTTCTAAGTTTTGTTTATTACTCAAGTTAGCGTAATTAGATAGAACTTAGGGCCCTGTGGCCAAGTAAGATCATTATGAGTGCTTAACTTTTTGACTAAGAAACTACCTATCACGAAGTGAATTCTAATATTATTTTAGGGATTAGTAGTTTAAAACGACATATTTCTTGCGTAAGGTTTATAGTTAAGATATACAATTCGTGCTCATCATTAAATAATTTAAATACTACACTTTTTAATAGATAACAACATACTAGTAGATAGGCAGGTCCGTAGCTCTACCAAGTTAATTGTAGAGCCACGTTATAGCTGTGTTATGATTGTAGCACAAATGCCTCCGCTCAACCAAGGAAATACCATTTGGTATTCTTACCAGCGTGAAAAAACAGCTTAATGCTGCTGTGCTTCGTATGGTGGGTATATAGAACCGGAGATATCTTTTAGTGGAAACCAGACATTCCATCTTAGTCCACGTGACAACGTATTCTGTATTTATTCTGCATTGATATTGATTTGTAATTTATAAAATATTAAAAAACTATAACTAAAAAAAATTGTATAAGCCAGACGTAAAATAAACTATCGCCGGACTGAGAGAAAAATCAAAGGTGCCAACCGCACTCATCTATCCGCATGCCAAACGTGAGAATTATGGCAAATCCACCCCAAAACTGAAGATGCCCAACATGGTGGGTAGTGCACTTATTCGGGCTTATGTATAAGATGAAGAAAACTAACTTAAGACTTGAAAGGTTTGTTGGGTTATTAGGTAGTTTTAAATGTACCCTTGTATTAGTAGCTCCCTTTTAGCACTCTACGAGGCTTTTATTTCTTTATTGTTTGTTGATTGATGATTATTGATTAAATCATTAATAATTTATAACACTGTATTTATTTATTTTTATTCATAATTAATTAATTATGACATAATCGACAACTGTTACAATATAATAATCATTTAAACACTTAAGCATTAATTTGTAAAGTTCAAAGATGATCTAGTCATTTGTGTAGTGTCAATTATTAAAAACTTAATAATGAATAACGGACAAATAAAATAAACTATTAAAATATATTATAAGTAGATACACAGACACAATACAAAACACAGAATGTCCTCAACATTGCTTTGAAATTTTTATGCAATAGTAATCGAGAAAAAGTTAAACGCTTTAGAAATAAAAATATTTTTATATATTAGGCTTTAAACACAAAACTAATTCAGAAATAATTATTTTAAATTGTTCTCAATACACGTGGTTGCGATACTTTAAGAGATTTTGGTAAGGGATAATAATGTATCGTGCAAAGTGACAGCTGTCTATGCCTTCGTTATTTTGGGATTTACGCAGACGACATGAAATAAATATACTCGTTTCATAACCACAACGTTAACGTTACGTCAGGATTTATAGGAGTAAGATATTGTCTTCTTTGCGTGAAGTATTTCAGCGGTAGTTGGTTTACGAATTATTTTTATCCATTTCAGTTTATCTAATGTTGGATTTGTACACATAATATCGCATTCAATTACAACAAAGGAATAACTAAATTTTTTTTATTCCATAAATTAGCGAATAAATTTGTAATGTAATATTTTTGCTTTGGAGTTTTTTTACTGATAATTGCCAAAAAAAAGAATGCTTCAAAATTACATTTTATTGCTGACTGATTTCCAATAAAATCGTTGTAGTTAGTGGAATTAAATTAATATTTAAAAAAGTAAAAAATGTGCCCAACATTGGAACGTATATAGATTGCATTATTACATTTTTTATGTTTTAATTTATAGGGTTACAAAGGGCGGACATGTCGTATGGCATTCTCTAGCAGTCAACCCTACGAAAGATGAATAAAACAACGGATAAGGCGTTCTAGAAGAGAATAGCCTGAACTGTGAAGGTACATTCTATATTAAATAGGTAAGACAAAACTAAACATCACAAATATAGTATACATGTGGTTAAATTTTGACACTGTTGCAATGTCCAAATATTAACGTAAGTCTTTGGCCGGGAAGGTAAATTAAAAAATAACTAAAGAAAGTAAAGATCATCACTTATATATATGTACACAAATTCATGACAAATAAGTTAAAAAATCAAGAATTTGACGTTATATAAAGGTCCCAATATACCTAACCCACATTTTCAGTAGATGTGCGATATTGAGAAATTCCAGAGAGGTATAATGACCAATGATAGATTTCGGTATAATGTTTTTGAAAATAGTATGCTAGATTTAAATAATACCGCTTAGATGGAGTATTGCGATGTACCTGTACCGTTAGCCTTTCTAAATTACACTGCTGAATAGAGGCCTCTACTATTGGTTGCCACATGGGGGGATATATGCAATAAATGTCACAAGGGAGCTGCTACCCAACTCGTTTCCGTCTGTCACCTCTCATGACACGCACGGTATGATATAAGATAATGAACATTACCACTACACGGTTGATGTTGCGGTATATATTATCTGCTAGTTTGTTCACCGATCCAAAGTGGATTCAAGAGTGGTCATTACTTAATATCCTTAATACTTTGAGAGAGCCACACACTCTTTAATTTTCTGTGGAAAGAGGTCTAAATCCCATTCGAAGAACTGCTAGTGAAGTTGACAATGCTATAGGACAGAGATCTGCGAATTGTTATTTACACAGGGTATAAGCTGATTACATCATTATACTAGCGATCCGCTCTGGCTTCGCAAGGGTAATTTCTGGATCTCGACAAAAGCGCCACGTAGCGGACCCAAACGTTAATTTAAACCATCTAGGAACCCCTTTAAACACACACAAAAAATTCATCCAAATCGGTTTTTTATACAGAAGAAGGGCAAACGAACATGCGGCTCACCTGATGGTAATTGACTACTGCCGCCCGTGAACAACTGCAACACCAGGGAAATTGCAGGTGCGTTGCCGGCCTTTTATAAAAGTTTAAGCTCTTTTTTTGAAGGTCCCTAAGTTGTATCGGTCCGGAAAAATCGCCGGTGGTAAAAAAATCCCCAGAGAAGTTGTACTATGAAGAAAACTCCTAGTAAAACGCACAGTCGTGGACCGCCAAGCATACAGATGGTAAGAATGGTATCGTGAATTTCGCCGCGATGAGCGTTCGTGAAATTTGGCGGTTGGAATTAATCCGAACAATTCCTCAGACCACTCCCTGTGGTAGATTCGATAGAACTTAAAAGCAAACTTAAATGCAAAGGGACGTAACATTCCTACGCAGCGCCAGTGAATCGAGCCGATCAGAAAGAACTCGGTCGTCGACGATTTGAACCGCTCTGCGCTGGATGCGGTCAAGTGGAAGTAGCTGGCATTGGGGTACCCCGGCAGTATTCAATGTGAAGCCGAACTTGCGCTTTGTAAAGTTGTCTCGCTCTTCTGAGCACGCCAAGCTATTAGAGGCCAATTTGGCCTTCCGTTCCAAGTGACCACAAATGGTTTCTTTTTAGCGGTAAACACGCAAACTTGTGTATTCTGGGAATTGAACTGGACTAGATTTAGTCGCCCCCAATCCCAGACTTTGTTCAGCAAAGAATCGACATCAGACACAAGTTTGTCCCGGTACTCGGCGACGTTTTGTACCTGAGAAATATTGGCACGACCGTTGTATAAGGCATCATCAGTACTTCATCTGCTTCGCAATAAATGTTACCGGTTTGCAACATTTTCATATGCAGAAGAAACTGCGTTGGTGATAGCACGCAGCCTTATGGAAAACCAGCGTTAGTAGACTTGTAATCAGAGCAGCACTCTACTATGACCTTGATGCTCCGATCAGCTAGGAAACTGGTGATCCAATTGCATAATTTATCGGGAGCCTATAGGAAGGGAGCTTCGAAAGAAGCGCTTTATGCCAGATCCGATCGAAGGCCTTCCCTATGTCCAAACAAACGGCCTCCCCCTTGGACTCGGTAGAGTAGTTTTTAAATTTTAGTGAGATAAACGGACAATAATTATTTTTTATAAATAGAGATTGATTTCTTTACATAAAGAATGAAATTTTCTACTTTTTAATAATAATGGTGTTGGACTGCCTGGTTGTTCTTGTGGTAGTAAGTGCGATTGTTAATCTTGTGGTCACGGATTCAATTCCCGTGTCAGACAAAGTTATTTGATTTTTCTGTCGAGAAATTTATTAGCAGCCCAGCAGGGCCCATAAAGTCGGCGGTGTTTCACTCACATGCCTCGTAAAGCACGTAAAACCGTTGGTACTGCAGCTGACTTGTTTCCGGTCGTCGTTACCATTGCCGTCCTATCGGACTATGAGAGTAAGGTAATAGAGAGTGCACTAGTGTATGTGCACACACTTGTGCAGGCACTTAAACACTACAATCTTCTCCTGCGCATATCACTTGACTCTGTGGAGAATTGAAACTGGCCGTTGTGACCAAATTTTGGTCTGGAGGAAGTTGTTCTGTTACAGGCGCAAAAAAAAACTTCGTTCATAATGTGGTTCCGTAGTGTGGCTAAGTTTTTTTTAAAACTATATCACAGTCTTCTTCCTTTACATTTCTTTTTTTAATTGTAGGTTATTAATAGTTCGCCATAAATAAAATATTTGCTTAAAATTGCTTAACGATTCTGCATAATTACTTTCACACTATCTTTGGGAGAATTCAACAGTAGACTACTGGAAATCAACGGCTAAAACTGAATTCAATTATTTTCCAAATGAACGGAATTTGCCGGTACCGATTAAACTGGCAAACAAAGTGAAGAATTTAATTTTAGACACTGTTTCTTGTCGCCGTTCGGAATGATTAATCTGTCATGTACTACTATACTGTACTAGATATTTAAAATCTCGTAATAAAATTTCATTTCGTACTAGATTTAAAATGGAGTTGAGGTAGCTTAGGGAATAATGTACCCTCGTAAATTTACCGATGAAATTGTTGATTGCAATTTAAAATGCTGATTTACGACGATGAAGGAAGGTTCGACACAACACATACACAGATTAATTGAACCAAAACCTCTCGGAAATGGGAGGAGGTCTCTGCCTTTTAAAAAAAAGGGTGACAAACAAGCACACAGTCGACCTGATGTTAAGTGGATGCTGTGAAATCAAAATGCAGATGCGTTGTCCCTGAGGACTAATATGGAATGCCACGTTCCCGTTAAAAGGGTCTACGTTTGTCTACACTCACTATAGAAAATAAAGCTGTATAAAGCTGCTATTTTACGTTGGTATTCTGTGAATGCGTGGACCTGCCGCGGTCGTGCCGACCCATTCGTGCTACAACAAGCGTGGCTCTACCCATGTAAAATGGCTCTACCAAGTTACTCTGCCTGCGCCTTTCCTCTCTTCTCCTCAACTTTACTTTAAAAAAAATATTCTTTCATTAGTAGTTTATTAAATAACACACGTCGGATGTAAAATAATTTTGATTTTTTTTCTGTATCATGTAGGCATATTTTATTCATAAATTTCACATGGTTAGATATCTGCATCCTGCAATACTTAGACCATATATAATGCCTCCCAGTGCAAATTAGTAAGCAAAGAGGGAACGTTAAAAGAGTTGGTGAAATGAAGCAAATTTAGTTAAATAGGGGATGGGCAGAAATATCTTCCTCGAAACAACTCAAAAAGTTAAAAAAGAAATATCTCCCTTAAGAGTCAATCTATGGGGGAGGTCCATGTTCAGCAGTGGAGTTGTGACGGGATGTAATGATGATGATGATATTACTTGTATATATTTTTTTCCTACACTCCCTCTATTTTAATATGTGTTTGCATCAGTCCTCTACGCAAAGGGTGACTGGAAGAGATCACTTTCATGGGCTCGACCGCCTTTTATATATGTACTAGTAATTGTACTTTTCTCGTAGTCCTTATTTCGGTATACAATAAAGAATAAATATATAGATTAAACAACAACCTTTAACGAATTTTTTTTCATAGAATTAAAACCTCGAATGCCGGCACTCGCAAGGTAAACATTTCACGTACATTGTCCATAAACAATTATTTAAAAGTGGTGTCTAAGTGCTCTGATGTGTTTGTGACGTATACCGGGATAAAGCTCGTGAAGTGACCTATCTTTTGGTATAATAACATCGCATAATTATCAAGAATTCAGTAAGTAATAAGCAAATTTGTTAAATTATAATTTTTGCACACAGCACTACCCTGACCTGCGACAACCCGCAGAGTACCCGCTGCTGTGAAGTAGCTACTGTGTTGTTGTGACTACTGACCGCTCCTTGTCAATCGAAAAGGTTCTCTTGCGTTGCGTTGCGTTGCCCTTATATTGTGTAAGGCGCTGAGAAACTTTAACAAACACCAATATGAATGTTACCTTATTTGTGGCGGCTGTAAGACGATTATTAACGATAAATACTTCATAAGCTGTCATGAATGCAAGCAGATGTATGACCTTGGGTGTGCAAGTCTCTCGCCGAAACGACTGAAGAAGATGAATGCTGAGAATAAATGGGAATGGCAATGCTTGGAGTAAAAAAGTAAGAAACCAAAATCAGATAACACTAACACGCCAGTGCGACTGTCCTCCCACTACGCACCAGCTGCTCCTTATGATGAAAACGACACTGAATGCTACTCGGACAGCAACATAACACTGCGAAAAAGCCAAATCACTTATCTGACAGTGAGCTAAAAGAGCTTTTTAAAGCTGAGAGGGCTGAGACAAGGGCTATTGTTGAGGCTTTTTCTAAGGGATTTTCCGAATAACTAAAAGGCATGAATGTACAATTTACTAGTTTTCAAGAGTCTATGACCTACATAAACTGCCAATACGAAGACATAAAAAAGGAAATTACTGACTTGAAAAAGCTGCTCAATTCTACTTCACTAGAATTGAGGTCCCTGAAAGAGGAAAACAGTATGCTTAAAGAAAGTCTTACTACTTGCTCTGGCCGAGTCAAAGAGTTAGAGGTGGAGAACCGAAAACAGCAACAATGGCAGAGATTGCAAAACACTGAACTTGTCAAAATACCTGAAGAAAAGGATGAGGAGTTACTGAACATTGTATTGAAAACAGCGAATCACGTCGGTGCTGACTTCCAACCAACAGACATAGAATTCGCTCACAGAGTACAGCCGAGGCGTAACGCAAGCGCTCATAGAGCACGCGCAATAAACGTCAGATTCAGACAGCGCTCTATTAAGGACCGCGTGATCGCAGCAGCACGTAAACATCGCAACATGACCACCAGAGATATCGGGATGGGAGGTGAAGAGAGCAGAATCTATTTTAATGAACATTTCATTAAAGAAAATAAATTGTTGCATGGTTCTTGTAGGCAAAAAGCAAGAGAGACACAAGAGGGGTACAAGTATGTGTGGACAAAAAACTGCCGAATTTATGTCAGAAGAAACGACACCTCGATTCCATTTGCGATAGACTCGACGAGCGATCTTGGAAAGATATTGTAATTAATTGCCTTGCTCTCTCCTCTTACACTTCTTACACTTCTTATTATATTCCGGTGGTCACTTTAACACACAGCATACACACACATACATTATAAAATATACTTATACTCATATTCACATTATGCACTGCATATACACATCACGTACTTTATAAACAATTGCATATTATCCAAACCTCTTATCCTTATTGCATTTTTTTTTATAGGATAAGGGTGAAAAACGAGCACACAGTCCACATGATGGTAAGTGGTTGCTGCGGCCCATAGACATCTACATCTATCCTCTGTTACAGATCAAAATGCAGATGCGTTTTCACCCGTGAGGACCAGGATGGAATGCCTCATCTCCAGTAAAAAGGGCCTCCGGCCACCTGCACTCACCAAACGAAACGCAGAGGCAAACCTCTACTTCACGCTGGTATTCTGTGAGGTTGTGGTACCACCCCGGTTCGAGCCGGCCCATCCATGCGACAGCAAAAGCTGCCGCCTGGCTCTACCACTGTACAAAAACATCCAATGCTCATTATCATATCTGTAACTCAAACTCTGCGTAATACATACTCACTATGTAAACCATTCCTTTATCATTGTGCGGTTCATTTAATTTCGACCGTCCCCATAACCAACTGCAATTATATACGTCTCACCTATATTTTTCAACACACTCAATACAATCAAAATTAATAACAATAATATTCTATCAAAACATGAGAGGACTACGAACCAAAACCAATTTTTTTTTAAAGCGTGTTATTGCAGGACTCCGATATAATTATGATAACTGAAACATGGCTCTGCGATAGCATTATTGATGCTGAGCTGTGTGATGTCAGAGTCACAGTCTTTCGTAGGGGCGGAGGGTCGTTGGGGGTTGGTGTAATGATTATTTGTGCTTCGAATTTACAGGCACGCGCCAGATCAGAATGGCATTGTAGTGACCTGGAGTCTGTGTGGGTAACTATTCCTGCTACAGCTATTAAAGCCAGGCATATTTGCATATTGCTACAGTGTATATCCCACCCAATCATAAAATTCCAACAAGATTGCACATATTTATGAATCAACTCTCTGAAATCAAAAGCCAAAACTGCAATTATCACTGTATAATTGCGGGCGACATAAACCTTCCTATTATTGACTGGCAATATTGAGAACCAATAATTCTGAGGAAAGGCTCTATCGAGCTTCAGAATGCTGCATCGAGTTTTGTCACTCAAACTCAAACCTTTCTTGGCTCGTCACAGTTTAACAATTACACTAATAACTGTAACAATACATTGGACCTAATTTTTTCTGATTCGTCTGTCACCATAAAGAAATCTACGATGCCTTTAGTAAAGGAAGATCCTCTACATCAGAGTCTTTCTATTGTAGCTTCCGATATTCTAGACCCTCCAATCAAACCTCAATTTCGCATCAATATAAACGAGCTGACTTTGATAGTATCAACGAATCACTTAGAAATCAGGACTGGAGTTTATTACTCGTAAACAGTAACATAAGGCACATATTATCGAAATTTTACTCGATTTTAAATAATAAATTACAAACCTTCGTACCACCAGTTCGCTGATCAAGTACCTACATTAACCCAGTTTGATAACCGTTAACAAAACTAATTAAGGAAAAAGTCAGGACTCACGTGAATTGGAAGCGTCATAGAGACCCGATTGATTATGCACATTTTAGCTATCTGAAACGAAATATTAAGAAACTACAGACCGAATGCTATCAATCATTCATTGTTTTCTCGCAAAGAAGAATTAAGACTAATCCTAAATATTTTTTCACTATTTTACACTATTTCTATCCTAAATAATTTTACACTATTGAGGTCATTGAGCATAGTGCTAAGGTCCTCCAGCGATTCTGCTATAAGGAATATATCGTCGTCAAATCGAAGGTGAGTGATGTACTCGCCATTGATGTTAATACCGCATCATATCCAGTCCAGTAGCTTGAAAACGTCTTCCAATGCAGCGGTAAAGAGTTTCGGGGATATAACGTCACCCTGTCTTACACCTCTCTGCAGTTGGATAGGTTTCGTACTCTGATTCTGTACTCGCATAGCCATCGTAGCTCTACTGTACAAACACTTCAGCACTTCGATATACCGACAGTCAACTTGGCACCGCGGAAGGGACTGCAACATTGCCTAAATTTTGACGGAATCAAAGGCTTTCTCATAGTCCACATACGCAAGGCAAAGTGGCAGCTTATACACCTCTGTCTACTGTTCAATCTGTCGCAGGGTATGTATGTGGTCTATGGTACTAAAGCTTTTTCAGAAACCGGCTTGTTCGGAAGCCTGGAAGTCGTCAAGTCTGCGTGCGAGACGATTCGTAATGACTGTCGAAAACAGCACGTAGACGCAGCTCAGAAGTGAATTCGGTCTGTAGTTCTTCAAGAGAGCGTTGTCGCCTTTCTTAAAAAATAAGACCACCGCACTTCTGCTCCACGTCTCTGGAGTAGTGCCACCATGGAGGACGGAATTAAAGAGCCTCTAAAGGACTTCAAGTACCGGTTTTCCACCCGCTTTCAGAAGCTCCGCTGTAATTCTATCCTCGCCTGGGGACTTGCCGTTTTTAAGGTGCCGGAGAGCCATTCTAATCTCGATCAGACTGACGTCCGGGATATCTTCGAAATAGTGTCGGGTAAGACTCGCTCTTGGATCGTTACTAACACTTGCGTGTGGCTCCATCGAGGACGTGTACAGCTGCCCATAGGCCCTCACAATTTCACTATAAATCTCAGGTGTCCCGGAGACGATGCTGCCACAATCGGTCTTCAGCTTTGACAGTTGGCTCTTTTTGACAGACATATCCCTGGCAAAGACTTTGGAGCCTTGGTTCCGCTCGATCGCTTCTTAAATACAAGCTGTATTGAAGTTGCGTAAGTCCCGCCGCATGCATTTAGAGATCTGTCTGTTCAGTTGCCTGTATGCTGTCAAATCTGTTGAAGAATGTAGCTTCATCTCCCGTCTAACAACCATGAGATTAAGAGTGTGATCGGAGAGTTTTTGTGTTCTTCTGCGGCGGGTCTTTCAGAAATTAGCTCCGACCGCATGGACAGTTTCCACGAGCTTGTCATTCATATCGTCCACTTCATTGCAGTCTTCCAGGTACTGAAAACGGTTTTGTAACACGAGCTGAAAGGTTTCGGGACTTTGGATTAGAGCACAAGCGGGACGGAGCATTGAATTCATTAGACGAGACCTCTCCAACTTAACGTTTAGGTTCAGTGTGCCTCTAACTATTCGGTGATCGCTACCAGTTTTCACCCTCGCGATTACGGAGACATCACTGAACAGTTGTCGTCTGGTCGTCATAATGAAGTCAATCTCATTTTTGTCGAACCGTCGGGGCTTGACCAGGTCCACTTCCTGTGGGCCGCTTCTGGAAGAAAGAGTTCATCATAAAAAGTTCCTCTTTCTCCATGAAGTCGGCCAGCTGCTGGCCTTTTGGGTTCCGTTACCCTATTCCGAATTTCCCTACTTTCAGCTCACCGTTCTCTCTTGTGCCTAGTATTGCGTTGATGTCTCTCATTAACACCGTATCGTGGGTTTTGGAGGAATGCATGGCTCTAGAAATATGCTCATACATTTCCTCCACCTCCTCGTCGGAGTGAGCCAAGATTAGTGCGTAAACCTGTATGACTTTTAGCGAATACTGTTTGTTAATTCAGAGTATAACGTATGCAAACCTTGTCGACACACTCTCAATCATTACAACGTTGTTAACGAGAGACTTGTGGACGATAAATCCGACACCTCCTTGGAACAGATGGTCGCCTTTCCGGTAATAGAGCAAGTTGCCAGATTCGAGGATTACCTTGTCCTCCCCTCTCTTCGGACCTCCGATAATCCTATAATATGCCAGCGTAACTTGTCTATCTCTTATTCCAGCTCCACGATCTTCTCGTCAGTCCTCAGGGTGCGTGCGTTGTATGTTGCCAGGTCGAGTCCTCGTAGGTGGCAATCGAACCTCCACCGGAGATTCTTAGCACCCCCTGCCCCGCCGTTACCATGGTCGCCACCGTAGGCAGGAATAGCGGGGTCGCCGGAGACTGGGTGTTGTCTATTTGTTACCTTCATAGGGGGATATTTGCCATAGTTGCCACGCTTGGTGAGCGGTTTCGCAACCGCAGTTTTTTTATTGTAATTTTGCTGTTATCAGGAAGATGCTGCTGCCCATCTCCTGCCTGTTTGCCTTTGTCGCCTTTTCCGACACCCACGGGACTATATGGGGTAGTGGATATTCTTAACCGCCACTACACGGCAATATTATACTGATAGACGAATTTTAATAAATATAAATAAATGTTCTTTTATCTCCTTTACGAGCAAGAAACATCCAATCAGTTTTGAATACTATATTAATAATATTAAAATTGCAAAATCGGCTAATGTTAGGGATCTCGTAGTTCACATTGATTGCAAGGTGATATTTTCCGATTATTAAAAACAAAGCGTACAGAAGCCTGGGTTTCGCATTGCATGTTAGTCGTCCCTTCTCAGACATAGGTTGCCTAAAAGTACTATATTACGCTTATGTTAGGAGCATTCTAGAATACTGTAGCATAATTTGGAACCCTTAGTATATCATTTATACTCAAGATTTGGAGAAAATGCGAGAAACATTCATAAAACACTTAAATTATCGGTCACATTGCCATTTTAAAAACTATGATGAATCCAGTCATTGTCATCATCTCTTGCTGACATGTCCTTTTTACACGGAATATGCAACGGATATATAGATAGTCCTGAACTAGCAACCAAAATACTAAGTTCCTACGCCCCGAAAGTTAGACGAGACACACAAAATTATTTAATGTAAAACGAACAAAATCAAATTACGCACAAATCACATTGGTCAGTCGATTGCATAGAACTTTTAATTACCAATTAAATGTTACTGACATTTTTATAGTAGTGGGAACGTGTTTAAGATGGAAGTTCTTGAAGGAAATGGTTAATATGTATATTGCACACACATA
The DNA here is from genome assembly GCA_033319125.1 of Parnassius glacialis. Classification (NCBI taxonomy): domain Eukaryota; kingdom Metazoa; phylum Arthropoda; class Insecta; order Lepidoptera; family Papilionidae; genus Parnassius; species Parnassius glacialis. The sequence continues at coordinate 22,561,267 of JAVANC010000023.1, read as the reverse complement.
CACATACACATACACACACACACACACACACACACACACACACACACACACACACACACACACACACACATGTACACGCGCGCACACGCGGACACACATACACACACACACAAACACACACACACACACACACACACCACACACAAGCGCGCGCGTACACGCACACAGATCAGAGAGAAAGAGAGACGCACCGTTTTTAATTGTTAATTCAAAATTGTATGTCTGTGGCTCAAACTTATTGATTGTCGGTCGATTAATTTAAGTTATTGGCTCTAAGTTTATTTCTTAAGTTCATTTACATTGTAATTAGTGCTGTGGATCTTGTAATAAATAAATAAAAATAAAATAAAATAATTATAATAATAATATTGTATTGGGCTGTATAAATATATAAAAATTATATATTTATACAGCCCAACCAGATAAGAAAACTATATAAATACCCCATAATAATAATAATATCCTGCGCTCCATATATTTGGTGACGCCGAACTCGAACGACTACGACGTGAGGCTGTTCCCTCATCGGATGAAAATGCCACAGCTAGTAATGCGACGCCACGAATTGCAGAGCAATCTGCACACGTGGATACCGCCGCGAATTTTCCAGTTGTGGTTGATTCAGACGATGGTGGAATGGTCACCCAAAACCTAGAGCAGATGAGGAATAAATTGGAGGAGGCGATTGTGGAAACGCGCAGTACGCCTCTCGAAAATCGACCGCGACTCCCACGTATACCCCTAAGCAAGCGGAATCAGGCTGCCGTGAGAGTTCTCAACCCAATGCTGGTGACCTGTTTGGAAGCCAGCCGAGACCTTTGCGAGACGGACTCAATTTTTTTTTGGCGCAACACTGGCAGTTTTCCGTATTATTGGCGCCAATCTTCTCACGGCTGGATGCGCTACTAGACAAAGTACATCTACGATGGCGTCATCCCAGCCTGAAGAAGAAGCAATGACGACCGTATCGCAAAGGCAAGGGCCCTCATCGTCAGACTGATAAGCTTCAGGTTGGACAATTATAGGCCGAGAATTGTGCGCACCGTTAGGATGGCGTTTGCTGGAACAAATATCAGTTTGTCCCAGCCGGATATAACGCAAAAACTGACGGAGTCATAGTCGACCTGAAGCAGAGAATCGCTGCTTGGGGGAAGCGGATTCGGCGATATACCGAGAGGTCGACACGGTTCAAACAGAATCGTCTCTTCCAGAGTAATCAGAAGAGGCTCTATGAATCATTGGAGCGACCAATGGTACATGGAACGAGCCCAGTACCGAATCAGGCCGACACTATCACATTCTGGCGCGGCCAGTAGTCAGAAGCCGTAAACCACAGCAAGGGCCCTTGGACGGAAGTTGTGGCGAGACAGTGTGCGAATATTACGCCCATGGACGTCGTCATCATAACGCCGGATGACGTGGCTGAGGCGGTCCGTAGGGCCCCGAACTGGAAAAGTCCGGGACTCGACGGACTGCATCACTACTGGCTGAAAGGGTTCGTGGTGTGTCACGCTGTGCTCGCCCGACAGTTTCAAGAGACTCTCGACCAAAAGTTGCTCCCGAGTCTCTTCACTACTGGGATAACTCATTTGGTTCCTAAAGACCGGGATTCCACAGACCCGAGCAAATACCGCCCCATGACGTCTCTATCTACCATATACAAGACACTTACATCCATTTTGAGCGCGAGGATCACCTGAACACAAACCAGGTGATGTCGCGCGCTCAAAATGGATGTAGAGCGGTGGTCGTGGAACCAAGAAACCACTCATCATTGACGCGGTCATTGGCAAGGTGGTTAAACGCAACACTCGGAACCTCTCCGCCGCCTGGATAGACTACAAAAAGGCTTTCGACTCGATACCTCATACATGGCTTAAGAGGGTCCTCGAGCTGTACAAGGTTGAATGTACGGTTCAAGACTTCCTCGAGCAGTGTAGGGGGCAGTGGAGTACGATCCTTTGTCATCTAGGCCAGCAGATGACGGCTGCGGAGAACCACATAATTGTTTGAGTCCAATCTGGTTCTGCCTCTCTCTGAATCCTCTCAGTATCTTACTGGAGGGCTCTGGGAGGGGATTTCAGCTTCGGAAAGGAGGTACAAAAGTGACCCACCTTTTCTATGTGGATGATCTCAAGTTATTCATCTCCAGTCGCTCGTATCTTATGGATTTGCTAAACATCACTTGAGTATTTTAGCAATTCTATTGGAATGGAGCTGGGGACGGATAAGTGTACAATCCTCCATGTCGAAAGGGGAAGGGTTGCTAACTCTGAGGGCATAGACTTATCTATACCCATCAGCATTATGGACCCTTTCCGCGGCTGAAACATACTGATACCTAGGTATCTCACAGAACACCGGTGTCGATGTCGATGTGTCGAACTTTTGAAAATATCCATTGTTTAACTCAATCTATTTTTTAATCTCTTCATCTATCATGTGGGAAGCCACTGAATGTAAATGGCAGTGTCATTTTGTTTTGTATAGCTATAATTAAATTTTTTTCGGCTCCAAAATGGCAACATTTTCGTTGATTTAGTTGCCTCGTATATAAATTGTTTCTGTAAATGGGGATCTACAGCCACAGAGTAGTTTAGTTCACAGAGTACCTTTGTATTAAGTTTAGTTCGGCTTCAGTCGCCGTCGTGAGTGGACATAGTTTCAGTTGTTTTCAGCGGCTCAAAAAGATCGCTGTACAAATACACAATATTCGAATAACCAAATTTCTTAAATACTTGATTATAATAATAATAAGAGATTTTTTTATTACAATATTTAAAAGCACAGAATAAATAATAGTAGTACGTACTAAAAGTAAGTAGTATAATTTTTCTTCATGGGTGACATTTTCATGCTTTTTGAGGGTGTCGAAACCGATAGGGTTGTCGAAATGTAAATCCAAGATGGCGGCCGCAGTAGGTATCAATTTTTTCATCATGGTTGTCATTTTCATGGTTTTCGAGAGTGCTGAAGCCGATAGTGCTGTCGAAATGTAAATCCAAGGTGGAGGCTGCAATAGGTATAAAATTTTTCATCATAGGTGTCATTTTCATGGTTTTCGAGGGTGTTGAAATCGATAGTGCTGTCGAAATGTAAATCCAAGATGGCGGCTGCAATAGGTATCAATTTTTCATCATGGGTGTCATTTTCATGGTTTTCGAGAGAGTTGAAGCCGATAGGGTTGTCGAAATGTAAATCCAAAGTGGCGGCTGCAAAATGTATCAATTTTCTCATCTTAGGTGTCATTTTCATGGTTTTCGAGGGTGTTGAAATCGATAGTGCTGTCGAAATGTAAATCCAAGATGGCGGCTGCAATAGGTATCAATTTTTCATCATGGGTGTCATTTTCATGGTTTTCGAGAGAGTTGAAGCCGATAGGGTTGTCGAAATGTAAATCCAAGGTGGCGGCTGCAATGGGTATCAATTTTTTCATCATGGGTGTCATTTTCATGGGTTTCGAGGGTGTTGAAGCCGATAGTGCTGTCGAAATGTAAATCCAAGATGGCGGCTGAAGTTGGTACCTATTTTTTCATCTCGGGTGTCATTTTCATGGTTTTCAAGAGTGTTTAAGCCGATAGTGCTGTCGAAATGTAAATCCAAGATGGCGGCTGCAATAGATATAAATTTTTTCATCATGGGTGTCATTTTCATGGTTTTCGAGGGTGCTGAAGCCGATAGTGCTGTCGAAATGTAAATCCAAGGTGGAGGCTGCAATAGGTATAAAATTTTTCATCATAGGTGTCATTTTCATGGTTTTCAAGAGTGTTGAAGCCGATAGTGCTGTCGAAATGTAAATCCAAGATGGCGGCTGCAATAGATATAAATTTTTTCATCATGGGTGTCATTTTCATGGTTTTCGAGGGTGCTGAAGCCGATAGTGCTGTCGAAATGTAAATCCAAGGTGGAGGCTGCAATAGGTATAAAATTTTTCATCATAGGTGTCATTTTCATGGTTTTCGAGGGTGTTGAAACTGATAGTGCTGTCGAAATGTAAATCCAAGATGGCGGCTGAATTAGGTACCAATTTTTTCATCTCGGGTGTCATTTTCATGGTTTTCAAAAGTGTTGAAGCCGATAGTGCTGTCGAAATGTAAATCCAAGATGGCGGCTGCAATAGGTATCAATTTTTTCATCATGGGTGTCATTTTCATGGTTTTCGAGGGTGTTGAAGCCGATAGTGCTGTCGAAATGTATTTAAACTACTTTAATAATTCCGTATAATCATGTTATACGTAATTTTTTTAATGCGCTTAAGGTATGCCCAATTGGATTTACCAATATTTATATATTTTGCAATTTTTTTGGATTTGTGTATATAGTAACTTCATCGGGAGAAATGAGGGCATCCACAACTTTTTCTGCCACCAGGGCGGCGCCACTTTACAGTGAGGTAAAATACTTTATTATGTTAATATTTATGTATGTTTATCATTTCATTTTTGTTATATTTATACAGCCCAACCAGATAATTAAACTATATAGATGCCCCAAAATAAAATAAAAAATAATCAAAATATATCACTTAAAAATAAACAATTAGACCAACAGAATGACCATTGTGAGCAATAATGTAGATATTGGAAAATGAGAAAGTAGAACACGTGGATAATTGAGTTACACGCACGGTCAAAGCTGCAGCGAATAAGCCACAAACAATTGGAGAAGATTCTAATTGGATTTCCATCACAACGACGTTTCATACTGTTTATTTTTATATTTTTTAAAAGGAAACGGGATGGCCTGCTAAGCTATTGAACTAACAGCAGATTTCATTAAAGCGATCAAACAGATGTCGCAAGTAACGGAGCATTCTAGGTAAAGGATATTGAAAGATTTTATTAAAAAATACTCCCCCAGTGACTTTATAAACTTCATTTCAATTTTCGAAGATGATAGCAGATTTTACTTTTACATGATGACATCATAAAATAAAATCTACTGTCATCAGTAACAGTTTGTTGCCCTTCCGTATTATGTATTATTTTTAAGGCATACCTATATATTACAAAATTGCGAGAGATACTAGATTTGTTTAACTCAAACAGAAAAAAATTAAATTAAAAACGAAAATATATTAAACAATACTTACTAGCGTTTTAGCCGGGCAAAACAGTAATCGAGTAAACAAAGCGTAAGCACATAATAAATAATAACTTCTAGTGGTTACTATTAATATTATTTTAAATATTCTAAGTCTGTGCATAATAATATCCTATTCTTTAAAAGTAACTCCACACTAGGATTTTCTCCTGAATGACGGGGGCAGTTTACATACATAGATTTCACAAGTACAACCATCCAGACCCAGAACAATTATTTGTAGGCCATACAAATACTGGTTCCGTGCGAGATTCGATCCCGCGGCACTTAGCGCAGCAACTTATTGCTAAGCCACTGTGCTACGGAGCCGTTGAATGCACCAACTTAATTTAATAAAAACCTATACTTAGCCACTCTTGTTATGAAGATACTCACATTGTAAACGTATGGAAAGAAAGATGCTAGATATTTATTCTACTTCTACTTATTCGCTGTATTCATTATGAACCATGAAACAAACCGTCCGAGGAGGGCAAGCGTCTGGTCGTCCGATGATGGAAGGAAGAAATAGAAATGGAAAAGTCTTAAAGTTTAACCCTTGTGATTGAATTGAGGAATATCACAAGCTCAAGTTAAAAACTAAAAATGTTTCCACGTTCATTTCATTCTCTATTTCAATGAAACTATGTTTTACGGATTTTATCGCGTATATTAACCCTTTCGCTGTCCCGTGCACTACATATTATATGTTATTGCGTCTGAACACCGGACAATGAAAGTGTTAATTTATTTTAAAGTCCCGACGTTTCCAGCACTTTACAGCACCTGTGACCATCACGCGAGGGACTGAGGTGTTCGACGTCCCGATGTCATAGTTAAACACGGCTACCTTCAGATTTAAATTATTAATTTTTGGTCCGATTTACGTAGTATGAACTTACAGTATCTTGAAATCTTGCAATTGTATGTTTGGGCTGAGATTTAATTTTATACCGACTTCAAAAAGGAGACGGTACTCAATTCGACAATATGTTTTTTTTATATGTGTTACCTCATAGCTTTATTCTGGATGAACCAATTTCTTAGTAGTTTAATATATAATATATAAAATAGTTAATAGTTTTTGAGTTATTGTTAATAATTTATTATAAAGTGGGTTGTAGGAAATTTTTATTTATAAATTGCATTAATTGTAGGATCCCAAGCAGATAGTAGCATCTAGTCATCTTCTCTATTGAATAATATACGCGATCATATCTGTAAATCTTAAAAGTAAAAGTTAAGTAAATTTTCAGCCTATTTACGTCCCACTGCTGGGCACAGGCCACCTCGTATTTCTGAAAGGGTTTTAGGCCTAGGAAATGTCCACCGCGCTGCCCCAATGCGTGTTAGCGAACATCACATGTCTTTGGAATATATTTTTTCTTATTTCTCAGACATGCAGCTTTTCTCACGATGATTTCCTTCACCGCCGAGCACTTGGTAAATCAGCACTTAAAATTGCAATCAACAATTTCGTTGGTGCCGGTGAGGATCGAATCTGAGTTTATCGCGTACTTTAAAGCTTATTATTCCGATGCAGTGGCGGGTAAGAATACTCACTACCCCATATCTTCCCGTAAGTGTCGTAAAAGGCGACGGAGGGAACCTGAGACAGAAAATGGGCAGCAGCATCTTTCTGATAACAGCAAAACAACAATAAAAAAACTACGGTAGCCAAACCGCCCGCCAAGCGTGGCAACTATGGCAATAAACCCCCCATGAAAGTAAAGAAGAGACGGCCCCCAGTCCCCAGCGGCCCAGCTATTCTTGGCTACGGTGGCAACCATGGTAACGGCGGGGCAGGAGGTGCTAAGAATCTCCGGTGGAGGTTCGGTTGCCACCTACGACGACTCGACCTGGCAACTTATAACGCACCCTGAGGACTGACGAGAAGATCCTGGAGCTGGAAGAAGAGACAGAAAAGATGCGCTGGAATGTCATAGGATTATCCAAAGTCCGAAAAGAGAGGGAGAACAAGGTAATCCTCGAATCCGGCAATTTGTTCTATCACCGGGGGGGGGGGCGACCATATGTCCCAAGAAGGTGACGGATTCATCGTCCACAAGTATCTCGTTAACAACATTGTAAAGATTGGGAGTGTGTCGACGAGAGTTGCGTACCTTATACTCAGAATCACCAAACGGTAGGTTTACGCACCAACCTCGGCACACCCCGATGATGAGGTGAAGAAAATGTATAAGGATATCTCTAGAGCCATGAATTCCTCCAAAACCCAATATACGGTGTTAATGGGAGACTTCAATGCAAATCTAGGCACAAGAGAGAACGGTGAGCTGAAAGTAAGGAAATTTGGAATAGGGCAACAGAACACAAGGGGCCAGAAGCTGGCCGACTTCATGGAGAAAGAGGGACTCTTTATGATTAACTCTTTCTTCCAGAAGCAGCCCCACAGGAAGTGGACCTGGTCGAGCCCCGACGGTTCGACTAAAACTAAGATTGACTTCATTATGACGACCAGACGACAACTGCTCAGTGATGTCTCAGTGATCGCGAGGGTGAAAACCTGCAGCGATCACCGAATGGTGAGAGGCACACTGAACCTAAACGTTTAGTAAGAGAGGTCACGTCTAATGAAGTCAACGCTCCGTCCCCCTCGTGCTCTAATCAAAAGTCCCGAAACCTTTCAGCTCGAGCTACGAAACCGTTTTCAGTGCCTAGAAGGTTACAATGCAGTAGACGATATTAATGACAAGCTCGTGGAAACTGTCCATGCGTGCGCTAAGTTTTGCAAGACCCGCCGTAGAAGAACACAAAAACTCTCCAATCACACTATTAATTTTATGACTGTTAGACCGGAGATGAATCTACATTCTTCAAGAGATTGGACAGCATACAGGCAACTAAAAAGACAGATCTCTAAATGTATGCGGCGGAACTTACGCAACTTTAATACTGCTCGTATTAAAGAAGCGACCGAGCGGAAAAGGGCCCTAAAGTCTTTGCTAGAGATCTGTCTGCCAGAAAGAGCCAACTGTTGAAGCTGAAGACTGAGTGTGGCGGTGCCGTTTCCGGGACACCTGAAATTTTGAGTGAGATTGAGAGGTTCTATGGGCAGCTGTACACATCATTGTTGGAGTCACACGTAAGTGTGGGTAACGATCTAAGAGCGATTCTTATCCGACACTATTCCGATGTTATCCCGGACATAAGTCTGAGCGAGATTAGAATGGCTCTGCAGCACCTACACAGCACAAAAACGGCAATGCCCCAGGCGAGGATGAAATTACAGCGAAGCTTCTGAAAGCGGGTGGAAAACCGGTACTTGAAGTCCTTCAGAATCTCTTTAATTCCGTCTGGTGAATGGTGGCACTACACCGGAGGCGTGGAGCAGAAATGCGGTAGTCTTGTTCTTCAAGAAAGGAGACAACGCTCTCTTGAAGAACAATAGACCGAATTTTTTTCTGAGCCTCGTCTACGTGCTATTTTGAGAGTCATTACGAATCATCTCGCGCGCAGGCTTGACGACTTCCAGCCACCCGAACAAGCCGGTTTCCGAAAGATCTTTAGCACCATAGACCACATACAAACCCTTCGGCAAGTTGTAAAGAAGTCTGAGGAGTACAATTTGCTACTATGCCTAGCGTATGTGGACTATGAGAAAGCCATTGATTTCGTCGAAATTTATGCGGTGCTGCAGTCTCTTCAGCGATGCCAAGTTGAATGTCGTTCTGAAGTGCTTGTACAGTAGGGCTACAATAGCTATCCAAGTAGAGAACCAGAGTACGAAACCTATCCAATTGCAGAGAGATGTAAGACAGGGTGACGTTATATCCCCGAAACTCTTTACCGCTGCATTGGAAGACGTTTTCAAGCTTCTGGACTGAAAAGGATACGGTATTAACATCAATGGCGAGTACATCACTCACCTTCGATTTGCCAACGATATATTCCTTATGGCAGAATCGCTGGAGGACCTAGGCACTATGCTCAATGACCTCAATAGTGTTTCCCAACGGATAGGTCTTAAGATGGACATGAACAAAACAAAGATCATGTTTAATGTCCATGTCACACCTATGCCGGTAGATGTCGGGGACACTAAGCTCGAAGTTGTTTACGAGTATTTTTTTTTATAGGATAAGGGTGACAAACGAGCACACAGTCCACCTGATGGTAAGTGGTTGCTGTGGCCCATAGACATCTACATCTATCCTCGTTTGCGAATCAAAATGCAGATGCGTTGTCACCCGTGAGGACTAATGTCTAAATGCCTCGTTTCCAGTAAGAAGGGCCTCCGGCCACCTGCACTCACCAAGCGAAACGCAGAGGTAAACCTCTACTTCACGCTGGTATTCTGGGAGGTCGTGGTACTACCCCGGTTCGAGCCGGCCCATCCGTGCGACAGCAAAAGCTGCCGCGTGGCTCTACCACTGTTAGAGTTTAGAGTATGTTTACCTGGGACAAATAGTCCGACTAGGTAAGTCCAACTTCGACCGAGAGGTCAATCGGCGGATTCAACTCGGTTGGGCAGCGTTCGGGAAACTACGACACATCTTCTCGTTGGACATATCTCAAGACCTAAAAACGAGACTGTACAACCAGTGTGTGTTGCCAGTGATGACTTACGGATCTGACCCGTGGTCCTTCACTGCTGGCCGGATGAGAAAGCTCAAGGTCGCTCAGCGAGCTATGGAGAGGGCTATGCTCGGAGTTTCTCTGCGTGATAAACTTAGAAATGAGGATATCCACAGTAGAACCAGAGTGACCGACATAGCCCAACGGTTTAGTAAGCTGAAGTGGCAATGGGCCGGCCATATAGTTCGAAGAACCAACAACCGATGGGGAAAAAAAGTTCTCGAGCGGCGGCCTCGTACCGGCGGACGAAATGTAGGGCGTCTCCCCACTAGATGGAGACACGACCTGGTAAGATATGCAGGAAGTCGATGGATGCAGGTAGCTTAGGACCGTGCTTTGTGGCATTCCTTGGGGGAGGCCTATGTTCAACAGTGGACTTGTGAAGGGCTGTAATGATGATGATGATGTGAAGCTTACAGCGAGCGCTTACAATATGAGCAACCACGGCTCGTAACATATAGTTTCATTTAAATGTGTAGTGTTTGCGTAAACATAATAAATCATTTCATTTGCTTTTTTTCCATAGTTAGATTTTTTCAAATTAGTATAGAATTGTCATTAAGGTATAAGTTATATAATAAGAAAATCAAAGTTATGAAATCTCATAAAAGTATTTACAATAGCCGAAGATATCGCTTTATTTGCCTGATAAATACTATCACTTGAATTAAGATCCTCTTGCTTTTTTGAAGTCGGCTAAAAATAAAAATAATTACATATACATACATACATAAACACTAACGCCTGTCACCCAGAGGGGTAGGCAGAGACTATGGACTTCCATATGGCACGATCCTGACAGACCTCTCTTCAATAAAAATAATTATGAAAGTAAATTGCCTACCAAAAAAGTTTTCAAAATAAGAAATATGCTGTGGTGATCAATCTCGCAGCTGTTTTTGGCAGCCGGCAGCTTACTAACAGTATTAGATTTATGCATTAGGGTTATCAATAAAACACAAAAGAATGAAAAAAAAACTGAAATTGCTAAAGCTGTCCTCGATGTCTCGATGTCGCTGTCCTAGATTTTTTTAACTTCATAAATTATTAACCTTAAATATAATTTGTAAATATACAAAGCTTGGGTGACTATATTTTATTATATTATTTAGTCATAACATAATTCCAACCTTGGTATTACACACTTACTTAAACTGTTAAACACTGGCTTACTACACTTTAAAATAAAACTTTCTACGAACCAATCTAACTTAGGCTTTATTACAAAAGATAGTTAAAGTATATCCAAGTGCTATCTTTTGAGTCCTAGATAAAAATCTAACAGTTTCAATTTGTTTTATAATGTCTACTTCATAAATTCCCTTAGTTGCTTTCTATAATCTTACCTGGGCAATGTAGAGTTCTTTAGCTTTAAACTTGTTTAATTTTTACTATTTGACGCTGGTATTCTGTGCGAGCGTGGTCCTTCCCTGGTCGAGCCGACCCATACGTGCTACAACTATACTACTAATATAGCTGCAGCATGGCTCTACCACGTATAGAAATATATCTAACTAAATATCATTAAAATTTACAAAAATAGATAAGCACCTAAATACTAAGCTTTGTTCGATTTTGTGCTGAGTGGCGACATCGTAATGGAATCCATCATCCCATAGGATATCCTGAAAAATTCTTTACGTTAAACGTAAAATACCTTCTGAGTATTTTACCTTTAGCGTAAACACTGACTGGCAGAGAGTGCTTCTAGCATTAAGTCCAACTTTTGTTCCAATACATCGATAAAGATACAATAAAGAATAAATAAATAAATCAGTGATGGGGACCAACGTATAAATCGCGAAGAATCCGGTAATCTAAAACTGTGTTGGCCAATCCACCTGCCAAGTATGATGGTTACCGTAACTCCTTTCTATAATGTGCGAGGCTTATATCCAGCAATGAGCTATAGCAGACTGATAAGGAAGAAGATAAGTTCTAATAAGCTGACGAAAAAATGATATTTAATGTGAGTTGTATATTTGTACTTGTAAGCTGTTTGACACTAATATGACTGGATTCGGTGTCAGCATAACGCTAAGTGACCGTTAAGCGGTCAGCCACCGCAGAGGCTACATCACCTGAAGATCCCTCGTGTAGAAGCGAAACTCGTGTCGTATTGTCGTCAGTGATGTGTCTTTCCTAGTGTAGTGGTGTTGGGAGCAGTGGTGCTGGGATTAGTGGTGACTGGGATAGTGCACCCAATTGAGAAAGGGCGGGAGGTGCTCTTCAAACTAGGTAAGACACGTCACTTTATTTTATCGAGTGGATATATGCATTCTTGCAACTTTAAGCCACGATACGATATGGGGTAGTGGATATTCTTTCAACGCCACTCCACGGTTTTCATGGTATAATACCCAGCATAGTTGCCATCCATACACATATTTTGCGTACGTATTCTACACAAAACTTTACAAAAATAGTAATTTGGAGAGAGTCGTCTTTGTCGCATGAAGCATTAACAATCTCGTGTCTTATAAGAGCTGAAAGAAATCACGTGTTGTGTACTTAAATAATAATTAACCTAATTTTCAACAGATTTTTCCTATTTTAAGAGGAAACGAGGAATTTTCTCAATCATCATCATCATCATTAGAGCCCTTCAAAAATCCATTGCTGAACATAGGCCTCCACCAAGGAATGCCACAAAACACGGTCCTGAGCCACCTGCATCCATCAATTTCCTGCATGTCTTACCAGGTCGTCACTCCGTCTAGTGTGGGGCGTCGCCCTACACTTCGCCTACCGGTTTGAGGCTGCCACTCGAGAACCTTTCTTCTCCATCGGTTGTCGGTTTTTCAAGCTATATAGCCAGCCCATTGCCACTTCAGCTTATTAATCCGTAACGGATTAGTATGCTGAAGTAGCAATGGTATAGTGGCATCTTCTCAATACAGCGACAAAAACTCATAAATAAAGAATCAAACTACCGTTAGCACGTAGTCTACATACCATTAGCATCAATTATCAATATAAAAGGCTATGTGTGCATGGTAACGCGGACGCTTATTATTAAGGGACTTAAGCATAGATAACTTAGTCCTAGAATAACAAGCTTTAAGCATACACTTCTGCATAGAACATGGAGATATCTATGTTTTAGTTCTGGAATGCAATTAATTAACAGACATATTATCTCTCTTTTAGAAGACTTTAAAAAAGAGGAAGTTCTCAATACGACTATAAATTTTCCACCCTTTACCGTGTAAGAATATTCACTACCTCGTATGTTCCCATGGGTGTCGTAAGAGGTGACGAAGTGAAACTGAGACTGGAAATACGCAACAGTATTTTTTCATAACAGAAAAACTACAATAAAAAAAAACTGTGGTTGCCTACCCACTTGCCAAGCGTAAACACTTGGCAAACATTACCCCATGAGCAACAATATAGGAATAAATACTTTAATACAAATATTTATATCCCATATAATTTGAAGAATAAAATCCATCCCTGTGGTTTGGCAAATGGCAATTAAGTTTTTAAATGTTACTTCTTAGAAGACATTCTACTTGTTACATTGAACTTTGTTAATTGAACTAAAAATAATAAATTAATTTCCACATAAAAGCTTTTGAGGTCGGGGGATTATTAGTTATTCTTCCATAAACTATCCAAAGCTGAATGTCTTCACCTTAGATTGCCGCATTGTACTAATCCATCATTCAACTGGGTATTTCATCACAACGTCACTCTGTCTACTGGGGGATCACCTCTCATTGAGTTTGTCAGTATAAGGTTGCAACTGGAGACCCTTTTTTCCTCATCACACATTTTGCAATTTTAGCTATTTTTTTTACAGAATAAGGGTGACGAACGCAGATAGTTTACCTAATGGTTAATGAATACTGTGGCCCATAGACATCTACATTTATCCTCAATTAAGAATCAAAATGCAGATGCGTTGTCGCCCCTGTAATGGAATACCTCGTTTCCAGTAAAAAAGTTCTCCGGATCTCTATGCTCATTATACGAAACACAGCAGCATTAAGCTGCTATTTAACGCTGGTATTCTGTGAGAGCGTGGTCCTAACTCCCAATCGAGCCTACCCATTCATGCCGCAACCACAATATAGCTGCAGCATGGTTCTACCACAAAATAATTCCAATTCACTGGCTATACCATCCCATCTGTGCTTCTCTCCATATCCCCGTTACGGTATTTTATCCCGCTTAGAAATTCAAAGCATAGTTCGTTACTTCGCACGCTGAGTAACTTAGAGACATACTGCAGCTATAAATAGTTGTAACACGAATGGGTCAAATTAATAAAGAAATTGGTATACGGAATGATTCGAATAATGTAACTAGTTATAATCAACATGATTATATTTACAATTAACGTCAAGATATTATGCATTCGATGTTGTGCCTATTGTGTACACGTAAATAGTAGTTTGTAGGAAATGAATGAAAAGTAGTTGTAACTTAAGAGGATTAAGATAAAATGTCTGATAGCCTGTTATTATAATTGATCTCCATAACCTTTGGATTCGCAACACAGCGGCAGAAATAGAAATATAACATTTGCTTAAATCATAGGATCAATAGGAATTTACAACGTTCTTTGATCTGCTATGGAGCTTTAAACTCGTTCAGATCTTAACTTTTACATCAACAATGCCGATTTTCCCGAACGTCACTTGTACCTAACTTATATATACGTGGTAAAGCCACACTGCAGGTATATTTTGGTTGAAGCACGAATGAGCCAAGGGAAAATACCAACATAATAGCAGTACAAAAGCATCATTAAAATTGAATATTATTGTAACCTTTTTATGGTGACTTTGGAGAATCGAAGGCACTTCCCACTGGTTACGAGACAAACTAACTTAGTCCTCTGAAGTAAAAACGCTTCTACATCGTGATTGTTAATCGAAGATACTCGTAGATTTTCGACCACGGATACACCGTAATATTGTTTTTTATAGCAGATTCAGGCAGTTTTATCCCCTATCAAACGCACGCATTCAGGAAAAAATATTTTTATAGAATAAGGGTGGCAAAGAAACACAAAGTCGACCTGATGGTAAGTGGTTGCTGTAGCCTATAGACATCTACATATATCCTCGTTTGCGAATCAAAATTCATATGCTTTGTCAGCCTTGAGGACTAAGATGTAATGCCTCTTTTTCAGTATTTTAAAGAATATTTAACATCTTCGGTTAATTCAGAACTTGCCATGAGGTGATATAGCAGTCAGGTACTGATTTACTTGTAATTTTTTGTACTTTTTCCTCACCTTAAAGTAGATAACATATTTTCCGTTAAGTGGACTTAAATACGAGTAAAATAAGCGGAATGGGAATAGTCCTGCATAGTGGCTTGATACTAACACACTCAGAAAAATACACAAGTTAGACAATACAAATATTTCCAAACTTTTTAAATTTTTATTAAAATTTTGATCTACACGCTTAGAAGACTGTAATTAATTGACCTCTTAAGTAACCTAGTTATACTCTAGTGGTTATAAAAAGAAGCGACAGAGGGAAATAAGCCATGACATAGGCAGCAATATTCTGATGAAAAGTACATTTTTATAAGTAAAAATGGCAATTGATATCGGTGAAATTTTACCGTTTAACCAGACAAGTACTGGCTATGTTTAACTTGCACCGATTAAAATACCATGGTGTTACATCTTTTCTGCATATTAATAGAGACTCGGGAATGCCTGCGCACACATGCACGGCCCTGGCCACCCCGTGGTGGTCGACCTATGGAGAGGACTCCTCCACTTTTCCTTCTCGTTACATATAGCAATGCCAAGTGATTTATTTTGAGATAAGGTAGATTAGGAGTTAAGCGCTCACCAAAAGTTTTAGATTACGCAAGCAACCCAGGTTTGCTTACCACCGGCATCATTCGAATTTTTAATTTGGAACTATGTGCTGCTTTACCATGCTCTGAGCGGCGTGGCAGACAAATGTCTTAATTATCCTGTAAGAATTCAGAGAGGCCTGTTTCAGCAGACATGTATTTTATTATAGGATAAGGGTGACAAGCGAGCACACAGTCTACCTGATGGTAAGTGGTTGCTGTGGCCTATAGACATCTACATCTATCCTCGTTTGCGATTCAAAATGCAGATGCGTTGTCAGCCTTGAGGACTAAGATGGAATGCCTCTTTTCCAGTTAAAAGGGTCTCCGGTTCTCTACACTCACCATACGAAACACAGCAGCATTAAGCTGCTATTTTACGCTGGTTTTGCTCTTGGAACTATGCTGGGTATTAGAAGCGTGACGCATAATATAACAGTTCAAATAGTACATTTTTTATCGTTTTTTATTCTTTATTGATTATAGAACCAACAACACGAAAAAAGGTACGCAACCCCGCGGGGTTGTTAAGCGTGACACTTGCTCGCGTTTGTGTGTGTGTGTGTGTGTGTGTGTGTGTGTGTGTGTGTGTGTGTGTGTGTGAATGTGTGTGTAGGCTGAGGGTAGGGTATGAATCATTACGATTCTTCTCCTATACTCCCGGCAGTATCTCAACCAAGTTTGAATAAGAAATAAGCGACGCACTGCCAGTACTGTGTGTATTTACTACAACTGCAAATTTGGTTATTTGCACGCATAATATGGCCGGTCGACTTATATACCGCGAATCCTAAATTGCCTGAATATACATACTATATTTTTATAGTTAATCTAGTCTACAATGTCGTTTTTATCATTGAATGACTCATTCATCGAAAACCGACCTCCACCACATCTAGGATAATTAAAAACTTGAAATTTGGCATCAAGGTACATCTTAGGCTTGTATATAAAAAAAAATCTGAAAACTGCAAATAACTGCGGATCTGTATAATGTGTTTCAAGTACAGTAAATAAACTTAACTGCACCAGTTACTTCGTTGACACTTAACCTAAAAGCAGTTAAGCGTAAACTCACAACAACGTTATCTGCTTCACTGTTGTAAAATTTGAAATCTGAACGGGCGCAAAGTTTTATAGCGGTTCTAACATATAAGATTCTCATTGTTTAAGAAACTTTTATGGACTTGACTCCGGGAAGCTACTGAAAATTTGTTGACTGAAAACTCCCGAATTTTAGCCCGGCCCAGGACTCTAACTAACAACTAACTAACATGATCAGCAGTCGTGCTTGCGACCTCTATACCAAAGAAGCAGTCAAATTGACAAACGAATTAATTTAGATGCGTTGACATGTAATAAAAATATACGTGGTAGAGCCATGCTGCGGCTATATTAGTAGTATAGTTGTAGCACGAATGTCTCAGCTCGACCGGGGTAGGACCACGCTCTCACAGAATACCAACGTAAAATAGCAGCTTGACACTGCTTTGTGTCGTATGGTGAGTGTAGAGAACCGGAGACCCTTTTTACTGGAAAATAAAATTAAAAATATTACATCTTAGTCCTCACGGGTGACAACACATATGCATTTGATTCGCAAACGAGGGTAGATGTAGATGTCTATGGGCCACAGCAACCACTTACCATCAGGGGGACAGTGTGCTCGTTTGTCACCATATCCTATAAAAAAAAGATTTTTGGTTTTCTACACTCAACTTAAAAACCAGCAACATTATTCTGATGATGATTTCACGTCGGTATACTATGAGAGCCTAATCGGGTCTAAAACGGTTATTTATTTCTCAATGACATGAAATGAACCCCTTGCGCTTAAAAAAATTAAAATATAATAATAGGATTTTATAAGAAACTTGATATGGAATTTTCAATTGTGTTAGATACTTCAAAGCCATGATAGCAACTTGTAACGTTGCCTTGTTTTTACTGTTATATTCTTTCTCAACTACTTTTTGTATCGTTCTTGAACAATAACTATAAATTGCATATTATAACTTCCCTAACACTACAATATAGGTTTTATTTACAGCATTTAACGATGTGATACAGATAAATGCGAATTTAAAAAGGAGTGCGTTATGAAATATTAACGCAAACCGAGTAAGATAATATTTTGTACCTGTTCAACATACAAGCAGAAGCGAATCCTGTTATGTATGTGAAGTTTTATACTGTTGCGCGCCATTATTAATGTCTTGTACATGGCAACACTAGTGACACTAGCGCCCTCTAGTGTCGAGTAGCAGAACTAGGAGAGTCAAGATCCTTCCAAAAATTTCGGGACCGATATGTATAAGGTTCTGGAAACTATCTGAGGCCCTATATAAGGCCGGTATATACCACGACCAAAAAAGTATTGAATTACCGATACAAGAGAATACTTCGAAGCGAAATAACTGCGATCTTAAGTGATTGTGTTTTATTTATAGTGTGATTTTAGATTGTAATTAGTGTTGTGTAATTAAAGTGTCAATTTTGGTAATTCAATCGGCAGTTTTTAATTTCTCGAACCCCAAGCTCGTAACTGGGAAGTGTGCCGTAAATGGGAAAATGGTCGGGGAGACAGTTATCATTTGCAAATGGTTGTCCCTAAGGCTAAAGTACCGGATATTCTACAGATGTACCATAATGGTTGTTCAGGTGGCCACCTGGGAGTTAAACGAACTCTTCTGAAAATCCGAGAACGGTTTTACTGGGTCTACTGTCGTGACGAAGTCGAGGACTGGTGCCGCAAATGTACAAGTTGTGCAGCTGTAAATAGACCTCAAATTCATAGTAGAGGCGCATTGAAATTGTACAATGTTGGTGCACCATGGGAGAGGATAACCATTGACGTTGCGATGCCGTTTCCGAAAAGTGAAAGTGATAACAAGTATTTCATGGTTGTGATGAATTACTTCACTGAGTGGCCAGAAGTCTTCGCCATTCCAAATCAAGAAGCTTCAACAGTTGCAGATAAACTAGTTCATGAAATCTTCTGTCGTTTTGGAGTACCTTTAGAGATTTACAGCGATCAAGGAAGGAATTTTGAGTCTCAAATATTCCAGGAAACTTGCCGAATTATGGGTACTCATAAAACACGAACAACTTCTTACCACCCACAATCTGATTGAATGGTAGAACGATTTAATCAGACATTGGAAAGTTACCTGGCAAAAGTTGTGGGAAAACGGCAACGAGACTGGGATAGGCAAATACAACCGTTTTTGTTGTCATATCGAAGCGCTGTTTACGAAAGTACATCAGTGACGCCAGCTTTCACAAACTTTGGGAGAGAATTACAGCTGCCTGCAGAACTGATCACCGGAATACCACCTGAAGCCCCACGCAGTATAACCGATTATGCAAATGACTTGCGGAACAAAATGAATGACATTTATGAGCACATCAGACAGACGAGCCAGCAAACGTCTCAGAAGATGAAAAAACGGTATGACCGCAAAATGAACAACAAGGGGTTTGACGAAGGTTCAATCCAGTTCGCAGCAAAGGGAACTCTCCTAAGCTTCAAGCTAAATGGGACGGACTGTACCGGATTGTGACAAGGATCAATGACGTAAACTACCGGATACAGAAAGGTGCCAGAGGTCCTCCTAAAATCGTCCATGTGGATCGACTGGCGCGTTATTATAGGGCCAATAATGCTCGGGACGATCATGTCTTAGAAGGGGGCAGTGTTACGCGCCACTATTAATGTCTTGTACATGGCAACACTAGTTACACTAGCGCCCTCTAGTGTCGAGTGGCAGAACTAGGAGAGTCAAGATCCTTCCAGAAATTTCGGGACCTATATGTACTCCAACATTCTAGATGTCGCTACAGTAGAAGGTTCTGGAAACTATCTGAGGCCCAATATAAGGCCGGTAGAGACCATGACCAAAGCAGTATTGAATTGGCGATACAAGAGAATACATCGAAGCGAAATAACTGCGAACTAAATTGATTGTGTTTTATTATTAGTGTGGTTTTAGATTGTAATTAGTGTTGTGTAATTAAAGTGTCAATTTTGGTAATTCAATCGGCAGTCTTTAATTGTCTCGAACTCCAAGCTCGTAACAATACGAATAATTATTATTAATTTTTTTCTTGTATAATAAAAGCGAAAATCATACATAAATTGGATCATCTTGTACAGAAATAATCCA
Organism: Parnassius glacialis; assembly: GCA_033319125.1. Lineage (NCBI taxonomy): Eukaryota > Metazoa > Arthropoda > Insecta > Lepidoptera > Papilionidae > Parnassius > Parnassius glacialis. Next base: position 22,541,591 of record JAVANC010000023.1, on the reverse strand, counting down.
ATCCACAAACTGACCAAAATAATGAGCAAGGAGCCATCCCACTGCTGGCTCAGACCTCCTTTCATTTCTTAGAGGCTTTTAGGGCAAGGAAGTATCCGCCGCGCTGCTCTAATGCGTGCTAGCAAATTTCAAATGTGTTCGAAATATTTTTTTCTATTTCTCAGACATGCAGGTTACCTCACGATTCACACTCGTCATCATCATCATCATTACAGCCCTGCACAAGTCCACTGCTGAACATAGGCGTCCCTCAAGGAATGCCACAAAGCACGGTCCTGAGCCCCCTTTCTCCATCGACTTCCTGCATGTCTTACAGGGCTTCACTCCATCTAGCGGGGTTCACCCTAAACTTCAACTGCCGGTACGAGGCTGCCACTCGAGAACCTTTTCCCCCATAGGTTGCCGGTTTAGGTTAGGTTGTCAGGTTGCTGTTGTTAGGTTTTCACCGTCGAGCAGGTATTAAATCAGCAGTTGATTTTGCAGGTAACCATTTCATTTGTTCATAAGTAAAAATTACAGCGAGTGCTTAGCTCTTGAGCTACTACTTCTCTTCTTAGTACCTGAGCTACCACGAACTTTTGACAGACTGTAATAAATGAGTAAAATGAAAATGCGGTTAATTAAGTTTTGTTGTATTGTCCAGTGTTTTCCTATTATTTATGAAACAAACGACAGAGATAAACTAAAACGCCCAAATAGCAAACCTCGCTTGTCACTTTTACCGCCCGATTTATAAGAACTTTGAAATTTTAATTATATGAGTACATGGGACAAGGTATGGATTACTAATCTAGTGTGATAGAAAGTTGGGTAGACTTTGAAATGAGAGACATGTTATTTAAATATAAATTTTCGCAGAACTTCTCTATCCTGTGACTTTGTAAAAAACCGTTGCAATATATAAATCTATGTGGCACAATCTTGTCGGTTTTTTAAAGATTAATTAAATATTTGTGGTATTAATATTAAACACATTCCAATATATCAACAAAATATATAATAAACCAAATGTATTAGTAATTTCTTCTACCATTTCATAAAGTTTTCTCTACCGCTTCTATCGCTTTGCGTTTCAACGTAGAATACCTTTCAAGATAAGCGATATTGGCACATTTTTGTAGGTGAGACTCTTACTTTATACTTTATAAAATGTGTAATCATTTTAAAATAAGGCCCTATAAACAAATGGGAATGAAATTGAATATTACAGTCATAAGAAACATTTCCTTCCACGGCGTTACAAATTTTCAATAACGTAAGCTAAAATATTATGTGACTATGACGATGTATGTACTATTGTAAGCACAGTCTGACTGAAGTGAAAATGATATTTCACAGACGGTCCGCAATTGTTTGCTTCAGAAAGTAAGAAAGTTTAGTGTCCATGTATGTGCATTGTATACTGACTAACAGTTTTTATTTTTTTTTATTTTATAAAATTGAAGTGGCAAACTTGCGTGGCTACTATATCCATGGACTCCAGCAACCAACACTAAAGAAAAAAGCTGTCTTTTTAAAGATTCAGTAAATCACATAAGCACACAGTTCACCTGATGGCAAGTGGATGTTGTGGCCCATAGACACCTACATTTAACCTGGTTTAAGAATCAAAACACACATGCATTGCTACCCCTAAGGACTAAGATAAAATGCTTCGTTTCCAGTAAAAAGGGGTCTCCGATTCTTTACACTCAACACAGCAGCATTGAGCTACTATTTTACGCTGGTATTCTATGGGAGCGTGATCCTTCCCTGACAAGCCGACACGTTTATACTACAACCATTATATACATAGCTACAGCATGGATCTACCACGTAAAAAAACGCTATAGTTGCGTTGTTACCTCTAAGGATTAAGATAGAGTGTCTTACAGCCTGATATTTTTTTTATAAAAGTAAAGAAAATGGAATATATACTAATTTATCTCAATCAAAAGAAACCGCGTAATCAACAGACATGTCGATAATAAACTTTAAATACCTCGTGTTTGACAACCATTATATACATAGCTACAGCATGGATCTACCACGTAAAAAAACGCTATAGTTGCGTTGTTACCTCTAAGGGCTAAGATAGAGTGTTTTACAGTCTGATATTTTTTTAGATAAAAGTAAAGAAAATGGAATATATACTAATTTATCTCAATCAAAAGAAACCGCGTAATCTAAAGACATATCGATAATCAACTTTAAATACCTCGTGTTTGACATAATTACTCAATTTAAACATAATTTGATAACAACAATTTTTTAGTCATTTCTCAAAACAGTTTTCACTTCACGTATAATAAATATATTTCAGTTATTACACTGTATTCTGAACATACGATATGCCTCCATGCGAGCAATGATTTATTGTCTTGTTAAATACGAGGTCAGATCCGTCAATAAAAGTCCAAGTGTATCTAAACTCGATGTCGACGTCAATTTACAAATAATCTCTTTCAATATCTGTGTTGAAGTAAGAAAAGACTTTTCCTAACTTGGTTATTTTCTCTGAAATTGCACGGTATTACTACGTGAAGTTTCGTATTTATTATTGATATTTCAATTTATTCTTTAGGATTTAGGTAGGAGAGCCGTTGTAGCTCAGATGGTTAGCGCTCAGTGTAAGTTTCACAGTACGCGAGTAAACCGGGTTTGATCCCTGCCGGCACCAATGAAATTGTTAATTGCAATTAATTTAATTAATTAAAAAAGTATTATCCATGGATAACGCATAACATAAGATGTATGATGAGGACACGCAACGAGGCTCAAGTGAGAGCCCGGAAAACAAAACTTGCTCCACATAAGGATTATTATAGGGAACTAAAATCAATAGTTAATAAAGCGATAGTTTCAGAAAAGAACCCTTCAAAAAAGACTTCAAATTTTATATTAATTCAAAACTAAATCAACCTAAAATAATGTGGAAGCACATTAAACACCAAGTTCAAATAAAAAGTAAGGATACTTCTTTGCCATCCCATTTCAGTGACCCTGATGCTTTAAACAATCATTTTCTTAATATTCCTGGTAAAAATGACGTCTCATTGTCTCTTCTCACTTTCTTTGAATTTAATGGCACTAATGATAACTCTTTTTATTTTAAAGAAGCCTCGGAAGATGAGGTGGTTTAAGTTATAAACTCTTTGCAGTCTAATGCAGTGGGGTGCGATGGCATTTCTCTTGATATGTTAAAGTTATTACCTAAAGATGTTATTACAGAAATAACATACATAATTAATAAATCTTTTGCGACAAATAACTATCCGGATATCTGGCAAAAAGCCATCGTTAAACCTATACCAAAAACTTGTAACCCTGTTTGTATGTCGGATCTCAGGCCAATTAGTATTCTACCGTGCCTTTCTAAAATAATAGAAAAGCTTGCATGTAATCAGCTAACAAAGTACCTTGAAGCAAATAACATCCTTCCTGAGCTGCAGTCTGGCTTTAGAAAGAAGCACAGCACTACCACAGCGCTTATAGACGTCGTGGATGATATACTGACTGCACAAGCCAGTGGTGAGGGTACTATTTTAACATTACTTGATTTCTCGCGCGCCTTTGAAACCCTCAATATCCCATTACTTCTTTCAAAATTATATTTTTATGGTTTAAGCAGAAACGCAACCAAATGGTTTGCCAGTTACTTTAAAAATAGGTCACAGCAAGTTGAAATACAATTAAATGGAAAAGGTAAAACTATTTTTGGGGAGCGACTTGTGAACCGAGGAGTACCGCAAGGATCTATTTTAGGTCCCTTACTTTTTATAATATATAGTGCAGACATTATTAAAAATATAGAGTATTGTAAGTACCACATGTACGCTGACGACTTACAGATATATATATCGTTTAAGCCTTGTGATGTTCAAGTAGCAGTGACCAAATTAAACTTGGATTTGGGTCGGATATCTTTGTGGTCAGAGCGTAACGCATTGGTTCTCAATCCAAAAAAGTCGCAGTACCTTATTCTAGGATCGCCAAATCAAATAAAAAAGATCACCCTGCCATTATTGTAAACAACGAAGCTATTGTGAGAGTCTCTGAAGTCAGAAATTTGGGGGTAATAATGGACGACAAACTTTGTTTTGAGAAACATGTAATGGATATTGCACGTAACTGCTTTTATAGGTTGAAAGTACTTTATCGTATTCGTGAGTACCTAAGTGTCACCTTACGTATACATCTCTGCGAGTCTATCGTGCTTTCAAAATTCAATTACGTGGATTCTCTCATAGGCCCACGACTATTATCTCGAACACGGCAAATAATACAGCGGGTACAGAATTCCTGTGCACGCTTTTGTTTCAATGTACCACCACGTGCACATGTAACCCCTTTCATTAATAACGCTAATATTTTAAAAATGGACTGTCGCAGGCGACTACACTTTGCCTCACTTTTGTTTGGGACTATTAAAAATAAAGAACCTTTATATTTATATAATAAGTTGATTTGGTCTTAAGATCAAAATAAGCAGTATAATACCAGATCATCCTATTACAAGTTAGTATATCCTTTCTACCGGTCGGCCGCTTTCAGAGGTAGTTTTTAATATAATGCCACTAAATGTTGGAATAACCTCCCGCCTCCACTGCGCGACCTGAAAACAATTAGTGGGTTTAAAATCAAATACAGGTTACACTTACTTTCGGAACAAAAAATACCGATCTATAAAAAAAACTGGTAGGAGGTTAAGTTCCTTCAACACGTCAGTAATCTCAGTCCCATAAATTATGTAGATATTTTAATTTTCACTTTATATAATATATAAAATTATTTTATGTAATTATTTGTATAATAAATTTATTTTTTCTGACAATCATTTTCTTACCTTTATTCTTTAGCCAACGTTTATTCCGCATTCTTAATAAATAAAATTGATATATTTACGAGTAGAAGGAAAACGTTAATTTTATTTTGTACTTACCTTCATTAGACTAATGATATCCACTATTTATGTGAAAAAAAAATTAAAAACACATATTTTTTTATATAATCCGCGTCGCATTATAGCATGTGCACTGAAGCAGCCGTCCGAGTTACCTCGGAGTGCGGGCCGGACTGAAAACCAGTGTCGGGATCAGAGCAATTCGTGTTTCTGTATCTCGATTTTTACTGAGTCCTGTCCATTTCACGGTCTTATGCTGCTACACAGACTCATTTTATATTATTTTTAAATTTTTGTTAATTTAGGGAAATATTGTTTTATTTTCTGTTTAATTCCAATTTTTTGCATTGTTTTGTATCTATTGTGATTAGACCGTGAATAAATGTTTCTTTCTTTCTTTCTTTCTTTCAATTTTAAGTGCCGATTTACCACGTAGTCGACGGTGAAGGCAAACATCGTGAGGAAACCTTTACAAATAATAGTATTTATTTTTTCCGTATATTTTAAAACTTTGTTTATTCAAGGTTTATACAGGATGGCCCATAAGTCCCTTGAAACGTAAAATAATAATTAAAAAAAAAACTAATGACATTATGAAAAAGGTTTTTATTTTGTCATAATCCTTATAAAATGGGAATTATTTTTTGAAAATTACATCATCTAAATGTAATCCGTTACGATCGCGGCACTCCTGTAAGCGACGTTTAAAATTATGCATCACTGCGCGGCAAGTAAGCTCTGTAATGTTTGCCATTTCTCTTTGGATATTTTCTTTCAGGACGTCAATTGTCCGCGGGTTGGTTTCGTTTACTTTAGTCTTAAGATAACCCCATAAGAAAAAGTCCATTGGGGTCAGATCTGGACTACGTGGTGGCCAAGGAATATCTCCTCTTCGAGAGATCACTTTATTAGGGAAAAGTTGACGGACGACCGGCATAGCGACGTTAGAGGTATGGGCAGTTGCTCCATCTTGTTGAAACCAGGTCCGCGTATTGAAGCCTGGAAAATTCTGCAACTCTGGTGTAAAAAAGTCCTGGATCATAGCTACATACCGTTGTGAAGTAACAGTAAGCGCGCGGCCTCTGCCGTCCTCAAAAAAGTAAGGGCCTATAATGCCATGCGCTGACATAGCCGCCCAAACTGTCACTTTAGGGCTATATAAGGGCTTTTGATGTTTACGATTTGGATTTTCGCAACTCTAGTAGCGACAATTTTGCTTATTGACATGGCCGTTGATGTGAAAGTGAGCCTCATCAGAGAATAACACGTTATTAAATGAAGTAAAGCGGTTCAACATTTCATTTGCGAAATTTAGTCTGTGGATAGTGTCAGTATCTTTTAATTCCTGTACTAACTGAATCTTGTACGGGTGAAGATGTAAATCTTTCTTTAAAATTCGCTGTAACGATGTTCTGGGTAAGTTTAATGCACTGGAACGCTTACGAGTAGACTGGGTAGGATTTTCACGAATTGAGTGTTTCACTACATCGATGTTTTCTTCCGTCCGTGATGTCCTTGGTCGACCTGACCGTTGTTTATCCAACGTCGAACCACTCTCTTCGAACTTAATAACCCAGTTCTTAATCGTTTGAACACTTGGAATGTCTTTAAAGTTGCGTAAATTCTGATACTCTCGAAATTTACGCCGCGCAATGGTAGCCGAATCATTGTTTCGATAAAACTCGCGCACACAAAATGCACGGTCCGCACCGGGAAACGTTCCATGGAGACTGAATTCCCAGAAACCGTCGGTATTCCCCCCGCACCGCGCGCGCCACTCATGCGCGCCTTTTGTATTTTATTCGAAATTTACATTTCTAACGACTTATGGGCCACCTTGTAGTATCCAAGAGACTAAATTAAATGATAAATAATTTCATGCTTATTGAACTTTGTCACTGAACAAATAACAAAATTCAGCTCTCGTTACATTAGCATAACCAACAGAAAGATAATAATTTATTCAATGTTTTAAATAAATGGAATGAAATAAGAAGATAAAATCTTAAAATATTAAAATCAATGTAGCTATCGGCATCCAATATAAATTTATCTCAAGATGATCTGGAAAAATTCAGAGAAGCATTTTTAACTAAAATTATATTCCCTCAGCTTTGGGTAAAAAAGGAAAGAAATTTTATTAAAAGAATTGCCATTTAACAGGTGTAAATGAAAAAATGACAATTTTTTTCTCTGAATGCTCAAATTACAACAATCACATTAGCCGATTGACGGAAAAGTCTCTGGAGACTAACTGATAGCGGAAAATCCCTCTTAAGATATATATTTAACAGTGGTAGAGCCACGCGGCAGCTTTTGCTGTCGCACGGATGGGCCGGCTCGAACCGGGGTGGTACCACGACCTCACAGAATACCAGCGTGAAGTAGAGGTTTACCTCTGCGTTTCGCTTGGTGAGTGCAGGTGGCCGGAAGCCCTTTTTACTGGAAATGAGGCATTCCATCTTAGTCCTCACGGGTGACAACGCATCTGCATTTTGATTCGCAAACGAGGATAGATGTAGATGTCTATGGGCCGCAGCAACCACTTACCATCAGGTGGACTGTGTGCTCGTTTGTCACCATTATCCTATAAAAAAAAGATGCTCAAATAAATTTAACTTAATGATGGGTAATAACCTCAAAACTACGAGGGTATCTGCTCTGCACTCACTAATTCGGGTGCGTGGTGTGACTTGTGCATACTTGAAAAAGCGCACGTACAGCATAGGACTTAAAAAGCCTGTTGATGTAATTTGAAATTCATTACCCCTAAAATACCTTACGTAAATTCGTAATTTAAAAATTATCCTGGTGCATAATTTGAATTTTAAATTGAGTCATACGATCAAAAGGGAGTTGGACTCGCATTATAGGTAGAGATTTCATCCATCTTGCAAATTATCTGTTTTAGAATGCCGTCAATACATTACAAATATTATATTCACATTGACAAAGGTAATAATATGAGTGATTTCAACAGTTAATTACAAATATATTATTTGTATATATTCTATTATTTAAGTCCCTTTAACAGTGTAAGCTCTTAGATAAGTAAATAATTACTTTCAACTAAAATATTAAACTGACTGAAATTCACAAATTATAGGTGAGGTTAGCATCGAAAATTGTTCAAACAAATATTTCTATTAAATAAGGACAAACTTAACTTTGCCAACTGCAAATGTAAGTTTTTAATCACAAAAAAATACTTTTATGCGATGTAAGTTAAAGTTAATGGATTTCGCATGTTTTCTTTTACTTGTTCTGTGAAAACCTGTTTCTCGCCAATTTTCTCTTCTACACTATAAGTTTTGATATTAACCTATTGATTGCGTTGACTAAGAAGCTTAAAATTTTAATACCTTAAGAGAACATATAACTAAGTATTAGATGTTGATTTCAACCTGTTTCTGAGAAAAAGAGTGTTTACAGACTTTATTCTTTTGAGGTATGGAATCCTAAAATATAAGCAACATCGGTGAACTAACGAGGAAGATATTGTATATATGTACATATTATTATACATAGAATAGTCTGATGCTCACATGATGTGTTACTTCCTCTCCAAATATCAGAACGCTAAATATACAAGAACTTTGAATAGTTCTACATAGCGCTAGCAATATTATTAAACTGTGAATTGTACTGTAATCATATCAGTACGAACAGTGGCGTACACACATTTGCGGCTACTGTTATTGTTGTGCATAAAGCCATTATTGTGACGTTATGAAAACCGCATTCTAAGTTAAATGTGTATAGAATACAATGACTTAAGTTGTAGGATAGTGTAAAATAACTACTAAAGTTTGAATAATTGTGACAATTGTGGACGGCTCCCTGACGCAGTGGCTTAGCAATGAGTTGCAGCGCTAAGGGCCGCGGATTCGAATCTCGCACGTAAAAATTATTTATATAGCCTAGAAATAAATGTTCCGGGTCTGGATTTTGTCCTTGTGATATTTGTTATGTTAACTGCCCTCAAAATACAGGAGAAAATCCTAGTGTGGGGGTCATGTTTAAAAAACATAACGAAAAAAGATAGTGAAAAATAATTACAAATCCTTCATATGCTCTAAGTTGGAAAATCAAAATAAATACAAAAATAAATAAAATCGGGTCCATCATTAGATCAAATTACAACATTGTCATCAAAGTTCCAAAGGTAATCCAAATTTTAGCTCAATGGGACGTCAGCAAGATTTTTTATTTTTTATTTATTTTTTACTTTTTATTTACCGCTGGACAGGTTTCTCAGTCTGATCATCTCATTCAACGTATCAATGTTGCAAGGTCGATTAATTTTGAACAGTCTAACTTTTCAATAAGGAAACCTTCTAATGATTTTACCCTACTTAAGGCTACGTATGCTTGACCAGCAGCGAATAGCTTCGAACCTAAGTATACAACGGCATAGTCGACAGTACTACCCTGCATTTTGTGTACTGTGCAAGCCCAATATAATATAATTAGCAGCATTCTTCGTTCTGCAGTGCCGTGACAATATTTTGCTGAAAGTTGTACAGTCTTGGGTTTAATGTGATGAACACCGTCTTTACCGAAGTCTATACGGACGGATGATAGGTCAGTATCATACATTTGTGCTCTCTGGAAGCAGGCTCATATGATTTCTGTAAAATATTCAATGGCTTCATTCACCAGACCTTTGGACAGTCAAAGTTTACCAATCAATGAAGAAAGGTTCTCGAGTGGCAGCCTCGTACCGGTAGGCGAAGTGTAGAGCAACCCCCCACTAGATGGAGTGACGACCTGGTGAGCCATGCAGGAAGTCGATGGATGCAGGTAGCTCAGGACCGTGCTTTGTGCATTCCTTGGGGAAGGCCTATGTTCAGCAGTGGAGTTGTGAAGGGCTGTAATGATGATGATGATGATGATGAACCAATGCTACAGACTCGAGCAATTCGACCTCAATATCATATTCGAGGACTCCAGAAACCCCAGTACACCAACATTTCAGACGGATTGACATCATGTTATACCCTGATATCAGCAGTCCTCATCACGGCTTCACCTTGACTCGGGTGTTTGGAGGAATGCACTACTAATGCTACTACTTAGTTTGAAGCTTACTTGTGCCTTACGAAACACAGTTCCAGTTTTGATTTTGGAGTTACCCTTCTCCTTAACAGGTTGCAAACTAATGCTGTTGACACCTATCTGCCAAATTACACAAGTCAAAGTTAACCAACCGATGCTACAGATTTGAATAATTCGACCTCAATATCATTATCGAGGACTGCAAAAACCCCAGTACACCAAAATTTCAGACAGATTGGGGCAACCGAGTTTATGATCACCATCTTATTTTTGGTTAACTCGCATTCGTATTCTCTGCAAGTCCTTTCAATTGACACCCAAATTATAGGAAAGTACAAAAAACTTATTCCACCATCTTTAGAAGTCCGCCATATTGAGTTTAGAGTGACATCATTTTATTTTTCAAGTTACACTTAGCAAGCCCTTTCATTTGATACACATATTATAGGAGTCCATTAAAAATAACTAGTCCGCCTTCTTGGGTGTTCCGCCATGTTGAATTTAGAATGACGTCACACAGTACAGTACACAGTAACCATGCATTGTCATCCAAACTTAACGCGTTTACAAAATTTAAGCTCAATCGATTGAAGATATCTGCATCAAAATTGAGTTGCAAGATACCACTCGAACAAACATAGTTACATTGCAACTTAAATAAAAGCTTGTAAAAAAAATTAATAGTAAAAAACTTTTTTTAAACCAAGCTTTTATTTAAATGCGCTGAAAATAATAAAATAAACTTTTCCTTTCCACACGCAAAATACGCGCATAGACGTAGAGTTGAGGAAAACGGCCCGTTAATTCAATTCAATTCAACTTTTCCTTTAAAACTTTATTACTATCAACTTATAATGTCATTACCTAATTTATATAATACAAAAGCTTGTCGCGAGATTTAAGTACTCGTATTTACTTAGCTTGAAAATTTTAAAAATTAAAATCAATCAGATCAAGTTATTAAATTTACTTGTTAATTAGGACACACAGGTAAATCTCGCGACAAGCTTTTATATCATATAAATTGTGTAATGACGTTATAAGTTGACTGAGTCGTTTTTGGAGTCCTCGAATATGATATTGAGGTCCATTTGCTCGAGTCTGTAGCATTGGTTGGTAAACTTTGACTGTCCAAAGATCTGGTGAATGGTGCCATTGGACATATTACAAAAATCATATGGCCCTGCTTCCAGAGAGCACAAATGTATGATACGGACATACCATCCGTCCGTATAGACTTCGGTAAAGATGGTGTTCATCTCATTAAACCCAAGACTGTCTAATTCCAAGCAAAATATAGTCACGGCACTACAGAACGAAGAATGCTGCCAATCATATTATGTTGAGCTTGCACAGTACACAAAATGCAGGGTAGTACTGTCGACCATGCCATTGTATAGGTCTTAGTTTCGAAGCTCTGCGCTGATAATCAAGCATACGTGGCCTTATGTAGGGTAAAATCATTCAAAGGTCTCCTTATTGAAGAGCTAGACTGTTCGAAATTAACTGACAAACGACCTTGCAACAATGATGCGTTGAAGGAGATGATCAGACGGAGATACCTGTCCAGCGATAACTAAAAAGTAAACAATAAATTAAAAGTAAAAAAAAACTTTTTTAAAACAAGTTTTTATTTTGATGCGCTAAAAAGAATAAAACAAACTTTTCCTTTAAAACTTTTACTATCAACTTATAACGTCATTACACAATTTAAATGATATAACAGCTTGTCGCGAGATTTACCTGTGTAGATAAACAGGATCTGATTCATTTTAATTTTTAAAATTTTCAAACAAGTAAATGCGAGTAAGTAGAAATGAGTAGAAACTTAAATCTTGCGACAAGCATTTTTATCATATAAATTGTGTAATGACGTTATAAGTTGACAGTAAACGTTTTAAAGGAAAATTTTATATTATTCTTTTTAGCGCATTTAAATAAAAGCTTGTTTTAAAAAAAGTTTTTTTTACTTTAAATTTATTCTTACTTCTCAGACATGCAAGTTTCCTCACGATGTTTTCTTTCACTATCGAGCACGTGGTAACTGGTAACACGACGTAATATTTTCTTTGCTTTGTTCAAATCAGTTTTTACTTAACTTTCACATTTATTTTTATCATAATCGTTCTGGAATCTGGATTTCTTCTTTACCAGTAGTTAGTTTTACGATTCTCGAATAAGGACACTTTCTTAGGTAATTTATTTCGCCCTCGTATATCGTGGGTTAATAATGATCAACAACGAGTATTTAACTGATTTAGAGCGTATTTTTCCAAAAGTGTAAGGATGACAAACCAGCTCACATTCCACTCGGTTTTACGTAATTTCTGCGGTCCATAGACACACACAACTATCATCGAATAAGAATCAAAATACAGATTTTATTGTCACCACTGAGGAATAAGCTTAAATGCCTCACTATCAATAAAAAGGATCGTCGATATTCATATTCACCGTATAAAACATTGCAAAATAGCAGTATCATGCTGATATCTTATGAAGTTATTTTGGAATAGCGTAGTTCTACCACGCACAAAACGCACACACATTAAGCAAATGTAAGGGAGACCATATCGGGCACAGCCAGTGTCGGCACCACTGCACTCGGACTTGTAATATACAGATTTGAGGCCCGTGTAGCTATGAATATCCTACTAGCTAGCAGAGCAAACTTCACCGAATACTAAGAAATTGTTCTACCGACGTACTTCGGTTTTCGTGCAGTTCTATCCTTGCCGACACACTTTAAAACAACATATTAAGATTGGAAGTATCGATTTTTTAGGAGCATTTAACATGATCGTAATGTACCTAAATTAATATTATCTTTCTTTCAATAAGTCAAATATATTAGTATTGAATAAAACTACGTTTATGCCGACTTCCAAAAAGGAGACGGTACTCAATTCGACGCGTATGTTTTTTTTATGTGTGTTACCTCATAACTTTTTATTGAATGGACCGATTTCGATGATTTTTTTTATATGAAAGCTGATACTTTTCGTGTGGTCCCATATGAATTTTATCAAGGTCAGACTAATAGTTTTTGAGTTACTTGAGTTATTCTTAATAATTTGTATTGAAGTCGGCTGTACAAAATTTTTAATATTTAATTATTACGGATTTTATCGCGTTTAATTTACTATTTTAATTCTCGACGTTTCGGGTGCTCAGCAACCCATGGTCATGGAGGGGAATGAGATTTTTGAAGTCCCGATGTCACAGTTAGCCCTGCTATCTTCAGTTTTTAATATTAATTTTTGGTTCGATTTACGCAGAATGAACTTACAGTATATTGAAGTCTAGCAGTGGTATGCTTGGGTTTGGATTTCATTTTGTTAATTTTAGGATCCCAAGCAGATGGCAGCACCCATCCATTTTCTCTATTGAAATTAGGATGTTTTTTAATTTCAATAGCCTCGCGTATCATCCTTGGTAGGAATCGGTGTTCTTTTGCGAGGATTTGTGGTCTATTAAATCTGATATAATGGCGGGGGCGATCTTGAACATGTTCACAGACGGCAGACTTCCCAGAACGTCGGTGCTTCACGTCAGCTATATGTTCTTTCACGCGGGTTTAAATGGATCTTTTTGTTTGTCCTATGTAAGAGAGACCACATTCGCAATCAAGCTTGTACACTCCTGCATCTTGTAGAGGGATATTACACTTGACGGATGGTAAAAATTGACCAATCTTCTTCGGCGGCTTGAAGTATGTTTTAATAGAAGCTCGCTTCAAAATGTAGCCAACCTTGTCTGTGACTCCTCTGACATATAGTAGTACAGCAGGCACAGGCTCGACTGTGGTCGGCTTCACTCGGTCACTGTGACGTAGGCGCGGGACCCGAAGCTTGTTGTCTTGCAATACTTGCTCGACGTGCTGAAGCTCGGCGGCCAGATGTTTTCTGTCACAGATCCCTCATGCTCTCTGAAACAAAGATTTTCCCACGGTAGCTAACTGTGATGGATGATCATGCGATTCAGCATTTAAATATCGTATTAAACGCGATAAAATCCGTAAAAAATAGTTTTATTCAATGTGTAGTGTTCGCTTAAATATAAGAAATCATTATATATTAGTATTGTTTTAAATTTTTTTTATAGGATCAGGGTGAGAAACTAGTACACAGTCCAAATGATGGTAAGTGATTGCTGTGGCCCATAGACATCTCCATCTAGCTTCGATTACGAATCAAAATGCCTGCCTAAGATGGAATGCCTCGTTTCCAGTAAAAAGGTCTCCAGTTTTCTACACTCACCATACGAAACACAGCAGTGTTAAGGTGCTATTTTACGCTGGTATTCTGTGAGAGCGTGGTCCTACACTGGTCGAGCCGACCCATTCATGCTACAACCATAATAAAGCTGCAGCATGGCTCTACCACATATAATTTATACGTCTACCGCGTATATAAATCAAAGGATATTTTTAATTTTTGACTTTGAGTTAGAAATTGTGAGTTGCTTCATTATCGCATTTTACGTGATATTAGTAAATTTGTAATCTAATGTATAAAAAATAATGTTTGTTTGTTCGTATTTTATGTGCTGCCATATTGTTCATCAGATTGCGGTAAAACATTGTCAACTTATTGCTAGCACTTGCGCAAAGGCAATAATAGAACAATTAACTTGCAGTAGGTGGCGCGTGTATTGCATCAACAAATTTATTTCAAAATTATATATTATTCAACTTCAATGTATGTATCATCATTACGAATTAAACAATATAAATCTTTCAAATTTAAAACGATTTCTACACAATTATTTCTTCTGCAGCTGCAACACGCCGTTATCAGCTTGCTGTATGTTATCATATCGCACCTTCGGTGCAACAAAGTCACAAGTAGCCAAAATTGCAAAATTGAGTTAAGTATGCCAAATTGTCTTTGAACCATGCCTTCGTGTGGGGAAACAAAGACACCCGCGAAAGTATCTCAAAATGCTACTAGATGGCGCGAGTGCCTTTGTAGTTATTGGTGCCTTTTCCATGATTTTTGGGCCGACAAAGTCTGATTGGTCAGTAGTGCCCCCGTTCTCGCGAGAGTTTGACGTGTCTTGGAACTACAGCCACTTAAAGGTATTTATGACCGTTTTTATTCTGTTTTATTGGAGCAACAAAGACTCATCTATTTGCAAGAGTTCAATTATTTTTTGTTATAAACAAAAATTTTGGAGCAACAAAGTCATAAATTATAAAATTGTTTTTGTTGGCCCAACATTATAATTTTCAACTAAACTAATTGGCACTACAAAGTCCTAAATTAAAAAGTGTTTTTGTAGGTCCAATGATATTTTTTTTTGACTATACTAATTGGAACTACAAAGTTAATAACAAAAATGTGTTTTTTTAGGTCCATTAATATTACGCTTTAGACGAAGAATTTGGAACTTTAAATCTGTAAACAAAAAAAATGTTTTGTAGGTCCAGTATTAATAATTATTTCAGGATAATAAAAAGACTTGGAACTGTTTAGTTCCAAATGTTTACGGCAATCCCATGGCCGATTTGGCTCAAGTGAAACTTAAAAATTATTTTTATTACCTAAATATTATTTTAAAACGAGCACGCTTTGGGGCACCCCACTAAAATAATTAATTTATCTTTACGGAGGCTGTTTGATGACTTTAATTAGTGATGAAACTAAGTTCGTGCAACTATTTAGTTTCTTATTTTTCTCGACGTCTGTAAGTGGTGATGAATCTTACTTACAAATATCTTTAATAAAATCAATTTTATCTCAGAGAACAATGGGTTCCCGCAGTAAAAAAATTATGTCTATGGTTAAAACTCAACAAAATAATTCCGTAAAAAACAAAACATTAGTTAAAACCTGGTTAGCGAACTTTCATACAGAAGATCAGGATAATGATCATGATTACAATTTAGGAACCTCTCATTCTTCAATAAATAATATATCCAGTACTTCAGATGGAAGAAAAATTGATCACTCAGATACTGACGACTATAAAAAATGTAATCATGCCAATAATTCGGACATAGTTTTAATCGACGAAGTAAAAGTTAATTCCATGTTACAAAATATCGTTACGGGTAATGTGGCAAGAAAAGATATTGAAAATGTGGCTTTTACTACAGATAGTAAAAAATGTAATCATTCAAATGATGGGGTTTCTTCTAGTGTAATTAACATTGATTTAGAGCCACAAAACACTTTACCAAAAGAGGTGCTAATGCAAGACACCTTCTCGAATGCCAATGAAACCGACACTGATAATAATGAAGATTTTTCCGCGACTGATGGATCTGAATATGAACCAACGAAAAAAAAGCGTCCAAGAAAAATACTTTTACAGTCAGCCCGAAGTACATCTAGCTCTGGCAGTAGTTCCTCGAGCTCAAGTAGTAGTTCATCCAGCTCTGGCAATAGTTCTAGCCACTCCGGATCTACATCTTGCTCCAAAAATGATTCTAATGTATCAATTATACATAATAATGCAGCCTCTGAGACTATTCAAGGAAGTACTGAACAGGCCAGTACTGTACCAAAGTCTAAAAAAAGGACCAGAAATCCTAGTCAATGGAAAAAACAACAGAGAAAGTATCTTAAAAACACTGGTCAAGCATACACATCATCTAGAGGTAAAGCCATGCCGCAAAAAAACATTCGTCCACCTTGTGTAAATACTTGCCGATTGTCTTGTTCAAATAAATTTACTGCAGATGATAGGAACATAATATTTAAGACGTACTGGGAGCTTGGTTCTTTTCAAAGACAGCGTGACTTCCTTGCTTCTTGTGTAAAGCAAGTTGAACCTGAAATCCGTACTTTCAAGGTTCGAAAAGGTGGAGACATGAATAGAAAATGTAGAAAACCAAACACAACTTACTTTCTTATTAATCGAGGTAAAGAGATAAGGGTTTGTAAAACGTTTCTAATGAATACATTAGCCATAAGTAATAAACCACTACGTACTGTAATTGAAAGTAAATTTGCAAGCGTAAGTGTAATACCAACAGATAAACGCGGTAAACATGGAAAGCAGTCAAAGCTAGATGCTGAAGTAATACAATCCATACGTGACCACATAAATTCGATCCCTAGGATCGAGAGTCACTACATCAGAGCCAATTCTTCTAGAGAATATATAGATGGAGGTTTGACTGTAGCCGAACTACACCGTAATTATCAACAAAACCGTCTATCTAACAACAAGGAACCAGCAAATTACGACGCATACCATCGGATTTTCAATACCCAATTTAATATTAGCTTTTTTCTTCCACGTAAAGACCAATGTGACGTATGTGAGGCCTATAAAAATGCTGTAGATAAAGAATCGCTAACGTCCAGCTATAATCTACATCAAGAGGAAAAGAGTCTAAGCAGGATTGAAAAAAACAAGATGTAGACGAGTGCAAAAACCCAGACAGCAACATCATTGTGGCTATATTCGATTTGCAAGCAGTATTGCCTTGTCCTATAGGCCAATCGTCGGCATTTTTTTATAAAAGTAAATTAAATTGTTATAACTTTACAGTAACCAACATTAAGGATGATAAAACATTTTGTTTCTTTTGGCACGAGGGTCTGGGTAAACGAGGAGCCAATGAAATAGGTTCTTGTGTGTACAATTTTTTAAAAGAATGTTCTTCGACTAAACCAGATACAGATATAATTTTTTTCTCCGATAACTGTTGCGGTCAATAAAAAAACAAATTTATTCTAAGTCTATACTATTATGCCGTTTCTACCTTGCCAATTAGATCTATAACACACAAGTACCTGATTCGTGGGCACACTCAAAATGAAGCGGATGCTGTCCACTCGATAATAGAGAAAAATATTCGTCGAGCAAAAAAATCTGGACCAATTTACACCCCAGATCAGTATGTGACTCTAATTCGTAATGCTAAAAAGACTGGTGGAAATGAACTTTAATAGTTTCTATGATTTAAAGATACTTGCTAACGATATTAACCTAAACACCATCAAAAATATTGATGGCGAAACAATCAGACTTTCTGATATCAAAGTAGTGAAATTCATTGAAGATTCCGATACCTATAAGTACAAAACCACATATAAAACTGAACAATTTAAGGAAGCTAAAATTAAAATTAGTCGTTCAGGCAAGAAAAATATCACAGATATTTATTTGAGTGCTGCTTATAGCTCTAAATTGCCAATTGCAAACAATAAGAAACAAGACATTCGTCAATTAATTACTGGTAATATTGTTCCAAAGTATTATGAAAACTTATATAACAGTTTATTTGAATAGATATTTTTAAAGCTTTTAAACAAGTAAAAAGTTTGATTTGAATTAATCCTAAAACAAAAATTTTACTATTTTTAAATTTATTTTGTTGAGTATGATGATTGATACAATTTAGTTGACGTTATTTTTTTGATAATAATTTCAATTTATTTTCAAGTTTATCAGACTATAAGTTTGAATTTATATAAGAATACTATTGTTTATAAGATTAAACATTTTTTTTAACCATTTACAAGACTCATAATAAGACTTCCTAATTTTAAAGATTATAAGACTGAGTATTATGTAAGTCTGCTTTTCCCAGAATTTGATTAAAATTAAAACTATGAAAAAGATGCTATATTATTAAGTACTTTATAAGACTAATTGTTATGAGAAAAATTTTTGTTATTAGTTGAATTTTTTAGAGGAAAATATATGAAATATTTGTCAAATAAACTTTATTTCATTTAAAACATTATCTTAAATAATAATGCTTATTTCACAAAACTAAAATGATTTCTGGTGCAACAAAGTCACAATTCAGGCCATTTTTTTATTATAGCTTTTATTAAGATTTTTTCAGTAATTAAAAATAAACAATATACATGAAACTATAGCAAAAACAATAAACAATTGATTTTATAAATATTTAAAGCGTACCACAGATAGTAATCCAGTAATAAGGAAATAAATGCGAAAAAAATCTTAAAAGCTTTGTCCTGTAAAAATACAAAATGAGCTGTTGTGACTTTGTTGCACCGAAGGTGCGATATCTTATTGAGTAGAAATTTATAAAATTCTTTACTCCTACACAATATTATTATTTCCTTTAATATGTAAAGAAACATACAGAGAGAAAACTTTAGTATCAATAATTAAAATTTAAGAAACTTTTATCACATTTAATACAATACAAAACATAAATACAAACAAGACATTTGCAATAGGTTTACTTACGTTAATAAATAAAGAGTACTAAATAGAAAAAACGAATAAAATAGTATCAACAGGATTAGAAAATAGTTTATTTTCAAAATAAAATTATAGCTCAATGGTGTCATAGTACAAAATCATTAGTAGTTCATAGTATTAAAATAAAATTAATTCAAATCAATATTATTATATACAATATTAAAAACTATAATTTAAAATTATAGAATATAATATTATTAGATCTACCAAATGTTGACTATCCCTGTAGTACTTCAATACTTAGATATTATAATATTTACCTTCATTTCCCTTGTTTACTGCAGAAGTTGTTTACGAGTAACCTTTGTAGAAATTTTTATTACAGTCGTAAAGGAAATTGAGTATGATTCATATTGTTCTACTAAATTCGGATTTTCCTTGTTAGGTAAGTTGACAACCATAATTTTTCTAGCTGCTTGCCCACCAAAAATATAGCTAGCGTTACGGCTACGCATTATGCGTCTGTCTTTTGAAATACGATTATAGAAGTAAAAGATAAATGAATCTTTATATAGTACGCGATATAATTTATTTACACCAGTGAACTTGACTTTTTATCACCTAATATCATCATCATCAATGGCATTTTAAAATGTTATGCTGTTATAAATGTAGAACTGTAGATATTAGAAATGTAGATATTGTGAGATAATAAATCGTTGTGTAAACATTTTCAAAAACAATGAAGCAACAAGGACAGTTCTTTGAATTGGATCTTTTACTTTAAAAACGGCTATCGGACAATAAAAATTAAATCTAAACTTATCACAAAATTAATTTTATTTTAACATTAAGACGAATACATTATTTTTAGTGTTATTGAAGTTTTTTAATGAATAACGTTTAAGAATTAACAAACTAAAATTTTCATAACATAAAATAAATACTTTATCATAAACAATATTAAGAAGTATAACAATAAAAAATAAGCATAATTTTAATTAGAATTAAAAACATTATTATTATTTTTATTAAAATTTAAATAAAATTTAAGTTCAAGGAAATATTACCAATATACCGATATAAGATCTGAATTAGGTTACTTCGTTTTATGGTTTTATTTTTAGTGATATGATTTAAAAATGCATTGTAGATGCTGGCAAAACAATTGATGAAATTTATTGCATCGTAAGTGAATCACGATGTCATAAATTCATAAATATATTTCTAAATTAAAATAAAACTAAAACTGTGATCTGGAGCAATTCTTAGCGAACAAAACCACAGGTGAATTCTTGTTACTTGTTACATTACAATAATTATGAAGGCATCTCTATACAATTTTATATAATTAGTGTGCGGTTTTCGCATATGATCGTATTATAAATCCTACATTTTATAAGACTTACCACATCAATAGAGCTACTGCATTTTCTTATAACTTTCTAAATTCAATTAAGTCTGAGAGGTTATATAATTGTTCTTTTTGTCAAGATATGTAGCTCCTTTACATATATGAATGTATTATTTAAATAGCACTTTATTTTTTACTACTTACTATTCCATTATTCTCTTACAGAGGCACACAATGTAGCTACAAGTTCTCTTTCACATTAAAATGCAATATCTTTTCTTTTAAAAGAAACAGCGTTATAATAAAACGTACATTGAATCGTACGTATTGTCGAAACCTAAGTGATTAGTTAAATACAATTATATTTAAAAACGCCTATGGCTTTGATGCAGGACTTTAATCCTTCTTGCTACGAGTCTCCTTGGAGACTTTAGCCACTTCTAGTTCTAGAAATTTCTTGATAGTCTCAATATCACAGTAACCAGCCCGCGGTTTGCATAAATAACGGATAAAGTAATTTGTATGATAGTATGGAAGAGATATCTTTATGGGATGTAATGGCGGCGTCCTATCAGTCCATAATATCGTCCCGTGGGTTGCGTAAGAGGAGATTATAGGAAAAGTCTAAAATATATCATGGCATACGTTAAAAATGTATAGTACCTTATATATGTATGTATCTTATTAGAGGCAAGGGTAAATGTCAAAGGTACAAGGCATCGATTACTGCAGACACCAATCCACGTGGTGTCACGCCGTCATCGTCCATGCCTTGATTAGAAAAACTTTTATCACTATTGGAGTCGATTATGTCCAACAGTGGGATTTCTATGGAGTGATGTGTATGAAGACTACAAGCACTTTAATCTTAATAGTTTAAACATACTCGTCCTTATTAATATCGTTTATTATTGCTTGCTTAACTTAAAAACTCATGGTATATTTACCTATTGTTTCCACTGTAATTTAGTCACGAGAGAGAGAGAAATAGAGAGAGTAGAAGAAAGAAAGAGATAGAAAGATAGAAAAAAGAGTGAGAGAAAGAGAAAAAAGAGGTAGAAAGAGAAACTGTTGACACTGCTTAAATTGACATTGTTTTTTACATGAAATTTAAGGCCGGCGAAATTTACATAATGTGTAAGACCGACTATCTACCCGTAACAAGCTTATCATCTAAACCTATATAACTCCTTTATTGACATTTTTATAGTTTACATATGTTGTAAATAGGGGTTAAAGTGTTTAATATAAGGACGCCTCTTTAGTGGTTATTTGTGGTTATTTATACCTTGGTCCACTCAAAATAATCAAAAAATTACATATTTATAATAACTAAAAGACGATTTTAAAAACACACATACTGACGTCGCGGCTTTAATTCTAGTTACAATAAATTATAATCGTAGCATAGCCTTCATGGTGTAGAGTTATTTTATTCTCTTTAGTTATTTGAAGTCGACTTTTACAGTTTTAACAGTTTAATTTTATTAAATCCACAGGTAGCATTAAACACACTTAGTTTATGTTAGCAAGTAAGGGGTACAATAATAACGTATAAAGTTTATACTCGTATAATGCTCGTGAATTTGACTTCACGCTATTATACTATTATGTGACTAGACATTTTCCACACTTCATTAATTTTCTCTATCCTGCTCCACTTATATTACAAAAGCCAAAGTAGCTGAGAGTAGCACGAATTGATTTAAATTATTATCCTTACCAAACATACAAGGTAAGAATAAACAATATTTACAAGTATTTTGTCAAATTAATAAAGTCTATAATATATACTTTATTACAACTCTCTATTTTGACTCTTTATTGTACACTAAGGAAATATTAATATAACAAAAATGAACAATTATTGAGGTAAAAGCAAAAGGTGGTCCTATTGCTACATTCGCCAGCAATGTCTTCCACAACCCATAAAAGGAATTAAATATAAACTATTGAGAAATAAAAATTATAACTATTAAATAAATAGTTATTTTAGAAATTTACTACAAAAAAGCATAAACGTATATAAACTAGTCTAATTTATGATGTAATTTACGATAATACTAATTTCATTTACACATAATGACAGTTATATTA
Organism: Parnassius glacialis; assembly: GCA_033319125.1. Lineage (NCBI taxonomy): Eukaryota > Metazoa > Arthropoda > Insecta > Lepidoptera > Papilionidae > Parnassius > Parnassius glacialis. Next base: position 22,519,062 of record JAVANC010000023.1, on the reverse strand, counting down.
CAGATTAGACTATTAAAACCCTTTTAAAAAATAATTTCTAAGCGCCTGTCTTTTTTTTTTATATGATAAGGGTGAAAACGAGCACACATTCCACCTGATGGTAAGTGGTTGCTGCGGCCCATAGACATCTACATCTATCCTCTGTTACAGATCAAAATGCAGATGCGTTTTCACCCGTAAGGACTAGGATGGAATGCCTCATTTCCAGTAAAAAGGGCCTCCGGCCACCTGCACTCACCAAGCGAAACGCAGAGGTAAACCTCTACTTCACGCTGGTATACTGTGAGGTCGTGGTACCATCCCGGTTCGAGCCGGCCCATCCATGCGACAGCAAAAGCTGCCGCCTGGCTCTACCACTGTTATTGCTCTTATTTCTGAAAGAGTTTTAAGAGCAAATTGGTTGTATTCCTACGTCACGCAGGTCTCTTCACGATGTTTTCCTTTCCTACCGAGCACGTAGTTAATCAGCACTTAAAATTGCTATTGACAGTTTCATTGGTACCGGCGGGTTAGAGATGTATTTGTAGAAGGGAGCACATAGTCCACCTGATGGTAATAGATATTGTGGTCCATAGACATCTGCATCTATCCTCGATTGAGAATCAAAATGCTGTCCGTGTGTATGTTCCTGAAGTCCTCCTAAAGGGCTCAACCAATTTGGATGAAATGTCGTGTGTGTGTGTGTGTGAGTGTGTGTGTGTGTGTGTGTGATCTGGGGGCACGGCATTGCCCCCACTAAATCAAGTAAAAAAGCAGCAAGCCGTACCATCCTTTTCTCAAAGCAGTTCAGGATATTTTCGAAACCCTATAACTTCGTTGTGGGTAAAACTAGAAGCAACCAAGTAGTCATTATATAATCTCGGTATATTTAAAATTTCAATAAATTTGAACAAGGAGTTTAAGAGTTAGAACTAGTCAAAGTTTTTTAATTTTGTCACTCACTGACTGACCGATCATTTTATTTTATTTATTTACTCTTTATTGTACACCAAAAAAAAAACAAAACAAAACAAATACAGTTAAATCTAAAGTAGAAAATGTACAACAGGTGGTGTTATCACTCTTAAAGTGATCTCTTCCAGACAATCTTAGTGTAGAGAACTGATGCAAACAATAGTTAAAATAGAAGGGGCCGTACAAAATAAAATTAAAAAATATGAAAATACGTACAAATAAAGATAAGTGAAGATTATGTATGATATAATAAGATAGATTTATGAAAAGAGTACGAAAAAGGAAATGTAATTTATCTAATAGCGTTCTAAGTAATCGATTTAACAAGACTTTTGAAAGAATGAAGAGATTAAGCACGACGAATGTGGAGAGGTAAAGAGATCCACAAACGTACAGCAGTTACAGTAAAGGATTTCTTAAAAAGGAGGAAGAGTGCGAAGGAGTACAGAGAGAAAGATGGCCAGAGGATCGAAGGAATTGATTATGGGTAAGGGAAAGATAATGGAAACGGTCATTTAAATAATGACCAAACAGCTCGCCATACAAAGTGGAGAGAATGTGAATATTCCTTCGAAAGCGAATCGGGAGCTATTTGAGCTGTTTGCGAAATTCATAAATATGATCATATTTGCGAAGCCCAAATGTGAATCTAGTAGATAAATTTTGAATGTGCTCAAGCTTATTAAGCTGCTTCTCGGTAATTTTAAGATAGCAAATGTCAGCATAGTCAAGAATAGGCAGAAGTAGAGACTGGGCGAGCGTAACTTTAGTTACTGTGGGAAGAAAATTACGTAGTCTACGTAAAGAGCTTAAAGCAGCCAACATTTTTCTATTAACCTCCTTAACCTGTGAGGTCTAACACATATAAGAGTCGAGATACAACCCCAGGTTTTTAACCTTGTTACTGCAAGAGATTTGAGTGCATTGTAGTAAAATAAGAGGTAGGGAAGAACAGTCAATGTTTCCAATTAATCTAGAACTACCGACAATAATGGCCTGAGTTTTCTCAGGATTAATAGTTAAACCATAACGTTTACTCCAATTCGAAATACAAGTCACATCAGCGATAATAGTGTTAACTGATTTAGACAAATCTTCAAGAGACGATTGTGAATAGATTTGGAGATCATCAGAATACAAGTGGTAGGAAGAGGACAAATTATGACTTATAGAGTTAATGAAAATTGCAAACAGGAGAGGAGACAACACGCCATCTTGTGGTACGCCAGCTGCTGTAGAAGTCCAAGTGAAAAAAACATCTTGCACCTGAATGCGCTGTCGGCGACCAAACATGTAACTTCGAAACCAGTCAACTACAGTTAGATATGTTGAGAAAGCGCAGGATGCCCAACAAGATATCAAAATGTACTGTATTAAATGCATTACTAAAATCAAGTAACTTAAGAATGGTAAGCTTTTGTTTCTCCATACCATACCGAATATCATCAGTGATTTGTAAAAGTGCAGTAGTCGTACTATGGCCAGGACGGAAACTGGATTGCAAAGCATTTAAAAGATTATGTTTTAAAAGAGAGGTGCTTAATTGCTTGTGCACAAGACGTTCGAGAACTTGATCATTAGGACTCTAATGTACTTCTAGCAGACATAGAAGCTTCACGTTTGGAATACAATTATTATTTATTATATAAATCAAGGAAAAACTAAAATGTTTTGCAATTTCGGTCCAGTTTTTGAGATACACCAACTGCATAAATAACTTTGTAATCCCGATCACTATAAGATATTGTTAGGTTATCTAATTACGTAATAACTTAAGACAAAAGGACCCTTAAGTAGGGACTGAATAAATTAACCGACTTGGTATTCCATGGATCTCACAACTTTTTACGGTAGTAGAACTGAGTTGCGAGACTTGGTTTTTTTACAAGTTACGTTTTTGATAGTTTTGAGTTTATTCAGGAATGGTTTAGATTCACCATTAGACCCGGTAGGTGGCGCTGTTTTCAAGATCCAGAAATCACCCGTGCAAAGCCAGAGTCGAGTCGTTAGTTACGTATAAAATACTAAAAATTTGTTTACTCAATTTAAATTTATTTTACGAAGAAAACCATCGCTGCTAAACTAGCTTAATGAGGAGATTCAATTGTTTTCATAGCGTGAGAATTTTAATCAACGTAATGTGTATTGTTTACTTCTTATAATAGCAATATTAGTTATTTAAAAAGGCCATTAGTTTTAGCTATTGAAATTAATACAAGAGTTATGGAGGATTGCTTTTCAATTATCTTCAAACAATATTTTAATGGGTATGATTGATAATTTATCGATGATAGACTTTTACGTAAAATAATAATAGCACTTGAATATATACTTATATAACAGAGAATAAAACTTATAATTGAACATCCGTATATTTACTTATCGTGCCAAGAAAGCTGGGTGCATTTCCTCACTGAATGGCTATAAGCAACAGCCTTCTTAACACCAACAGTAACGATCAGTCGCGTATACAGTTCCTTTATGAACTTCACTGCAATGAATGTGGCGGCTCGACAGAGAGCATACTCTCACAGAACACCAGCGTAAAATAACAGCTAAAGCTGCTGCCATACGTAATGGCGAATGTAGAGAACCGGAGAGCCATTTTATTGGAAATGAGGCGTTCCAACTTAGTTTTCAGAAGTGAAAACGTATCTGCATTTTTATTCTTAATCGAGGAAAAGAGGAAATGTCTACGGGCCGCAGCATCTACTTACAATCAGGTGAACTGTGCTCGTTTGTCACCCTAATTCTATAAAAAAAATACCACAAATATGTTGTCATCTCACATAGAGTCATATTTGCGCCCTTCACTTAGTTCAGCTGACTCTGATGCCGCCCCGGCTCTAGACGAGGTACCCTGATATATCGGTGCTTGAAACGTTGGTAATGTATTAAGGCTCTCTTCAACTTCTTTTTTAATCTGATCAAATATGTACTTCATCAAATAACATTTTATTTCGCATTACTTCTCTCAGTAGAACTCCTGTCCTTTGCTTAGACACTGTCATATTTGGAAATTTGTGAGAAAATTGTTCATTTAAAGGATCTAGGTATCATTGTCTACATTTTTTAGCATTTGTAATAGAAAGCTAACCGCGCACTATGAAGTTAATTATCTCTTCATTCCATTTGCGGCGTTTTCCTCTCATGCCGGGTACAGGTTTGTCGGCTAATGCTTGCTGCACAACATTCTTGAAGGAGTTTAAAATATCATTATCGCTAAGTGTATCGATGTCCGAGGTTTTCGCCTGGGTCCTTTGAAGGAAAATTTCCTCGTTCGGAGATTATATGCGCCACGAGACTCAGCGCCATTTCGGCCTCCGTCATGGCTTGCCTACTGAGCCTGCCAAAAACTAGGGGCCGCGAATTAAGGTGTGATATCATTGTTCTTTCTATATGAAATCTATATGAGGGATTGCTGAAATGTATTGGGCATATAGTCCCTCCTCTCTTGTTATTATTGCAGGGTGTACAATCTAGGTAGTATCACTCTAAATAAATACTTATTTTTCCATAAGCCCCACCAGGATAAGATGATTTCCTGGTGGGTTATTATTATTATTACTAAAGAAGAATAATTGTTAGTATACAGCCGATCGATAGGCATAAAATGAATAAATGGCTAATGCTTAGCTTTTTAAGCGTCTTAAAATTGACTAACATCTCCATACCCACTTTATTCAAAGCAATCGCTGCAGTTTTGTTTTTTTTTTTATGCAAAAGGTAACCGAGGTTATTATGACTTTGGAACGTCGAACACCTCAACCCCCTCCGTGACCATGGGTATTGTAAATTACTTGAAACGAGTACGCGATAAAATCCGTATCGGCTTGTTTCATTTATTTACTCGGCCTTACTTTTCGTTGATCATCTCTTGCTTAACTTAAGTACATATTAAATATTTCTATACCTGTATTTTTCTACAGTCATATAAAAATGCAAATATTTAAATAGGCCTCTTTATGAGGCAATCGATGAGGAGTACAATAGTGGACTTTGATATGAATAAAATAGCTGTTCGCCGCAACTTTGCCCGCGTGTTATTTGGGGTTTTAATTTTTTTGCGCGGAACCCTAATTATTTTTCTAAAACAAAAGTAGCCTTAGTTACTTTTTGTGATATCAGCTATCTGCCGGTGAAAATCCTGTCAAAATCGGTCCAGCCGTTTTGGAGATGAGCCGGAACATACAGACAGTCAGACAGACAGACAGACAGACAGACAAAAACTTTAAAAATTGTGTTTGTGTTATTAGTACCGTATATACTTTCATATTCACTTAGTAAAAAGCTGTAATTTTGACATTACAAACAGACACTTCAATTTTATTTATTTGTATAGATGATAACAAATATCCGGCCTTTAAAGGGCAAGTTATGAGGGACTTTGTACGACAGTGGACTTGGATAGGCTGTTAATTTATAATATAATAATGAAGCTTAAAATAATAAAAATGCATAGTTTAAGACGATTTTATCAATACAGGTCATAGGAATCGCAAGAGTCTTGGTAGCTCAGGGATCTGGGACTTTAAGAATTTAAATAATATACTAATGAAACTTATGAGATTTTTAATTTATTTACTAAAGTAGAAATACATTTATTAATATGAACCCTCGTAGCTCACGGGGCTAAACGCTTGCTGTAAATTTCACAGCACAATCCGCAGATCAGAATCAGATCCTTGCTGGCACCATTGATGTTTTTAATTTCAATTTTAAGTGCTGATTTATCACGTTCTCGGCGATAAAGGACAACATAGTGAGGAAACCTGCATATCTGAGATTATAATAAAGAAATTAGCAAAGACATGTGAAGTCCACAACACGTATTGAAGTAGCGCGGCAGATATTTCATAGCCCTAAAACTCTCACAGAAATTAGATAAGACTCCTGAAATATAGAGACCTGTATCCGTCCAACTGCAGGAATATAGATTGTAACTTTATTATTTTTATAACAAGTGCATATCTGAATCTCTTCAAGCCTTTCCCATAGAATGCTTAGAGAGCTAATTATTCTATAAAATATGGGGAAAAAAACACCTTAATATGTAATGTGACATGTGTTGACGCGTTAGCACTATCACATATTCCGACGATTACACACAAAGCAAGCGCAGCTGCTGCTATTGTCGAGTCTATCAAGTAGCCCAAATATCTCCAAAAAGCTCTGAAATAAGGATCAACTTCACAATACAGCGAAGCAACTCAGCCTTTTGGATAATAGCCCTGTGTCAGATGAAGCTGTAAGAGCCGCATAGGCTAACAGCGCCAACATCTCGAAAATAGACATCAGCCTTCTGGGCACGGTATCAATAGACGGCGGCGATTAAGTGAGTATTTTTACTTAAGGTAAGCTTTGTAGTCTTATAATAATTTCGCATCCTGAAGTCGGAGCTTTAATTAATTTTCTATATACTCTACAACTCGCACGCAGACTCAACGACTCCCAGCCGCCCGAAAATGCTAGTTTTCGAAAAAGCATTAGCACCATAGATACACTAGATACATACTCTTCGGCAAATTGTACAGCACTCCGAGGAATACAATTTGCCACTATGGCTGGCGAATGAGGAATATGAGAAAGCCTTTGATTCTGTCGAAATTTGGGCGGTGCTACAGTCTCTTCAGCGGTGCCAAATTGACAGTCGGTATGTCGAAGTGCTGAAGTGTTTGTGCAGTAGGGCTACGATGGCTATCCGAGTACAGAACCAGAGTACGATACCTATTCATCTGCAGAGAGGTGTAAGACAGGGTGAAGTTATATCCCCGAAACTCTTTACCGCTGCATTGGTAGACGTCTTCCAGTTTATGGACTGGAAATGTTACTACTCACCTACGACTTGCTGAGGATATAATGCTTATGGCAGAATCGCTAGAGGACCTAAGCACTATACTCAATGATTGCAATAATGTCTCTCAACGGCTAGGTCTTAACATGAATATGGACAAAACAAAAATCATGTTAAACGTCCGTCACGCCTATGCCAGTAGTTGTTGGGAGCACTAAGCTCGAAGTTGTGTGTTTACCTGGGACAAATAGTCCGACTATGTATGTCCGACTTCGACCGAGAGCTCAATAGACGGATTCGACTCGGCTGGGCATTGTTAGGGAAATTATGGCACATCTTCGCGTCAGGTATACCTCTAAACTTGAAAACGAGACTGTACAACCAGTGCGTGTTGCCAGTGATGACCTATGAAACTGAGACGTGGTCTTTCACTGCTGACTGGATGAGGAATCTCAAGGTCGCTCAGCAAGCTGTGGAGAGGGCTATGCTTGGAGTTTTTCTGCGTGATAATCTTAGAAAGGAGGATATCCGCAGTAGAATTAGATTGACCGCCATTGCCCAACGAATTAGTAAGTTGAAGTGGCAATGGGCCGGCCATATATCTCGATGAAACGACAACTGATGATGAAAAAAGGTGAGAAAATAAGAGGCCTATGTATGTTCAGCAGTGGACATGTGAAGGGCTGTAATGATGATGATGATAATGACACTATGCTTTAGTGCTAACTTGAGAATGTTAAATTCTTATATTCAATTTAGATCTTTACAGTCGCCTTTTAATTTCTGTTAAAAGTTAATATTTTCTTGGACCCCAAGATAAAGGAATATCCAAGTTTGGGGTCCAACGGATATATTTGTATATCTTTTCTTGAAAATTGTTTAGATGTTTAGCTCACTGTTCTTCCTTAAATTTGTTAAATCTTTATTTCAATAAAACTTATTATCATTATTTGGGTTATCTTTAAAGTTTTTCCATCTGGTTGGGCTGTCTAATAATATAATTGTAAACGAAAAATAAAATAAATACATAAATAAATAAAAAACCAACAAGATGGAAGTCCTCGGCAGTGTTTACCAAACGGCCGAGGGTTAGGGGGAAAGGGAAAGCAACCAACGGACGATGCGGGTGGTATCGAAGAGCACCGCCTTCTGCATTTGAGACTGTAGCGGTCCGCCACTGAGTCTCAGTCACCTCAGATGACCCTAGAAGCTGATTGGGATTAACCCGTTCGCAGAAACGACCACAGGAATATTTTCGGTCGGCCGACCACCACACATGTCGGTGACCTCGTCAGCCAGGTCCAGATATTTTGTAAGCTTATCTGTTTCGGCTTTCACGAGGTTCTCGTCATAAGGAATGGTAATGTCGAACAAAAATATCCTTGACTGTACCCGGTTCATCAGCACAATATCAGACTTTTTTGCAAGAATACTCCTGTCTCTCTGGTACCGCCCGGTACCAGTAGAGCCTAGTGAGGTGATTCATCGAGCACGGCTTCTGGCAAGTACTTATAATATGGCAGTTTTCGATCCTTGAGACCGTATTTCAGAGCGAGCTCGTCGTGTAGAATCCTGGCTACTAGGCTGTGTTTGTGCAAATACTCAGAGTGAAAAAGCACGAAACAACTGGATATGACATGCTTAAGTGACTCACCGGGATGGCGACAAGTTCGATAGTTGTTGGTCTTCATAACGTGATCCTGTATCGAACAGAAAAAACCCTCGGTTTCCCCAAAGAGGTCTCCAAAACGTAGCAGTGGAGGGAGGCAGCTGTGTCTACGAAAGGCTGATGTAGAGCCTTGTAGGATCTTCCGTGGAGCTCCTTCTTCTTCCATACGGTCTCTCGGTCGGAAATGCACTGTACTTCTAGGTCCATTGCTCATTGGTTACGGATAGAGGAGTAAGCCCTTTATCACACGAAATGACGTCTCTAAGAATGGATCATCCGATCTTGCCAGAAAGTAATTACGGAAGCTGCACACTTTGCGATTATGCATAGTGAGAGCGCTCAAAAAGCCGCGTCCACCATGTTTCCGCAGCAAGTACAGCCTCATTACTGACGATCTCGGGTGATGCATCCTGTGGGAGGCCATTACAGTGCGGACTTTTCTATCCAGAGCGTTCAGTTTGGTCTGAGTCCACCTGAGTATGCCGAAGGTGTATATGAAAAAAGGCATGACCCAACCGTTATATGCGTTTGTCTTATTCAGGCCAGCAAAATACTGTTGAGCACTTTTGTCAAGCGTGCATAAAACACATCGCAAACTGACTCCCTCATCAGATACCTATGTTCTGAGACATACCAAGGTATCGGTATGATTTAGCCTCGGACAGGGTCCTTATGTTGATTGACATAGATAAGTCTATGCCCTCAGAGTAAGCAACCCTACCTTTTTCGACGTGGAGGACCGCACACTTATCCGTTCCCAGCTCCATTCTAATAGAATTGAAGTTTAGTAATTCTACAAGATGTGAGCGACTGGAGGCGAATAACTTGTGATCATCAATATAAAAAAACGTGGATCGCATTTATAGATCTTCTCCGAAGCTAAAATCTTCTCCCGGAACCATTCAGTATGGTACTGAGAGGGTTTAGAGAGAGACAGTACCGGATTGACTCAGACAATCGCCCTTGAAAATACTCCCTCTTATCCTTATGTGGTACTCCGCAGCCGTCATCCGCTCGCCTAGATGACAAATGATCGTGCTCCACTGCCCCATACACTGCCCGAGGAAGTCTCTAACTGTACAGTCAACCTTGTATAGCTTGAGCCCCTCTTCAGCCATGAATGAGGCACTGAGTCGAATGCCTTTTTGTAGTTTATCCAGGCGGCGAAGAGGTTCCGACGGTTGCGTTTAAACCACCTTGCCAATGACCGTGTCAATAAGTGGTTCGTTGGTGTCACGAACACCGCCCTGACATGCAGTTTGAGCGCGCGACATCACCTGATTTCAGATCAGGTGACGAGTGATTCTCGCGCTCAAAATGGATGTAAGTGTAAGTCTTGTATATCGTGGGTAGAGACGTGATAGGGCGGTATTTGTTTGGGTCTGTGGTATTATTATTATTATGCGTATATCTATATAATTTTCTCATGTGTTTGGGCTGTATAAATGAATATGATAAATATACATAAATGTCAAAAAAATAAAATAAAAACCTAATAATACATAACTAAATAAAAACCCAACCTGTTGTCATTATTATTATTATTATTATAATTTACTATATTAATAACTTATTTCTGGTAATAAAATGATATCATAAACAATAACATAGTTACGAGTGATTCCATCCGGTTATACGGGCACTGTGATAAAATAATCTTCAAGGTTCTATAGTAAATACATAAACTGAATAAGAAGATGAATTCCTCAACGCAGACCTAGCTGCCTAGTTGTTCTTTATGTATCATGTTCAAATGAAATTATAATATCATGTTACATTTTTGTCATCAACTTCGAGCGTAGTGTTATTAGCAACTTTCATCATAGGTCTGATATGAACGTACATAACTTTCTTGTTTTCTATGTTCAAATTAAAAAGCTTCCTTTTCATTTAATAATAATAAATATTGGTTTGTAATTTATACAATATTAAAAAACTATAATTAAAAAAATTGTTTAAACCAGACTTAAAACAAACTATCGCCGGACTGAGACAAAAATCAAAGGTGCCAACCGCACTCATCAATCCGCATGACAAACGGGAGAATTATGGCAAATCCACCCCAAAACTTAAGATGCTTATGAATAAGATGAAGAGAACTAACTGAAGACTTGAAAGGTTTGTTGGGTTATTAGGTAGTTTTAAATGTACCCTTGTATGAGTAGCTCCCTTTTATCACTATGAGGTACTGTTTGTTGACTCATGATTATTGACCAAATCATTAAATATTTAACTTATTAATTTTGACAATGAATACTGTATTTATATTTGTAGTTATTATAATTATATTTATTTTTATTCATAATTATTTATTGATTTATTACATAATCGACAACTTTTACAATATAATAATCATTTAAACACTTAAGCATTAATTTGTAAAGCTCAAAAATGATCTAGTCGTTTGTGTAGCGTCAATTATTAAAAATTTAATAATGTATAACGGATAAATAAAATAAACTATTTAAATATATTATAAGTATATACACAGACACTTTAAGACATTACTTTGAATTTTTTTTGTGTTTTATTTATGCGATCGTGAAATTTGGCGGTTGGAATTAATCCGAACTATTCCTCAGACCACTCCCTGTGGTAGATTTGATAGAACTTAAACGCAAACTTAAATGCAAAGGGACGTAACATTCCTACGCAGCACCAGTGGATCGAACCTATCAGAAAGAACTCGGTCGTCGACGATTCGAACCGCTCTGCGCTGGATGCGGTCAAGTGGAAGGAGCTGGCATTGGGGTACCTCTGCCCAGAGATGAGAGCAGTTTTCCATGTGAGGCCGAACTTGCGCTTTGTAAAGTTGTCTCGCTCTGCTGAGCACGCCAAGCTTTTTAGAGGCCAATTTGGCCTTCCGTTCCAAGTGACAACAAATGGGTTCTTTTTGTCGGTAAACACGCAAACTTGTGTATTCTGGGGATTCTGGACTAGATTTAGTCGCCCCCAATCCCAGACTTTTTTAAGCAAAGAATCGACTTCAGACACAAGTTTGTCCCGGTACTCGGCGACGTTTTCTACCCGAGAAATATTGGCACGACCGGTGTATAAGGCATCATCGGTGCTTCGTCTGCTTTGCAATGAATGTTACCGGTTCGCAACATTTTCATATGCAGAAGAAAACTGCGTTGGTGATAGCACGCAGCCTTATGGAACACCAGCGTTAGTAGACTTCTAATCAGAGCAGCAATCTACTATGACCTTGATGCACCAATCAGCAAAGAAACTGGTGATCAAATTGCACAATTTTTCAGGAGCCTATAGGATAAAGGATAGGATAGCTTTGAAAGAAGCGCTTTGTGTCAGGCCCGATCGAAGGCGTTCCCTATGTCCAAACTAACGGCCAATGCCTCCCTCTTGGACTAGGTAGAGCCGTTTTTAAATTTAAGTGATATATAATAATTTAATTTTCTACTTTTTAATAATAATGGTGTTGAACTTTCTGGTTGTTCTTGTGGTAGTAAGTGCAACTGTTAATCTTGTGGTCACGGATTCAATTCCCATGTCAGACAAAGGTATTTGAATTTTCTGTCAAGAATTTTAGTAGCAGCCCGGGCTCATAAATTCGGCGGTGTTTCACTCCCATGCCTCGTAAAGCACGTAAAGCCGTTGGTACTGCAGCTGAGCTGTTTCCGGTCATCGTTACCATTGCCGTCCTATCGGACTATGAGAGTGAGGTAATAAAGAGTGCACCAGTGTATGTGCACACACTTAAACACTATAATCTTCTCCTGCGCATTTGACTAGACTCCGTGGAGAGTTGAAACTGGCCGCCGTGACCAAACTTCGGTCTAGAGGATACTGTTGTGTGGATGTGGTGCGAAAAATACTTCGTTAATAATATGGTTATTTAGTGTGATGGAGTTTTTATGAAACTATATCACAGTCTTCTTCCGTAATTTTAGGTTAGTAATAGTCAGCCATATAAAATAGTTGCTTAAAAATTGCTTTACGATTCTGCGTAATTACTTTCAATCCACTATCTTTGGGAGAGTTCAACAGTAGACTACTTGAAATCAGCGATTGAAACTGAAAAAAAAGTATTTTACAAATTAACGGAATTTGCAGATACTGATTGAACTGGCAAACAAAGGGAAGAATTTAATTTTAGACGCTGTTTCTTGTCGCCGTTTGGAATGATAAATCTGTCATGAGCTACTATACTGTACTAGATATTTAAAATCTCGTAATAAAATTTCATTTGGTACTAGATGCTTAATGGAGTCGTGGTAGCTTAGGGGTTAATGCACCCTGGCCTCGCCGTAAATTCAACAGTAAGGAAGCAAATATGCACTGCTACCGATGAAATTGTTGACTGCAATTTTAAATGCTGATTTAAAAAAAGAAGTTCCGCCAACTCATGCACAGATTAATTCATACAAAACCTCTCGGAAATGGAAGAGGCCCCTGCCTTTTTTAAGAAATAGGGTGACAAACAAGCACACACTCTACCTGATGTTAAGTGGATGCTGTGAAATCAAAATGCAGATGCGTTGTCACCCCTGAGGACTAATAAGTAATGCCTTGTTTCAAGTAAAAAGGGTCTTCAGTTCTCTACACTCACCATACAAATTACAGCTGCATTAAGCTGCTATTTTACGTTGGTAATCTATGAATGCGTGGATCTGCTGCGGTCGAGCCGACCCATTCGTGCTACAAGAAGCGTGGCTCTACCCATGTAAAATGGCTCTACTAAGTGACTCTGCCTGCGCTTTCCCTTTCTTCTCCCCAACTTTACTTTTACAAAAAATATTCTTTCTTTACTAGTTGATTAAATATCACACGTCGAATTTAAAATAGTTTTTATTTTTTCTCTATCATGCAGGCATAATTTATACATAAATTTCACATGGTCAAATATCTGCATCCTGCAATAATTTGACTATAGGGTATATAATGCCTTCCAGTGCAAATTAGTAAGCATATAGGTAGCATTAAGAAAGTTGGTGAAATGAAGCATATATAAATAGAATAAGAGATGGGCAGCAATATCTTCCTCGAAACAACTCAAAAAGTTAAAAACAAATATCTCCCTTAAGAGTCAATCTACGGGGGAGGCCCATGTTCATCAGTGGACTTGTAATAGGCTGGAACGGTACGGTCACGATATATTTATATAAACCTTTATGTACACATATAAAAGTAGGGCTCCCCACTAGATGTAGTGATGACCTGGTAAGGGATGCAGGAAGTCAATGGATGGAGATGGCTCAGGACTGTGAATCGTGGCATTCTTTGGGGAAGGTCAATGTTCAGCAGTGGAGTTGTGACAGGATGTACAGATGACGATGATGTTACATCTATATATTTTCTTCGTACACTCCCTCTATCTTAATATGTGTCACCCTTTGCGTAGAGGACTGATTCAAATCAGTCCTCTACGCAAAGGGTGACTGCAAGAGATTCACTTTCATGGGCTCGACCGCCTGTTATATATCTACTAATAATTGAACTTTTCTCTTAGTCCTTATTTCGGTATACAATAAAGAATAAATACATGGGTTAAACAACAAAATTTAATCAAAATATGTCACTTAAAATTAAAAAAAAATGACCAACATAATGAGCTTTGTAAGCAATAATGTAGATATTGGAAAATCAGAAAGTAGAACACGTAGATAATTGAGTTACACGCACGGCCAAAGCTGCAATGAATAAGGCACAAACAATTGGAGCAGCTTCTAATTGGATTCCCATCACAACGACGTTTCGTACTGTTTTTATTTTTTTTAAAGGAAACGGGGTGGCCTGCTCAGCTAGTGAACTAACAGCAGATTTTATTAAAGCAATCAAGCAGATGTCGCAAGTAACGTAGCATTCTTAGTATCGGTAAAGGAAATTGAAAGATTTTATTAAAAAAAAATGCTCCCCTAGTGACTTACCGAATTTATAAACTTCATTTTAATTTTCAAAGATGATTGCATATTATTTTATTTCATGATGACATATCATAAAATAAAATCTGCTATAATCACTAACAGTTTGTTGCCCTTCCATATTATGTATTTATTTATTTATTTTTAAGTTATTCCTGTATATTTAAAACTGAGAGAGATACTAGATTTGTTTAATTCAAACAGAAAAATAATTAAATTAAAAACGAAAATATATTGAACAAACTTACTAGCGATTTATTCGGGCAAAACCGTTATCGAGTAAACAAAGCGTATACACATAATAGATAATAACTAGTGGTGTGTACTGTGGTTAAGATTATTATTTTTTTAACTTTTATTATTCAGTTCTTAGTTATATCCTATTTTTTAAACGTTAGAGGTAACGTTTTAAAAATAGGATTTCCTCCTGTATCGCGGGGGTAGTTTACATACATTTATTTCACAAGTATAAACATCCAGAACCAGAACAATTTTACATAGTCCATACAAATACTGGTTCCGTGCGGGACTCAAACACGCGGCCCTTAGCGCAGCAACTTATAGCTAAGCCAATGCGCCATGGAGCCGTCAAATACACCGTCTTGTATTAACAAAATACTATACACTCTTATTATGAAGATACAGATGGAAAGATGAGAAAAATGTTGGATATTTATTCTACTCCTATGCTGTACGCATTAGGAATCGTGAAGCAAACCGTCCGAGGCGGCCAAGCGCCGGTTGTCGGATGGTGGAAGGAAGAGATAGAAATGGAAAAGTCTAAAAGTTTAACCCTTGTGATTGAATTGAAGACTATCACAAGTTCAAGTTAAAAACCAAAAATGTTTCCACGTTAATTTCATTCCCTTTCAATGACACTATGTTTCACGGATTTTATCGCGTATATTAACCCTTTCGCTGTCCCGTGCACTACATATAGATTATTGTGTCTGAAAACCGGACAATAAAAGTGTAAATTTATTTTAAACTGCCGACGGTTCCAGCACTTTACAGCACCCATGACCACGGAACACAATTACTCTCTATCCCGTGACCATGACGCGAGGGACTGAGGTGTTCGACGTCCCGATGTCATAGTTAACCACGGCTACCTCCAGATTTAAATTATTAATTTTTGGTCCAATTTACATAGTATGAACTTATAGTATCTTGATGTTTTGCAGTTATATTTTTAGGTTGGGATTTAATTTTCTACCGACTTCAAAAAGGAGACGGTACTCAATTCGACTGTATGTTTTTTTTTCTATATGTGTCACATCATAACTTTGTTCTGGATGAACCGATTTCGATGATTCCTTTATTTGAAAACTGGTACTTCTCATATAGTCTCATATAAATTAGATCAAAATTTGACCAATAGTTTTTGAGTTATTCTTAATAATTTATTATGAAGTCGGTTCTACAAAATTGTTATTTTTAAATTATATTAATTATAGGATCCCAAGCAGATAGCAGCGATAGATCTTCTCTATTGAATAATATACGCGATTATATCTGTAAACCAAAAAAGTAAAAGTTAAGTAAAGTTGCAGCCTATTTACGTCCCACAACTAGGCACAAGCCTCCTCTTATTTCTGTGCGGGTTTTAAGGCAAGGAAATGTCCGCCCTGCTGCCCCAAAGCGTGTTGGCGAACTTCGCATGTCTTTGAAATATATTTTTTTCTTATTGCTCAGATATACATGTTTCCTCACGATGTGTTCCTTGACCGCCGAGAACTTGGCAAATCAGCACTTAAAATTGCAATTAACAATTTCATTGGTGCCGGCGGGGATCGAGCCCGGGTTACTCGCGTACTGTGAAGCTTACAGCGAGCGCTTACCATCTGAGCAACCACAGCTCGTAACATATAGATTCATTTAAATGTGTAGTGTTTGCGTAAACATAATAAATCACTTCATTCTCTATTTTCCCATAGTTAGATTTTTTTTCAAATTAGTATAGAACTGTCATTAAGATATAAGGTATTTAATAAGAACATCAAAGTTATCAAAAATCATTAATGTATTCACAATAGTCGAAGATATCGCGTAACCTGCCAGCAAAATACTATCAGTTGAATTAAGATCCTTTCGCTTTTTTGAAGTCAACTGAAAATTAAAATAATTATGAAAGTAAAGTGCCTACCAAACAAGTTTTCAGAATAAGAAATATGTTGTGGTGGTCAATCTCGCAGCTGTATTTGGCAGCTTACTAACAGCATTAGATTTATGTATTATTTACCGATAAAATGCAAAGAATGAAAAAAAAACTGATTTATTCGAAGACAAATTGCTAAAGCTGTCCTCGATGTCTCGATGTCGCTGTCCGAGATCTTTTTCAACTTTACAAACTGTTAAACTTAAATATAACATGAAAAATACAAAGCTTAAGGAAGGTGGATATATTTTATTATATTATTTAATCATAACCTAATTCCAACACTCGGTATTTAACTATACTTGTTTAAAAGGAAACTTTCTACGAACCAATCTAACTGGGCTTTACTACAAAAGACAGTTGAAGTATATCCAAGTGCTATCTTTTGAGTCCTGGGTAAAAATCTAACAGTTTCTGTTTATGTTATAGTATACTTCATATAAATTCCCTTAGGCGCTATTGATAATCTTACCTGGGCAAAGTTGAGTACTTTAGCTTTAAACTTGTTTACCTCTTAAGGAGTTTATTATCTATAAATATTTTACATTACGTATTTTATTATCTTAATATTGCCTAGTAGTAGGGAATTGAGAGAATTTCTGATAGCAGCTTAAAATAATAAAAAAATGCGCTTGCCAACCC
Source organism: Parnassius glacialis (assembly GCA_033319125.1). NCBI lineage: Eukaryota > Metazoa > Arthropoda > Insecta > Lepidoptera > Papilionidae > Parnassius > Parnassius glacialis. The sequence goes on along the minus strand of JAVANC010000023.1, from coordinate 22,501,963 downwards.
ACCTTTGAAACGTTTGCAACTATGGGAAATATCTCCCCTCTAAGGCAATCTAGGTTGAAATGAAGAAATAATGAATTATCGAGAATGTAAAAAGATTTATTTCATTTTGATACTTAACGCGCGATGCTAAAAAGTCCAAATGAGTAATAAGACTTAAATTATTAATACGTCAGCATAACGTTAAGGGAGTGCTTAGCGGTCAGCCACCGCAGAGTCTACATCACTTAAAGATCTCTCGTGTGGAGGCGAAACTCGTGTCATATTGTCGTCAGTGGTGTATCTTTCCTAGTGTAGTGGTGTTGGGAGTAGTGGTTCTGGGATTAGTGGTGACGGGGATAGTGCACGCCATTGAGGGAGGGCGGGAGTTGCTCTTAAAACTAGGTAAGACACATTATTTTATTTTATCAAGCAGATATACACAAGGTAATATTTAGTGGATATTCTTTTGCCGCCACTCCACGTTTTACATGGTATAACGGACAGCATAGTTGCCATCCATACACACATATTGCGTACTTATTCTTCACAAAACTTAAAAAAAATGTAATTTGGAGAAAGTCGCCTTTTTCGCATGAAGCGTTAACAATATCGTGTCTTATAAGAGCTGAAAGAAATCATGTGTTGTGTAGCTAAATAATAATTAACATAATTATGAACAAATTTATGCTATTTCAGGAGGAAACCAGGAATTTTCTCAATACAGCGACAAAAACTCACAAATAAAGAATCAAACCACCATTACGTACGTAGTCTAAATGTCATTAGCATCAACTATCAATATAAAAGGTTATGTGTGCATGGTAACGCGGAAGCTTTTTATTAAGGGACTTAGGCATAGATAACTTAGTCCTAGAATAACTAGCTGTGCCCGCGGCGTAGCTCGCGTATATAGGTTTTACTTAAAGAATTTGACGTTTAGTTAGGAGAATATTAAACGATTTATATCATTACTGTATCAATAAGTGGTAACAAATACATCGTTATCCTCAAAGTTCTAAGTCGTTTATGATAGAGCTTCTGTGTAAACGACGTTAGAAGTATACGGCCGAGACGTAGGTACACAAATAGGTTATGGGGCCTACTAACGCGGGAAAAAGCAACATAGAGTTGGCCATGTGCAAAACAGTTAGTACTTAGTACTGAGGTCCACTTCTGGAACGCGTAAAGTTTGAGCTTGCGCTTTATTTACGGTCGTCGCATAACACACGCTGTCTGGGAACTGAACACGCTTAAAACTGAAAGGAACGTTATTTGGGATTAGAGGGATTCTTGGTATAAAGACAATATCATGACATTTTGTTGCATTTTGTCAGTTTTTAATCGAGTTTTGTTGCAAAGCTTGGATGGGCGTGTTTCTTTTCTGGTTTCTGGTGATGTTTGTGCTGTTAGCCTACACGGCTCTTTCAACTTCATCGTACTCATAGGTACAAATTTCTTCAGTGAGACTCAATACGACTAAAAAAAAAGCGAATAATCTTAACACCGCAATTCTTCTTTTTTTCTTTTGCGACCAAAGCGAGGCTACCCTCTGGAAGCGTGGGAGGGAGGTGGTGAATGCTCATAGCATACCACGGCAGTCGGCTGCGTGGTTATGTGGGACTCACTTTGCGAAAAAGCGACCCCCTTTAGGAAAAAGGGGCGCCACCGCAATCCAGAAAAAGTTGTAATTTATACAACGCGATCTATTACGTTCTTTGTGAGAAAACATCCTTTTTTTAAATTAAGGAAAACCTATTTTTTGTTTACTTTGTTTTAAGTACCTATATTATAATAGAAGGTTTTTTGTACACACGAATCTTTTTATTACTATTTCTGAGTTTTATGGCGCCTTTAAACAGATTCGAACCTAGATTTCAAAATAACAATCATAACATTCGATAGAATTAACCAGTTTTAATAAAACAAAGATTAAAAATGAACTCGAATATACGCTTCATGATTTTCTTAACGACTTCTTTGCAAAAAAGATGTTTACTCAAAACGTTACGCGTTCATAATCAAACAGACAGACCGACAGACAGACAATTCTAAAAGATATAAAAATGTACTTATTTAATAATTTTTAGTCCCCATAATAATTTTAGTCACAAACATACCTACTATACAATGTACATAAACAGACCCAACATGTTATATCCATGTTTATTATATGTATAGATTTAAAGAGACATCGCGCTGTTAACATCAATTCTAAAAATAAAAGAGATTAATTGACGCAATTGATACATTATATAAAACATAAAAACACTTATAAATCAGTGCGTGCATAGTAAGCAAAAAAGAAAATTTGATTTGATGTATTACATTTATACAACACCGCCATCTATCGATTAAATTGGTTAACTATTGTACTTTAGACTTAGATAATAAGATTAATATATTTTTGTATAATATACTTATTACGTTCTTTTTCTTTAGTAATTTTGTTTACTGCATTTTAGATATAATTGTATCATTATAGAATATCATTAATTATGTTATGACTTATAATATGATATTAGTATAAAATGCACTTGATGATTCAATCAACGCCACCATTGAACAAATTCGTACATAGGTATACCTCGTACCCATACTTCAGAATATTTATAATAACTTTTGATGGAATGAACTGATTTTAATGAAATAAAGACTAAATGTAACCTGAAGATACACTTTATAACTTCCTTAACGATTCTCATGATATAAATTAGTACTTTATATGTGATACGCAACGCCGACTTAGGCCATACCGGGGCCCTTGGGCTTACAAGAATTTGGGGCGCTGTTGGAAAGGAAAAAAAAGTGAATGACAAAAAAAAATTTCTGCTATATGATCTTATGTTTATTATAGTTAATTGGTATTAATTACTTAAGTATGTTGGTGTTTTGAATTGGTTACCATTACGACAGTGGATTCTTTCGGAATTTCTGTTGTGCAAAATCTGCAGTCTATTTTTTGAAGGATATCACTTTATATACATATATTTGTTGACTAATTTGTTAGTCGTTCTTGTAACATAGATGTTCGTAACTCATTTTTTATTCTCTTTAGGTGTGAATATGAGCGCTCTCCACTACAATTGTTAACCATTAAGCAAAGGAAGAGTTTCTTCTAATTTATTAGCCTTTTTTAGTTTATGTTACTCAGCCTTACGTATTTAAATCCACATATCCCTTTGTTATTTTCTTTAAATACTGCCCTAAATAAAAACATTCCAATTTGAGCTCATATGCATTAATGTCTTCATGATAGAATTCTTCAAATTATTGCTTTTTTGTCAATTCATCAGAATCGACTGTTATAAATTGATAACGAAAACTAAAACGATTTTAAATTTAATGTATAAATTACAAGGAATAAACGTATCTACACGAAATTTTTCTTTGCCATTAGTACAGTCTCAGACAATAATGAAAGTTTTGATGCGACGTCCGTGCTCAAAGTGCTATTCTGTAAACTTAAGCTGGTTTTGTTCATAATTCCCAAAAAATCATTCCATATCTCCGTTAAAAGTATGGTTTTCAATTTCTCCATTTTTTTTGCTAGGTTTTGGGCTTCTTTTTTTGTTTCGCTTGGTTGATTTATGTCACTTGCAATTGAAGACAAAGCTTCAGAAAAAAATATCATGGGTTTCAATAAAGTTTAAAATGATATCTGCTATACATTCTGCACATATCCATAGTAAAAACTGCAAAAATCTCTCAATAGGCTCTCTTCAGTCGTCTTTTACGTATCTAACGATGAAGGTTAGTTGACAATTGTTTTTAAAACTTGCTGTCCCATTGAATTAATAAACTCCTTGCAAATCTTTGCAGCCGAATATTATGTAGGTTATTTTATCTTTTACCACGATTTCCGCACATTCGTATTTGATCAGCAAGAAAAGGATCAAATTCACTAATCAATTCTAGGCATCTCAAATAATCCCCGTTATTTCGAAATCCCAATATCTCATTATCACCACGAAAAGCAAAATCTTTAGAAGCTAAAAATTTCACTGCTGCAACAATTATTCTTCTAAGTACATTCTTCCAATAATTGACTTTTGTATTGTATTGAGACAGTAACTAACTGTCACCTCCTCCAGTATTTTTGCTTCTTGCTGTCAATTAATAAGTTACTTATATGCTTCCAATCTTTATATTAATTCGGAAAACTCAAATTATGTCCAGTACCAGTAGTAGCATTAAATAAACGGCAGCAATAGTAGTACACAGATTTCTCCGACGGTGAATAAAGGAGCCATTTTCTTTCTAGACTTTTTACATGGTAGAGCCATGCTGCAGCTATATTAATAGTATAGTTGTAGTATGAATGGGTCGGCTCAACCTGGGAAGGATCACGCTCTCACAGAATACCAGCTTAAAATAGCAACTTAATGCTACTGTTTTTGGTATGATGAGTGCAGAGAACCGGAGACCTATTTTACTCAAAAAGAGGCATTCTATCTTAGTCCTCACGGCCGACAACGCATCTGCATTTTAATTCGCATACGAAGACAGATGTAGATGTCTATTGGCCACAGCAACCACTTACCATCAGGTGGACTGTGTGCTCGTTTGTCACTCTTATTCTATAAAAAAGACTCACCATTCATCAATTTATGGGTAAAAAAATATTTATAGTTAAATATCTATTTTTACCGCTTGAATCTGGAAAACTTGCAGAAGTTTCCGAGAAGTCAAACACAATATCGACTTCTATGTTGTGCATTGTATAGACTGCAAACTCGAATTTGCGACGCAGGTACTTTTTAAATTATTTTTATAATTATTAAAGTGTTCACTGTTTAGTAAAAGATTAAAAAAAAACTGTTCTGGTGTCCGATTAAAATTCGCTAAGCTACTACCTATATTCATGTTTTTTCCTATTATTAATTTAATCAACAACATTTATTTAGCTGTAATTATACAAATACATACAGCGCGGGACAGGTCCCAGTGGAAAATGTTATAGGAGGCCTATGCCAAAAGGCAAACTGAGGTACGGGATATATTCTAACAAACATGAACATGTCTAGTATTTATGTTTAACCGAGAAGTTCAGAATAAAAAGGTTTATTATTATTATTATTACATATAAATACATAGATTGCCGAAAGTTAAAAAATCCAGGCTATGAGTAAGGCGATTGTATAGGTCGAGAAAGACATATTTTCTACCTAAGAAATCTGTCAATGTCACTTTTTCTGTCAAACTCGGCAATGTATGGCTTATCACTGTTTAGGGTTTCCAGAAAGTTACTAACAATGCCCTCATTTACTCTATAAATTTTTGTGTCGGGTTATATGTTCTTAAAATAGAAAAATGATTGTATAGTGTAAACGAATATATCAGCTATCAGCTAACAGTGGTAGAGCCACGCGGCAGCTTTTGCTGTCGCACGGATGGGCCGGCTCGAACCAGCGTGAAGTAGAGGTTTACCTCTGCGTTTCGCTTGGTGAGTGCAGGTGGCCGGAGGCCATTTTTACTGGAAATGAGGCATTCCATCTTAGTCCTCACGGGTGACAACGCATCTACATTTTGATTTGGAATAGAGGATAGATGTAGATGTCTATGGGCCGCAGCAACCACTTACCATCAGGTGGACTGTGTGCTCGTTAGTCACCCTTGTCCTATAAAAAAAAGCCTTTCGGGGGCCCCCGCGACGACAGGGGCCCTGGGCACGGGCCCCGTGTGCCCTTATGGTAAAGACGGTACTGGTACCGTCCGATGGATACCGTGGATACGTTAACAAACAAACAGACAGACAGACAAATTTAAAAACGGTGGAAATGTGTTTAATTACTAATTTTTAGTATCTCTCAATCACTTTTATTACAAAAATATAAAATGTACAGACGTCTGCTATTTACATTTTTATTATATGTATAGATAAGGGAGACAAACGCAGATATTCTACCTAATGTTAAATAAATACTGTGGTCCATAGACATCTACATTTATCCTCAATTAAGAATTAAAATACAGATGCGTTGTTACCCCTGAATTGGATTGCCTCGTTCGGTTCCAGTAAAAAGGGTCTCCGAATCTCTACACTCATCATACGAAACACAGCAGCATTAAGCTACAATTTGACGCTGGTATTCTGCGAGAGCGTGATCCCCTTGCCATTCGTGCCGCAACCGCAATATAGATGCAGCATGGCTCTACTACCTAATTATACCATTCGCTGTCTATACGTTCCTTTTTGTGCTTTTCTCCATATCCTCGTTACGGTTTTTTATCCCGCAGAGAAATTCAAAGCATAGTTCGTTACATCGCACGTTGAGTAACTTAGAGACATGCTGCAGCTATAATATAGTTGTAGCACGAATGGGTCAAATAAATAAAAAAAATCGTATAGGGGTGATTCGAATAATGTAGCTAGTTATGTTATAGTCAACATGATTATATTTACAATTAAAGTCAAGATATTATGCCTTCAATGTTGTGCCTATTGTGCACTATTGTATACACGTAAAAAAGTAGTTGGTAGGACATGAATAAAAAATAGATGTCACTTATGAGGACTGAGATAGAATATCTCATAGCCTGTTATTATACTTGATCTCTATGCCCTTCGGATTAGCAACACAGCGACAGAAATAAAAATATTCCAATTGCCTAAAACACAGGATCAACAGGAATTTACAATGTTCTTGGAACTGCTATGGAGCTTTAAACTCGTTTTGATCTTAACTTTTATATCGGCAACGCCGACTTTCCCGAACGCCGCTTATACCGAACTTATACTTATATTATATATACGTGGTAAAGCCACGCTGCAGCTATATTTTGGTTGCAGCACGAAAGAGCCAAGGGAAAGTCCCAACTTAATAGCAGTACAATAGCATCATTAAAATTTAATATTAGTGTTATCTTTTTATGGTGACTTTTGATAATGGAAGACCCTTCCCACTGGTTACGAGACAAAGTAACTTAGTCCTCCGAAGTGACAACGCTTCTACATCTTGATCGTTAATCGATGATACTCGTAGATAGGTGTCTATAAGCTACAGCAACCACTTACCATCAGGGCGACTTTGTGCTTGTTTGCCACCCTAATTCTATAAAAAAATTTTTCCTGAATGCGTGCGTTTGATAGGTATTAAATGGAGCGGACTTGGGGTTCAAAATATAACTTCCAATTGGGATAAAACTGCCTGAATATGATATTGAAAAACAAAATTACTTGACTGTTTAATCAACATTTCCTTATATTACAAGACAAACACGGCATATCTGTGCTCGAAAATGAGACTCGGCGAAGGCAACCGCAACGTAAATTGCGACTGACCACATTTTAAATAGCATCGTAATTTTGCGAAAGCCGTGTATTATTTTTAGGGGTTGGTAGAGTCACACGTTCAAGATCTGTGATATTTATATTATGGTGATTTTTCTTTTATACCATTTGTAAAAAATGTGCCAAATGTATTACTTGCCTGACATGTCGTAGAAAGCGACTAATGGGATACTGGACTTAAGATTGTGTAGACAATGTGTTAGCAACCATGATAGGTATATTTTGCAATTTTAAATCATTTCCGTGTTTTATGGCTAAACTCGTTCCATTCTGTTTGTTTGTCTTGATACGATGCTGTGTTTTACAGGCGTGATGCATAATATAAGAGTTCAAATGGTAAATTTTTAACGTGTTTATTTCTTTATTGATCATAGAACCAACACCACGAAAAAAAAGTACGCAACCCTGTGAGGTTGTTAGGCGTGACACTTGCTTGCGTTTGTGCGCGTTTGTGTGTGTGTGTGTGTGTGTGTGTGTGTGTGTGTGTGTGTGTGTGTGTGTGTGTGTGTATGTGTGGGCTGAGTTTGATATGAATCATTAAGATGCTTCTCCTAGACACACGGCAGTGTCTCAAGCAAGTTACAAAAAGAATAGAGCGACGCACCGCCAGTGTGTGTATTTACTAGAACTGCAAATTTGTTATTTTGCACACATAATATGGCCGGTTCCTTTTATATACTGCAAATACTAAATCCCTTGAATATACATACCTACTATAGTTTAATTGTTAATGCAGTCTACAAAGTCATTTTTATCATTGATGACTCATTCATTGAAAACCTAAGCTATTAAACTAATTAAACTAGTAACATTTCTAGGATAAATAAAAACTTGAAATTTGGCATCAAGATAGATCTTAGGCAAATTACTGTGGATAGTTTCAAGTACAGTACGAGTACATAAAATTAACTACACCAATAACTTCGTTGACACTTAAACTAATATCATTTAAGCGTAAACTCACAACAACTTTATCGGCTTCTCTGTTATAAGATTTGAAATCGGAATGGGCGCCAAGCTCCATAGCAGTTCTAAAATATAAGATCCTTATGATTAAAGCAGTTTTTATGGATTTCTTATATTTACGCGAACACTACACATTTAAATAAAACTAATTTTACGGATTTTATCGCGTATATTAATATCTCCTATCTCCGCGCAGATAAAGGAAACGCCACGGTAGTCATGGATACGTCGGATTATAATTCTAAAATACAAGAACTTTTGTCGGATGCAAGTACTTATAAAAAGGTTAAAAATGACCCAACAAATAACACACTCAAAACAACTAGTGATCTCATAAAGAAACACTCCGAAAGATTAAATCTAGACGTAAAATCGATAATACCTACGTGTGCCAAACCACCGAAATTGTATGGGTTACCAAAAATACACAAGCCCAATGCTCCACTACGTCCTATAGTGAGCCAAATCGATTCACCAACTTACAAATTGGCTCAACACTTAGCGAATATACTCTCACCGCTCAGGGGACATACAAGAGCACACACAAAGGATTCCTACCATTTTGTCAGCGAGATTAAAGACCTACATCTGGCAGAAAATGAAACTATGGTCAGTTTTGATGTGCAGTCTCTGTTCACATGCTTACCTGTTGAAGACTGCAACTCGATTGTTACTAGAAGGCTAGAGCAAAACAACATGCCCGTAGAATATGCAGTATTACTTAGACACTGCCTTACATCTGGCTACCTATTGTGGAAGGAGGAGTTCTACAAGCAAGTAGATGGAGTGGCGATGGGCTCACCTTTATCTCCCATTGTTGCCGATATATTCATGGAGGACTTTGAGGAGAAAGCCCTGTGTACTTCTCCCGTAAACCCAAGATTCTACAAGCGGTACGTAGACGACACTTTCACAATTCTCCCTTTAGATAAAGTAACTGCATTTCTAGACCATCTTAACTCCTTAAATTCTAAAATTCAGTTCACAATGGAGTTAGAGGCAAACAATTCTTTAGCTTTTCTAGATGTGTTAGAAATTCGGAATCCTGATAACACCTTGAGCCACACTGTGTATAGAAAAAAGACCCATACAGATAGATATTTAAACGGTGATTCTCACCACCATCCTTCACAGTTAGCTACCGTGGGTAAATCTTTGTTTCAGAGAGCACGAGGGATCTGTGACAGTAAACACCTGGCCGCCGAGCTCCAACACGTCAAGCAAGTTTTGCACGACAATAAGCTTCGGGTCCCGCGCTTACGTCACAGTGAACGAGTGAAGCCGGCCACAGTTGAGCGAGTGCCTGCTGTACTGCCATATGTCAGAGGTGTCACTGACAAGATTGGCTACATCTTGAAGCGGGCTTCCATTAAAACATATTTCAAGCCGCCGAAGAAGATTAGTCAGTTTTTACCATCAGTCAAGTGTAATATTCCTCTGCAAGATGCAGGAGTGTACAAGCTTGATTGTGAATGTGGTCTCTCTTATATAGGACAAACTAAAAGATCTATAAAAACCCGTGTTAAAGAACACATAGCTGATGTGAAGAATAGACGCTCCGGGAAGTCTGCAGTCTGTGAACACGTACAGGATCGCCCCCGTCACTACATTAGATTTGATAGACCACAAATCCTCGCTAAAGAACACCGATTCCTTCCAAGGATGATTCGCGAGGCTATTGAAATCAAGAAACATCCTAATTTCAATAGAGAAGATGGCTGGGTGCTACCATCTGCTTGGGATCCCATAATTAATAAAATTAAAACCCAACCCAAGCATACAACTGCAAGACTTCATGATATTGTAAGTTCATACTGCGTGGATCGGAACAAAAATTAATAATTTTTAATCTGGAGGTAGCCGTGGTTAACTATGACATTGGGACGTCATACACCTCAGTCCCGCCCGTGACCATGGGTGCTGTAAAGTGCTCGAAACGTCGGGAATATAAAATAAGTTAATATACGCGATAAAATCCGTAAAATTAGTTTTATTTAAATAGTTTTTATGGACTTGACTCTGGGAAGCTACTGAAAATATATTGACTGCAAACTCCTGCATTTCATCCCGGCCCAGGATTCAAACTAGGGACCACAAAATATCAGTCGCGCTTACGACCTCTACACCAAAGAAACAGTCAAATTGACAAACGAACTAATTTAAATGCGTTGACACGTCTAAGGACTTAGAAAGTCTTTTCGCCAATAAAAAGATTTCTGGTTTTCTACACTCAACTTACAAAACAGCAACATTATCCTGATGATGAGTTAACGTCGGTAGCGTAATCCTTCCTGCCTCGTGCCAACCCATATTATATACCAAATTTTTAAAAACGGTTATTTATTTCTCAATTACATGGATATAACCTCCTGCGCTTATAAGAAAATAAAAATAATAATAGGAGTTTATAAGGAACTTGACATCGAATTTTAAATTGTGTTAGATACTTCAAAGCCATGATAGCAACTTGTGACGTTGCCTTGTTTTTACTGTTATATTCTTTCTCAACGACTTTTTTATCGTACTTTCTTGGACAATAACTATAAATTGAATATTATAACTTCCGTAACACTTCGATATACGTTATATCTACAGCATTTAACGATGTGATACAGATAAATGTAAATTAAAAACGGAGTGTGTTAAAATGTTAACGCAAACCCAGTAACATAAACATTTGTAACTGGTCAAAATACAAGCAGAAGCGAATCCTGTTATGTATGTGAAGACTACAATTTTTTTACGATAATTTTTTTAATTAAGCTTTTTTTCTTGTACAATAAAAGCAAAAATCATACATAAATTGAATCGTCTTGTGCAGAAATAATCCAATCCACAAACTGACCAAAATAATGATCAAGAAGCTCTTTTTTTTTTTAGTTTATTTCAAAGTGTGATAAACTTCTGAATAATAACAAGTAATTCCAAAATTTACATTAAATTTTCTTATAAATAAAATATCTAAACAAAATATATAAATTAGGGCTCCTACCACAAGAAAAATGCATTTATCTTTCAAATATGAATAGGGTTGGATTATTACTGCATAACGCAGCTCAAATTGTGGTAAAGTAACTAAAATTATGAAAAACTTTACATTAAAAAAATAAGATTGACAAATGAGCACACAATCTACCAGATGGTAAGTGGATTCTATGGCCCATAGGCATCTATATTATATCGTTGACTAAGAATAAAAATGCATACGCGTTTTATCCCTATAGACTAGGATAAATGTCACGTTATCAGTTAAATAGACCTCCAGTTCTCTACAATCACCGTACAAAATACATCATTATTCTGCTGTTTCATGCTGAAATACTGTGAGGGTCTTTAGATTTTTTTTAAGACGGGGAATGTTTCTCTGTAATCACTGACATGTTCACCGCTACTCGCAAATCTTAGACTTCGTGTCAATCTTCTTGACGGCAGGATGATAACAGGCAGTCGCTTTTGTGATACCATAAAAAATATTCAAAGAGATCTGAATTTCATTTTATCTGAAAAATTCCAATAATGTTTCCTTCGCTTTAACATAGAATATAAAACTTACAAAAGTGATAGAAATTGCATTTGTATGATCATGATTCTAGTCAGTTTTAACGACGACGACGAACTTTCCGGGCATAACTTTCTCGTATCGTTATCGACTATTATTATATAGAGCTATTGATTTCACAGCGGTAACTGCTACTCATAACACAACTGTCCCTTTAAATATGGTCGCAAAAACGGAAGCAATGACTGCCATAGTATATGCCATACTTGTGAATAGGTACTGCTCGTGGGGGCTGGTCAATTTAAGTTTGCTATGCACTGATGAGTTCCAAATATTAATGCAATTTTCTGTTTTTTCCTATAGTATAGACCATGCTTGGGTAACAGATCGGTATATAATTTTTCGTTATTTTTTCATTCGTGAATTATGTTTTAAAACTTACAAAATAGGGTATATCTGCGCAATTACTTTCACCGTTTCTTCTCCGGTCTAAAGAACAAAATTTACAAGCCAAAGTAGATTTGGAAAAAATTGATTTAACAAAAGAAATTGTCAATCTCTACAATCTCATTTCATAGGTAGCACTCAACAAGATATCTTCTATATCTTCCCAATACGAGCTGATTGCGAGTATGTCAAACTTTTCTGCCGACTTCCAAATAGGAGACGGTACTCAATTCGACTGTATGTTTTTTTTATGTGTGTTACCTCATAACTTTGTACTGGGTGAACTGATTTCGATGATTCTTTTTTTATATGAAAGCTGATAGTTTTCGCGTAATACCATATGAATTTGATCAAGGTCAGACCAATAGTTTTTGAGTTATTCTTAAATAACTTATATTGAAGTCGGCTGTACAAAATGTTTAATTTTAAATTATTATACATGGTACAAATCATGCCACAGATACATAGATAACTGACATATAGAAACAATTTTTGCAACACATGTAAACCTGATAATGTATAGGTAAAAATCTCATATTCTGGTGCTCAGAGTACCTGGCTAGGAAATCGCAGGTTGTTGCTTGTGTCTCAAAAATGTTGTTGTTCTTCAGTTCCGGTAGTTCGAATGTCTCCATACCGTTGACATTGTCTCTCAACCTGCTACCGACCAAAGAAAACTTTTATACTTTTACGTATGCTTTATCGTATCGACGATACTGACATCGACCAAAGCTTAGTAATTATAAATTTTATCGACCACAGCGCTCCTCAAAATAAGTATGACTTCAAACGCACAACAACGCAGTACACATATATAAGTAGGTAGATAAGCTTGTTCACGAAAATATAAGACAGACCTTTACCTCAAAATTTAATTTGTACAATACTCTTATTATCCTTGAAGTTTAAACACTATAATACCATATCAAAATTTAATATATGTCAGTTAGTGACTATTAGAAGTTTTGTAAAAGTTTTGTTATGGCTTTTTATAGAGCGTTTGAAGTTTATTGTACTATGAAATAATTATATAAATTCATTCAAAATTTGCGTCTTTTATTATAGGCGGCGGGTAAATAGGTTTTGTGAAAGTACAATGGACAACGTTCCTATATTAGGAAGGGGCAAAAATATACTTAACTACAAGCTAAAATAATTTACACCTTCCTTAAAGCTTCTTTTTGAATATTTTTTAAAAAATGGGTAAGTGGATGGATGCTGAAGCCGTAAGTTCATTTTTCTTCAACTATTTATTATATAGAATAAGAGTGACAAACGAACATACAGACGCAAGGACAATTTGACCTAAATGCGTTGTCACCCGTGAAGACTATAATGGAGTACCTTGTTTTCAGTGAAATCGGTTTCCAGTACCCTACTCTACACAGCAGGATTATTTTGATAGAACGTGGCTCTTCCGTAAGTCTGGCGTGGGCCTTCTTAGCATCGACTTTAGAAGCTATTATGTAAATATTATTTTTCTTGGAAGTTGGCTTTTGATTTTCATTAAAATTTAAATTTCATTTATGCCAATGGTCAAGTGTGCAAAATTTTTACGGTACGGACAGTATGGCTGATTTTACGATTTCTGCTGTTTTACTAAATATCTCTATACAAGGGGGCAAAACTCCTTTCCTGTCTAAAAGTCCATCTTGGTAGGTACCACCTACTTACCTATTTCTACAATCAAGCAGCAACACGTGCACTGCTAAATGTATAGAACCATTATATTGGAACAAAGTTCTTTATCGAACGGTACGGGTTTGGCGGATGGGATCTAGGCGACAAAATGTGTAAGGTTTTTTCGACACTACCCCTTGGGTCATAGTATAGACGGCCTTGGCGGTGAAATAAGGAAGTGATATGGAATAACGTCCATCTCCCTCGCACTTTTTCTTATCTGGCCATGAAAGAAATATTATTTTATTTCAAATGACGCTTCATTTTAATAGACGCTAGTATGTAATTCTTTTATTTGTATTTGTTTATCAATAATATAATACCTACGTTTATCTATAATAATACCTAGTCAGGTCATAAATTCTGTCACCTGTTTAATATAAAATAATTGAAACAAGTTTATTCATTATGTAACCATTTATATACCAAAATGAACTTAACAAAACATAGATTCTTATGACTAAAGTTTATTCAATATGACCTCAGAGATTTTGAATACAGGCCTTCAATCTGCGCGGCCAGTCGTCTATCGCAGCACGAACGAGGTCCATGTCAATATCGGCGGCTGCCTTAATCAAGGATGTCTTGAGTGACTCCAAATTGGGATGAGGCTTTGAGCACGCCTTTTCCTCCAAGTGTTGCCATATCTTGCAATCTAACGGATTCAAATCTGGACTGGAGGAGGGCCAGTCTTCATACCTTTTCTTAAACGTGGGGTTGCGGATTGAGTTATATTTGCCCGTGGCAAAATATAAAAATATATGGCACAATCTTGTCCGTTTTGTAAATATTAATTAAATCTTTGTGGTTACTACCATTTTATATTTTATTTTATTTATATTATTTATTTATTTGTTGTTGAAATATTAGAATGTGTTTAATTATAATATATTAACCACATTATAATATTTCAACATATTGCATCTCTGCATTTTCATTCGCATTTACCACGGGGAGTGTTCTGAGGAATTGTTCGGATTAATCCCAGCCGCCAAATTTCACAAACGCACATAGCAGCAGAACTCTCGATACCATCCACACCATCTGGATGATTGGCGGTCCACCACTGTGCGATTTAGAAGATGTTTTCTTCCTCGCACAACTTCCTTGTGGAATAGTTACCACCAACAATTTTTCCGGACCTATATGACTAAGGGACCCTCAAGAAAAGAGCCTACTCCTTTTTAAAAGGCCGGCAACACATCTGCAATTCCCCTGGTGTTGCGGTTGTTCATGAGCGGCGGTAGTCACTTACCATCAGGTGAGCCGCATGCTCGATTGCCCCCTCTCCTATAAAAAAAAAACAGTAATTTCTTCTACCATTTCCTACCGCTTCTATCGCTTTGCAGTTCAATATAGAACACCTTTCAAGATAAGCGATATTGGCACATTTGTAGGTGAGACTCTTACCACACTTTATAAAATGTGTAATAATTTTAAAATAAGGCTCTATAAATAAATTGGAATGAAATTGAATATTACAGTCCTAAGAAACATTTCCTTCCACGGCGTTACAAATTTTCAATAACGTAAGCCAAAATATTATGTGACTATGACGATGTATGTACTATTATGAGCACAGTCTTATTGAAGTGAATATGATATTTCACAGACGGTCCGCAATTATTTGCTTCAGAAAGTTAAAAAAGTTTAGAGTCCATTTATGTGCATTGTGTACTGACAAAAGTATTTTCTTATTTTATACAATTGAAGTTGCCAACCGGCGTGGCTACTATATTCATGGACTCCAGCAACAAACACCAAAGAAAAAAGCTAGTTTTTTTAAAGATTCAGTAAAGCCAACGAGCACACAGTCCACCTGCTGGTGAGTGGATATTGTGGCCCATTGGCACCTTCATCTATCCTGGATTAAGAATCAAAATACACATGCGTTGCTACCCCTTACGACTAAGATAAAATGCTTTGTTCCCAGTAAAAAGGGATCTCGGTTCTCTACACTCACCAAAGCAGCATTGAGCTACTATTTTACGCTGGTATTCTGAGGAAGCGTGATCCGTCCCCGGCAAGCCGACACATTCATACTTTAACCATTATATAGATACAGCATGGCTCTAACACGTAAAAAACCGCTACATATGAGTTGTCACCTCTGAGGGCTAAGATGGAAAACCTTACAGTTTGATATTAATTTTTCTATAAAAGTAAAGAAAATGGAATATATACTAATTCAACTCAATAAAAATAAATTTTATACGTAGTAGAGCCATGCTGCAACTATATTAATTGTATAGTTTTAGCACGAATGGGTCGGCTCGACCGAGGAACTGGGGACATTCCATCTTAGTCCTCACGGCAGACAACGCATCTGCATTTTGATTCGCAAACGAGGATAGGTGTAGATGTCTATGGGCCACGGCAACCACTTACCATCATGGACTGTGTGCTCGTACAACAAGTACTCGTACAACGCCTTAGCCCATAAAAAAAATAAAAAGAAACCGTGTAATGCAGACATGTCGATAATACTCGTAAACTTTAAATACATCGTGTTTGACATAATTAGTCAATTTAAACATAATTTGATGACAGTAATTTTTTAGCCATTTCTCAGTATAGTTTTTACTTCACGTATATTAAATATATTTCAGTTATATTGCACTGTATTCTCAACATACGATATGCCTCCATGTGAGCAATAATTTATTGTCTTGTCTGATACGAGGTCAGATCCGTCAATAAATATCCCAGGGTATCTAAACTCGATGTCGACGTCAATTGACAAATAATCTCTTTCAATATCAGTGTCGAAGTAAGAAAAAACTTTTCCTAGCTTAGTTTATTTTCTCTGAAATTGCACGGTATTACTACGTGGAGTTTCGTATTTATTATTGATATTTCAATTTATCCTTTAACATTTAGGTAGGAGAGCCGTGGTAGCTCAGATGGTTAGCGCTCGCTGTAAGAATCACAGTACCTGGGTTCGATCCCCGCCGGCACCAATGAACGTGTTAATAGCAATTTTAAGTGCTGATTTACCACGTGCTCGGCGGGGAAGGAAAACATCGTGAGGAAACCTGCATATCTGAGAAATAAAAAAATATAACTCGAAGACATGTGAAGTTCGCCAACACGCATTCGGGCGGCGCGACGGACATTTCCTTGCCCTAAAACCCTCTCAGAAATAAGAGGAGGCTTGGGCCTAGTTGTGGGACGTATAAAGGCTGCAACTTTACTTTACTTCAATTTAGGTAGGTACTTTAATCTCATTACTGAATTTATTTATCTCATAACTCATTGAATTGAAATGAATAGTTGATGAAATGAATGATTAGATGTTGCTTACCACCTTTATCTCTCTTTGTATTTATTTTAAGAACGTTTTACAAAGATTTACAAACTATAATATTTATTTTTTCCGCATTGTTTATAACTTTGTTAAATTAAGGTTTATAGTATCTAAGAGACTAAATTAAAAGATAAATTATTTCATGTGTATGTGCTTATTAAACTTTTTCACTGAACGAATAACAAAACTCAGCTTAGCATAATCAACAGATAGGTAATAATTTAGTCGATATTTTGAATAAATGGAATGAAATGAGAAGGTTCAACTCAATAGTGGTCACACGGCAGCTTTAGCTGTCGCACGGATGGGCCGGTCCGAACCGGGGTGGTACCACGACCTCACAGAATACCATCGTGAAGTAGAGGTTTACCTCTGCATTTCGCTTGGTGAGTGCAGGTGGCCGGAGGCCCTTTTTACTGGAAATGAGGCATTCCATCTTAGTCCTCACGGGTGACAACGCATCTGCATTTTGATTCGCAAACGACGATAGATGTAGATGTCTATGGGCCGCAGCAACCACCAGGTAGACTGTGTGCTCGTTTGTCACCCTTATACTATAAAAAAAAGGTTATATCTTCTGTCTTTTAATTCACCTATACGTCAACAGTTCATGCGCGGGAGCAGATGACGAATTTATTTAAATACAAGCGACCCGACCTGACTTCGCCTTTAAGACAAATATAAAAAATAAAATTATATAACAGATTTTTCCAAAAAAAATCTCCAAGTTTTTCTGATAAAATATAGACTAGATCACTTCTGTATATGTATTGCTCTATTGATCTATTGATCTGTTCGTAAAGTTTCATTACAATCGGTTCAGCGTCTCCAAATATTATTCCGGACAGACAGAAAGACAGACGGATAGACAGATAGTTAGAATTTTTTTTAATAAATGGCTATATTCCTCTTAATAGCATGCAAATAACATATATAGAATCATTTATTTCAATATAACAGACAGACACTCCAATTTTCTTTCCATGTATAGGCGTTAGAGTTCACAAAGCAATAGTAAATAATGCAATCACAAGTCAGTACATTAAACAGGAACAGCCAGAAAATCCTGTCAGAAATAAGAGGTTAACTGTGCTAAGCGATGGGATGTATATAGGCTGTAACTTTACTTTTGAACTTGGTCTGAAAACTTAATATTAATATAACCTCCATACAAAAAAGAATATTGCTGAGACGTGAATCCTACTCGAAATTTTGAGCTTTATATACACAGATAATTGTTTGAACAGGGGGGTCTTTGAATGGACAAAAATCAAAATATATTAATGATATTTTTTCTGTTCTGTTGTTAATAATTTTGACAACATCATCATTGATCGGTAATTTATATTTCTTAGTCCGTTTACCTGAACGGTAAAATGTAGTTGCAGTTTTAAAAATTTAAGCACATTGTAATCTCAATAATAATAAATCAATTCAGCTCCATAGCTAAATTGATTTTTTATGACTATGGGTATCCAATATAAATTTACCTCAAGATGATCTGGAAAAACTACGAGAAGCATTCATAACTAAAATGATATTCCCTCATCTTAGGATGAAAAAGGAAAGAGATGATATTAAAAGAATTGCAATGTAACAGGTGTAAATGAGAAAATGACAATTTTTTCTCTGAATGCTAATCACACTGGCTGATTGACGGAAAATGTTCTGGAGACTGATTGATAGCGGAAAATCCCTCTAAAGATGTTGAAATAAATTTAACTTAATGATGGGAAATAACCTCAAAACTGCGAGGGGGTCAGCTCTGCACTCACTAATTTGGATGCGTGGTGTGACTTGTGCATACTTGAAAAAGCCTTCGTAAAGCATAGGGCTTAAAACGCTGTTGATGTTATTTGAAATTCATTACCCCTGAAACACGATACGTTAATTCCTAAATTAAAAACTATCCTGTTGCGTTATTTGAATTTTAAATCGAGTCATACAACCTCGTAGTCTCAGTAGGTCTCGCAATGTAGCTAGAGAGTTCATCCGTACTGGAAATCGTCTGTTTTAGAATGCCGTCAATTTATTACAAATTCATTACAAATATTATATTAAGATTGACAAAGGTTGTAAAGGTTCAATCAGAGAGATTTCAACAGTTAATTACAAATATATTATTTGTATATATTCGTTTATTTAAGTCCCTTTAACTACTTGTAAGCTCTTAGATAAGGCATTATTTACTTTTAACTAAAATAATTAACTGACAATTCACAAATTATAATTGAGGTTAGCATCGAACATTGTTTAAACAAATTATTCCATTAAGTAAGAACAAACTTAACTTTCCAACTACAAATGTAAGTTTTTAATCATAAAAAAATACTTTGATGTGATATAAGTGCATGTTAATGGATTTCGCATATTTTTCTTTACTTGTACGGTGAAAACTTGTTTCTCGCTATTTTTCTTGATTCTAGCCCAATGAAAGTACGCTATAAGTTTTGATATCAACCTATTAATTGCATTGACTAAGAAGCTTAAAATGTTTATACCTTTAAGAACTAAGTATTAGATGTTAATTTCAAACTGTTTCTGAGAAAAAAAAGTGTTTACAGACGGACAGACGAACAACAAAATGATCCGTTTTATTATTTTGAGGTATGGAACCAAAAAAAATAAGCAACATCCGTGAAATAACGACGAGTATATAAGTTCATATTATTATACAGAGAATAGTATCATGCTCACATGATATGTTACTTCCTCTCCACATATTAGAACCCTAAATATACAAGAACTTTAAATAGTTCTACATAGCGCTAGCAACGAGATTAAACTGTGAATTGTACTGTAATCATATCAGTACTAACAGACATTTGCGGCTACTGTTATTGTTGTGCATAAAGCCATTACTGTGACGTTATGAAAACCACATTCTTAGTTAAATGCGTATAGAATACAATGACTTAAGTTGTAGAATCGTGTGAAATGACTACTAAAGTTTGAATAATTACAAATCGTTTATATGTTCTTAGTTAGAAAATCTAA
Organism: Parnassius glacialis; assembly: GCA_033319125.1. Classification (NCBI taxonomy): domain Eukaryota; kingdom Metazoa; phylum Arthropoda; class Insecta; order Lepidoptera; family Papilionidae; genus Parnassius; species Parnassius glacialis. The sequence continues at coordinate 22,481,797 of JAVANC010000023.1, read as the reverse complement.
ATAAACACAGAAATAAATAAAATCTACTTAAATCAAGCTTTTGTAGGCGTTTCTTGAACCAACATTTGGTTCCATCATCAGATAAACTACAACATTTTTATCAAAGTTCCAAAAGTAATGCAAATTTCAGCTCAATGAGACGTCAACAAGTGCTTCAAAAATTTATTACGAAATTTGATCCCTAAAGAATTTGGACATTTGAAAAAAGCTTATAAAAGGAAAGCTTGTAAATATAAATGCCTATGTTTAGCAGTGGACTTGTGAAGGGCTGTAATGATGTAAATATAAATAAATAAATTTCATAATTTATCAATTATATTTTAAGCGACTAAAACTATAGACAAAGCAACCAATCCGCCGAATTTCACTAAAGGAGTTAAAAAAAGAAGTTTCCACATTCGACACCTATGTTTCTTTTATGTACTCGTAGGTTTACCGGTTTTCGAAAACAGCTAAACCTGATTGATCTTTTTTTATTAAATAACTTATATACTTACAGGTGAGGTTCCATAAAATTTAAAATAATTTATCTCTAAGGGGGGGGGGGGGGGAATACTAAAAACATTGTAATGTCAACTATTAAGACGATATTCAAGTTGTTGTTTTAATCTTTTGATATTCCTAAGACTACGCCATAGGTTAAAAAATTTAAACCTTTTTGTAATTAGCAGAATCCAACTTAAAAAACAAAAAATTATAGAATAATTTCCACTAAATTCTTTCTGAACTCGTCGGGGCTTTAATTTTTTGATTCAATATGTCTAAGTATATGCAGAAGTTGCCAAGTTAAAGTTACAGCCTATATACGTTCCACTGCTGGGCACAGACCTCCTCTCATTTCTGAGAGGGTTTTGAGGCAAGGAAATGTCCGCTGCGTGTCTCAATGCGTATTGGCGAACTGCACATGTCTTCGAAATATTTTTTACAAGCTTTTATTTAACTTGCAATGTAACTATGTATGTTCGGGTGGAATTTTACGACTCAATTTTGAAGCAGATATCTTCAATCGATTGAGCTGAAATTTTGTATACACGTTAAGTTTGGACGACAATGCATAGTTAGCTGTGTGACGTCATTCTAAATCCAACAAGGCGGAACACCCAAGATGGCGGACTAGTTATTTTAATGCACTCCTACAATATGGGCATCAAATGAAAGAGCTGGCTTAGAGTAACTCGAAAAATAAAGTGACGTCACTCTTAATCCAATATGGCGGACTTCTAAAGATGGCGGACTAAGTTTTTTATACTTTCCTACAACATGGGTGTTAAATGACAGGACTTGCTGAAAAATAAAGTGACGTCACTCTAAATCCAATATGTCGAACTTCTAAAGACGGCGGATTAAGTTTTTTATACTTTCTTACAATATGGGTGTCAAATGAAAGGGCATGCTTAGTATAACTCGAGAAATAAAGTGACGTCACACTAAATCCAATATGGCGGACTTCTAAAGGTGGCGGACTAAGTTTTTTATGCTTTCCTACATTATGGGTATAAAATGAAAGGACTTGCTGAGAATACGAATGCGAGTTAACCAAAAATAAGATGGTGATCTAGATATAAACTCGGTTTCTCCAATCCGTCAGAAATTTTGGTATACTGGGGTGTTTGTAGTCCTCGATAATGATATTGTGGTCGAATTGTTAGAGTCTGTATCATCGATTGGTTAATTTTGACTTGTGTAATTTGGCGAGATTGGTGTCAATAGCATGGGTTTGCAACCTGTCTCTGCTCTGCACTGCTGATCAAGCATACCTGGTCTTAAGTAGGATAAAAATCATTAGAAGGTCTCTTTATTGAAGAGTTTCTTCGAAATTAACCGACAAATGACCTTACAACAATGATGCGTTGAAGGAGATCAGACTGATAAACCTATCCAGCGATAACTAAAAAGTAAAAAATCTTTTTTAAAACAAGCTTTTATTTAAATTCACTAAAAAGTATAAAACAAACTTTTCCTTTAAAATTTTACTGTCAACTTATAACGTCATTACACAATTTATATGATATAAAAGCTTGTCGCGAGATTTACCTGTGTAGATTTGATTTCTGATTGATTTTAATTTTAACTAAATAAATGCGAGTAAGTAGAAACGAGTAGAAACTTAAATCTTTCGACAAGCTTTTATATCATATAAACTGTGTAATGACGTTATAAGTTGATACTAAAAGTTTTAAAGGAAAAGTTTATTTTATTATTTTTAGTGCATTTAAATAAAAGCTTGTTTTAATTTTTTTTTTGCTTTTAATATATTATTACTTCTCAGACATGTTGGTTTCCTCACGATGTTTTCCTTCACTATCGAGCATGTGGTAACTGGTAACACGACGTATTTTTTTTTTGCTTCGTTCAAATAAATTTTTACTTATCTTTCGCATTCATTTATATCATTATCATTCTGGAATCTGGATTTATCCTTTACCAGTAGTAAGTTTTACGATTCTCGAGAAAGGACACGTTCTACGGCAATTTATTTTGCCCTTGTATATCGTGAGTTATTTATGAACAACAATGAGTATTTAACTGATTTAGAGCGTATTTTTCTAAGAGTATAAGGGTGAGAAACCAGCTCATATTAGATATGCTGCGGTCCATACAAACATACAAGAATCATCGAATAATAATCAAAATGCAGATACGTTGTTACTACTGAGGAATAAGCTTAAATGCCTCACTATCAATAAAAATAGCCGTCGGTATTCACACTCATCTCATAAAACATTGCAAAATAAAGCATCGATGTATGTGGTGTTTACCTTAAACGATTGTTACTGTTCGCGCATAAGTGTTAGTGTCAATAATAGACGTCAGAGGGCGTGCGAGCCTCTACGATACCGGTTTTGGATTTCCGGTCGTTTCGAGGGCATGCTAGAACAACCAGTCCTTTTCATCGCGTCGAGAGAGTACGCGTTCTTGGTCGAGAAGTCGGAGGCGGAATATAATAGGCGCGAATAGTAAATATACCACTGGGAATTGTAACGCGCATTCCTGTTTTGTTAGCTTCATTCCGGGACTTAGGGTCTAATTCAGAATCTGTATAAGTGGATTCGACCGTATTAGTTACTAGTGCGGAAGTTGATATTCTTAAAATAACGGTGACCTTTGATCCGTACGTTCTGTGTTCATTTTCGCGAGTCAAGCGTTATAACAAACGAGAGTTAGTGGCTTATGTAAAGTAGTTAATCGTACGACAGAGTTAAAGAACTGTTATCGTAGAAAACAAAGAAAGTGACTGCGGAAGGAGACTGTAGTTTGGAGAGGAGCTGAGGGCCGAAATGCTGCAGAGGGAACGGTCTAATAAGGTCAATAACACTACCAGCCACACCCAAATACACATCACTGACCCTTACTTTCCTAGCACTACACATCTACACGCGACCTGACCGAATCCTGAGGGACCAGTCGCCTTGGATAGAGGTAAGTAAGCTCTGTTCAATAATTGTAACGCTCCCCCCTGATCGTTTAATGTAATTAGAAACTTAACCCTTGGCGTAAGGACGCCCGACCAGCATCTGCCTGTAGCTTCTCCGTCTATGGGCCGCGGAGGATTCTACTCCTGGGATAGGCAGCTGTTGGCCGTATCATTTGGTAGCAGAGCGTGGTTCTGGGATCGATTCCCGGTCGATCCACCGACCGTAGTGTTTGATAAAAGTTAAAAAATTTTGATGGCAGGGAGCGTTGGGTTGATTGGTTTAATTTGTGTCTACAATCACGCCCGTCCGTAATATGTAAAAATATATTTTTTTATTATATACGTAATAATAAAATCCCTTTCTTTGGTGGCTTGCTTTTTTGTTGTTAGCGGGTAAATTTGAAAAGCCGCGCCCGGCTAGCGCACAAGCGGGAGTTTGCGTCATGTAGGTAGATGGTTATTTTTACGTAATCGGTTAATTATCGTTGTTGGATAGTTGTAGTGGATTACTTATCGAAGGGTCGATTTCCGAGATGGGCATTTTTTGTTGATCATTTTTTGTTGATGTGTATCTTCGTTATGTATCTTTCGTATTGTAATTTGTATTTGAACTAAAGAGTAGTAATTTGTATTTACGTAATTTGAATTTAACTTGATTTGATCGCACTAGTATTTGTTATTGTTAATTTGATTTGTCTTTTCTTTTGTACTAACTTGTATTTGATTTGATAAATAGCGGTTCTTAGTTGTTTAATTTCTATTCAACTCGATTTGATAGGAACTGCATTTGTTAGCTGTTAATTTTTTTGTATTTGTTATTTGTTATTTTTGTAATTGTGCTCGAGCCGCGTCGTAATTTGTATTTAGTAGTGATGTCCTCGCCCAAGATGCTAATCCGTTGCCTGCGGACTGAGTTACGCTGGGCCACCAGCGCCCATGCTTTGATAGGTCGACCGGATAGGGTCCATAACTTGATGAAGCGGTTCGAGCAGGTCGATGCTCGAAGGGCTGCAGTGGAGGAGGCTTACGCTGAGCTCGAGGATTCGGATGTGGAAAAGGGAGTCCTGGACTCCTGCTTCGCAGACTATGAGCAGTTCCTTTCGCTCACGGACGAGTTGATCGAGGCTGAAGGCAGGTATGCCGAGGAGGCGCGTGAAGCTCGGACGAGTGGCCTGCCCGAGTCCTTTCGGAAGCAGCCTCAGCCGGAGCTGTTGGGACGACTCCCAACTCTGGACTTGCCAAGGTTCTCCGGGGTCCTTTCCGAGTGGCTGACCTTCGTTGGTCTTTTCGACGGCCTAGTGGACGCCCGGAGTGACTTGACCCCGAGCCAGAAGATGGCGTACCTCCTGGCCTCACTGGAAGGGGAGGCCCTGGGCGTTGTCAGCCATTTGAGCTTGTCGGACGACGCCTACCAGACTGCTCGGGACCTCCTAGCCAGAAGATACGCCAACGTCCGGGGAGTTGCAGACGAACATGTTTAGCAGCTTCTGAGCCTCCCGCTGCTTAGTGACCGGGCCAGACTACGTCTGGACCTGTTGGATCCAGTCTTGGTGGCCTGTAATACGTTGAGGCGTCTGGATTTACCAGTGGGCGAATGGGCCTTTTTGTTGCTCCGCATCGTGCTGTCCCGCCTACCTCTCGACCTTAGAATACTATTTGAGGAGAGGTACGGCGGGGACGAGGCCTCCTATATTCCGCCCTTCTGTGACCTGCTGCGATTTTTGGAGGAGCAGTGCCGCGGCGGTCACCGTTGATGACTTACGAGCCGTGCCCAGTGAGAGGCGGAATCCGCCGGGCAAGTCGTTGTCAACCCCCCCCCCCCTGCTCCTATTGTCGAGCATCTGATCACCGGGTAACGTCTTGCCCGAAATTATTAAGTAATCCGGTTCCGGCGAGGCGAACTATCGCCAAGGAGCGCCGCTGGTGCTACTCCTGTTTGGAAGGGCACCTCCAGCGAGACTGTCCGCACCGGCGGTCATGTCTGCATTGCCAGGGCAATCAGCATGCCGCACTGTGCCTGGGTGCGAACGGCGTCTCCTCTCGGAGCGCTGCCAGGCCCTCGACCCCCACGGGCGGGGGCGCTCCGCCACGCCCTTTGACGGGCGACGCTCGGCGCCCGCCGGCTAGCCACCAGGCCCCTAGGTTTGAAAGGGGTCCTTCCCCCGACCAGTCGGGGGGTAATTCCCCCAGAGGCGGGGGTGTCATCACACCCCCTCAGCGTGCGGAGAGGAACTTCACGGCCACTCATCAGTCCGTTGGACCCTTCTCACTCCCGTTAGCTGAGTGGCCGCGACTGGCATACCACTGTACCCCATTTGATGGAGGCGGCCCTAGCTAGCTGCCGCCTTAGCTCCCACCATGGCTGCCTCTACTGAGCCTTAAGCCGTCAACAGTCCACTTAGCAAGCTGTTCTGTTGCCGACGGCCTCAGTGAGGGCGTACAACCCGAGTGGCGACTGTTAGTGGTTGCTCTCTGTTAGTCTCGGGTTCACGCGGTGTGGCCTCCACTTGGTGGTGGGAAGATTAGGGCCCCCTGGAGCGTTGAATCACGCTCTCAAGGGGTATTGGATTTGGTTTGGTCGAGCACTTGGTTAAGAATTCTTTGAATTAAAATTAAAATTTTTGCGTTTTCCGCGAAATTCATATTATAGCGGTTGTGATTAAAATAATTGAATTTAAAATACTCCTTTAAATGCTGTTGCATATGTTTTGTAAATACTATTGATCACTGCGTTTGTTGTTGCACGGAAAATTGAGATTTAATTGTGTGCCCTTTTTTAATGCTTGTGCGTATGCTTTGTAAATGTATTTGATTGTCGCGCCTGTGCTGAAGTGAAGTTTGAATTCATTTGAAATTTGAATGGCGCGCTATTTTGAAAATTATGTATATGTTTGTGATAGTGTTTGATCATTTTGCTTTGTGATAAGGAAAGTTGAAATTAGATAACCCTGTTGTTGCCGAAGGAAATAAGAGTCAATTCTCTTTTGGTTTAGATTTTGTTGGCACTGTCTAAGATATTTATTTGAAATAAGAAATAGGGCTGTCTCTTACGTTTATTGTTTTGTTTACTTTGCCAAGTTGACCTATGTGCATCGGTGATTACTTGTTTTAATTAATTCTGTAATTGAACATTGACGCTTTTGAAAAATTAGTTGAAATATGGGCATAGGATTACCTGTCTAAAGGGCTATCTGGTTTGTAGATTATCAGATGGAAATCAGCTGTCGCACCATTTGGTAAATGATTATAGGATGGCTTGGTTATGCCTACTTGTTTGAAAATTCATACTAGGGACTATCTGTGTGTTTCGTTCAGCTCTCCACAAACAACGTTCATGGGGAATTTGGGGGTGCTCTCTGCACTGAAGCTTAGAAGGTCCCTTTGGGTCGCTTTGTGTCGCGTCGCTGTTTGCAGACCTGATCCGGTCGGATTGCGGAACTAATCATAGAAGCGCAGATAGGTGTTTGAAGGAGGTCGTCGGACTTCTGTCTAGGAATAGGACTTATTTATGTGCTGCGATGTCCAGGAAGGGCATCCAGTTCAACTCTCCGGCTAGCCCACGTTGGGGCTGTAATTTTGAGGCGTTGGTCAGGGTTGCAAGATCTGATGGGGTGCGTAAGGTGGCCTAATTTGGTTGTAGATTCGGTCTTGCAACTTGCCGTCGCGACCCTGTCCCGCTGACCGGTTTGCTCGCGGACCTAAATCCTTATGTCCGGGACGGGGGTTTGTTCACGCATAAGCGTTAGTGTCAATAATAGACGTCAGAGGGCGTGCGTGCCTCTACGATACCGGTTTTGGACGTCCGGTCGTTTCGAGGGCACGCTAGAACAACCAGTCCTTTTCATCGCGTCGAGAGAGTACGCGTTCTTGGTCGGGAAGTCGGAGGCGGAATATAATAGGCGCGAATAGTAAATATACCACTGGGAATTGTAACGCGCATTCCTGTTTTGTTAGCTTCATCCCGGGACTTAGGGTCTAATTCAGAATCTGTATAAGTGGATTCGACCGTGTTAGTTACTAGTGCGGTAGTTGATATTCTAGAAATAACGGTGACCTTTGATCCGTACGTTCTGTGTTCATTTTCGCGAGTCAAGCATTATAACAAACGAGAGTTAGTGGCTTATGTAAAGTAGTTAATTGTACGACAGAGTTAAAGAACTGTTATCGTAGAAAACGAAGAAAGTGACTGCAGAAGGAGACCGTAGTTTGGAGAGGAGCTGAGGGCCGAAATGCTGCAGAGGGAACGGTCTAATAAGGTCAATAACACTACCAGCCACACCCAAATACACATCACTGACCCTTACTTTCCTAGCACTACACATCTACACGCGACCTGACCGAATCCTGAGGGACCAGTCGCCTTGGATAGAGGTAAGTAAGCTCTGTTCAATAATTGTAACGCTCCCCCCTTATCGTTTAATGTAATTAAAAACTTAACCCTTGGCGTTAGTACGCCCGACCAGCATCTGCCTGTAGCTTCTCCGACTATGGGCCGCGGAGGATTCTACTCCTGGGATAGGCAGCTGTTGGCCGTATCAGTTACACTTAGTCACATAAGTTAGTTTTTAAGCCATTTTGTTAAATACAGTGTAATCAAACATTGGTAAACCCTAATAAATAAAATAAAATTACAGTACTATTCTGATATCTTATGATGGTATTTTGGAATAGCGTTGTTCTACCACGCACAAAATGCAAACAAAAACATTAAGCAAATTTAAGGGAAACCGGATCGGGCAGAACTGGTGTCGGCAACACTGCTCTCGGACTTGTTACATATAGCTCTGGGTCCCGTGTAGTTATGAATAACTAACTAGCTAGGAGCGCAAACATCACCGAAAACTGATAAACGGTTATGCCAACATACTTCCGTTTTCGTGCAGTTCTATCCGTTCCAACGCACTTTATGACAACATACTAATATTTGAAGTATCCAATCTTTAGGAGATTTTAAATGACCGTAATGCACCTAAATTAATATTAATTAGAATACAAAAATTTAATGTAAAAGGAAAAATCTTTCTTTCCATTGGTAAATTACATTAGTATTTTTTTTAATTTAAGGATTTTCTAATTTTTTTTACATTGATTTAGAAATTTTTAATTTGCTTCATTATCGCATTTTACGTGATATTAGGAGATTTGTAATCTAATATATAAAAATAATGTTTCTTTGCTCGTAATTTATGCGCTGTCATACCGTTCATCAGATTGCGGTAAACTTTGTCAACTTATTGCTTGCACTTGCGCGATGGTTATAGGCAATAATAGTACAAATAACTTGCAGTAGGTGGCGCGCGTATCGCATCAACAAATTTATTTTAAAGTTATATATTATTCAACTTCAATGAATGTATCATTATTACAAATTAAACAAAATAATTATTCCAAATTTAAAACGATTATTACACAATTATTTCTTCTGCAGCTGCAACGCGCTGGGTATCAGGTTGCTATAATATTTCGGATTGAAGGTGATCAGGGTTACCTCGCTTAGCTGTATCTTAATATATCTTATTAAGTAGGTAATATACAAAACTCTTTACTCCTACACAATATTATTATTTCATTTAATATGTAAAGACATAAGTGTCAGAGAACTTTTTTGTATAAATAATTTAAATTTTAAAACTTATTGGTAACGCCAGTTAACAATCTAATTCATTAATCTAATAGAATACTTGGTACATAAATTTAACCCCCTCCCTTTCCTTATCTTTCATATATGCACGCACAGCCGTTGAAGACGACGCAAGCGCCACGGAACAGCAATTTAGATAAAATCGAAACAATACCGCGACCACACCACACGAAGGACATTGCGTCCTTCGATCTCTTCTTTAATATCAATTATCACCGGATATTAAGTCCTTGTAGTTGCGCTAATGTGACGCGCTTTCCGCGATTACAATAATTTAAAAGTTAAGGAGTGTATGACATCCCAGAACTGATCTAAGAGTGCGTGCGCCGACCCACGTGATGGACCTGCTGTGTTAGCTGACACTCCGGGAGGAAGGCGAGGCAGTCCCTCACAAGATTAGTGCGTGCATTCCACTTTCATACACTTTCTTTCCTTGCTCCGTTTGTTGTATGCACCAATACAGTCCACCAATCTTTATCAACGAACTCGCGTTACAAGTGCGTCCACATATATCACATTTAATACAATGGAAAACAAAATTCAACCAAAACATTTGCAATAAGTTTGTACTGTCAACTATAATAAAGAAAGAGTACTAAATGAAAAAAATAATAAAATAGTTACAACAGGATAAGAAAACAGTTTATGTTCAAAATTAAATTATAAGTCAAAGGCGTCATAGTACAATATCATTAGCAGTTTGTAGAAATAAAATTAATTCAAATCAATGTTAATAGATCTGCCAAATGGTGATTATCCCAACAGTACTTCAATACTTAGATATTATAATATTTACCTTCATTTCCCTTGTTTACTGCAGAAGTTGTTTACGAGTAACCTTTGTCGAAATTTTTATTACAGTCGTAAAGGAAATTGAGTATGATTCATATTGTTCTACTAAATTTAGATTTTCCTTGTTAGGGAAGTTGACAATCATAATTTTTCTAGCTGCTTTCCCACCAACAATATAGCTAGCGTTACGGCTACACATTATGCGTCTGTTTTTTGAAATACAATTATAGAATTAGAAGATAAATAAAACTTTATATAGTACGCGATATAATTTATTTACACCAGTGAACTTGTTATCATACCCTAACATCATCGTTATCATCATCGACAGCATTTTAAATCTGATGCTGTTATAAAGGTAAAATGATAATATTGAATATAAATTTCCCAACTAACGCATAGTTAGACGGGATATTGTGAGATAATAAATATATAATAAGCCGCTAAGTACTTAGTACTAACTTAGCGACCAGCCTCCGCAGAGTCTACTTCACCTGAGGATGCCTCGTGTAGAGGCGAAACACGTGTCGTATTTTCGAGAGTGGTGTGTCCTGCCTAGTGTGGTGGTGCTGAGGATAGTAGTGCTGGGATTGACGGCGACGGGTATAGTGCGCGCGATTGAGGGAGGGTGGGAGGTCCCCCTTAAAGCTGGACAGGACACATCATTTTCTTTCTTTACGCGGAATTAAGCAAATTAATTTATAACAACCCCATTATAATGGGTTTCCGCAAAGTAACGCCTGATTCTATCAATTATCTAAATTCAATTAAGTCTGCGAAGTTAAATACAATTGTTTTTTTTAAGATATACAGCTCCTTTACATATAATTTGAATATATTATTGTTATAGCACTTTATTTTTTACTACTTACTGTTCCATTATTCTATGACAGAGATACACAGTGTAGCTACAAGTTCTCTTTCACATTAAAATGCATATTCTTATCTTTTAAAAGAAATAGCATAATAATAATAAAACGTACATTAAATCTTACGTATTGTGGAAACCTAAGCGATTAGTTAAACGATTAGTTGACGGCTCCGTGGCGTACTGGTTTAGCAATGAGTTGCTGCGCTGGGGGGCGCGGGTTCGAATCCCGCAAGGAACAAGTATTTGTATGGCCTACAAATAATTGTTTCGGGTCTGGATGTTTGTCCTTGTGCAATTTGTGTTTGTAAACTGCCTCCACGATACAGGAGAAAATCCTAGTGTAGGGGTAACGTTTTTAAAAAGAATGACAATGAGAAAAAAAATACAAATATATTTAAAGACGCCTATGGCTTTGATACAGACCTTTAGTCCTTCTTGCTACGAGTCTCCTTGGTGAATTTAGACACTGCAAGTTTTAAAAATTACTTGATAGTCTCAATATCACTGTAACCAACCCGCGGCTTGCATAAATAACGGATAAAGAATTTGTTTGAAAGTATGGAAGAGATAATTTTATGGCATGTAATGGCGGCGTCCTATCAGTCCATTATATCGTCCGGTGGGTTTCGTAAGAGGAGATTATAGGAAATGTCTAAAATATTTTATGGCATACGTTAAAAATTTATTAATACCTTATTAGAGGCCAGAGTATATGTCAAAGGTACAAGGTATCGATTACTGCAGACACAAATCCAACGGGTGTGAGGCCGTTATCGTGAATGCGTTGATTAGAAAATCTTTTATCACTATTGGAGTCGATTATGTCTAACAGTGGGATTTCTATGGACTGATGTTTATGAAGACTACAAGCACTTTAATCTAAATGGTTTAAGCACACTCGGCCTTATTAATATCGTTTATTATTGCTTGCTAAATTTTTTTTTTGCGCCCGAATCAATTAAAGAGGGCTACCCTTTACGTAGCGAGGCGAAAAATGCATTACGCATACCACGACAGCCGGTCTATCGTGGTTATGAGGGACTAGGAGCTGCCTAACCGGGGAACCTAAGTGATAGCCTCTAAAAACCGCCTTTGGGGACTGGCAACCAGCTGTTTAAAGCTTCTTATGCCGTATCGGAAGCGACCCTCTTTTGGAATAAGAGGGCGCAGGCGGCTACTAGCCGCTGAGGGAATGCCTACAAAGGCAAATTAATTATGAATAATAAATTAATTAGAGTTGGCCTGAGCCGCCAGGAGGCAGTTCAGGTCCTTTGACAGTTTATTAGGCGGGTCCGAGAGAGTTCCTCGGCCTCTGGACGCGATAACGGGAGGGGGGTGGGGCTGCATAATTAGCTGCCTCACAAATATGTATGTTTGAATGCGTCTCTGAGACTTTGTAGAAGTTTTCAGAGAGTTTTTTAAGAAATTGTTGTATGGTTGGGATTTCTAAAACCCGATGGAGGTCGGCACTACAGACGTACCAAGGTGCGTTCGTAGCTCGACGACAGAAAAGGTTTTGAACTATTTGAAGTTCATTTATAATTTTGGGATTAGCGTCTGCAAATATAGGGGCCGCGTAGACATTACCGGTCGTATACAGACCTTATAAAGGGTTCCCTTATTTCTTAAAGATATTTTACTATGTCGGCCCAACATACTGTTAAGCCTACCTGGGTAAAAACGAGCTAGACGGGTTACTCTTTTGACATGAGGCTCGAAAGTGAGCCTTGTGTCAAGGGTGACACCTAAATATTTAGCTAACTTATGCCAGGGGACAGGGGTCCCTAACATACGTATTGGTGGAGTATTTTTATTGATACGGCGTCGTTTAAAATCGAATTGAACTGCAGAGCTCTTCTCCGGGTTCACATCGATGCGCCATTTTTGGAATCAAGCTCCTAGGTCATCGACTGACTTTTGGATCTTGTTCCTTGTGAAAGGTAGTGTTTTACCCTTACAGTATAGAGCAGTGTCATCTGCGAAGAGGGAGAGCTGTACACCATTCGACGGGATTGGAATGTCGTTGGTGTACAAGATGTACAGGAGGGGAGCTAGTACTGATCCCTGAGGAACACCAGCTTTAATGGGGCGCTGAGTGGAGAGCGTGCCTTCGTGTCTAAAACGAAAAGTACTATGTTGTAAGTAAGAGGCCAAGAGACGTACTAGATGATCGGAGAGACCTACTCTATATAATTTGAATATAAGGCCTTCATGCCAGACTCGTCCGAAGGCGTTGGCAATGTCGAAAAAGACCGCGATGGTCTTTTGACGTCGTGGATAAAAACCGCCGAGGATATATTCCACAATGCGGTGAACTTGTTGGGGACAGGAGTGTTTCGCACGGAAACCAAATTGGTGGGGGATGACAAGGGGGTCACCGTCTGTGGGAAACAGATGGCGCCTCATTCGATTTTCAATGATTCTTTCAAAGAGCTTGCCCATGGCCTTTAGGAGGCTAATGGGACGATGACTGTAGGGGAGGTTAAGAGGCTTGCCTGGCTTGGGAATACCAATGACAGTTGCCTCTTTCCACGTAGTGGGAAAGTAACTAAGATTGAAGCAGGCGTTAAAGATAATAGATAAGAGGGTTAACACTTGCTATGGAAAGTGTTTAAGGGCTTGGTTGGATATGCCATCCGCGCCCGGAGCCTTTTTGGGCTTAAGTCCTTTGATGAGGGATGAGATCTTATCATTGGACACAGTGATGTGGTCAGAGGCTGTAGGGGGTGAGTGGCTGCGGACCTCATCCTCCACTGCGTGAATATGTGAGGAGTCGACAGGTTGAGAGCTAGGAGAGCATTGTGCGGCAATGCTGTCTGCAAAGCACTCAGCCTTTTCGTCGTCCTCGAAGGCAACCGTACCGTCGGGGCGGGAGAGAGGGGGAATGTGAGTGGTAGCGTCTATACGGAGGGCTCTAGCCATCCGATAGTACGCTGTATGAGAGGGAGAGATATTCTCCATGAGCTTACTTTTTTCGAGGTCTCGAAATTTAGAGAGGCAGAAACGGAGTTCTCGTTGAAGACGATTGGCCGTGTGCCTATATTCGGGCGTGGGATATTTTGCTGCTCTCCGGAAAGCAGCTTTCTTAGTTTTTAATAGGTTGCTAATATGTAGGGGAAGCTCACTATTTTTAGCAACCGGGACTACCCTTTCATTCTCCTTAAGGGAGGATTTAATAAGGGTTGCAAGTGAGTCGACCGCGGTGTCGATTTTTTCGGGACTGTCTAAGTCTAAGTCCGACGAAAGGTAGATAGGGGAGTCCTGTGAGTCCATGGCTTTAGCTAGGGACTCCTTGAAACCCTTCCAATTAGTGAAGGTTTTCGTGGGGGTTATGGGGGGTGGCTGATGGCCAAGAATAAGGGAGACCGGTCGGTGATCGGATCCTGTATCGTCTAGTGTCTCAATTGACCTGAGGTTAAGAGAAACTCCTTTGAGTAACGCAAAATCTAGTACATCTGGGGTGTGCTCGGTGATATCGGGATAATGCGTATCACCGAGGGGACTGAGGACAGTAATGTCAAGAGACTGCGTTATTTCAAGCAGATTCTTGCCACTAAGGGTGGTAGTATGGCATATCCATTCAGTATGCTTAGAGTTAAAATCTCCAAACATAATGACTGAATTGCCTAGAGATAAGATGGACTCAAGATCTTTTTTGAGGGGGAGGATTCCAGGGGGAATGTAACAGGAGGCTATGATTAAAGACTGATGTCCCGTCATAGCTTACCTGCATATCTTAGCTTCCATATTGTCTTGTAAAGCGACAATTAAAAAAAAAACCTAACCTAAGAACAACAGTGGTAGAGCCACGCGGCAGCTTTTGCTGTCGCATGCATGGGTCGGCTCGAACCGGGGTGGTACCACGACCTCACAGAATACCAGCGTGAAGTAGAGGTTTACTTCTGCGTTTCGCTTGGTGAGTGCAGGTGACCGGAGGCCTTTTTTACTGGAAATGAGGCATTCCATCTTAGTCCTCACGAGTGACAACGCATCTGCATTTTGATTCGCAAACGAGGATAGATGTAGATGTCTATGGGCCGCAGCAACCACTTACCATCAGGTGGACTGTGTGCTCGTTTGTCACCCTCATCCTATAAAAAAAAACAAAACAACAAAAGTAAAACAAGAAAATAATATATTTAAATTTTTAAAAAGGTATTTACAATTTTATATAAAAAAATGAAATATGATGATGGTGATGGATGACGTGAAATTACAATCAGATAAAAAAATAAAGATAGGAGAATATTGTAGTGGAGCCTAAAGGTCGAAGTGACACGCGCTGCGCTTGGAGTAGGAGTAGGCACACGCTGAGCTTGTAGTTTCTTGGCGGTGATGGCACGCAGCGCCTGGTCTAGGCACACGTAGCGTCCGGAGCCGGCACACGTAGCGCCTGGAGTAGGTGCTCTCAGCGCCTGGAGCAAGCAGTCGCAGCGCCCAAAGGTAGCGCGGGCACTAGCAGGTGGAGGCGCAGGCGACGACTCCAGAAAGTAAAGGCTTGTAGGATCCCGGAGTAGTGCGGCCCCGCGCTTGAAGTAGTCTACGCCGACGACTTCAGATGTAGATAGAGGCTTGCAGGATCTTCTCAACATCAGCAGCGCCTGGCCTGCAGGAAATGTGAAGAAAAGAGAAAAGAAATTAATTTAATCAAGCTTTAGTCGAAGAGACCGAAGCCCATAACTTCATCGTTAGACTCAGATTCTTCCTTCATGGACTCTCTCTTCCTTCTTTTCCTCAGCTGCCGGCGCTGCAGCAGCGGCGACCGAGGCCACGGGCGCTGCTCCACCGACGGGCATGTTCGACCACTTCTCACGACCCTACGCGATCAGCTCTTCAACACTCTTGCCATTGAGTTCCGAGATGATCTTCTTCAGTTTCTCGGAGTTTGCCTCAACACCCACAGAGCTGAGGATCTTCTCAACGTCAGCAGCGCCTGGCCTGCAGGATCCGCCTGGCCTGCAGGATGCGCCTGGCATGCAGGATCCCGGGGCAGTGCGGCCCCGGGATAAGGCCTTTAGTAGATGCTTCTCGTTTGAAAACTGAAGCGAGACTCCTAGTTTTCACCGATAGTTCGGCTTTTATACCTTTTTAGAGAGAACGGGAAATTATTTAAATTAAAAGGAAATTATTTGTTAATGACTTAGAGCAAAAGAGTATTTATGTGGAAATATCGAGATAAAACATCAGACCCGTAACGAATTTGAATAAAAATTGCCATGACAACCAAATAAATAACAATTGTCAAACATGTAAATTTTTGGTTTTAGGCTTGTTATTAAGAATTGGCAAGTTTTATGTAAGAAATGAGATATTATTTATATAGGAAAAAAAAATAGCGCAACAGCGCGCACGAAACCCGAAATTGCAGAGTTACGGAGAACTAAATAAAAGATCGAAAAAGATAAGACTCCATTGACAGCGATTTAGAAAGTGCAAATAGCGTAAAAATACGAAGTGAAAATGATTTGTTATTGTGTAAAAACGTTACAGGATCCTGTGGAAATAAAGGTGATGCAAAATATGAATGCAGAAAATCAAAAACAGAATGGAAAAATAAGTTTAAAATAGTGTAAAATGATATGTAAGTACCATAACACTACAATTGGTAAGCTGCGGAGTATTAATATGAGAGAAATGTAGTGTCTTCTGGTAATAAATGGCCGTGCCGCCGCCTCGGCGGTCGGGCTTGTCATTACAAAGAAGAGAATAATAATTAATTGAAAGGCCTATAGTGTCCTTAGATTTTAGATTGGTTTCCTGTAAGAGGAGGAAATCGGCTTCGCGATCTCGAAGGAAGAGCTTAAGCTCTGGGAAGTTAATTCGCAAACCGCAAATGTTAAATGAAACAAGTGATAACCCGTTAGGCTTGATACGACAGCGATTGTAGGCAGAGCAGATGGCTCTGTCATTGTTAAGTTAGGTTAATTAAGTTAACTTAACTTACAATGAACGCAAAAGATTATTATGCTCTACGAGAGCAAGGAGACGGTCCTGAGGGGACCGTGCAGAACGTAATTTGCGCGCTAATATCGCAATTTCGTTAATGTCGATGTTCCATATCGCGGCGTAAACCGTGTTAAGGTCATTGACCATTGAGGGCTGTTTTTGCTGCGGAGCAGAGGTTGCCTGCGGTGGTTCAACCTTTTTGGGGCCCCAGAGAAATACTGGAGCCTGCGAAGGCTTTGAGCAGCCCGGAGGTGGCCTAAGAGGTGCCTGCGGTGGTCTAGGGGGACCCTGAAAGGGTCGTGCGAAGCCCTGGGACGGCTGAGATAAGCCCTGACGGGGCTTCCTTACGTATAACGCTGGGAATGAGCGGTCATTGACCGGCGGTGGGACTTGCCTATTTGGGCGAGGATGAGGAGCGCACGGGCATCCTCTGTAGCTTGCCGGGTATCCTGTTTGTTGACACAGGACGCACGCGGGCGGGGATACGGCATCTTTGAGCCGGGGACACTCTTTAGTGTTGTGTGGGTCGAGGCACTTAACGCACCTGGTTGGGGCGGAGCAATTGGCCGCCGCATGACCATAAAGTTGGCAGCGGTAGCACTGCGCCGGGAAACCGCGCCTATGCAGTGACTCGGCTTACACTATCGAAAAGCCGCACACAGTGCGTATTTGCCGGAAGATAGCTTTCGCCTCCGGAACGTTAGAAAGTATAACTAAAACTAACGGGTATCTCAACCCGGTTCTACTGTGCATTTTACGAACAGTCTCAACGGGGAATCCTTGTGACTTAAGGTCATCAAGGATCTCCTCGTTGGAGAGTACAAACGGCACACCTCGGATGACGGCCCTGACTTTACGCTCTTCCGGAAAAGCGTAAGTGTGGTAGGACACACGTTCATTAGTGAACAACCTAGTAATACGCCGAAAGTCGTCTATGGTCTGTGGGACTATCTTCATTGCTACGCCCATATTTGTAGCTTGATCGTACCTGATTCCCGAATCATAACAGATTTTGCTAAGGCGGGTGAATTCAGCCTTGTCTCTTAAAAAGACAGGGGGCGGGACTTGCTTCTTAGCAAGTTAGGAAGCGCAACGCGAGACCTGCTTTGACGGCGCTGTGATGTCTAATGACATAAGGGGGTCGGAGCAGCGGCGGGGGCTGCGGGGGAAGAAGCGGCAGCTAGAGCTGCGGGGGCGGAGGCAGCGGCGGGGTCTGCGGGGGTGGGGGGAGCGGCACGGGCCGCTGAGGCGGAGGGGATTGGTGTTTCGCGGCACGCTTTGCTGCGCGCTTGACGACACCGTGGTGTAGGAAGAAACTATAGAGTCACCGTTATCATCGGAGTCAGAGGACTCCGATGTCCTGGTGCTGGATTTGGTGGCTGGCCTCTTCCGAGAGGCAGATATTGAGGACGCGGAGTCGGAGTGAGAGCACTCCATATCTACTTCCAACGGGGCGAATGAGTTCCGGGACTCTAGGTGGGCCGCTATCACGGGCGGCGGGTTGTTTGCCTTAAGGGCGGGAGTTGCCAACTAGGCTAGGACTGCAGCGAGAGCCTGTGGGCCATCCATCCTATTAATGGCATCGTGGAGCGAACCTTTCAAGTCCTGAGTGGACATTGTTGGAGAGTTTGGGACGTTTATACTATAAGTAGGGGCAGGGGTCACCGTTCTGAAATGAACGGGACGTTTTTTCTAAGGCAGTAAGGGCGGGGGTCGCCGTTCTCAAAAGAACAGGACGTTCTATACCAAGAAACAGACCCCTGTTCTCAAAAGAACAGGGTTTTGCTCTGAAAAGAGCAAGTAACGTGTTCTAAGAAACACAATACACAATATATATAATAAACAAATAATTAATAAAATAATCTAATAAACTTATAAACTAGTAACTAGTCTGCTACTATATTAAAGAAGCGGTCAGTCAGACCTCTCCGACCGTAGGCGGGGGATAAGAGCTGAGAGTTAGCGATAAGTCACTTACAGTGCTTCGGCGCTATATAGCGCTAACAGAGTGAGGAAGCGCGGGACGCGGAACGGGCACTAACGTATGGACGTTAGCGCGCGCGGACTACCTGTACATGTCACTCGTGGGCGACGGCGCAGGCGGAGATGTGCCGCTAAATAATAATTATCCATTTACCTATTTCTTCCACTGTCATTTAGTCACGAGAGAGAGAGGGGGGGAGAAAAAATGAGATAGAAAGAGAGAAAAAGAGAGTGTGAGAAAGGAAAAAAAGAGATATTAAGAGAAACTGTTAACACTGCTTAAATTCACATTGATCTTTACATGAAATTTAAGGCCGACGAAATTTACATAATGTGTATACTAGACTATCTACTCGTAACAAGCTTATCACCCAAGCCTATATTTTTGCCAAATGTAAACAAATTTTAATGATTCTTCTGTTATTAGTAAAGCTGTACATAAGGAGTGGCGCCCCTTGATGTTAGAAATTGTGGTTGAAGTGTTCAATATAAAGAACCTCTTTAGACGCCATTCTAGTGGTTATTTATTCCTTGGTTCACACAAAATAATCAAGAAATGTATTTTCTTAATAAGAATTAAAAGTTTGGGGGATGAGTCGCTCGCGTCCGTAGGCTTTGACCACCTAATCCTAGGCTCACCCTACACGTGTCCCCCGGGTGGTGCTAAACAAGCGACAAAGCCGAAAGAACTGACTCCGCTCCTCGCCGTGTGGTAGCGGCGTAAAAAATACCACATCCTACTTTCGCACCATGAGGCATAGAATTAAAGAAATGGCCCCGAGTTCCCGGCGCCTCTTTAATGGGGCAGGGATGCGAAGAATCTCCGGGAGGAAAACCGGCGACGAGGTTCGCCACCCGTCACGTTCTGTCCCCCGGAGGGGCGAAAAGTGGATTGCGGAAGCCCGTCTGGCTACATTGAATGTATGTGGAGGAATGAATGATAAGATGGATGAAGTATGCGATATGATGCATGATAGAGGAATAGACGTGTTATGTGTAAATGAGACGAAACGGAAGGGAAAGGATGCTACTACACATGGCATGTATACCGCGTACTGGTCTGGTGTAGACGAGACCGAGCGGGCATGCCAGGGAGTCGGTATCATCCTTTCAGAAAGAATGGGTCATTGTGTGAAAGAGTATGAATGTGTAAGCCCGAGACTGCTATGGATACGAATGAAAGTGGGCTTAAAGAAGTTGTTTGTTTTAGGGGTCTACGCCCCAGACATGTCTAAGCCCACTTATATCCGAGAGCAGTTTTGGGAGTTGGTAAGGATGGTGCTAATAAAATGCAAGGTTAATGAAAATATTGTGATATTAGGCGATTTTAATGGAAGGGTTGGGGTGAGGAGGCTTGGTTATGAAAGGATATTGGGAACGTTTGGTGATGAAAGTATAAATGAGAATGGTGAAAGCCTTCTCGCAGTATGCGTGGAAATAAGTCTTTTTGTGACGAACACTTTCTTTCGTCATAAGAAGATTCACACGTATACATGGGAAAGAGGTGATGATAGAAGTATGATAGATTTCATTATTGTTGATGAAAGAATGAGGAGCGCGGTGGTAGATACAAGGGTTTATCGGGGCTCTAACGTAGGGACGGATCATTACTTGGTCTTATGCCGAATTAATGGTCTTTTCAGACGTTGGAGGCATCGGACATCTGTGTCTACCACTGCTTTACAGCGTATAAGAACAGAGAGGTTACAAGATGAAGGTGTGAGAGAGAAGTTCAAATATAGATTGAGAGAAAATATAAGTGGTATGGCTGAATTGTGTATGAATGATTTAGACTTGGAGACTGTGTGGTATAATGTCAAGAAAGGTTTAGTGGATGCAGCTACCGAAGTATGTGGTGTAAGTAAGAGAACGAATGAAAGGAAAATTAACACGTTATGGTGGAATGATGAGGTACGGATGGAAGTTGAAGCAAAGAAGAAAACATGGCTAGATTTACTAGCAACCAAGGCTAGTAATTCTAGCAGTATGAATGATGATATCGAAAGAAAAAGGCAGTCTTTAGACACCTAAATAAGAGAGTAAAAGAAGTAGTTGAAAGGAAAAAGCAAGAAAGAACGGATATGAATGATAGAAGAATATCGGATAACTTCCAGGCAAACATTAAAATGTTCTGGAAACTCGTAAGAACTACCAGGGGACATTCAAAACAGCCTAGAATGAATGCTATACGAGACCAGAATGGCTGTATTCTGAATGACGAAGTTTTGAGTTTAAGGAAATGGAAGGAATACTTTGAAAGCGTGTTTATGAGTGATGAGACGTTTGAATTAAATGAAATAGAAATTCCGGAAGAAGACGAAATAGATAGAGATATAAGTATAGATGAAATAATGAAAGCAATGAAAAGTATGAAAGCAGGTAAGGCAGCCGGTTATGATAGAGTATCTCTCGAAATGCTAAAGGCTGGAGAAGGAGTGGTGGCAGACCTGCTGTGCACCTTGTTTAATTTATGTTGGGAACTTAAGCGGGTACCGGGAGACTGGTGCAAAGCCATGATAGTCCCAATACATAAGGGAAAAGGATCACAGCAGGACTGTAAAAACTACCGTGGTATCAGCCTTCTTAGCATTGTGGGAAAACTGTATGCTAAGGTACTAATTGAAAGAGTTATGAAAGAAACTGATGGAAAAATTTGGGATGTGCAAGCGGGATTTAGAAAGGGAATGGGATGTACGGATCAGGTCTTTACCATGCGCATGATCGCGGAGAAGTTTTTGGCCAAAAACCAAAAAGTTTTTTGTGCGTTCATAGACTTGGAGAAGGCTTATGACAGAGTGGACAGGGATGTGTTATGGCAAACACTGAACTCATTTGGGTTGAGCGCTGGCTTGATACAGGCATTGAAGTCTCTATATAGGGACTCTAGTGCTTGTGTCAGGATCAACGGGGCCTACTCGGACTGGTTTGGCATCCATAAAGGTGTCAGACAGGGCTGTGTGGCTTCCCCGTGGCTGTTCAACCTATTTATGGACAGTTGTTTGGAAAATTTGAAAGCAGAAGAATGCGGGTTAAGAATGGGTGAGTTAACCGTCAAATGCCTTTTGTACGCCGATGATCAAGTCATACTTGCGTCGTCGGCAGCCGAGTTGCAAATGATGGTTACATTAATGAACAGGACATTAAAAGAAAAGGGAATGAAAGTGAACGCAAGTAAGACGAAAGTTATGGTTTTTGAAAGAGAAGAAAGTAAAACGATATGTGAAATAAGAATAGAAGGGGAGTTGGTAGAGCAAGTAGATGAGTTTGTGTATTTGGGATGTGTGTTTAGCAGGGATGGTAGATATGATCAGGATATAGAACGACGAGTGAATGCAGGAAATAGATTGAATGGGGCTCTACACTCTATTGTGAAAAGTCAGAATGTGTCCAAAAAGGCACGTTTGGCAATTCACAATGCTGTGTTAGTGCCTACTTTAATGTATGGTAGTGAAAGTTGGGTATGGCAGAAGAAGCACGAGAGTAGAATAAATGCTGTAGAAATGCGGTCATTACGTAGTATGCTAGGGCTGAATCTGAATGACAGGGTGAGAAATAGTGTGATAAGAGAAATGTGTGGTTTGCAAGATGATGTTATGACTAGGATTAAGAAAGGAATGCTTCGGTGGTTTGGTCATGTAGAAAGAATGAATGAGGAAAGAGTGACAAAGCAAATTTATGTTGCAGAGGTGAATGGCAGAGTCGGGAAGGGTCGCCCTAGGCGAAATTTTATCGACCAAATAGGCGATATATTGAAAATGGGCCAAATTAAGAGTACCTTTAACCGACGAGCGTGTATGCGTAGGTATATGGATGTGGAGGAAGCGAGAGAGGTGTGTCAGGATCGTGCCAAATGGAATTCCATAATCTCTGCCTACCCCTCTGGGTGACAGGCGTGAGTGTTTATATTATATATATACATATTATATATATATATTATATTATAAGAATTAAAAGCCGACTTTAAATATACACATACTGAATTCGCGGCTTTAACTCTTCTTACAATACATTTAAATCTTAGCACTGACTTCATGGTGTACAGTTATTTTATTCTCTTTAGTTATTTCAAGTAGACTTTTACAGTTTTAACAGAATAATTTTGTTAAAATCCACATGTAGCATTAAGACACACTTAATTACTTTATGTTAGCAAATAAGGGGTACCATAATAACGTATAAAGTTTATACTCGTATAATGCTCGTGAATTTCACTGCACGCTATTATACTATTATGCTACTTGACATTTTCCACACTTCATTAATTTTCTCTATCCTGCTCCATTTATATTACACAAGCCAAAGTAGCTGAGAGTAGTACAAATTGGTTTAAATTATTATCCTTAGCAAATAAACAAGGTGAGATTAAACAATATTTACAAGTATTTTGTCAAAGTAATAAAGTCTATAATATATATTTTATAACAACTCTCTACTGTGACTATTTATTGTACACTAAGGAAATATTAACATAACAAAAATGAACAATTATCGAGGTAAAAACAAAAAGCGGTCTTATTGCTACATTTGCCAGCAATGTCTTAAAGACAACCCATAAAAGGAATTAAATATAAACTGTTGAGTAATAAAAATTATAACTATTAAGTAAATAATTATTTTAGAACCTTACTACAGAAAAGCTTAAACTTACATAAACAAGTCTAATTTATGATGTAATTAACGATAATACTATTTTTAAAGAGTTTTAAGAGCACATCAACAGTGGTAGAGCCACGCGGCAGCTTTTGCTGTCGCACGGATGGGCCGGCTCAAACCGGGGTGGTACCACGACCTCACAGAATACCAGCGTGAAGTAGAGATTTTTACCTCTACGTTTCGCTTGGTGAGTGCAGGTGGCCGGAGGCCCTTTTTACTGGAAATGAGGCATTCCATCTTAGTCCTCACGGGTGACAACGCATCTGCATTTTGATTTGTAATAGAGGAAAGATGTGGATGTCTATGGGTCGCAGCAACCACTTACCATCAAGTGGACTGTGTGCTCGTTTGTCACCCTTATCCTATAAAAAAAAAACAAAAAAAAAACTTTCGTTGTAATCCTACGTCACACAGGTCTCTTCACGATGTTTTCCTTTACTGCCGCAAACGTAGTTAATCAGCACTTAACTCTCTTGCTATTAACAGTTTCATTGGCACCGGCGGGGTAGAGATGTGTTAAATAGAAGAGAGCACAAAATCTACATGATGGTAAATAGTCCGCCTCCCTTCGGGAACACGAGCATTCTGGTCTCTCGCCAAGGCTGTCCAAGGGAACTTCTGTCAGCCATCTCTGCCATCTCTGCACAGGGTGGACGACTCACTGGCCCATGACGCAAAGGAGAAAGACGATCTGCTAGGCTCTTTTTTTGCTTCCAACCCGACTCTAGATGACGGGGAGAACACACCGCCGAACATCCCGCGGTGTGAGTGCTCCATGCGGGAAGTGCTGTTTACACAGCGCTTGGTGAGAAAAGCACTCCTCTCCCTGGACGTCAACAAGTCGAGTGGGCCTGATGGAGTCCCACCTATTGTGCTGAAGACGTGTGCTCCGGAGTTGTCACCGGTTCTAACGCGTCTTGTTCGGTACTCCTACTCCCTAGGCGTAGTTCCGGACTCATGGAAGACAGCTTTGGTGCACCCGATCCCTAAAAAAGACGACCGCTCAGATCCGTCCAACTACAGGCCTATCGCCATCACCTCCTTGTTCTCCAAAGTAATGGAAACGATTATTAACAGCCAGCTCATGCGGTACCTTGAGGATCACCAGCTGATTAGTGACCGCCAGTACGGTTTCCGTCGAGGTCGCTCAGATGGTGATCTTCTGGTCTACCTGACCCATAGATGGGCGGAGGCAATGGAGTCCAAGGGGGAGGCGTTGGCCGCAAGTTTGGACATAGCGAAGGCTTTCGATCGGGTTGGGCATAAAGCGCTTCTTTCAAAGCTGCCTTCCTATGGGCTTCCCGAGAAATTGAGCAATTGGGTCACCAGCTTTCTTGCAGATCGGAGCATCAATGTCGTAGTAGACGGTGCATGCTCCGAATACAAGCCCATTAACGCTGGTGTTCCAGAAGGCTGCGTGCTATCACCAACGCTGTTTCTTCTGCATATCAATGATATGTTGCAAACCAGTAACATTCATTGCTATGCAGACGACAGCACTGGTGATGCTTTATACACCGGCCGTGCCAATATTTCTCGAGAAAACGTCGCCGAGTACTGGAACAAACTTGTGTCTGAAGTCGAGACTTTGAACAAAGTCTCAGACTGGGGGCGACTAAATCTAGTCCAGTTCAATCCCCAGAAGACACAAGTTTGCGCGTTTACTAATCATGTAAATCACCCCGACTAATTCCAGCCGCTCAATTACACCATCGCACGTCGCGACAGAACTTGCGATACTATCCATATCACCACCAGCGATTTTTCCGGACCGATCGACTTAGGGACCTTCAAGAAAAGAGCCTACTCCTTTTTAAAAGGCCGGCAACGCATCTGCGATTCCCCTGGTGTTGCAGTTGTTCATGGGCGGCGGTAGTCACTTACCATCAGGTGAGCCGCATGCTCGTTTGCCCCCTCTCGTGTAAAAAAAATAGATATTGTGGTTCATTGACATCTGCATCTATCCTCGATTAAGAATCAAAATATTGTCCGTGTTTATGTCACTGAACTCCTCCTAAAGGGCTCGATCAATTTCGATGAAATTTTGTGTGTGTGTGATTAAGTTATTTTAGGAATGATTTAGATTCACCATTAGATCCGGTAGGTGGCGCTGTTGTCAAGATACAGAAATCACACATGCGAACCAGGGAGAGTCGTTCGTTACGTATAAAATACTAATAATTTGTTTACGCAATTTAATTTTATTTTACAAAGAACACCCATCGCTGTTAAACTCAACGAGGAGATTCAATTGTTTTCATAGCGTGAGAATTTAATTCAACGTAATTTCTATTGTTTACTTCTTATAATGGCGATATCGATTAGTTGAAGAAGCCATTAGTTAAAGCTATTGAAATTAATACAAGAGTTATGGAGGCTTGCTTTTTAATTGTCTTCAAACAATATTGGCATGGGTATGACCGGTACATTATCGATGATAGAGGTGTACGTAAAATAATAATAGCACTTGAATATATACACCTATCACAGAGATTAAAACTCGATATTGAATATCCGTATATTTATTTACATAACATTGAAAATGTACAATATCAAATAACTATAATAAAAAATGTAAACTTAAATTATCATACAATCCTACTTTCCGTGGTATCGTGCCAAGAACGTTGGCTGCGTTTCCCCGCTAAATAGCTATAAGCATCAGCTTTCTTATCACCAATAGTGACGACCAGTCGCAAATACAGTTTCTTTAGGAACTTCACCGCCATGAATATGACAGGGATCACACTTCCACAGAACACCAGCGTAAAATAACAGCTAAAAGCTGCTGTGTTTCATATGGCGATTGTAGAGAACCAGAGAGCCATTTCATTGGAAATGAGGCGTCCCATCTTAGTTTTCAGAGTTGACAGCGCATCTGCATTTTGATTCTTAATCGAGAAAAAACAAGAAATGTCTACGAGCCACAGCATCTATTTACAATCAGGTGGACTGTGCTCGTTTGTCACCCTAATTCTATTAAAAATAGCACAAATATTTTGTCATATCTCATATTTGCGCCTTTTATTTTTAACTCTAAATAAATACTTATTTTCCCATTAGTTCCTCACCACAACAAGATGATTCACTGGAGGGTTATTATTAATATTACTATAGAAGAATAGTTATTAGTGTACAACCTGTCGATAGTCATAAAATAAATAAATGGCTAATGCTTAGCTTTTAAAGCGTCTTAAAATTGACTGACGTCTCCATACCCACTTTATTCAAAGCAATCACTGCAATTCTATTTTCTTTGTTGTTATGACATTGAGACGTCGAACACCTCAATCCCCTCCGTGACGATGGGTATTGTAAATTACTCGAAACGAGTACGCGATAAAATCCTTAACGACTTGTTTCATTTAAATACTCGGCCTTACTTATCGTTGATCATCGCTAGCTTAACTTAAGAACATATTAAATATTTATATACCTGTATTTTTCTACAGCCATATAAAAATGCAAATATTTGAGACAGGCCACTTTATGAGGCAACCGATGAGGAGTACAACAGTGGACTTTGATATGAATAAATGATAACAAATATCCGGCCTTTAAAAGGCAAGTTATGAGGGACTTTGTACGACAGTGGACTTTGATAGGCTCTTATTAATGAATGATGAAGCTTAAAAGAATAAAAATGCATATGTTAAGATGATTTTATCATTACAGGTCATAGGAATCGCAAGAGTCGTGGTAGCTCAGAGATCAGGGACTTAGTAAATTTGTTAGGAAATATTGACTGTAAGAATTTAAATTATATACTTATGAAAATTGTGAGTTTTTATTTTATTCACTAAAGTAGAAATAAATTTATTAATTTGAACCGTCGTAACTCACAGGGCTAAACGCTTGCTGTAAATTTCACAGTACAATCCGCAGATCAGAATCAGTTACTTGCTGACACCAATGATGTTTTTAATTTCAATTGTAAGTGCTGATTTATCACGTGCGCGGCGATAAAGGAAAACATAGTGAGAAAACCTGCATGTATGAGATTATAAAAAAAGAAATTTTCAAAGACAGGTCAAGTTCACAACACGTATTGGAGCAGCGTGGCAGACATTTCATAGCCCTAAAACCTTCACAGAAGTTAGATAAGACTCCTGAAAGATAGAGACCTATATTCGTCCAACTGCTGCATAGCTAAATATAGAACTTTCCCATAGAATGCTTATAGAACTAAAAATACTATAAAATATGGAAAAACGCACCTAAATATGTGATGTGACATGTGTTGACGCGTTAAGATTATCACATTTTCCGACGATTACACACATGGCAAGCGCGGCTGCTGCTGTTGCCGAGTCTATCAAGCGGCCCAAATATCTACAAAAAGCTCTCGGGTAAGAATCAACCTCACAATACAACGAAGTAAGCCAGCCTTTTGGATAATAGCCCTGTATCAGATGAGGCTGTAAGAGCCGCATAGGCTAGCAGCGCTAACATCTCGTAAATAGACATCAGCCTTCTGTGCACGCTATCAATAGACGGCGGCGATTAAGTGAGTTTTTTTTCTTAAGGTGAGCTTTGTAGTCTTATAGTAATTTCGCATCCTGAATTCGGGGCTTTAATTATCCTTCTTTACACTATGCCTTAATGGTAACTTCAGAATGTTAAATTATTTTATTCATTTTATTTCTTTAAACTCGCCTTTTAATTTCTATTAAAAGTTAATACTTTCTTGGACCCCAAGAAAAAGGAGTATCCCAGTTTGGGGCCAACGGATATATTTGTGTATATTTTCTTGTACATTGTTAAGATGTTTAGCTCACTGTTCTTGCTTAGATTTGTGAAATCTTTATTTCAATAAAGCCTATTATTATTATCATGGGGTATCTATATAATTTTCTCATGAGGTTGGGTTGTATAAATGCAAATAATAAATATACATAAATATCAACAAATATAATAAATACATAAAAATATATAATAAATAAAAACCCAACTCGATATTATTATTATTATTTACTATATTAATAAATTATTTCGGGTCACAAAGTGATGTAATAAGAAATAAAATAGTTACGGAATTATTCCATCCGGTTATATGGGCTTTGTCGTAAAATCATCTTCAAGGTTCTATAGTAAACACATAAACTGAACAAGGAAATGAATTCCTCAACGCACCTAGCTCCCTAGTTGTTTGTTATGTATCATGTTCAAATGAAATTATAATATCATGTTATATTTTTCATATATTATCAACTTCGAGCTTAGTGTTATTAGCAACTTTCATCATTCGTCTGATATGAACATACATATTATACATAACTTTCTTTTTTTCTATGTTCAAATTTATAAGCTTCTTCTCATTTAATCATCTCAGTGCAGCAGTAGTAGCTTCTGTACCCTGGTAATGTACTCAGAATAGAAAAAGTCCATATACATCGGACATAATGATAGATTAACAACATAAATGAATCAAAATCGAAATATTAAATATTATATTCATTCAACTGTAATTTTCTATTTGTTTATGTTTAATTTTATCTGATGATTGAATAATAGCCCTGGATGATTAAAAAGATTTGAGTGGTTAAGTAATGAACTCAATTTTAACTAAATTTATAAGTGACTTATCGCAATATCAACGATAAATTTAATAATAACTTGCAACTTAGTATTTAGTGTGCAAGTAAACAATAGAATTTTGACTATTTTTTTATTAAATTGGTAGGCGTGACTAATTACTTGATACGTTTGTACATGCATGATTTAGTTAAATTCTGTTCATTCGTAAGTTTGAGGGAGCGCGACGTCACGTTCATAATTCATCTTTATAAAGATCTGTTTTTGCAAATGCCGAAGCGGGCGGAAAACACTATCGTAAATTTTATTGAAGAATAGTTAAAAAACGGTTGGTTGTGGGATTTATGGAACTCGAATAATACAAAGAAGAACACTCAAAAATTTAAAAACAGAGGCTTGCTGATATAGTGCTAGTCATGGCGATTACTTATTTTAGTGTATGAAGGTAGTCGTGTCAAAAATTTAAAATATCTGTTGAGTTATAGGTATCTATTTAAAAAAAAGAAGTGTGTGTGTGTGTGTGTGTGTGTGTGTGTGTGTGTGTGTGTAATGCAAAAATAGCTTTTACTAAATGCACATGAAAGTACACACACACACACACACACACACACACACACACACACACATATATATATATATATATATATATATATATATATATATATAGTCTTACTAAAAACCAAATTTTGACATTTTTTCCCGTTTTTCTGTCTGTCTGTCTATTTGTTCCGACTAATCTCTGAAATGGCTGGACGGATTTTGACGGGACTTTCACTATCTGAGATCTAATGTAATATAACATATGCTTGTATTTTTATATTATATTATGCAGTATAATATAAAATATATAAGATGTAACTTAGGCTACTTTTATTTCTTTCAAAATGTATGATTACGAGCAAGCAATTAAAACCCATGAAATCCAAATTTCGAAGCGGACGAAGTAGCGAGGAACAGCTATTTTATAATACGTAGTAATTAATATTTATCGTTATACGCAGTAGGTGAGTACAGAATTTTAAGTTTCAAATTAATATATTTTATTTATTTTAACATTTACTTTGTTTTGAATCTGTGACAGTAATTATAACTAATAACTGATACAATATTATATTATTTGTGGATAGAGTTTGAGTGCCATAAATTTAGCCTGATCCTTCTTTCAAAATAATCGTCGTATGTCATCACGAATCGTACCGGTCATCTCGAGATGGATGATTGTGAGTGTCACGTGTGGCGTACGTCAATCAAACACGGTGTCCTGGCAAGTACTGACTTTATTTTAAAAGTACCATCACATCCTTCCCCCTAAAATAAACAAATAGCTTCCTTCGCACAGGTTTACTTATCTGACACAGCTACACAGTAATTATACTTAAATAAAAAAAAATCATTAAACACCAATTTATAAACGTGTAAATTATATGCTGAAATTATACTCCTTCTTTATATATATATCTATTCTACTATTTTTCTTACTTTTTAAATCATGCCTACTTAAAATTACCATGCATTTTTTTTATATAATTACATGATCATAATATGTTTTATTTAAAAACTTATTTATTCTATTTTTAGTAGGTGAAACCCATTTCACAATACTGATGTAAGATGGTTTTTTAATAATTTAATTATTGCTTTAACAAGATTGAGAAAAAAATATTGAAATAATTAAGATTCGTATTATACAAATATTATTAAGTATTACTTTAATAATTTCATCCATTATTTCTTTCATATTGTCTTTAATCAGCACTTTTAATCTTACAATTTTTTATTATTATTTGAATTATTAAGCATTAAACAATATTGCATAAGTACATTGAATTGAATGTGAATTAAATATAAATTAAATTAATTAAAATAAATTAACAAAGTGATAATTAGGAATCCGTAAATATTATTCATTAAAATTACAATTATATATAAACAATTAAAAACATACATACATACATAAACACTCACGCCTGTCACCCAGAGGGGTAGGCAGAGACTACGGACTTCCATTTGGCACGATTCTGACACACCTCTCTCGCTTCCTCCACATCCATATACCTACGCATACACGCTCGTTGGTTAAGGGTACTCCTAATCTGGCCCATTTTTAATGTATCGCCGATTTGGTCGATAAACTTTCGTCTAGGGCGTCCCTTCCCGACCCTGCCGTTCACTTCTGCAACATAAATTTGCTTTGTCACTCTTTCCTCTTTCATTCTTTCTACATGACCAAACCACCGAAGCATTCCTTTTTTAATCCTGGTCACGACGTCATCTTTAACAATTAAAAAGTAAATTAATAAAACTTAAATGATATAAAAATATAGTAAATTAAATAAAAGTTTATTTGCATACACCCAGTTATTTCACATACTTTGTAAGATGAACCATGATGCATCAGTTTATGTTGAATGTCCAAATCTATCCGGTGGTTTCACTGTCCTGCCGGATCGAGTAACATAATTATTATTTATTTGCATTTTCTCTATGCGTCATATTTTGGTTGTGGCAAGATACACTGGCATTAACGTCATCATATTCAAAATCGTAGTTAGGAGTGTCGTGTCTGTTTGGTGAATCTTTTATTATATGTTTTCTGTTTCGAACTATTTTATTACCGGTAATTAATTTAATTTCATATGAGCGGTCTCTTATTTTCCTTGTAATAGTGCCGGATATCCAATTTCGTTTATTTACGTCTAGTAACACTTTTACATTCTGCCCGACATGTAGGATTTGCAAATTTTTTGCATTGCGATCATAATACATTTTTTGTTTTAGTTGTTTTTCATTTTCAAAACATTTTTTGTGCTATAGGTTTTGAAAATTTTGTAGACACCGGCAATATACTTCTCAATTTTCTACTCTGTAATAATTCTGCAGGAGAAGGCAAGTTTTCATCTAAAGGAGTATTTAAATATTCTAATAAAGCCAACCTGTAATCCTGCCCTTCCGCGGTGGAGTTCAGAATAATGTTCTTTATTGTTTGAACGGTCCGTTCAACTTGTCTGTTTGATTAAGCGTAACGCGGCGATAAAGTCATATGAGTAAAATACCATTCTGATGAAAACTGTTTAAAAGCACTCGACATAAACTGTGGACCACAATCAGTCATAACTATGTAGGGTATACCTTGTCTACAAAATACATTTTTTAAACATGAAATAACAGAAAGCGAGTGAGTTGACTGCAATTCGACTTATTCAAAAAATTTGCTATAATAATCTATTACTAACAAATAAGTTCGGTCTTTTACTTGAAATAAATCTACTCCTATTTTGGCCCACGGTCTATCCGGTATTTCGTGACATTGTCGTTCTTCCTTTTGATTATTTCGTCTGAATGATAAGCATATTTGACAATTTGACACCATATTTTTTAAGTCATTACTAAGCCCCGGCCAAAATAAAATTTCTCGTGCTCTTGGTTTACATTTTTCGAGACCCATGTGGCCTATATGAAGTTTGTTCAAAAATTATTTTCTTAATATTTTAGGAACAATAATTCTCTCATTTTTCCAAACTAATCCATGCGCAAAAGATAAATCCTCTTTATAGTTCCAATACGGCTTGACTATATCGTCCACTTCTCCTTTGACACTTGGCCAGCCCTTTAGCACGTACTTCTTTAATTTTATTAACTCGTTATCAGTGTCCGTGTATTTTTGGAGTTGCGTGAACTGAACGTCTGTAAGTCGTCAGTGACTCGTGAGACAACCTGTCGTTGTACTGCACACACCTCATCATATAGCGAGTCGGCGCTTGAATGCAGCGCTCTCATTGCTGTTGGTTCGTACACAAGTGATAACGCATCGGCTATGTACAAGTGTTTGCCCGCTTTATGTATGTACTAGTTTGAATGTATAACGCTGTAATCTTTACAACGTTCGTTGCAAGCGTGCTGGTGAATCGACGATGGGCTTTTCAATAATGCTAACCAGAGGTTTATGGTCCGTTTCTATGGTAATATATCTGTTCTACCGTAAATATAAGCATGAAATCTCTTGCAAGCAAATACACAAGCGTATAACTCTTTTTCTATTTGTGTGTATCTTTGTTCAGCTTTAGTTAATACTTTTGACGCGTAGCATACTGGTAAACCTTTTTGCATTAAGCACGCGCCAAAACCACTTTTACTGGCATTCACCGATATAGTCACAGGAATATTTAAGTTATAATACTGTAATACAGGAGTGCTGAACAAACAAGTTTTCAGTTCTTTTAAACATTTTTCATGATTTTCATTCCAATGCCACTCGGTGTCTTTTTGTAAAAGTTCTCTAAATAAGAGTGTTCTGTTTGATAAGTTCGGAACAAACGTACCTTTATAAGTTACAAGACCTAATAATATTTCAATGTCCTTCTTATTTTGAGGTTTTGGCATTTTAAGTATTACTAATAAATGATAATCGTCGAAATATAATCCTTGTTCAGTAATTTTATGACCTAAATATTTTATTTCCTTATAATTCAAAAATGGCATCAAAGGCTGAATTAGCTTGTGTTTACTCCGCTCTCATCTTGGTTGATGATGATGTCGCTGTTACTGGTGAAAAAATCTCCACCATTCTTAAAGCCGCTGCCGTTGATGTAGAGACATATTGGCCAGGTTTATTCGCAAAGGCTTTGGAAGGTGTGAACGTGCGTGACCTCATTACGAACATCGGATCTGGAGTTGGAGCTGCGCCTGCAGTTGGTGGTGCACCCGCTGCTCCCTCAGCTGCGGCCCCGGCAGTAGAACCCGCCAAGGAAGAGAAAAAGGAGGAGGAACCTGATGAGTCCGATGATGATATGGGCTTCGGTCTCTTTGACTAAAAAGCTTTATCTTAAAGCTGTGGTATTCCATTGTAAGCTTTATGAAGCTTGTATAATTATAAGAAAAATTTACTTTATTATAAACCAAATCGCCATTTGCTTTTGAACCAGAACAGAAACAGAAACAGATTTTATTTGGCACATGCCGCACACAACAGTGGTAGTGGTAGTTTTAACAGTGGTAGAGCCACGCGGCAGCTTTTGCTATCGCACGAATAGGCCGGCTCGAACCGGGGTGGTACCACGACCTCACAGAAAACCTGCGTGAAGTAGAGATTTACCTCTGCGTTCCGCTTGGTGAGTACAGGTGGCCGGAGGCCCTTTTTACTGGAAATGAGGCATTCCAACTTAGTCCTCACGGGTGACAACGCATCTACATTTTGATTTGTAATAGAGGATAGATGTAGATGTCTATGGGCCGCAGCAACCACTTACCATCAGGTGGACTGTGTGCTCGTTTGTCACCCTTATTCTATAAAAAAAACTCAAGCGGAATACATAAAACACATAACATTTAGGTAGTCATACAAACAAACAAAAAAAAACAAAAAAATTATACATAAAAATCATGAAACCGGACATTAACTCCTTGTTTATAGATATGGTAAAATTAAACTAAAAAAAACAAAAAAGCAAACAATAATATTAAAATAATTATAATAATAATAAAGAACTACAGAATAAGGAGTAATGCATAAGGTGTATTATAAAGATAATCCACCCGTTAATGCTGCTCTGCTCCAAAAAGGAAACCCACTCAGGATATGTTGGAATGTATCAGAAGTACAGCACCCCAACCCTGATTTTCAGTGGCGCCCTTATATATTTAAAATAAAAATACACAAATAAGTATAAAAAATATATACGTATATTATATATTCTTTATGTACAGAGGGCAGTTCTGTTGTGTTAAACCAAATATAATAAAAAAAATGTATTTCTTTTAATATTGTTATAATTCTTATAAAATATTCTTAATACTGTAAGAGTTTGCATTGAAATTCACTCAGGAACGTAATAAAGTTTAAGAAACAAGCAAATACACAAACCAGCTGCAGTACACCGCTTCAATACATAATTCAACTTACGTGGCCCTCGTACATACTATCGACTTTTGGCTTGACTTTTTGGACTGGAATCGACCTGCAAACTTAACTGACCTGGCATTATTTGGACTGGAAGCGATCTGCAAACTGAACTGACCTGGCATTATCTTGGACTACGATTGTGTGTTTTGTGATTTAGAGTTCTGGCGCATTTTGAACTGTTTGGCGTTTAACATGCCGTAACCGTACACACCACAAGAATACGCTAATATGCATTTAATCTATGGAGAATGCCGATGTAATGCTAACGCTGCTAGCAGACTGTATCGAGAAAGACACCCAAATGCTCAAAAATATCCTGATTATCGAGTGTTTATTAATGTGCATCAAGCGTTTTCGGGGGGTCGTATGCCATCCAATAGGAGAAGCGCTGGAAGACCTAGATTGGATCGTGATGAAAAAGTTCTCAGTGAGATAGAAAATGACTCGACTACTTCGGTACGTGCCATAGAAGAAGCTACAGGAATCCCGAAAAGTTCTGCACATCGAATATTAAAACGTCACAAGCTTCACCCATATCACTACAGGCGTGTGCAGACGTTATTACCGCGAGACTATCCGCTACGGGTCACATTTTGCCGTGTAATGCTGCAAAGGCACAGTGAAGATCCCCATTTCCTAGACAAAATTCTATGGTCGGATGAAACAACGTGCAAGAAAGATGGGTATTTAAATCTTCACAACCTACATAGTTGGAGTAATGAAAATCCACACTTGATGAGACAAGACAAATCCCAATATCAATTCAAGGTTAACCTATGGACCGGCATATTAAATGGAAAAGTAATTGGGCCCTTTGAGTTACAAGGAAACTTAGATGGCAATAGTTATTTAAACTTTTTACAAAATGACTTGCAAGAATTGTTAAACGACGTGCCCTTAAGTGATCTTCAAAACATGTGGTTCCAAAATGATGGTTGCCCAGCACATTATGCCCGTCCTGTGCGAGAATATTTAAATCAAGAGTATCCAGGGCGTTGGATCGGGCGACTTGGTCCTATCTTATGGCCACCCCGTTCACCCGATTTGAACCCCCTGGACTTCTTCTATTGGGGTTGTCTTAAAAACAGGGTCTACTCAAAACCCATTGTGACATTGGACGAGCTTCGTAGAAATATCACTCAGGCTGCTGATTACATTAATAGCAGAAGATATGCAAGACAAATAAAACGATCATTTTTTAAAGCTTGTTTTGTTTATTGGATGTCGTGCATGTATTAATGCTGGTGGCAAACAGTTCGAACATTTGTTATAATGTTAATAACTTAATAAATTACACGTGAAACTGTTTGTACCATTTGTTTTGAAATATTAAACATTTTTCAAGAACTAATACTTTTATTACACCCGACCGTCATTTGGCCCCTGTTAAGAAATAATAGGCCCATATTTTTTTATAACTTGTTTTCCTAGAGTATTATACCATTTTGGAATGTTGGTTAGTTGCGTCAATTTGTAAAAAACTTTGCCATACTAGTGTTCATACTTTTTTTTTACACCACGATAAGTTAAATTTGGTTAAAAGTAAAAGTCTTCAAAAAATTTAGGGAATAAAATAAGTTTCATTAATTTTCGTGATAAAACAAGAGTTATTCTAGAGTTTTTAAGAATTGTGGTAGATAGCAGTACTATTCAGGTTGCCTATAAAAAAAAAGAAAAAAATATTTAAAAAATTGTGGTCATGGTAGTGAAAAAGATCATAAACGGTCTCAATTTCTGAAGAATTTCATTTTTTTATATAACTTTAAATATAATTGGGATATATTTTTTTTCCCCGATTAGTCCAGGGCAGGTCTATCCTCCGGTGTTGGCTTATCGTTGAATTTTGGGACACGTTGTATATATATATATGTACATATACAGGGTCATTTTTAATTTACTAAAGACCTTTTGGGAATATATTGGTTACATCATTACAAATAATTTTAGCGAGATCACTCTTTACAGAATATAATAAATTTACGAAAAAACTACTTTTAAGTTTTTGTTGTCATGTCTGACTCCTTTTAAGTCTGTATTTTGTAGTACCTAAACAATGTCAGAATATATCGTCAAGAAAATGCCTTATTTATTTTACACTTGATATCAGTATCACACATTGTGTTGAAATCATTAAACATAATTATTAAATAAGCAAATGACATTCAAAAAAAATCACAAATATTAAAATTAATAATAAGTAAGTATGACCGCCGGGCCGGTCGACGCCCGCGCTCAGCTGATTGCGTTGCGAGTGCCTACTAAACCATTCATCACTGTGCCTATTGCACCAGGGCGCTACTTTAAATGACTACATTAACTTTTCATATACTTCTTTATTTTGCATAAAACTATTTGATGAACTATTTGATTCTTTTATTAATTTCTTTACGAATTAATAGACATTCTTTAAAAGACATTTAGGTACTTTTTTTACGAATACTGTTTGCTAGCAACGCCTCAACGTCGCACATGCAGCGGCCCAAGGCCAAGCCAAAGGTATATTATGACGTCGACACAGGTGTCATTGTCATCAAAAGCGCCGCCTGTGATTTTCGGTTTGCAGCCATCGATTTGGTGATCGATGTTTGCAGCACATGCAAATTAAATGAGTATTATTAACTATTTTTTTTATTTAATGTAAGTTGTATTTAAAAATGGATGCAGGTTAAAATAATTACAAATATTACGATAAAATATTTATAATGATTAATACAAATTAACAGTAATTGAATAAAGATATTAAGTTATAATGGTTCAATAAAAAATATAAAATACAAATTTAAAAATTAGACTTACCTAGGTACTTGTCCGCGGATGGCGGTGAGTATCGCGCACATAGCGTTCAAAATAATTACCTCCACATTCTATGCATAGGTGACACCTAAAACTTAACTGTTCACCGACACAAGATAATATTTGATGATTCATTTTGATTTGATCGAATGCCCAAATTATTTTTTTCTTTCAACATGTCACGGGTTTCGAATGCGCGACCAGTATACACTAATGTCTTTACATGCCCCCACAAATAAAAATCCATTGGTGTGATATCTGGCGATCTGGGAGGCCAT
The DNA here is from genome assembly GCA_033319125.1 of Parnassius glacialis. NCBI lineage: Eukaryota > Metazoa > Arthropoda > Insecta > Lepidoptera > Papilionidae > Parnassius > Parnassius glacialis. The sequence goes on along the minus strand of JAVANC010000023.1, from coordinate 22,443,991 downwards.
GCACAAGCCGCGTCACGACCGATTCAGTGACCAGGGTATTCTCTGTTTAAATAAAAAGTTAAGGAACTTAGCGAGCATAGTGCGCCGGCTCCCCGTCATGTTGGTAATACATATGGCGTAGAGATGCAAGTGGTATGTCCTTTAATAACTCTGGCATCGTGTCGGTGAGAAAAGTATGATAGCTTTCATCGTTTAATCTTTCTATGAAGACCGGGCCTGCCTACACATTGACACTAAACCGGTGTTGAAAGCTATGCGGTCTTGGTTCATGTGGATTTTCATAGCACCACAAGTGTTCATTGTGCGAATTAAATAATCCTATTCTGCCAAATGTTGCTTCATCAGTCCATAAAATGTAGCTCGTTCAGCAGTTAGTAACAAGTTACAAAATGTAACTTGCGCTGGTTTGTCAGCTTCGCTGAGTTCATGAACACGATGCAGGTGGAATGGGTACTTCCCTTCATTGTGTATGACACTCCATGCGTAGTACTGTGACACATTGAACTGTCGGGCTGCCTCATAAGTGCTCGCTGCTTTTTTTCGAAATAATTTTGTTCAAAAAGCTGCAGTATGTCTTCCTGCTCACGTACTGTGCGCCGCGGTGGACGACCACGATCGATTGATACAGGCTGGAATTGCCCGTAATCTCGTAATTGCTGTGCAGTACCTAGCATCGTAGCGTAGCTTGGTGCACGTGAGTTGGGAAAAATCGCCTTGAATATTCAGGGCAGGCTTCACTAACGTTATCATTGCAAATTGCTAAAATTCGTACTATTTCGGTATACTCAAATGTTATCGTACAACGTAACGTTCGCGATATTAATCTCACAACGGAAGGAGAAACGTCGCGGGCGCACCAAAGCCAAAGGCGACTGACGACACAGGTAATTAGGTCAAATTCAAATGAGCAAGCGCCGCCTCCCACAGCCCTTTACCCCTACCCCGCCACGCACTTTCTTTCGCTAACTAGGGTTATTGCCGTTTAGAAGGTCCAATTAAAATATTTTTATTTTTGTATGAAAATATAAATTGAAGAAATATATTTTTTTTTTCTTACAGATGTTATTGTTTTGATGTAAATAATATATTCCCAAAAGGTCTTCAGTGAATTAAAAATTACCCTGTATATAAACAAGCACACATACATACACATATACATGCTCATACATTATTTATAAAATTAGATATTATCAAAATATCTGCACTACTTAACTTTGAGATTGCTGATCTAAGAGGAACAATTTATATTTTTGACGGAAGCTATGTATCGATTGCGTATTACGGAACGGCGGCGGCAAGTTGTTCCAACACTTGGTTGCTGCATATCGAAAACTGCCTCGAAACGCAGCGGAGCGGTGCTGAGGCAGAAGCAACCCGTACGCCGAAGCTCTTGGCGCTACATGTGTTAAGACGTTGTCTCGAGCCCAGCGCAATTTTTCATAGAGATAAGACGGTGCCCTGTATTTGATACAACCAAACAAAAGCGTAGCAAAATGCAACTGCCAGGGGTAATACATTTTAAGCATTTTTGCATTATTAATGTAAGGTGTAACATGTGCACGGGGAGGTATTTTAAAACAGAAACGGGCACAGGCATTTTGTACGCGCTGTATAAGTTTCTTTGAACGGTTGAGAAGTCTAGGACCTATTACTGCATCTGCATAATTGAATTTGGACAGTATCAAGGACTCACATAATCTGATACGGACTTCCGTTTTTAATACATCCCTTATCTGGTATAGCACTTTTAATCTGTAGAAACAATTTTTAACGTTATTTATTATATGTTTTTCGAAGTGTAGTGCCTCATCCACCAATATTCCTAAATTTCTAATCTCAGTAACTCGATCAATATTTACATTTTTAATTGAATTTAAAGGAAGATTTGCCAAAACTTTATTTATTTGTTTTTAAGTACCAAGTAGCATATATTTCGTTTTATTAGGATTAAGTACTAATGTATTTGCTTCAGACCAGTCGACTATACGATTTAAGTCTTCATATAATTTTTGTATAGCTACAGTACTCTCATTTGGCTTGAAAGAAATGTACACTTGTATATCATCAGCATATATATGATAGCTACAGTTTAATATATGTTTTACGATATCAGTACTATACAGCGAAAAAATCAAGGGACCAAGTATTTAATTTTCAGCTTAAGATTTTTCTTCTTTATGTGCCTTTAACACTTTACTGTTGGATATGAGCCCTTTTGCTAATCGCCATGCTCAGGCAGTTCGTAGTACTAGATGTAATACCACTGCCCAGTCTGATCGAAGGGGCTGGAAATTTGATATCTGGCATATACGAGATATTTATACAGCAATCTATCGGAAGCAATGAGGTCTTTCTGACCTTGCCCTATTTATAAAGTGACAACTAAATTTACATTTCACCTGATAGTGGCTTCTGCTATTCATGGATTCTGAAGCCACTTAAAAAAAAGAAGACTACAGAGATCACAGCCTTTAATTATACTGGCTCCCTATAACCTCCACACTGGAAAATATCATTACACATTTGGCGGCAAATAAATAAAGAAGTGTGAATTGCCCAGATGGATTTCTAGAAAAAAAGGAGTCTATCACCTAAAAAAGTCAAGACAAGACAAGACTTCTGAGTACTAAGGTGGAATGCCTCACAGTCTAAAATTTTACTGTCGCTCTTTACCCCTCTGACCGAAATGAAGTAGTGCAGGCGTTGCTATTTGACAGAAAAAATAGCAGAAAGGGGTGGTTCTAACCCAAATGGATGCCTAGGCAGAAAAAGAGTCCTACGCAATAAGCTCTTACGACACCTACGGAAAAAAATGGGACAATGGATCTTACGTAATCAACTCGCTTTACGAATGAAAATAATTATAAAGGAAAATTATCAACGCAACATAGCTGCATCTACAGCTATTTCAGAACACATGGCGTGGAGCTAAGACTCGTCTAACAAATGCCGTAAAACTAAAGTTTCAGTGAACGTTTTACTACGTCGTATTCCGGACGCTGAATGTTAATCTTTACTTATATGTATAACCGTTGGTATATATATACGATTACCTTTTAGTAATCGTGTAACTTCTGAACGACTTGACTTAGTTTGAGGTCATTTGCACACAATATAGGTGGGTAAGTTCGATAGGTGGCATTGTAGTTAAGCTGTTAAAAAAATTTGAACTAAAGAACCAAAATCAATATAATACATTGGTTTGATACCAAAAAATTATATCATTAAATGTGAAATCAGAATGTTTCACGTCAGGTATATGTTCTTTTACGCGGGTTTTTATTGATCTTTTTGTTTACCCTATATAAGAGAGACCACATTCACAACCTAGCAACTTCTACAAGAATCTCTCAATTTACAATCGCAACACCATCTACGTGCTTGCTTTATATAGTATTTTATTTATATACGTGCTAGTAAAACTCTTCCTTCCTCAGTAGATAGCCAAACGTAAGGCAATATCTGAGTAATACTACACATTCTGCGGGCATTTTGTATTCCTTTAGTTTATTAGTTACCATAGAGATATATTCTTCAACAGGTAGGTGTGTAAATAGAGACTGAACATCAAAACGGACCATGGCTTCATTGTCATTAAGACGTTACTCTTTTATCTCACTGACAAAATAGTATGAATCCTTAGTGTGTGCTCTTGAGTGTCCTCTTAGTGGTGATAGTATATTTGCTAAGTGTTAAAAACGTGATAAAATCCGTAAAAGTAGTTTTATTCAAAACTAGCTGTGCCCTTATCTGTCGGAATATTATGTATGATGTAAAGCGAAATAAAGTTGTATCCACTTTCCCTCCCCCTTCCGGTTGAGCAGTTCTCGCAGTTCTCACCGGGCGGCTAGAGTTTATGTGTCGTTCGCGCGCCCAGCTAAGTATTGAATTATTTAATTTTACATTATCTATTAAACTATGCGTCCAAATAACATGGTATAAAGAACAAAGTTTATCTTCATAAAATTGTCTTGATGATGAAATAACTTTCGTGCGTAAGGATAAATAGGCCATGCCTAATAATAACGCTCCTAAATCACTTTTAATTTTTCAATATTTTTTTGTCACAAAATACCTAATTACGGCTTATGTATAAGAAATAGACATATGTTATTGCGGACTTTTATTAGACGGAGTAAAGATCTATATTTTTATAGAACATTGTAGTTACGCATCCCTAACGATAACACCAGCGTACGCGGATAATTCATTTCGGGAGTGCTTTTTCTTCTGACTTTCGTAACAAATATCCATATTTAAGGCTAGCTGAGTAATATAGCTTAATACTAGATAGCTTGTACTATTCCACATGAGTTTGGCTGTAATATACAAAAAGAATTATTCAAATCGGACTGGTAGTTCTAGAGATTAGCGCGTTTAAACATACAAAAAAACAAAAAAACTCTTCCGCTTTATTATATTATATAGTATATAGATTTAGAAAAATGATGCATTTTCCAACAATATATTTATCAGCGCGGCATACTTATTGTTCCATTTCTAGTTTAAAAATGAGAGAAGGTAACAAACTAACATAGTACTACCATAGTTACATCATATTTACGCCGGTTCGAGGGGTTCGGTTCGGTACATGAGGCGCTTGGGTGGTATTATGGGGCGTAAATAGGATGTTACTTTAATTTTACTTAAGCTAAATTAAGTTAATATATATATATATATATATATATATATATATATATATATATATATATATATATATATATAATAAGTTAATTAAACGCGACAAAATCCGTAAAAATAGTTTTATTCAATCTATAAAATAAGTCTTAACAAAACCATTAGAACGTTAATCACTTTACTCTTCTCGTAATCATAAATGCTACAAAGCACTCGGAATTTCAGACGCAAAAAAGTAGTTACCTGTCGGCGACGCGGTGCAATGCTCCCTAAAATGATCAGTCAGTTTCTATAAAATAGAACGTCTTTTATTTTATTGTATTATTATTAATCGAGATATGCTTCGATTAACTTAGAGACATGAATCAGCATAGTTTATCAGCTACGTAATACGAATTAAATACAAAATTGTTTGTTATGATTTAGATTCATGTGTTATGTGCGTATGATATACGTACGGAACGCGAAAAGTGATAAAATATAATGATAAGACAATCGATATTAGCTATAATTACATATACATTCATATTTACATGGCATACTAAGGGTGGTGCAAGAACAGTTGTTCAACTCGTGTACGTTTCGACCATCCTAGCGAATCGAGTCCCGCGACCGATTATTTTAATTATGTAAAGTAAAAATTATGTTTTGGAAATTAATGTAATTAATTTAAAAAGTAATTTACATTGGCTTTATAAGGTAATAAACCAAATATTATGTGAAAAGTATTTAACTGTGCATTGTTACAATCAAAATACTAGCTTGTTATACGAAAACCATGTTATCGATTCTGCTGTCGGTGTTCAGCAGGGTGACCCACTAGGTCCAGCACTTTTCAGTTTTGGAATTCGCATTATTTCAAATTTGATATTCAAGCTGAATGTCTGGTACCTGGACAACGGTACACTGGGAGGTAGAGCAAATAACGTCTTCGGTGATTTTACGTATATTTTTCGTTATTATTTATAAAAATATTGGTCTTGAACCAAATAGCAATAAATGTGAAATTTTTTTTCCAATAATTTATCTGGTTCTAACAGAGACACGTTAATTAAAAATTTCAATCATATTTCTCCAGAAATCAGATTGATATTTCGCTCTAGTGTAGGATGCTACTTGCGTAGACGCTTTGGCGGCCTCTCATCTCAAGCGTTACTCGTTTAGAGCCGGGGCGGCGTCTGAGGCAGCTGAACTGAGTAAGTGGCGCAAATATGAGATTCTGAAAGATAACTACATATTTGTGCCATTTGCTGTGGAGACTATCGGTCCGTGAGGTCCACGTGCGGTAAAGTTCCTAAAGGAGTACTTTATCCGCGACTGGCCTTTGCTGCTGGTGATAACAGAGCTGGTTCTTTTCTCGCTCAAAGGCTAAAAATAGTCATTCAGCGAGGAAACGTAGCCAGCGTTCTTGGCACGATGTCACGGGGAGTAGGTCTGTATGATATTTAAATTTGCAGTTTTAGTTTTTTTTTATTATAGTTTTTTAATATTGTATTTAATAAAATATTGTATATTTTGTTATGCAAATAAATTTATATTTAATTATAATGGAAAGTAACAAATTGTAATTCGAAATAAGTATAAGAAAATCAAAGATATTAAATTATTTAATTGTATTAATTTGTGATTTAGACTGTTATGTGGATTAAGACGTTCATTTATATGTGTGCAAATAGCTACACATTGTATAATTAAACATTTTTAAGAAATTTGAAACTGGAAAATACTGTGTGAATTTAAGTTATTTTGTTGAATATTTTATTTATATCTAATGTAATGTCAATGTAATAAACAAATGTAATTTTCTCTCTTCTAAGATACTTTTTGCACGAACCATTATTGTATAATGTGTTTGTTTTGGGAAATAAATATAATGGGTAATAAAGGAAAACGCTATAGTGAAAAATGTTAGTAGGTCAAAATGGCATTAGGCGCGCGGGTCTTCTTACGGTTTAGCTTTCGAAATGCGATGCGAGTAACGCGCCCAATTTGCGGTTTGTTCGGGATCAGCAACGGTTTCAGGAATTAATAAGAAGAAAGAAAATAATAGTAAAAAATTAATGAAGAATTAAGTACCACAATTATCGCATTTTCTATGGTGACAACTTATAGTGAAATTGGTGTTTTATTCAAGATCTTCCAGTGTTAACACTAATTGTTGGATATGAAGATACAGTCGACGTAGGCACATACGATAGGCGTCAAGACCGGTATAGACTCAAGCAGGGCCCGTAAGAAATTTGGTTGTGTAAAGAATCGAACACCTTCTACTAGGGTCACGCATGTTACCATCTTTAGACACGCCCTCGTCGTTGTCCAAACCCAGCGTACTGTGGCGCTGATCTGGGAGCCGCAAGACCCGTATGCCCCCAATATTACCACTAAACACTATAAAATCCTAAAATTCTTTTTAATTAAACACACTCCATTTAAACGGTTTACCTCAGTATATTACAACTAAGGTTCAAAAAGATTTAAATCGGTGTCAATCATGGATTAAACAATTGGAACAAGTTTTATTACAGACCGAATTTCCGCAGTCACTCTCAACCAAATTCTTTTCAAACAGTGCACGATCCGGACAAAGTTTTGCGAGTACAATTGCACGAGATTGTCTGGAAATTTCTTGCAGTGATACTCTTAAATTAGAAACTTTGTAAATCGGAGGTCAGCTGTAATACTTGAAAATGTGTTACTCTTACAAGAATTAAGTAAATGCAGCGAATTGCTAGGTCAAGAAAGCAAACTCGTATTAAAATGTAAAATCATTTTGGTGTCTTCAAATTACAGTAGTGGATTCTCTCAATTCATATTGGTGTGTAATATAATTCAATACCCAATTTAGTCCCGTGGGCACTGCTAGACGCGATAAAGAGAAAAATAAACAGATGTACAGTAGCATCTTCCCGATATCAACCGATAATAATAAAAGAGTGCAGTTGACGACCCGCATGATACGCGTGGCAACTCTAGAAAATATCCCTTCTATGAGACAATTCGGGGGAGGCTATACCTAATCGGCACTGGACTTTGATATGCCTGTAATGACGAAGTTGTGGTACTTTAATCCTTGATTAAGGATCGTAAGATCAAATGTCGGGTCGAATAAAAGGAAAAATTGCATTTAATTTTTATTCACGTGTAGTTTATAAACAAACCCTTGCCTTATTTACAAGTCTACATCCTACCTTAAAATTAAAAGAAGCTATAAAATAAATATAGCTGCTGCAGCTATATTAATTGTATAGTTATAGCACGAACAAGGCGGCTCGATGGGGGAAAACACGCTCTCACAGAATACCAGCGTAAAATAGCAGCTTAATGCTGCTGTATTTCGTATGGTGTGTGTAGAGAACCAGAGTCCCTTTTTACTGAAAAAGGGCCATTCTATCGTAGTCATCATGGCTGACAACGCATCTGCATTTTGATTCGCAAACGGGGATAGATGTAGATGTCTATTGGCCACAGTAACCACTTACCATCAGGTAGACTGTGTGCTCGTTTGTCACCCTTATCCTATTAAAAAAAATACATGTCTGCTGAAACAGGCCTCTCTCAATTCTTACAGGTTAATTAAGTAATTTTTCTACCATGCCGCTTCATTGCGTATTGACGGATTTCACATGCGTCCTAAAATTTTTTTCACGATGTTTTCCACACCGCTCACAGCACGGTAAAGCAGCACATAGTTGAAAATTAACAATTCGATTAATACCGGTGGGGAAAAAACCCGGGTTGCTTGCGTAATCTAAATTTTACGGTGAGCGCTTAACCCCTAAGCTACCTTATCTCCAAATAAATCACTTGGCATTGCTATAGGTAACGAAAAGGAAAAGAGGAGGAGTCCTCTCCTAAGGTCGAACCGCCACCGGGGGCCAGGGCCGTGAATGTGTGCGCAGGCGTTCCCGAGTCTCTGTTAATATGCAGGAAAAGTGAAGCACCATGGTATTTTAATCGGTGCAAGTTAAATATAGCCGGTCCTTGTCTGTGCAAACGGTATAATTTCACCGATAACAATTGCCATTTTAACTAATAAAATGGTACTTTTCATCAGAATATTGCTGCCTATCTCCTGGGTTATTTCCCTTCGTTGTTTCTTTTTATACCCACTAGAGTATAAGTAGGGTATTTAAGAGGTCAATTAATTACAGTTTTCTTAGTGTGTAGATCAAAATTTTAATAAAAATATAAAAAATTTGGTAATATTTTTATTATCTAACTTGTGTATTTTTCTGAGTGCTTTTGTGTCAAGACACTACGCAGGACTATTCCTATTCCGCATATTCTACTCATGTTTAATTCCACTTAACTGAAAATATGTTTTCCACTTTAAGATGAAGAAGAAAATATATAACATAGTTAATTTATAATAAAAGCGTGTCTGTAATACTATTTTTGGGAGAATCAAGTCCAAGGCAGATAATGCCCGACAATTTTTTGTTTTTTGCTGTATTATTATTTGATCTATTAATACGCAAAATTGATATCATCAATTACTTATATATATTCTAATCATGTTAAATTTTCCAATGACAAAGTAAAGAAACAAACTTCACAAATGGTTCTTACCTTAATTGTGTTTATACCGTTAATGAGTATCTTGATCATAACAATCAAAACAAATTACATATTTAATACCTGTTTCTAAATTGCTTGAATTTTTTTCTTTGGGTTAATAAAATAAGACTTCGATAGTATAATTATTGGTTGGTCCATATTACTGTTTTTATACAAATACAAATACAAATACAAATACAAATTCTTTATATGCAAGAAACACAGTGAACATTTATATTTTTGACATTTTTGTAAACGATTGTGTAAAATTGTACTTCGTAATTATTCTTTTGACATTTCATTATTAATTGGACATTTTTATGAGTACTATTAGGACATATTTATGTTAGACTAAAATTCATCAATAATTATTATAAAGAAAATGTATTGCAACTAATAACTATTCTGTCAAAATATTCACGCCTTGATAAGGCATAATGTATTGGAACTTTATGCTTTAATAATACTTTTGAAACATCTACCTACATTCTAAGCAAATAAATAATTATGATTATGATTATGATTATAATACTATAATAATTATCTATTGTTCTTCCTAAACGGAAAACTACCATGTTTAGTAGTAGAAGACTTCTTTCTAACTATTATAAGTCTGTACCTGACTGCTCATCTGACTGCTCATCTGACTGCTCAACTGATGCCACACTTACCTTGCAGCAATCTGACTTAGCCGAAGATGTTAAAGATTATTTTTCTCAGTTTAGTTCATTCTATTGTAAACCAATGCTTAACTACAGACACTTGGTCAAGGGTTTAATCACCCTAAAATGATAAATCGTTATTTAACGTCGTAAAAGCCTATTCACTTTTTCTTACCTTGAATACGCCCAAAGTTTGTTCTTATTTATTTATCCCTAAATTTATTAAGTATTAATATTTACAAAGCTACCAGAAAATCACATTGTTTGGAAAAGCTCATTGCGCAGACTAATGTGTTAAAATATAAAACGTGCTTTATCGCCGGAAGGCGCAAATAATTTATGATGTGTATTCTAAACGTAATAGCTCTTCGCAAAGCTCATATCTCTCTTATAAAAGATTTGCCACATTTGAAATTCTGATGCTCGTTTATTCAGATTTCACAAGATTTCAGTTTAAAATTAAATTGACTGTATTTTTAATTTCAAAAGAAATAAACGAATGTTCTATCGTTAAATTACCCGAACGAGGAAAATGTTACCAATTTATGTCATGTAATTAAATAGAAAAATATAGTATTTTGCTACTACAACGTAAGCGGGGACATTTTGTGGGATTCTGATGAATTTGGGCCAGAAGTTATGAATATGAAGTCTGTAATTATTTATACTACTTATAAGGATCATATTTAATAAAAAAATGTTTTTAATGAAATCCCTTTTCTCGAGAAATGTGAAAAAATTGAAATGTCATCCACTTTTTATGTTTATTTTTTAATTTAATTTCTTATCTCATAATTTTAATATTATTTCAATTTCTTTCAAATCGTTAATAGAACAAATTAAGATATAAATTAATAAACGTTATATTATACGATAGGTGAACAAAATAAACAACGAAAATTTTCAGTAATAATTACAAATACACTAATACGTATATTCCGACTACGCTTCGATTTTCTGGCAATAAGTCTTTGCTTGACTTAATTAATTTACTTAATTAATTAGTATTCAAAATAAAAGTGCAATTTCTCCATTATTTTACAAGAATTAAAGCTAATTCAGCAAGCAGTAAAATCATGCGTTTAATTGAAATTTATATCTAAAGTATGATTTTAATATCATTATGATATAGCGTTAATTAATAAGGTTTACTAATGTAAGACTTAATAATAAAGAATTTGGAATATAAGAAAGAAATGAGTGGAATATTCACAATATTTCGTTATTATTTAAAAGAGTCATAAAAGTCATTTCATAAATATTGTTTATTGTTACAGGAAGTGCAAACCCATGTAGTGGCCTCTTAAGAAAATTGCCCCATCGCCGAATTTCGCCCCGTGGTTATGATGAAAGGCTTCTATGGGAATTTCCAATCAAATCTTATTACTTCCGAAAAATGTCGGTATATCCATTACGTTTATGTCAAACGTAAAATACTCCGAACAGTGACTAACAGCAGCGAGAGTGATGCGACACAACTGGAACTACCCTCGTCTATCTGCCTGCCAAGCACGACATTTAAATCAAATCCTCCCAACAACGTGAGTTGACCATGTCCAGCAGTGGAGCTTACGAGCAGATTTTTTAAATAAGTGACCAAACTACTCACCTAATGGTAAGTGATCACCGTCGCGCATGAACAATCTGCAACAACAGCGGTATCGCAGATGCGTTGACGGCCTTTTATAAAGGTTAGGATCTTTTCTCTATGTAGTACTGGTAAGAAAATATTCAACAAACAAAGTGTGAAAGTACGAGGCAGAAAATTTCTCGTAAATTCTATGATAGTTGACTGCCAACCATCGATATGAAGAGGATGGAGGCTGGAATGAATCCATACAATTCCTCTAAGCACTACTCGTAGTATATGCGATAGAAAATGTATAGAGATGCAACGTGCAAAGGCATGCTAAAAGCAAGGTCAGTGGATCAAGCCAATCAAAAGAACTTGGTCATCGACGATTTGGGCCATTCTCCGTTAAGTGCGGTTAAGTGGAAGGAGCCGATACTGGGGTAGCCCGGCTCAGAGATGAGAACAGTATTTATTATAAGGCTGAAATTGCGCTTTGTAAAGTTTCAAGTGGTGAGCTGGCAAAAAATACTGTAACGAAATAATGAGCACACTTTTTTGATGCGTCTTTGGCCTTTTATTTTATGTTACTGCAGAACTGTACGTCTCTCAAAATATCAACGCCAACAATTCTGATGTTGGCAGAGGCAGCAAGAAGAGTGACCTGAGATTGAGGAGATGCGACAAAGGAGTTCATGATAAACGCATAAACCTGTCTTTAAGAGTTCTAACTGAACTAAATTCAGTAGCCACTAATTCGAGAATTTGTTAAATAAAGACTCTACTTCAGACCCAAGTTTGTGCCGACACTCAACAACGTTTTCCGGAGAAATATTGGCATGGCTGGTATATAAAGTCTGCATATCAATGAATGTAACTAGTATCTAATATATAGTATATGCAGAAGGACCAGGGCAGGCGATAGCACACAACCTCATGAAACACCAGTTTTCACAGGCTTAGAGGTGGAGCAGCACCTTCAACTACAACCTTAATACTCTGAAATGTAAGTAAACTAGTGATCCAATATCATTTTTTCCTGGAAAACCCTTAAAATCGAGACTACGAAAGAAACCCTCTCTGCTAAACCCGAACGAATTCCTTCGCTATGTTCAAATTACTATCAGAGCTTCCCCCTTGGGAACTACCTCCGTCCATCGGTGAGTCAGGTAGACAAGAAGACCACGAGCTAAGCGACGTCGATGGAAACCGTCATTATATTTACTAATCAACTGACGCTCTTCAACATACCTCATAATCTGGTATGGATTCAAATTGGAAGGCTTATGAAGGTACGTGTAGTACCTAAACAAAAATAAGTTCTAATTTAAAAAAAAATTTTCTCTACAAGTTAGTAACATTATCTCAAAGTACGATGAAACCAACGGAACGGAATGCATAAAGCAAATGAAAGAAGCATAAGATTCCTCGCGGGACTGTTGCAATAAGTATTACGATACAGGAATACAATTGCTATTGTGGAACTGTCCTCTCCAATCTAGTACAGATTTAAACCTAAGTCATTATTGCTATTCGAAGTTTATAAGCCCAGAAAATTATTTGTACTTTTTACAAAAAAAATCTTAATATATTGAAAACGCAAAAACAAACATTTAATTTGTTTACGGATTATATTAGATCTCGAGGAACAATTCTAAGTTTTCAGGCTGAACTCGGCCAGAGGAAAATAATCATTGGATTTTTTCTTCGTTTTCATCAAAATATTTTACCGATATCCTTTTATTGACAATTCTATCCTTTGCCCGTTCTATATGTCGATTCTATTCAAATTTGAAGTACAACGTCATCTGTACGTGACCGTCGATATGAGCTAAGAGGTTTTTTCGAAAGTTTCTTCTATAGGATATCTAATAAAGTATTCTTGAGTACTCTGTATGCTTTCCTATATCATAACCAATATGAATCGCTTCCCTTTAAAAATATATATACTTTGCCTTACAAGATATAAATATACCTGGAAACAAATAATAATATAAATTTTTTTTTAATTAATAATATAACTCTCATCATTTGAGTGATTCTCGCTGCAAAATATATTTTTTACTTTTCGCTTCTTTTAACTTCGTTCTCTCTTCGTCCCTTTGAAAGGGACTAAGAGAGAACGAAGTGTGAAATATGGGTAAATCTTGAATGTCTAGAACAGGTAAATGAAATTGTATACTTGGGGAGTGCTTTTAGTCGGGATGGAAGATGTGATTTAGATGTGGACAGGCGTATCGCTGCCGGGAACAAAGTCAATGGTGCCCTGGCTGCGTTAGTCAAAAGGCAAGGCGTAGTGAACAGTGCACGCCTCGCAATACATAACGCAGTGTTGGTACCTACTTTGTTATATGGCAGCGAAACCTGGGTGTGCCAGAAGAATCATAAAAGCAAGTTGAATGCAGTGGAGATGCGATCTCTTCGTAAAATGTGCGGCGTTACCATGGCCGACCGAAAGCGAAACGAAGAGATTCGCGATATGGCAGGTTTGAAAGATGACCTTATCACAAAAATTGATAAGGGCGGGCTTCGATGGTTTGGGCACGTTGAGCGAATGAGTGAAGACCGAAAATATATAGCGCGAAAGTTAATATTAAAAGGTGTCGAGGTAGACCGAGACTAACTTTCGAAGACCATGTGAGCAAACTGCTCGAAGAGGGGAGGGTCAAGAGTACTCGGATACCTAGACGTGCATGTATGAAGAAGATAATGAATCTGAAAAAAGCGAAAGAGGTATGTAAGGATCATGACACTTGGCGATCTGTTCTCTCTGGCTACCCCGTCAGGGATTGTGTGTGAAGATAAGTTAAGTTAAGTTAAGTTTTTCTTTTAACCTTTACTTCTAATTGATACATAGCACGGTCCTGAGTTACCTGCATCCATGGACTTCCTGATTGTTTGATCGGGTCGTCACTACATCAATTGGGGGTCACACAACCCCTGCCCACTACACCATCCAATGCGAGGCTGTCAACCTAGAACCGTGTGATTGTTTTCAACGGTGGTTTCATAATTCCACAATCACGCATCACTACATAATTCATGACACTATCCACATAATCTAAGTTCTAAAGGTTCCAATTTGAGGATTACTACGAGTTATCTTTCTCAAACGTCTTTTTTGTGAAATTGGATTCAACCGCCGATTTTTCCGAACCGATACGACTTAAGAACCTTTAAAAACGAGCTTACTTCTTTTTGAAATGCCGGCAATGCACATAGAGTTGCAATTGTTTAAATGCAGTGGCGCAATTCCCTAATGTTGGTCTTGTTTATGGGCAGCACCCATATTCACAGGGGTAATCGAAGTGATTGAAGTCCTTATTTCATAATTAACCCGGAAAACCTTTATGTTTAAATTATTAATTTTAAGTCGAACTACGCAGAATAAGTTTTCTGCATCTTGAGATCTCGCAGTAGCATGCTTGGTTTTGAATTTATTTTTACCATTTATATTTAGCATTCTTATGAAATAAGAGTGTTTTTTTTTATTTTAACTGTATCACGTATCATTTTTTGTACGAATCAATTTTAGTCCGCGAGTATTTGTGGTCTATTCAATCTGATATAATGACGGGAGCCATCTAGAATATGATAACAGACTGTAGACATCCCTGCGTGTTGGAATCATAAGACAGCTACAGATTCTCTTACGCAGGACTGTATTAATGATTTTGTTTGCCCTATATAAGAGAGACCACATTCACAATCAAGCTGGTACTCTTCTGCGTCTTGTAGAGGGATATTACAATTGACGGAACTATAGTCTAACGGATGTTTGGTTCAAGATGTCGGTAGGCTTGTCTGTGATAATATATCACAGTGGTATGTGGTATGTTCGTAATTCGATCGTAGGCGATATTACTCGATTGCTGTGACATAAGGGTGCGATAAAATTTGCTTGACGTGCTGAATCTCGGCTGCCAGGTGCTTACTGACACAAATCCCTTGTGAAAGAAAGATTTTCCTAGAGGGATACATGCCACAGCTGTCACGCTTGGCAGGCAGCTTGGAAATCACGGTTTTTTTATATTTTATTGAGATGTTATCGAAAATATTCTGCTGCTTGTCGTCTTTTTCTATTTACGTTTATCTCTGTTACGACACCCACGGAACGAATTAGCGTAGTGGGTATATTTACGCTACAACTACACGGCATCAAAGCAATGTATAGCATATAAAATGCTTTAAGAGATATTACATGCTAGTCTTTTCTATTTAATATATTGTATGGGACTACGAGTATATTTAGAGGTGATAGAGATGGCTCTACTACTTATTGATATACCTTTATTATTGCTGTGGCACGAATGCATGTGACCATGGGTTGCTGTAAAGCACCCGAAACGTAGGGAATTAAAATAAGTAAATTAAACGCGATAAAATCCATAAACATAGTTTTATTTAATGTGTAGTTTTCGCGTAAATATAAAAAATCATAATATGTAGTCTTCTCTAAGAGACTCATATTTGCGTATCTTACTCAGTTAAGCTGCCTAAGATGCTGCCCCGGATTATTTAAGTGAGGTACTCCTGAGATGAGAGGCCGCCAAAGTGTCTATGCAAGTAGCATCCCACACTAGGGCTCTATCTTTCTCCCAAGGGACCAATGTCATACCGTCGGGTCCCTTGCCGTCGTCTCTTAATATTCCATAAGGCTCTAAAACTGAGGGAACATTCATAGACACAAGTGCCCTTCGGATGACATCTTTCAAAGAACCGTGCCTTGAAAACCTACCAGCACCTTTTTTACATAAAAGTCCGTGGAGCATATGATTTTAATGTGTGCACTATTAAATCTTCTAGTAACATATATCGTAAAAGTACTTTAATTAACAGAATAAGCACTAAATTCATTAAGCCATTAAGGAGCCCACGATTTTAAAAAAAACTGAATTAATGTCAAATGATGACTGAATCAAAATATTTTTATAATTTAGATAAATAGTTTAGAAGTAATTATTGAATTATTGTTTTGCTTTAGCTTTGTATTATATTAAAGGCCCGAAGTGGGCAAATTGCTGTAACTATACTCTGTATTTGTAAAACCTCATGTACACAGTTGTGATAATACGAATAAATGATTATCTAATCTTATCTCATGTATGTTTCGTATGTCTATCTAAGACGCACACCATAGAACACTTATCACCGAGTCACGTTGTAATAACAAACGTACTTAGTAAGTAAATTAAAAATATTACAGCGAAGCATTTCGTATAAATTTTAAACGGCTGTCACTGACGACACTGTAAACCATCAACGTATGTTTGTTTCACGTTCACGCTGAATGCCCCGCGTTAAGTTGCACAGTAGCTAAGTGGAGGGGATGCTACGATCCGCGTATTTGTAAGATACGCTTGTATTAATTAGATACAAGTATTTGTAAGATACGATACAATAAAAGCCTACAAATAATTGTTTCTATTCATGATTACGGAGAAATCTTCAGTGTAACTAGGAGAAAAGTTCACTAGAAATTATAGGGCTATAATTGCGGCTTATGTCAAGCAGATGGTTATTATGGGCTGATAAATATTTTTTATAGAATAATGGTGACAAGCTAGCACACATAGTTCACCTGATGGTAAGTGGTTGCCGTGGCCCATAGACATCTTCGTTTGCAATTTCAAATGCAGATGCGTTGTCAGCCGTGAGGATTAGAATGCCTTTTTTCCAGTAAAATGGATCTCCGGTTCTCTACACTCACCATACGAAACATAGCAGCATTAAGCTGCTATTTTGCGCTGGTATTCTGTGACAGCGTGTTCCTTCCCCGGTTGAGCAGACCCATTCGTGCTACAACTATACTATTAATATAGCTGCAGCATGTCTCTACCACGTACAGTAGTAGTAGATTTTGATGGTAATAAATACCTAAAATTTATTCTTGAGGTATTGAAATAAGAAATGTTTAGGCTAACTAAACTGTATATAAACGTTAGTGACAAAATTCAACAAACAGCAGGTATTGACAGAAAAATAAAATCGGGACATGACGCTATTAGACAATGTTATCAACAGTCTATTAATTTCCACAAAATAAGTTGAAGTGATTATTCTTATTCTCAGGGTTATAATAGTTATCTTATCATTTCAATATAGTATGCGAAATAAAATGTAAAGTATGAAATTTAACAATCAAATTTTAAATTTTGTGAAGACTGTGGACTATGGTGCCGCGGCTAAGAGACTTCTATCGTGACAAAGATACTTATCTACCAATCGTGAGCCTTGATAAGGGCACGGACAGAGTATCAGCGCACAATTAATTTTTTTTTATAGGAGAGTGGGCAAACGAGCATGCGGCTCACCTGATGGTAAGTGACTACCGCCGCCCACAAACAACTGCAACACCATGGGAACCAGGGGAATTGCAGATACGTTGCCGGCCATTTAAAATGAGTCAGCTCTTTTCTTGAAGGTCCCTAAGTCGTATCGGTCCGGAAAAATCGCTGGTGGTAATCGATGCCACAGGGAAGTTGTGCGAGGAAGAAAAGTGAAAACATTTAAAAGAGGCAAATAAGCGATCGCCTCAATCCCAGGAGTTATTATTAATAATTTACTCTGTAGTGTTATAATAACCCGTATTTAACAATTCTGGCTTATTAAAAAAAATTATTTTTTTGTAAATTGGTCCTGCATATATCTGGGACATTCTTGTAAAAGCGTATACACTGAAAAATGAAGGAATTACTCCTTAGCTCGAGTGATTGGTAAAAAGTAGCTTGTTCTCTATTTTAAATGATATTGAATTAACTTTTATTTATACGTGGTAGAGCCATGCTGCATCTATATATCTGGTATAGGACACCCTTTCTACTCAAAACGAGGCTTTCCATCTTAAGGTGCCCACTGACAATACGTCTGTTTGGAATGCTTCTAAATGGAATACTTCCTAATGGAAGTACTCTAGATTAAAAGCACATTGACTAGACTTCCATTCGGACGTACGTGCTGTCACTTCGAACGTTTCACGCTGTTCAATTACACGTACGGAATAAATAATACAACAGATTTTTTAATGGTGACAACAGAAGTGTGGATTTCGATAAAAAGACAGAAAAAACATAAGAGAAAATGGTTGAAAAGGTGGTTGAAAAGATTAAAACCAACAGCGCCAGCAAAGCATGCATTTCTGCATTTCTTTTTTCCCTGTCGTGATAATAAGGATGTTTCACTTGCAATAAACATGGATGCGATTTTTATTTTTCTTTACTTCTAATACAAAGTTACGTGCAGACGTAGATATAATAACATATAATTCAGTCCGGAGAATTTTGTTCAAAGGATTCATATCCTTATCCATAGATAAATAAATATGTAGCAAGCTAGTCTCTGCCACAGAGCTTCTATGATCCAATAGATGTACTGCTATCAATACCAGAGCACAAACTGAGATAAAAATCACAAAAAAATGGACGTGGTTTTGCCCATTCACTGAAAATTCAGACGGCTTCATCGTCCATTTGGATTGGACGCATGGATTTCAATCCATTTGGAAATCCAGGGCTGGACGACGTTCATTCAAATGGCATACGTTTTTCACATTCACGAAATCATTTTGGAAGACGTCCACTTCAATTGGATTTATGGAGATATCGTCAATGGACACCTTTAGTCCTCACGGGTGACAACGCATCTGCATTTCTGATTCTTAATCGAGAATAGACGTAGATTTCTATGGGCCGCAGCAACCACCTACCATCAGGTGGACTGTGTGGTAGTTTGTCACCTTTATCCTATAAAAAAATTATCAATATTTAATAAAACAGATAATATATCAACTGACAGCTATTTTATTTATCTTTTAATCATAATAACCCCAACGCATGACTTTTGTCGGAATGATTACGATCGGAAGCATTACTTAGCATTTGTCTCCGGTTTTTTACTGACGATATATACTCGTAAAGTACCATGAAATAAATTCACTTTTTATTTTTTGGTGGAACAAAGAAATATTTATTTAAGCCTTCTTTTTTAATTCATTTACCAACCTAAGTTTCATTCTGAATACTGATGAAAGATTTAAATCTAATATAATTTGTGCTTAGTGGAATTTAAATTAGATAGTTCATTCAACGTTTAAGAGTAACTTTATGTTATTTATATTTATAAGAGGATTTCAAATTGATTCCGTTCACGTTAAATGAAATAATATAAAATAATCTACTTTATAGTACGCTTTTATAAGTAAAATTGAACAATCTGAAAGGGCAAATAATGTAAATCTTTTTCTTAGTGATAATAATAATAATAATAATAATAATTTTCTTTCATCGTAAATTATATATATTTTTATGTTATGTAAATAAATGAATATTGATTTTTCATGTTATCATAGAAGTTTGAGTAAAAGACAAAGTAAACAAGTTTTCTATAACGTGCTTCGAGTTGACAATTCTCCTATGATTACTTTGTGTTTTCTTAGTTCATAATTAAAAGTTTTCCAGGCTAATTTAATACTAACTTTCTCGGGGCATATAAATTATATTTATGTAGATTCTAAGCTGTATTTTTATGGTTTAACCTCAATAGTAAATTTAGAAACATTAGCTTTTCTATAGGATACCTTTTCCCATAATCATAAAATAAGCAAGCTGATTGCTAAGAGCACAATGAAATGTCCTCGCACAAGTGCCTTGCTGTTGTCTATCAAAGTCAGGGTCTTGACGGATTTTCCGACATTAGTTGGCCGCCAAAACCGTCTCTCTCTGGCGCCTCTTACGACACCCACGGGACGATAGACATAGACATAGACATGGGATATTCTTACACTGCTACAGCACGGTTCTAGAGGAAAACAGACCAGGGGATGGATAGTGGCGTATTCTTAATAATAACTTAATTTTCATAAAATTCTGCAGTTGCCAACCCATCTGCAGAGCGCGTCAACTATGGCAAAGATCACCTCTTTGGCATCTTAGAGAGCCTTTGTTCAGCCGTGTACTTTTTTCTCTTTCATTTTTTTTTATTTTTGTTGAAACGACATGCCAATCCCATCATACCTTATAATAATTACTGCTAACACTAGAACAAAATAAGAAAGTATGATTGTGAGTACTAGTTAAATTACTAACCTAAAATGAGACTTATACTGAAGATGAGAAGAAAATTATTCCGTCCAAAAAGCAAGTCGAAGTAACTCTGTTGATATCTTTGATTTGGGGTTTGATAAAACCATTTGCACTAGATTGACATCCAAAAAATTTGCGTTAAATTCTTTCAACACAGCCCGTCTATCTTTTTCGTTCTTGACACACTCCATCAACAAATGGTAAACAACTTCAATGGGCTGTTATGAGTGAATATTAGGTTCACTACTAAATAAAGCCGCATTTGTGGATTAGCAGTGTACACAAACTGCAAGACACGTTAAAGTTTTGAGAAAATTTTGACATATTACTACTTAGATGTATACATAGAGCTGGCACAAAATTTATATTATATAGCATTAGACTAGAGAGGTCGCTAATATAATGTGTGTATGAGTATAACTATAGTGTTGAACACACTGGCAACAAAATGCAATTAAAGTTGTAAAACTTTAAAAGTTTAACGTGAAGAAATGTGAAAAATCCCGCTGATTAAAAAGAATGCATCACTAGAGAAGTTTTATTAGCTGTCAAGAGACAATGCCGAGCTCGAAACGAAAGAGCTGAATGAAAACCTTTACATATTTTTAGCGTTAAACAATTTAAATCCAAAATTTAAAAGTGATTTTTGCTGTGAAAAAAAAATCGTTGCCAGATTTTAATAGCATAATTTTTAAAACCAGTTTTGTTAATAGATCTTTCGTTGAGAATCAAAACGATCTGCATTTTTTGTCACCTTTGAAGACTCAGATGGAATGCCTCATTTCCAGTTACAAGGGTCTCCGATTCTCTACACTCACCATACGAAACACAGCAGTATTAAGCATCGCCACTGCTTTTTTTGATCTGGTGTTGCGCTGGTGATCTGTGTTTCTCTGTGTGTATAATGAATCATTATCATTATTATAGCCCTTCACAAATCCGATTTTGTAAATAGGCTTTCCCGAGGAATGCCACAAAGCACAATAATTAATAATGACGATGGTGAAATAAATAGAAATCATATAAAATTACAAGTATGTCACATTAAATATAATTTGAATGAAATACCTACGGCTTTCCGGCACGTTTATTAATCATTTGCAGCGTGGAGCCGCAGATAACGAATTTGAAATGCAAACTCTACGGCTGAGCCTGCGCTAATGTGTGAGATAAGTATTATTTTTTAAATTTTAGACACTTCTTTTGTTCCGAAATATTGTTGGAATATTCTGTCGCGGGGAAAATGTAATAAAATACTATGAAATGTTTAAACAAAAACAATAAGAAAGCACAAATTAATATATATATATATATATATATATATATCCCGTTCGACTAATATTTCTCTTTAAAAATATTCTTATTTTATATCCTGAACTTAACAAAGTCCAGTCATAACTAGGTTTAATGCCAGAAAACGTGGTTGGTATAAATTACAAATCGACCAGGAACGATGGAATACCTACTGGGTTCCCAAAACAGGAACGGTCCTTACTCCCACTGTATACTAGAAAAATACAGAAAAAGAAGCATTATGTATGTGTAATATAATGTGATTGCAGTAAGGATTTGTCGCTATGTATCATATGATGACGGAAGTGGACCAAACATCCTTCTTACTAGTAATAAGGCATACCATCTTGTTCTACAAAGGTGAACGCACAGTCAGCATTTTGATTGTTAATCGTGAATATATGCAAGTATCTAACGGCCACAGAAAATACTTGCCTTTTGATAGACACACAGCCCATTTGACACCGTTTCTTTTCTACCGACTTCAAAAAGGCGACGGTACTAAAAAATGTATAATGATTAATTAGATTCTCCGCACCTTTTATAATATACTGAACACCGTACTCTGTTATATTTAAATAGACGAAATGAAATGACATTATATTTCATCAAGTTACGTTATATTAGATTTTACTAGAACAAGCGTCTTAGGATTTTTCTTAGATAGTACCACTTAACTACGAAATTTTAACGAGATACGATAGTAGTAGCAAATGCATACCGATATATTTTTTTTAAAGTTGGTTAACCTTAAAAAAATATATCGGTACCTTAAGAATTGAAATCGATTTCAATTAACTTTAAACATTTTCACGCATATTAAATCTACCTCTCTGTTTTATAGGTAGGTATCAATTGCGTCATTTATTTCAACGAGCTACAATAGTATTTGCAAATGTTTACCGATATATTTTTTTAAAGTTGATTAATAATCAAAAATTAATAATTTTTCCCGAATATTAAATCTCTTTGTTTTATAGAAGAAGAATCAATAAGTATGAGGGATGTAGTAACTATGATGGCTTTCATAAATATTCCCGACGTAATCAGTTTCTGAACATTAGTGTTGGATATACTGAGTAGTCCAATAGACTCTTTCCGCCATAGTTGCGTTAAGAGCACTAATAGAATATTGCAAATTTCGTCGGTTTCGAACTCCCAACACTATTTTTAGGTGATTGCACAGATTTTCGTCGCTTCTGAACTTCATAGAAATTGCTGTTCCGTTTCTATTAGCAGGATATCCTTTTCTCCCACGAGCATGAGAATCGAATAAAAAGTATTCGTCGTTTAAATGCATTACTGCAACTGAAATTTGCGTTTTGCAGGTAACGATTCCTTTACAATATGTTAGATATAAAAAGCTTTCTAATCCTTCAATCAGTTCATTAAAAAAACCTTCTATTATATCAGAAGGAAAAAGTCGGCCATTTTCTGTTTTTTTACTTCAAACAGCTATTTAAAGACACTTTGGTTTTTAAGACGAATATAACGATACCTTAACTGTCAAAATTCATTTAGCCGTTTGGAAGATACGAGGTAATAAATTTACAAATACACATCCATACATGCATACGAGATACGCGCGAAAAACATATAACCTTTTGCTTTGTAATCGGGTAAAAAAACAGATATGAATTTATGAAATGATGATTATTAAATAAACACAAAAATCTAATTAAGTTACTGCTCTTCAAAAATGTTCAATTTATTATATAGTTTATTTTTTGTTAGCTTTATCGCAGTTATGCAAACAAGATATTTTATCCTAATATCAATATATTTTGGTAATGATGTAATGATTTTGGTCATGATATCTGATTTGAACGAAGCACTGAAAGTCAACGAACATACATAATTCCTAATTTTGGCTCCCAGTTGGGCATTTCTATCGCTATAACCACTTATTTGTTAATTCACCACTTTTCGGAAAGCTTAAATTAGACAAGTATTTAACCGCATTAAACTTTGTTTTGTTCCTATATAAAAAGCTATTATATGTTTTATTTTATGATGCATATGGTTTATGAATACAAAGGATCTTTGTTTCTAATACTATAATTATATTTTAATTTATACGAAATAAATCATGATATTAAACAAATATTCGAGTGTGACTTGGCAGAGCACTAGCCCTAATTCAGGGGATACCCAAAGCGCGAGGCGCGGGGCACGTGCTATGTCGCCCCCGCCGCGCACTTCCGGCTACACCTTTTGACGCCTTTAGTTAAAATCAGTGTTTTCTTATCAAAATATTTTACATACACAGATGAACAAAAATACCATTGTTCTGCTTAGTTTACTTTCGTGAATCGTTTTTGCAGCTTGACACTGCACATTTCAACACGATAGCTAAAAATTGTATTATATATCGTCTAGAGAAATAATTAACGTAACATTTCGAGACTGTTCTGACGCGTGTTTACAGTTCTGACTCGCTTACGCGCGCTCTATAGCTTGCTTATAAATACTCTACGGGTATTGCACCCATTTTTAAATAGCGTTTTGAATGAATCCTAGAGTGATAAAGAACCACTATAATTTATATATACATTTTTTAAAACTTTTTTAAAATATGTCATGGGATACTCATCGCAATTTACCTGTCCGGTAGTTGTGGTATGGTATACGGGCATGCGACCCCGGCTTCCCTAGCTATTACTGTCCTATCCTATCCCTTGCCCTCCTGGGCAGTAAAATCCTACATTTCCTATTTCCCTTTCAAACTTACCGATCTTCCTTTTTACACTACCTATCCTTCCCTTTCCCTATTCCTACCCTCTCCGCCAATCCAACGTCTGCCGCGCGGATGGATGCATGGCTAGGGGTAAGCCTAGTCGTTAGCGTTCCACACTGCCCTGGAACCGGGCGACCCCAGAATTAGGCTAGCCTTACCCTAGCATGCGGGGCTCTGCTGGGGGGGACATACCTTTCCCTCGCTATTCGTGGGAACGCAATGAACAATAATAAAAATAATTTAAGTAACCAAAATGGCGGCGATGTGGTTCGCCACCCATCACGTCTCGTTTCTCGCGGGGGCGAAAAGTGGCCCACGAAGAGCCGCTTCGCTACGTTGAATGTAAAAGGAGGAATAGATGGTAAGGTAGATGAAGTATGTTAGATGATGGATGAAAGATGCATAGATATTCTGTGCGTGAACCAAACCAAGAGGAAAGGATGTGACACCACGGTTCATAGCCCCTACACGGCATACTGAACGGGAGTCCCCCAAACCAGCCGAGGCTGTCAGGCAGTTGGTGTGATTCTTTCATCTCGAATAGTGGAATGTATGATGAATGGGTGACAACGCATCTGCATTTTGATTCGCAAACGAGGATAGATGTAGATGTCTATAGGCCGCAGCAACCACTTACCATCAGGTGGACTGTGTGCTCGTTTGTCACCCTTATCCTATAAAAAAAAGTATAAAAGATTGCAATCAGCAGCAAACGAAGTTGTGTCTAGAAAGAAGGAAGAACGAAAGGATATAAAAGGAGAAGAAAGTGTGTTAAAGAGATGGAAAGAGTATTTTGAAAGTTTGTTTGAAAGAAAGGAAGTGCAGGTACAGCATCCGGCACCTTCCATGGAAACCAATATAAATGTTGATGAAAGTGAGATAAGTATGGATGAAATAGTGAAAGCGCTGAAAAGTATGAGATTAGGTAAGGCTTCTGGGTATGACAGGATTACCGTCGAGATGCTGAGGGCTGGACAGGGCATAGTAGCTAGTCAGCTGTACCACCTTTTCAAGTTGTGCAAAATGGACAAGTACCGGGAGACTGGTACAAAGCCGTAATCGTGCCATTGTATAAGGGAAATGGGTCAGGAAAGATTGAAATAAATTACCGCGGTATAAGCTTTCTCAGCGTCGTCGGTAAATTGTATGCGAAAGTGGTGATTGAAAGGATTGTGAATAAAAGAGACCAAAAAGTATGGGATGCACAAGCGGGATTTAGAAAGGGAATGGGATGTACAGATCAGGTCTTTTCCTTGATTTTTCTTCTTCTGCTATGCACCATAGCCGAAAAGTGTTTCGTTAAAAACAAGAAGATCTATTGCGCGTTCGTGGATCTAGAAAAGGCATATGATAGAGTGGTGAGGACTGAATTGTGGTCAGCATTGTCCGATAACGTTGTGAGCAGTATCCTCATACGAGCATTGCAATCTCTTTATAGGGATTCTAGTGCTTGTGTAAGGATAAACGGGGCATACACTGAATGGTTTAATATCGAAAAAGGTGTTAGACAGGGATGTGTAGCGTTACCGTGGCTGTTTAATCTGTTCATGGGCAATTGCTTGACAGATTTAAAAGAGAATGAAAGAGGGTTGAGAATGAATGAGTTACTCGTCAAATGTTTTCTGTATGCTGATGACCAAGTACTACTTGCATCTTCGGCCGAGGAGTTGCAGGAGATGGTAACTGCTATAAGTGGAGCTTTTGTTAGAAAAATAATGAATATGAATGTAAAAAAGACGAAAGTGATGGTGTTTGAAAGAGATGAGGCAGTGACAGACTGCAATATCGTGGTTGGAGATGAACAAATTAAACAGGTGAAGGAGTTTGTGTATCTGGGTTCAAAGTTTACGAGAGATGGAAAGTGTGAGAGTGATATTGAAAGAAGAGTGAATGCAGGAAACATAGTGAATGGAGCTTTACACTCCTTTATGAGCAGTCGGAAGGTGTCTAACAAGGCTCGTTTGGCTGTGCATAAGGGGGTGTTTGTTCCGACACTCATGTACGGAAGTGAAAGTTGGGTATGGCAGAAGAAACATGAAAACAGAATAAATTCAGTTGAGATGAGAGCGTTAAGAATTATGATAGGAGTTAAACTGAGTGACAGGATAAGAAATAGTGAGATAAGGAAACGTTGTGGTCTGAAAGAAAATCTAGTGACAAAAATTGAGAAAGGTATGCTGAGGTGGTTTGGCCATGTCGAGAGAATGAATGAAGAACGTTTGACGAAAAAGGTGTAAAAGGCGAGTGTGAATGAAAGTGTTGAAAGGGGTAGACCTAGGCGGACGTTTCTAGATCAAATCAAGGACGTCTTGAAAAAAGGCCAGGTCAAGAGTACCCTAAACCGAAGAGCATGTATGAAGGGAATAATGAAAGTGGACGAAGCGAAACAAGTATGTAAGTATCGTAGCAAGTGGAAAGAAGTGATCTCTGCCTACCCCTACGGGAAAGAGGCGTACGTTTATGTACGTTTTATAGTTAGGTCTCAATTTCTTCATTTGCGGGGAACATAATAGAATTTGTTACCAAATTTATTCACGTGTCGATTCAAGGAAATATAGGGATGCGTTCGAAGTCATGTAACAAATCGTTTGAGATAAAAATCCATATATTTTCCTTGAAAGCCTACATAAATATTTAGTTTTCCGATGTTACAAACCTATTTATGGACTAAGAAGTTTTTAAAA
The DNA here is from genome assembly GCA_033319125.1 of Parnassius glacialis. NCBI lineage: Eukaryota > Metazoa > Arthropoda > Insecta > Lepidoptera > Papilionidae > Parnassius > Parnassius glacialis. The sequence continues at coordinate 22,416,770 of JAVANC010000023.1, read as the reverse complement.
GTCCTTTTAATTACATCTTTGTCTATGGTTGTTCAAATAGAAATAAAATGTTATTTAAGTATTAAATTATTTTATTTTCAAATATGTCGATGATTATGTTTACCTAGGACAAAATTTGCGACTAAGTCCAACTTCGACCAAGAGGTCGATCGACGAATTGAATTGTGCTTAGTTTTTAGCTTACTACACATCTTCTCGTAACGTATACCTCAAAACTTAAAAACAGGATTTTCTTACAACCAGAGCGTGTTGCCAGTAATAACAAATTAATCTGAGACTCGGTCTTTCACTGCTGGTTATATGAGGAAACTCAAGTTTGCTATACTAGGAGAAGCTATGGAGAAGACTAAAAAGTTCTCTGCGTCATTAGAAATAAGAACACCCGCAGTAGAACCAGAGTAACCAACATAGCCCAACGGATAACAGTTAGCTGAAGGGGGCCGGCCATATAGCTCAAAGAATGGACAACCGATGGAGAAGGCAGCCTCGTAACCAGTTAACGAAGTATCGGGCCCCTCCCCCCACTAGATAGAATGGCAACCTGATAAGAGATGCAGGAAGTCGATGAGTGCAAGTCACTCAGGAGCGTGCTTTATGGCATTCTTTGGTAGTGGTATTCAGCAGAGTAATTGTGAAGGGCTGTAATGATAATGATGACAATGAAAACAAAAGGAGTAGAAAATAATTTCCAGACAAATATTAATGTATAAAAAATATTTTTGAATCAGCAGTCACATTCAATGCGAACATTTTGAATGATAAATCCCTCTTCAGAGCATTTGAAAAAAATCTGGGTATAATATAAGAGTGGCTCCCGGCGCTTCATTCTACTTCAAATTTAAATAAAACCCTCATTTAGAACACGATTGGTGCCGAGGTTTTTTCCAATGTCAACATATCGAAAAAACAACGCGTTTTCTTTCTTCAATAATAAAATTAAACGCGTATTAAACAAATTTTTATATTTAGTGATTTTCTTTAAATTGTAACTAACGATCCGCCCGGCATCGCACGGGTTATTTCTGGATTTCAACAACAGCGCCACCTACCGGGTCCGATTTTGAATCGTTAAAATTATCCAAGGACCCACTGAAATACACACAAAAAAATTCATCAAAATTAATCCAGCCGTTTTCGAGTTTTAGCGAGACAAACGAACAGCAATTGATTTTTATATATAGAGATAATACTATCAGGCCCGCCAGACGTTGTTCTGCCCTTCCCGGTAGGTGGCGCGATAAGTTTGACTCTGAAACTCTGAATTGACTCAGGACTTTTTACAGTGTAAACATAAAATTAATCAATAACGCGTCCTCAGCGCCAATTATTAAGTCCAGATTTTTTGATTTTCTTTTTATTTATTTATATATGAGTCAATTTGGTCAATAAATTTCTGTTTACGCCAAAAATTATCAAAAAATAGAGAAAAAGAAAAAAAGAAGAGGAAAACTGACAAAAGTTTTTTTTTTGCGTAACGACGCTGTGCACGTTTCGAGAGCTAATATTGATCGATGCAGTTTGAACGTCTGCGTAACCCACTGTATAATCCAGGCACCTGGCACCCAGTGATTATTATTTATTTGCAAAGAACAAGAAGAAATAGCTGAGTGAATAAAAATTAAGAACGATGATCAAGTTAAGTCAAGGATCTGTAAACAGGTGAGAATATTCTACGTGCTCACTATGTATATTTTGAATACATTTTACACTAACTACAGTCATCCCAAGATGTTGATGAAGGATGCTTAAATTGGCTGATTATGATAATAAAAACTATTTCTAAAAGTTGTTTACGCTACAAAATGGCATCTTCCAATACGAATTTTTCTACTTTTTAATGATTTCTGGCTGGTTCGAAGGTCGCCTTCAATCAAATCCCTTCCATGCTTAAAAAGGTCATGCCATTTTACAACTTGGCTTTCGCAAAATTATATGATTTATTATGACGGTGTAAGAACATCCACTAACCAGTATCATCCCGTGATTAAGAGGCGGCAGAGGGAAACAAATCAGGAGATGGGCATCATCATCTTCTTAATAAGACTTAAAACAATATACTGCGATCTCCAAGCGTGGCAACTATGGCAAATAGCCCCCTATAAGATAATTAATAGAATCAGGCGTTACTTTACGGAAATCCATTATATTAAAGGTAAAAAAAATTACCAAACTGTTAGCCCCCTATAAGACAATCTGTGGGGTAGACCTATGTTTGTATGGACATTAATATGCTGTAACGGTATTACTAATGTTACTTAGAAAAACTAACTGCGACTATATTTATAAGAAAAACTAAAGATAGTTTAGTTTTGAGTAGGCGCTTAAACAAAAAGAATTTATTTAGCTAGGTCGTAGAATTCTTTCTGCTTAGAAGTTCGTCTGGGTAGATAACGCTCTCTTACCTATTTCTGCCAAATAGCAATGCTTGCACTGTTGTGTTACATTGTGAAGGGTAGAGAATAGAGAGCTAGAAAAATGACAGACTGTGAGCTATTATATCTTAGCTCACAGGGGTGAACACGCATTTGTAGCTTCCCTTATTTGAAGTTTGCTGTAGGTGTCTTAGGCTGCAGTGGCACCATCAAGTAGGTTGTAAGATCGTTTGTCACTTCAGTTTAAAAAAAGTTTTTCAGGAAATGCGTACTATAGAGACGTTAAGAGTGAAAACCACTTTTCGTTATGTAATTTTTTTATATTGAATTAGGGTGACAAACGAGCACACAGTCCACCTAATGGTAAGTGGTCGCTGTGGCCCATAGGCATCTGCATCTATCTTCGTTTGCAAATTAAAATGCAGATGTGTTGTCAGCCGTGAGGACTAAGATGGAATGCCTCTTTTCCATTAAAAAGGTCTCCGGTTTTCTACACTCGCCATACGAAACATAGCGGCATTAAGAGTTCGGCGTTGTTAGCACTTCATGTGCGGAATTTCGATTTACCAATTATACCATCTAAAAGGTCAGAAATTGGTCATAAAATGTCAGTTGATCTTATTAATTGGTCAGCGTTAGAAACATTTTTATTAAAGGTTAAAGTTTTTCAAGGTCATTAAGAAATTTTAGCACCTCATTCGCGAAAATAATAAAAAATTCCACCTATGCGCGATCGAAAAGCATTCCCTGATAATTGGTCAGCTTGTATAATATTTAGTCAGTTTAATTTAATATATAAAAAAATAGATAAGTTGGCCTTCTCGTAACGCGCATGCTTTGGGACGGTTAATTGTATCAGGGTAGTGAGCACTTACGCACAGCTATTTGGTGATGTGGGTTTATCAAGCCCACATGGTGTCGTAAACACGATAAATTTTGAAAATATCAATTGTTCAACTCAATCTATTTTTAAAACTCTTCATCTCTCATGTGGGAAGTCATGGAATGTAAATGGCAGTAAATATTTTTTTATTTAGTTATAATTTTTTTTCGTTTATAAATGGAGAACTTTTCGGTGTTTTTAGCGGTCTTGTACTAATATATTTTAGAGTATTAATATAAAGTTAGAGTTGAAAAACTTAAATTATTATGAATATATTTTAGAAATTAATTACCATGGTAATTTTTTATGTAAATAAAATATTTCTAATTAAAAAAAACCGGCCAAAGGGCGAGTCGGACTCGCGCACCGGGGGTTCCGAACAAATCCGTAGGTATATAAGTTTAAAATTATTAATAAAATTTTTATTATGTGATGTAACTAAGAATTTATGCTTTTCGCAATTTTTCCTATATCTGTGCTAGAAAACGTTGCTTTTTACCAAATTTCAAGATTCTGAGTTCACGGGAAGTACCCTGTAGGTTTTGATTCCCTTGTGAATGACGAAAATTTGCGGCATAAATGGTTGTATCTTTTCATTGCGTTGGTTTAGAAGTTTTATTTTTTCACAGCTTCAAGGGACTGTAGATTTGAGTATTTGATATGAATTTCAGCTTGATACCTCCACGCGTTCCTGAGAAAAAGGGTCTTGACAGACAGACAGAGGGACAACAAAGTGATCCTATAAGGGTTCCGGTTTTTCTTTTTGGGGTACGGAACCCTAAAATTCATGTTTATTTATAATTATTATAATATAAGCTAGTTAACTATCACCCCTCAAATCCCATGCATGCACTTTCACTTTCACGTAGTTTAAAAAAATATCCTATTTCTTTCTCCACTATTATATATCTGATAGTAGAAAATGTCTAAGTTTTTTTCTCTACAAAATATAAAAGTTATTTCCCCCCCCCCCCCCTCCGTCTCGTTCATAGTAAAGAGCTGTGCGGTAAGTGCTCACTGCCTTGATACAATTAACCGTCCCAAAGCATGCGCGTTAAGACAATGCCAACTTATTAAATTTGTTTTATATTAAATTAAACTGACCAAATATTAATTTATTTATTTATTTAGAAAACCAACAGCTCTTATGAATATACAATGAAATAATTTATAAATGGTTATAAGTTATAACAGCCAATTATAGGTTTCCCTGCATAAATCTTAAATGGTATTTCCTACTCTTAATACATATAAAATAAGAACAAGGTGAAGCTAGTAAACTATGACTAAGAGGTATGCGCATGCACGCACGCTCGCACGTGTATGTGTGTATGTGTGTGTGGCGTGTGTGTGTGTGTGTGTGTGTGTGTGTTTGTGTAGGTATGGGTCTATAGATATATAAATAAATGATTTATCATACGTATTATATATATGTATATATATATATATATATATATATATATATATATATATATATATATATTATATCAATATAAAAAAACAATAAACAACATATGAAATGATATACTTTAATGTTAGAATAATAGGTATGCGAATAGATAAGTTATTTACTGTAAAAGCTTCAGAACTTCTTGTTTAAATTTATCTTTGGACATGTAAAATATATCTAAGTTCGAGAATTTTTTATTATATATTGAGCAAATCCGAGTCAAGGGTGAGTTTCTTGCATAGTTAGAATTTCGAGCGTTGGGAGCGAATAAAGGGGTGTGTCTTGTACGCTTCTTGGGTACATTTACATTTATTGCAGATAGTAAAACCGGGGAATCCAGGTAGCCATTAGCTATATTATACAAAAACATCATATCTAAGAGAGTACGTCTATTTTCTAAGGACGTTACTTTATGATTTCGGCAGCCTGTAACATAATCAGAATAAGTGTGAGTTCTATAATTCAGATGCCTTACAAACTTTGCCTGAACGCTTTCAATTTGTTGTTTGTGGGTAATATAATAGGGAGACCAAATACTACTTGCGTATTCTAAAACGCTTCGAGCATACGCGTAGTAAATACTTTTAATACAGTTTATGTCTGAAAAAGGTTTGCAAATACGTAGAACAAATCCTAGATTTTTGTAAGCTTTTTGCACTATAGTATCCACGTGTTTTGTCATTGTCAGTTTTTTGTCAAGTGTAATGCCTAAATCACGAACTTCATCTACTTCTTCAACTGGGATGTTATTTATACTATATGTAAATTTTATAGGTTTATTTTTGCGTGTGAATGATATTTTTTGACATTTAAGTGCATTTACAGTTATATTATTAACAGAGTAATAATACGACAGTTTGTTTAAAGTGCTTTGAAGGGTAAGGCAGTCTTGAATATTATTAATTTTATAAAAGATCTTTTTATCATCCGCATATAAAAGGTAGTTCGTGGAAACAAAACAGGTGAATATGTCATATATATATATATATATATATATATATATATATATGCATTGTATAATAATGGACCTAGATGAGATCCCTGTGGAACTCCGGAGGGAATATTGATGAAGTTAGACCTGTATGAACCAACTACTACGGCCTGAGATCTGTTCGAAAGATAGGATTTTACCCAACGTAACAGGTCTCCATGTATTCCCAATCTTTATAGTTTGGCGAGCAAGATAATGTGATTCACGCGATCAAAGGCTTTTTCGAAGTCTGTATACACAACGTCAACTTACCCCCACGTTCCATATTATTGAGAACGAACTCAAAAAACTCCGCAAGATTAGTAACAGATGAGCGCCGCATCAAAAAACCATGCTGGGCGTGACTTATGCCTTTCGCTATTGTGCTGTAGATTTGGTCATAAACGATTTTTTCAAATATTTTACTGAAAGTATTTAAAATAGAAATTGGCCTATAATTTTCGATTTTGGATTTAGATGATTTTTTATGAATTGGTATGATATTGGCCTCTTTCCATTTAGTAGGAAAAAAAGATTCAGATTATATAAGCTGACCAGTTATCAGGGAATACTTCTCGATCGCGCATAGGTGAAATTTTTTACTTTTTTCGCGAATGAGGTGCTAAAATTTCTCAATGACCTTGAAAAACTTTAACCCTTAATAAAAATGTTTCTAAGGCTGACCAACTAATAAGATCAACTGACCTTTAATGACCAATTTCTGACTTTTCAGATGGTATAATTGGTTAATCGTAATTCCGCACATGAGGTGCTAACATCGCGGAGCTGGCATTAAGCTGCTATATTACGCTGGTACTCTGTGAGAGCGTAGTCCTTCCCCGATCGAGCCGACCCATTCGTGCTACAACTATACTATTAATATAGCTGCAGCAGGGCTCTACCACGTTAAAAAATTTGTAAGCATTCTTTCTAGTTCGCAAACACTAATTGGTCCTTTATTTAAATTTTCCGATAGAATAGAAATCTTATGCCTTTTCATTTGAAGTTAGCTGCAAGTGTCTATGGACTGTAGTAGCCACTTGCAATCAAGTGGGAGTTAAGTCCGCATGTTCACTTCACTTCAATTTTATAAAAAAAACATGAAACGTTTGCAAACTAACTGCTATTTATTGCTTATGTTTTATGTCGCAACAGTAAGTGGCTGTGATTTGTATAGTGAGTGACGAGACTCAGAGACAATTAATTGCGGCAAAAAGGAATTCTATCTTATTCCTCTTGTGAGAAAACGCATCGCTTTTTGATTCCTTATTGAAAATAGATGTGTTAATATTTGTTAATTATTATAAGCCAGTGCTTGACCACAATCGCACTTGATGGTAAGTGGAGATGAAGCGCTAGAGAGTAAACATAATTTGCTATTAATAATTTCATTGGAACTGGCGGAAATCAAGCGCGGGTTACTATCATATTCATGGGGAACACTAAGCCGAAAATTCTAAATACATGTGAAGTCCCTAAGGTAGAAACTTCCTTGCGATAAAACCCTTTTAAATAAGAGGCGAGCCTACTAAGTTTATATACGTGGTAGAGCCATGCTGCAGCTATATTATGGTTGTAGCACGAATGGGTCGGCTCGACCGGGGAAGGACCACGCTCTCACAGAATACCAGCGTAAAAAAGTAGGTTAACGCTGCTGTGTTTCGTATGGTAAGTGTAGAGGACCGGAGACCCTTTTTACTGGAAACCAGGCATTCCATGTTAGTCCTTACGGGTGACAACGCATTTGCATTTTGATTCGTAATCGAAGATAGATGTAGATATCTATGGGCGTCAGCAACCACTTACCATCAGGTGGACTGTGTGATCGTTTGTCACCCTTATCCTATAAAAAAGTGTCTATTGGTGACACTGTCCTCTTTCCAACGGGTGAATTTTCTGCACGTTTTCATCCTTAAATATTTAAAAAACAACTAAGCTTGAATTGTTTACTATAGCAAATATATGTTTTATTTTGACAGTGTTTGTTACAGGATGTTTTAGAATAATTTTTAATGTAAATGGAGTTTTACTAAATTTTTACTCTGCTTAAAATGTTTCGTAATAAACTTATTAGCATTATGAAACAACGCACCCGCATATTGGTGGTATAAGTATATCCATCTTATACCGCCAATATGTTTGTCTACTACCCCATATCGACCCGTGGATAACGTAAGAGGCGAAAGAGGAAAAAAAAACTAGAAGGTGGGCAGCACCGTCCGCGTAGTAAAATTTAAAAAATGCGGTTACTAATTCACCTTCCAAACGTTGCAACTATGGCAATTATCCCCCCTATAAGGTAATCTATACATAGTATAGAGGCGGTGTAACTATATTTTTACACCGCCTCTATAGGCGATATAGGAAAATAAATAAGAAGATCGACAGCAGCGTCTTCTTTATAATCACTTAAAATAATAAACTGCGTTTGCCTACCCGCTTGCCAAGCGTGGCAACTGTGATAAATATTCCCCTATAAGGCAATCTATGGGGTAGATATTATGTTCAGCAGTGGACTTTGATAGGCTGTTATGAATGAATTAATGAATAATCTAACAATGAACTCTTTCATTACACGGGAATCACAAAATTTGAGAATATTTTTTATTTATATATTTATAAAAGCTTATTTTTAACCTATGTAAAGTTAGCAACACAATAATTAAATGAGTGCAAGTAGATGGTGTGGGCTCGCCTGTATTTGCCGTAGTCGCCGACATATTCATGGAGGACTTCGAGGAGAAAGCCCTTCTTACTGCTCCTGCAAATCCAAGATTCTACAAGCGGTATGTAGACTATACTTTCACAATTTTACCATCTAACAAAGTAACTGCGTTTTTAATTCTTCCTTAATTCTATAAACTCTAAAATACAATTCATAATGGAGTTAAAGGCAAACAATTCTTTAGCTTTCCTAGATGTTTTAGTCATATCCGTAATCGTGATAACATAATTGATCACACTGTGTATTGGAAAAACGCCCATACCAACCGATATTTAAATTGTGAATCACACCATCATCCATCACAGTTAGCTACCGTGGGGAAACCTTTGTTTCAGATTGCACGAGAAAACATCTGGCCGCCGAGCTTCAGCACGTCGAGTAAGTATTGCAAGACAACAAGTTTCGGGTCCCACGCCTACGTCATAGTGACCGAATGAAGCCGATCACAGTCAAGTGTGTCCATACTGTACTATCCTATGTCAGAGGATTCACAGACAAGGTTGGCTACATCTTGAAGCAAGATTCCATCAAAACATACTTCAAGCCGCCGAAGAAGTTTAGTAAATTTTTACCATACGTCAAGTGTCATATCCCTCTACAACATGCAAGAGTGTACAAGCTGAATTGTGAATGTGATCTCTCTTACATAAGACAAACAAAAAGATCTATAAAAACCCGCATGAAAGAACATATAGCTGACTTGAAGAAGAAAAAGAAGCAACGACGCTCCTGGACGTCTGCAGTTTGTGAAAATGTTCTAAAATCTAGATCGTCCCCACCATAACATTAGATTTGATAGACCACAAATCCTCGCAAAAGAATACCAATCCCTACCAAGAATGATTTGCGAGGCTATTGAAATTAAAAAAAAACATCCCAATTTCAATATAGAAGATGGATGGGTGCTGCCATCTGCTTGGGATCCCATAATTAATAAAATTAAATCCAAACCCAAGTATACCACTGCTAGACTTCAAGATACTGTAAGCTCATTTAGCGTAAATTGAACCAAAAATTAATATTAAAAAACTGAAGGTAGCCGGGCTAACTATGACATCAGGACGTCACACATTAGCCCCCCCCCCCGTGACTATAGGAAGGTGCTGCTGCCCATCTCCCGTTTCAGTTTCCCTCTGTCACCGCTTACGACACCCACGGTAATAAATTATTCTTACACCGCCACTACACGGTCAATAACCTGCAAAACAAAAAAAAATACAAAGTTGTCTAATCGTAGCCAATCATTGTTACAAAAATAATTCTTTGCACAACCTCAGATTACAAATATTACGATAAATGTTATAAAATAATGTTGACTTTTTTAAATAGAAATATATTACTTATAACTTACGTTTTTACCAAAGCATATTTAAGTAGTTTTATTTTTTGAAAAGCGAATATGCCAGTAAAAGAAGGATTTTCTTTCCATTATGTCCCTAGGGATAGAAAACCGTATTTCGAGTTCGGGATATGTTGTGCGGATCGGTACCTAAACTATTATTGATACATATAAACTTTCAAGTTACATGGTCCCAGGGGGCAAAGAATCCCGAAACTCAATTTCTCGAATAATTTCGTGGCCAATTGTACTGTTTTAACATATAATGAATATGAGAGTAAATAAAGTTATATAAAAATATAATGCATCTATACACTCAGCAGTGCATGCACTGTTACTTGATTGTAGAAATAGGTAAGAGGGTGGTACCTACCCAGACGACCTTTTAGAGTGAAAAGAGTTCTGCATAGGGGAATGATATAGAGATATTTTGTAAAACAGCTGAAATTGATAAATCAGCCCTACTGGCAAACTGTAAAAATTTTGTACACTTGACCATTAACATAAATTAAATTAAAGTTTTAATGAAAATCAAAAGCCAACTTTAAGGAAAAATAATTTCTACATAATAGCTTCTAAAGTCGATGCTAAGAAGACGCTCGACTTACGGAAGAACCACGCTTTATCAAAATAATCCTGCTGTTTTCCGCATAGAAAGTAAAAAATCCGGATACCTTTTTTACTGGTAATATGAAATTCATTTTAGCCTTTGGGATTAACAACACTTTTGGATTTTTATTTTTAATTATAAATAAGTGGTAGAGTCACGCTGGAGCTATAAGCACGAGTGGGTCGGCTCGGCTGAGGAAAGAACACGCATTCACAGGGTGCCTGCGTAAAATAACAGTTAATGCCGCTGTGTTTCGTATGGTGAGAGTAGGGTACAGGAAACCGATTTTATTGAAAACGAGGTATTCCATCATAGGCTTCAGGGGTGACAACGCATTTGGGTCAAATTGTCCTTGCGTCTGTGTGCTCGTTTGTCAGCCTTACTCTATGTAATAAATAGTTGAGCAAAGATGAATTTAAAAAGAAGCTCTAAGGAAGGTGTAAATTATTATAGCTTGTAGTTAAGTATATTTTTACCTCTTCTTAGAAAGGAACGTTGTCCATTGTACTTTCACAAAACCTATTTACACGCCGCCTATAATAAAAGACGCAAATTTTGAATGAATCTAAATAATTATTTCATTATACAATAAACTTCTAACGCTCTATAAAAAGCCATAAGAAAGTTTTACAAAACTTTTTATATTCCCTAACTAACATACATTAAATTATGATATGGTATTATAGTGTTTAAACTTCAAGGATAACAAGAGTATTGTACAAATTAAATTTTGAGGTTAAGGTCAGGTTAGTGAACAAGCGCTTACCTACATACCTATATAAATATTAATTAATTTATTTAAAGACTTAAATGTAACACCTTACGGTAAAGTGTACATAGGGCGGACTTAATGCCATATGCCATTCTCTGCCAGACAACCCTGGGGGCCAAAGACAATTGTAGGCAGGTGCGATACATAATACACGAATAAAGTATATTTATAATAAAATATAACATAAACATAGTATATATGTTACTGTAAAAGCCCGAATTTTTGTGAATCTTAGGTTTTACTTTTAAATCCTAGGATTTACCAACATGAGCTGGTAAATGTAAGGATTGATATAAAATGCGACGATTTTTCGCGCTTTTACCGTTAGAGTTTGGTACATTCTAGGTTTAACCAAAGACTACCAGTAAGTGTTGGTTTTGGAAATTAAACAATATATTTATATAAGTAGAAAGTATTTATTTAACATTGAATCATATTACCTGCATAATTTTAAAATATTTTTACGGTGATATCTAAAAGTAGAATATAGAAAAATAAAGAGGCTTGTTTTTTGAAAGTAGAATATAGAAATAAAGAGATGATTTATCGATTCAAAACAAATCGATTTCTAAAATATATATTTTTTCACAGACTGGCTCTATTGAATATTCTTGGCGAAGAAAAATAAAAATAGCGCATAAAGATGTTTTCGAAGAAATAAAGCAATACAATATGTGTATAAAATTGATTAATAAATTATGTCAAAAACCGAATTGATTGACCCCGACTCCACCTGGCACGGGTCTGTCCTACCCCTAGAGTGTTTTTATAGAGCCGGAGGCGCGTATTGGGAGCAGCCTCCGCCTGCTGTAACAAATCGTAGGCATCGGGTGAGTCGGAGCGGCTGAGGCTGGTCGCCGAAGGCGACCAACAAGCCGAAGCTGCGGAGGCGAGGAGGGATGCCTGCGATTTGTTACGCAAAGGCGTAGAGGCTGATCTTCCCGCAGCGCCGGAGACGTTGCAGTCTCAAAATAAAAACAGAGGGTGACACAGGTAGCGGGGAGGGCTGCACACTGTCCGCAAGTACGATAAAGCGCCGAACATGTCTAAACATGACTACTTTTCAACATTTACCGTGTCTTAGCGGTAAAACCTAAGATTTACTGAGTGAATGGTTGTAAAAGTCCGAAATTAACGATTACCATAGAACACTTCGGACTTTTACCTTATGGACTTGGTAAATCTTAGGTTTTACTGCAAAATCTTAGAATTTACCGGAGTTCTAGCTATTACAGTAAAGGAAAAGGACCGAATATGGAATACTTAAACAAATTCTTAAAAAAATCAGTACAAATGTTTTATTTTAATCAGTCTCATTGATTAGAATTAAATGAAGTCATTATCACTCTCTAAAAATAATATTTACATCAGTAAATCATAAACACTTTCCGTAATATTGTTAACTAAAATAAATCAACAAAAAATATGCTTTTCAAAAATGTGACCCTATTATGGAATAGGGTATTCCATAATAGGGTCACGTCTCGTTAATCAAAAGAAAATAATAAAATTAACCCTGCAAGCTAAACCCTTGGGTGTCTTCTATTGAACAATGCTAAGTCCAGTCTCGTCGACGTTGTAGATGCTAGTTGGTGGAAATTTAAAAAGCTCAAATTTCCAGTAAATCGAAGAAGAATTTAACATTTTCTTTCGTGAAACCTTTAACCCGAGCAAATGATGTACCAGTAGGTTGGACCGTAGAAAGTACTTTATGCCTCAAAAAAACCCTTTTAACCATTTACGTCCAGCTGTTCTATTATTAAAAGGATGTTTTAAATTATTTTTTACCGCCAACTGATATGCCATTCTCTTCACATCATTTCGTGTAAGCCCAAAATACCGTTTCTTTTTCATTTGCTTGACATACTGTACTCTTACTAACATAATATGTTCAACGTCAGGTCCCAAAACTGTTTTACGACCAAGGCGGTAGTCTATATTTGGTTCATGTCATGACAGAACCGAAAGAGGGTAGTCCGAGGTACATTAAAAACCCGTACAGCTTTCTTATGACCCATCTTTTGGTTTTCACGGCTTTAATAGCATTTTTCATACTGGTGGGTTCAGTTTGATCATAATTATATCTGTAAAAGAGAGAAATAGTAATCATACACCATTTTAAAATTTGCTTTCGTTGTGGTTCTTATATAGAATACTATTCCGTATTAGGACCTCAACGGTATTCCATATTACCAACAATATGATGGCGAGAGGAAAATAAATGTAACTTTTTAATATTTATAAAAATTCATAAAATAACAATACCATTTAATAACTACATACTTTGTTCAGATACTTATCAACTTATTTTGAGATATTCATGTACGAACATTAAGAAATATATACGTAAAACTTACCTAAATATCAGATTGATGTTGCGCCAACAGTGTCGCGCACTCTCATTTGTGTGTATTGCTGCCGAACGAAGCACGCACCCTGGCCGTTGAACGTGGGTAGCGGGAGGAGTAACATGGCACAAGTTTGGAATATTTGTAGTGCTCAGTTTTAGAAATATTACGGTATTCCATATTAGGAACGTATTCCATAATTGGTACCTTTTCTCTAACATATACATATAAAACACATATTTACATACAATATTACTTTTGAATTGATAAGCAAATTGCAAAGCTCTCACTTGATAAAAGTTTACAAGTTATGGCACTAGCCAGTAGCATTGCTTAAGCATGAGGTTTCTATCGTATCAAATTCGCATTGCTATGGACAAACTTTGTATGACTCAACAGTCCTATTACGACTTCTAACGCCGCTGTTAATAATTCCATATAATAATTGTCGATAACGATACGAGAAAGTTATGCTCGGAAAGTTCGTCGTCGTCGTTAAAGTGACTACAATCATGATCATACAAATGCAGTTTCCATCACTTTTGTGAGTTTTATAATCTATGTTAAAGCGAAGAAAAGTTTATTGGAATTATTCAGAGAAAATGAAATTCAGATCTCTTTGAATATTTTTATGGTATCATAAAAGCGACTGCCTGTTATCATCCTGCCGTCAAGAAGATTGACATGAAGTCTAAGATTAGCGAGTAGCGATGTACATGTCAGTCATTACAGAAAAAAAAAACCCTGTCTTAAAATATATAACTAAAGACCCTCACAGAATTTCAGCGTGAAACAGCAGAATAATGATGTGTTTTGTACGGTGAGTGTAGAGAACTGGAGGTCTATTTAACTGGTAACGAAACATTTATATTAGTCTATAGGGATGAATACGCGTATGCACTTTTATGCTTAGCCGACGATATAATATAGATGTCTATTGCCCACTGGATACTTAAAATTAAGATTTTGTGCTCGTTTGTCAATCTTTTTATTTTTAACGTAAAGTTGTTGTAATTTTAGTTACTTTACCCCAGTTTCGGCCGCGTTATGCAGTAATAATCCAACCATATTCAGATTTGAAAGATAAATACAGTTTTTTGGCAGAAGTCCTATTTTATATATATTGTTAAATATATTATTTGAAAAAAAAATTCAATGCAAATTTTGGAATTACTTGTTATTTTTCAGAAGCTTATAACACTTTGAAATAAAATTTAAAAAAAAAAACTTTTTGATCATTATTTTGGTCAGTTTGTGGATTGGATTATTTCTGCACAAGACGATACAATTTGTGTATGACTTTTGCTTTTATTATACAAGAAAAAAAATCATTAATAAAAAAATATTCTTATGAAATGGTACTCTTCAAATACATAACAGGATTCGCTTCTGCTTGTATCTTGAACAGTTACAAAAGTTTATGTTACTCGGTTTGCGTTAATATTTCATAAGGCACTCCGTTTTTAATTCGCATTTATCTGTATCACATCGTTGAATGCTGTAAATATAACCTATATCAAAGTGTAACGGAAGTTATAATGTGCAATTTATATTTATTTTCCATGAAAGTACGAAACAAGAAGTCGTTCAGAAAGAATATAACAATAAAACAAGGCAACGTTACAAGTTGCTATCATGGCTTTGAAATATCGAAAACAATTTAAAATTCGATGGCAAGTTTCTTATAAAATCCTATTATTATATTTTAATTTTTTTAAGCGCAGAGGGTTAATTTCATGTTATTGAGAAATAAATAACCGTTTTTAAAAGTTTGGTATTTATATGGGTTGTTACGAGGGAGGAAGGACTACGCTCTCATAGTATACCGACGTGAAATCATCATCAGAATAATTTTGCTGGTTTGTAAGTTGAGTGTAGAAAACCAGGAATCCTTCTATTGGCGAAAAGAGTTTGTAAGTCCTTAGACGTACCAGGGTGCGTGTTAAAGTTGGCAAAAAGTTACTTCGCGTACATCCGGTCGATAAAAAGGACTTCCGCAAAGTAACGCCTGATTCTATTAATTATCAAAAAAAAATAAGATTTTTAGAAGTTTTTTATATATATCTTTACTTTATTCTATTGTCTTCATACCTATCATTTGATTGTGTCTAGTAATAAGATTACCCATTGTTTCATCTATCATCTCAGCTGTTTTCTTTGTTTATTGTGATTTAATCAAACAGTCTTGTGTATGTGTTAAATTAAGGATAAACTGTTTTTTTTTCCTTTCTCTTTTACACTAATATGTTTGTGTTTGTGAACTAATATTACGTTTTTGTTTTTAATATTTTCACTTCATTGTCAATCAATATATTATTTTGTATAAAGTTAAAAATAAGATTGTCCTATGTTTTACTTTATATTGTTTTGTGTATTTTGATGTAATTATTTGTTGAGTTTTAAAATACACTTGTTTATATTTGCTTAAAGTTTTAAAGTTATTTTATCATTATGTCTTTAATTAGAATTAAGATAACATTTTGTTTTCTTTAATTAAAATTTTCTTTTGTTTGTTTGTTTATTTGTTTGTTCTTGTTTATTTGTTTAACTCATATTGTTATTAATTATGTCAAGCGGTAAGTGTGAAACTACTGAAACAAGATATATTTGTATATTAACATAATTTTATTACTCTACCTTGTAATTAAGTAATAACAAATCATACTAATATATGGAAAGGTAGACATACTATGTATCAAATCACAGACATATGTAGCCTTATCCATGTGCGTATTATAAAAATAAACAAAATCGTATCTTAAATGAATAATATTGTGAAAATCACAATATAATCCCGCCGGTTGAGGTGTACTTTCCGGTGGAAACCATAAAAAAACATGTCACAATTTTATATTATAATCAAAATTCAACGCGAAGTGTTCTTCTTTTTCACGGGTTTAAACCTGTGACTATCAAAAGATCACGTTTAGTAATAAAACTGTCAGTACTTCAATATAAAATGGTGCTTACAGAAGATTTAACGTAGAGCAACATTATTTATTTGTTTATTTCATAATAGCAAAATGCGCCATTTCAACAAAATTGAATATTTCCCTTCGTGTAGTAACATAATTCGATTTCGTATTATACCCACAGCTCCCAATGTCGTTTGGAAGTCGATAAATCTCAATAGAGGATTTACTTAAAGCTCCAACACATTGAGGATGGTTACAATACGTGTATTTATATATCTCTTCACTACATCATGAATATTAAACTTTTACTTATTATATTGTGTGTTCCTAAAACCAAAAAAATGTCAATGAAGACATATATCGAATTATATAAAATATATAATCAACATAATATAATATAGAGCCATGGTAGCTCAAGGGCTTAGCGCTCGCTGTAAATTTCACAGTACGCGAGCCCGGTAAAAATATTTCAAAATTGGGGCAGCGCAGCTGATAATTCCTTGCCTAAAAACACTCTCAGAAATGAGTGGAGGCCTGTACCCAGCAGTGGATTGTCATGAAAATAGGTTCTGACTTGGCCCGGGCTATCGATTTTCAAAATCCCCGTGTTTTCCATCGCATAATACCAATCTCCATAAAATCCCCAACCAACTTTAAATTCCCCGCAATTTGTGGAAATATCCTTATGTTGGCAACGTTGTAATGTGTGCGCTGCCGTCAGGGAGAGTCCGTGGTGTGTGAAAGGGAAGGGTAGATTGAGTAGTAATACGTAATGCATTGTTTCGTCAGTTACGTACCGAGCTAGATAAAAGGGTTCGGCGGCGGCGCGAATATTGACCCTAGTCAGCTGATTTAAATTACACTGCTGGTTTTATCATTACATCGTCATCATTACAGCCTTTCATAAGTCCACTGCTGAACAAAGGCCTCGCCCAAGGAATGGCTGGTTTTATGTTTAAGTATTTCCATGATTATTTTAATGAAATTATCATTTCATTTAGCTGTACTAACATTATGGAGCGTGAGTAAAGCTAATAAAACGTTGTGAAAAGATGATTTTTTTTCCTCGGGATCGATTTTCCTTCTGAGCCATCTTCAAAGATTAGTACT
This sequence comes from Parnassius glacialis, assembly GCA_033319125.1. Classification (NCBI taxonomy): domain Eukaryota; kingdom Metazoa; phylum Arthropoda; class Insecta; order Lepidoptera; family Papilionidae; genus Parnassius; species Parnassius glacialis. The sequence continues at coordinate 22,399,276 of JAVANC010000023.1, read as the reverse complement.
ATCGACTGTCTTCGTTTCCGGGAGCGTTTCACAAACACATGTATAGGCTGTTACTTTTTTATTTTTAAAGCTATTTCAATACCGATATTTTCTAACTACTAGACGCCGGTGCTTGACTACTATCCCACCCGATTTTAAATCGTGGTGCAGCCGAAGATGGACAGCGTGTAACAAAAGCCTATTCATTACTAACTTAGCTTAACAAAAGCCTATTCACTCTTGGCTTGAAGGCAACCACATTGTAATCAGATTGAAATACTGATATTTGCAAATTATTCCACTCCTTTACGGCACGCATTATTAACAAAGAAACAAACCTTTGGGTTCGAATTCGTACAAATGCGTATATTTCTGTTAACTATTCCAAGTAAACTAAAAATATTTGTTAGGAATTGTTCACGACAACAGTAAAGCCTTAATCCAAAAGACTACTATTTATATCTAGTTATAATAACGTTGGCAATAACATTAGCTACGTTACATATATATTTTATCATGTTGATTTAAAGAGATATGTTAGCGGCGCGCGATTCTTCGTCCACTTCCCTTTTACATGGTCAAGAAGTGCGAAGGCCACAGGCGTCATACTTGTGATCACGTGTCAATTGTGTTGTTTTAGTATTTACGGGGTACCAAGTAAAAAAATTGTTATACTGCAATTTTTCCGAAGCCGTTTTCCACGATTATTTCTCACGTTAAGGCCCTAAATGCGGGTGAAATGCCTAATTTATTGGATATTTAAGTAAAAAAATCACAATAAATGTCCATTTAATCCGTTTTTAACAGTGGTAGAGCCACGCGGCAGCTTTTGCTGTCGCACGGATGGGCCGGCTCGAACCGGGGTGGTACCACGACCTCACAGAATACCAGCGTGAAGTAGAGGTTTACCTCTGCGTTTCGCTTGGTGAGTGCAGGTGGCCGGAGGCCCTTTTTTACTGGAAATGAGGCATTCCATCTTAGTCCTCATGGGTGACAACGCATCTGCATTTTGATTCGCAAAAGAGGATAGATGTTGATGTCTATGGGTCGCAGCAACCACTTACCATCAGGTGGACTGTGTGCTCGTTTGTCACTCTCATCCTATAAAAAAAAAAATATATAGGCTGACAGAAGAGGATGTTATAAATGTTTTTAATTCAACAAAATTGTATTTTTGTCAACCCCTTATTAGAAAAAAATCCCCATAGAGTCTTCTCAGATCTTTATCATATTTTACAAAATTTCTCCAAAACGGCACAAGTGCTTTAAATAGCATTTACACTAAACAAAGTATTAAAAATATTAATAAATTGAGAGTTTTATTTTTATTCCCCGTTTTACTCGAGAAAATATCATTTTCCCCCGAAATTGAATATATTCACGCGAGCTTGCCTGCTCCGTTGCCCTGTAATTACCCGCGACGTCTAGTCGCAGTCCGCAAGGCTGCTAAAACACCGAAAATTTGGACATTTAGCAGCCGAAAAAAATTAATTATAACTAAACAAAACAAAATGAAACAGCCATTTACATTCAATGACTTCCCACGTGATAGAAGAAGAGTTTTAAAAATAGATTAAGTTGAAAATTTAATATTTTCAAAAGTTATCGTGTTTACGAAGCCATACGGACTTGATAAATCCACACCATAAGCCACTAAAACCCCTTTTTCATGTAAAAATAGCAATTAATCGATTTAAAAATATATTAATAAGTTCAACAATCATTTATCATTCTGAAAATGTGTTTTTTATATCATTTATATGTATAATATGATTGCTAGATACGATTTTATGCGACAAAACGTTGGAATATTGATTTTTAGGCGCTAGTACGAGTAGAACATACCTACGCACTTAGCGCTTACGGCATGCAATAAGATAATTAAAGTTTCTATGTAAATAGGTGTAACATAGCAGGTATTATATTCATCGGTAGAGGCCATTCATATTTGGGACAGTTTTCTGCAGCACTACGCCTACAAATTATTTCAAATAAGAAATACCAAAGCCAACATAATTTTTAACACGCTTTTATTAGCTTGATAATGTATCTTTGTAACGGAATTTTCGAATTTTATTTTCATTCTCTTCAAAACGTCACATTGATTTGAAACTTCGCACACTTATCAAGGACCGATGACAACGAAATAATTTAAATAGTTTGTCCCATTATCCTTGCGAGTATCCTCAGGATTTGCGAATAATTCATAAAACAACTACGATTTCTGCCAGTTCAATCTACTGTAAGCCGCGTTAAGGAACTTCAGTTCAAAAAACACGCTTTTGTAGTTTGCCGCGCTAAAAAATAGAAAAAAATAATAGTTTAAAAAACTAAATAAACACGCTTGTGTAGATAACCGAACTAAAAAGGGGAATATAATTTTCAATAATTTTTAAATAAGAAAATAGTGATTAACATAAAAAAATCATTTTATTGTAAAAAAGTGTGGAGTGTTTGATGTCATTTGTTGTAAATATTTTCATGAATATTTGTAAAATGAGCGTCATCATAAAAATGTCTGAAAAAGCACCCCACGCGGTTTTTCTAAAATAGCGTATTTTTTTTTTTAAACTATTATTTACTGTAAAGAGCCCGGCAAAATGTTGCTCAAGGCGCTATGAATAAAGCAGCTGAGAAAAATGATACACTCCTAATTGTTAACAGAATAGAATAGAATAGAATAGAATAGAATAGAATAATTTTTATTCAATATAGATCACATGTGTAATTCTTATTGAAAGTAATTTTTTACTTTACCACTGGTTCGAAAAAAAATTCTGTCCTGGGAAGAACCAGCAAGAAACCCAGCGGGACTTTTTTTTTAAAGCAAATTTTACAATAATGGTTGTACTAACTATATAAGTACAAAATTTATTTTAGAAACAGCTTGGAAGCGATCACCTCATTCCCAGGGGCTATTATCAACCATGTATTAATTTATACTATAATAACCCTTTTTATACAGTTTCAACTTAACAAAACATTTAAACTTGCTAATAGAGAGAGCCTGTACACTTTCCGGGACCTTGTTGTAATAGCGTATACATTGCCCCAAGAATGAATTACTGACTCTGTGGAGTCGAGAAACTGGTATCACTAGCTTGTGTTTGTTCCTAGTGTTTACAGAATGCACATCACTTTTTTTACTAAAACTACCTTTGTTTTTGTGAACATACATTAAATTTTCGTAAATATACTGAGATGCCAAAGTTAATATATTTATTTCTTTAAATTTATCTCTAAGAGACTCTCTCAGTTTTAGGTTGTAAATAGCTCTAATGGCCCTCTTCTGTAAAACAAAAATAGTTTCTGAATCAGCCGCATTTCCCCATAGGAAAATCCCATAAGACATTATGCTATGGAAATAACTAAAATAAACTAATCTAGCTGTCTCGACACTAGTGAGACCTCTAATCTTTTTTACAGCATAGGCTGCAGAACTTAGTCTGCTTGCTAGTTTGGATATATGGGGGCCCCACTGAAGCTTTGCGTCGAGAGTGATGCCAAGAAAAACAGTGGATTCAACAGGGCTCAGTTCTTCCCCATTTAAAAACACATTGGTACTCAGATTTCTAACATTCGTTGTTGTAAATGTAATACATTTAGTTTTATTTCCGTTCAAATGTAAATTATTAACGTTAAACCAATGCACTAATTTTTATATAGCATTATTCACTTCGTCACATTTAAATGATTGACGTTAAAGTTTAAAAATCAAAGAAGTATCATCAGCAAATAATACTATATCATGATTATCCTCTACAATAGAAGGTAAGTCATTAATATACACTAGAAATAGGAATGGGCCGAGAATTGAGCCCTGAGGGACACCCATTAGTACAGGTAAGCCGGAAGAACTTTTACCATTGATAATAACTTTCTGCATTCTATTACTTAAATATGAAATTATAAGTTTAAGCGCTGTGTTCTTGACACCATAGTACTGTAGCTTCCTGATTAATGTGTCATGGTGAACGCAGTCAAAGGCCTTGGAAAGGTCACAAAATATACCCAAAGCATCCTCTGAATTCTCCTATGCATAAAAAATATGTTTAATAAGCTCAACTCCAGCGTCAGTTGTCGAGCGACCCTGTAAACCTTGTAAAATCGAATTGATTTCTATGTAGCAATTTATTAATATTAAAGAAACTTAACATTTGATCTAAAATTATTTTTTCAAAAATTTTACTAAATGTTGGTAGTACAGAAATTGGTCTAAAATTGGCGGGGTCTAATGTACTACCAGATTTAAATAAAGGTATGACTTTACTAAGTTTCATTAAATCAGGAAACACACCAGATTCGACGCTTGTATTAAATATAGTGGCTAGATAAGGTGCTATTATATCTATTATAGATAAAATAACTTTAACGGAAATCCCCCATAAATCTGCCGTTTTCTTAACGTCAATAGTTTTAAAATATTTAACGATATCTTTTGGCAGTACTCTATGGAATTTAAAAGTATTTGAACAAGCCTTTACATTTTGTTTGAGCAATGATTCGGCGACAGTAGGAGAAGAGTTTAATGATTCAGTTGTCAAAAAAGGAACATCAGTAAAATGTTTCTCAAAAGCCATAGCAACTTCCTGATCAGATCGGGTTAAATTATTGTTAATATTCAATTGAAAATCCGAGTTGCGTGGTTTGACGTGGCCCGTTTCACTATTTATTATTCTCCAGGTCATTTTAATTTTGTTTGATGCAGTTTTATTTTGTTACTTAAATGTAAAGCCTTAGCTGTGGCGCACACTTTTTTAAATATTTTAGAATATGTTTTTACATAATCTCTAAATATAACACTACTATTAAATGATCTTTCATTATAAAGCTCGTATAACCTTCGCCTACTCTTACAAATTCCTACTGTCGCCCATTCATTAAATGATTTGCGACTGTTAAAAGAGAAAGTTTTAGAAGAAAATATCCTACTAAATTCACAAGTTATAATTTTAAATAACGAACCATACAAATAATTAGCACTGTTTTTAAATGAAAGTGATGGAAGTCTTTTTATTATATTACTTCTAAACCTCTCCAAGCGATGTTCATTTATTGGAACAAACACAACTTTCTTATTTTTCTGTTTCTTGTGTATGTAAGGCAATGTTACCAACTGTCCACAGTGATCTGAACTTAAATTTTGAATAATTGATTTATGCAAGGGCTTAACATCTGTAAAAATATTATCTATACAGGTCGCACTAGGCCCAGCAATACGTGTTGGTTCTAAGAATAAGTTAACAAGATTATACGATTTAAACAATGAGCTAAACTTAATACTAATGGAAGAAGTTTCAAGGAGATTGATGTTAAATTCTCCACATATTACAACAGACTTGTTCTGTTTACTAAGTTTAAGCAACAAAAATTGTTACTGCAATAGATCTTATAGAAAAAAATATTCCGGCACGTGGAGCTATTATTAGAAGGAGAATAGATAAAATTTTGTTTTAGAGATTTTTTTGTCTGCAATTGTGCCTCAAATAAAAAATAACTTTAACCACAGAGCACAACTGGCATTATACTCAGGCCCAACAAATGGTACGGAAAAATAATTAAATTTACCAGGTTTCAAAAAATCAAAAATTATAAAATCAAAAACTGTACACGTTTATACATACATATATAGAATAGAATAGAATAGAATAGAATAATTTTTTATTCAATAAAGATCACATTTGTAATACTTATTGAAAGTCATTTTTTACTTTACCACTGGTTCGAAAAAAAAACCTCTGTCCTGGGAAGAACCAGCAAGAAACCCAGCGGGACTTTTTTTTAAAGCAAATTTTACAATAATGGTTGTACTAACTATATAAGTACAAAATTTATTTTAGAAACAGCTTGGAAGCGATCACCTCATTCCCAGGGGCTATTATCAACCATGTATTCATTTATACTATAATAACCCTTTTTATACAGTTTCAACTTAACAAAACATTTAAACTTGCTAATGGAGAGAGCCTGTACACTTTCCGGGACCTTGTTGTAATAGCGTATACATTGCCCCAAGAATGAATTACTGACTCTGTGGAGTCGAGAAACTGATATCACTAGCTTGTGTTTGTTCCTAGTGTTTACAGAATGCACATCACTTTTTTTACTAAAACTACCTTTGTTTTTGTGAACATACATTAAATTTTCGTAAATATACTGAGAGGCCAAAGTTAATATATTTATTTCTTTAAATTTATCTCTAAGAGACTCTCTCAGTTTTAGGTTGTAAATAGCTCTAATGGCCCTCTTCTGTAAAACAAAAATAGTTTCTGAATCAGCCGCATGTCCCCATAGCAAAATCCCATAAGACATTATGCTATGGAAATAACTGAAATAAACTAATCTAGCTGTCTCGACACTAGTGAGACCTCTAATCTTTTTTACAGCATAGGCTGCAGAACTTAGTCTGCTTGCTAGTTTGGATATATGGGGGCCCCACCGAAGCTTTGCGTCGAGAGTGATGCCAAGAAAAACAGTGGATTCAACAGGGCTCAGTTCTTCCCCATTTAAAAACACATTGGTACTCAGATTTCTAACATTCGTTGTTGTAAATTTAATACATTTAGTTTTATTTCCGTTTAAATGTAAATTATTAACGTTAAACCAATGCACTAATTTTGATATAGCATTATTCACTTCGTCACATTTAACTGATTTACGTTTAAGTTTAAAAATCAAAGAAGTATCATCAGCAAATAATACTATATCATGATTATCCTCTACAATAGAAGGTAAGTCATAAATATACACTAGAAACAGGAATGGGCCGAGAATTGAGCCCTGAGGGACACCCATTAGTACAGGTGAGCCGGAACAACTTTTACCTTTAATAATAACTTTCTGCATTATTTTACTTAAATATGAAATTATAAGTTTAAGCACTGTGTTCTTGACACCATAGTACTGTAGCTTCCTGATTAATGTCTCATGGTGAACGCAGTCGAAGGCCTTGGAAAGGTCACAAAATATACCCAAAGCATCCTCTAAATTCTCCCATGCACAAAAAATATGTTTAATAAGCTCAACTCCAGCGTCAGTTGTCGAGCGACCCTGTAAACCTTGTAAAATCGAATTGATTTCTATGTAGCAATTTATTAATATTAAAGAAACTTAACATTTGATCTAAAATTATTTTTTCAAAAATTTTACTAAATGTTGGTAGTACAGAAATTGGTCTAAAATTGGCGGGGTCTAATTTACTACCAGATTTATATAAAGGTATGACTTTACTAAGTTTCATTAAATCAGGAAACACACCAGATTCGACGCTTGTATTAAATATAGTGGCTAGATAAGGTGCTATTATATCTATTATAGATAAAATAACTTTAACGGAAATCCCCCATAAATCTGTCGTTTTCTTAACATCAATAGTTTTAAAATATTTAACGATATCTTTTGGCAGTACTCTATGGAATTTAAAAGTATTTGAACAAGCCTTTACATTTTGTTTAAGCAATGATTCGGCGACAGTAGGAGAAGAGTTTAATGATTTAGTTGTCAAAAAAGGAACATCAGTAAAATGTTTCTCAAAAGCCATAGCAACTTCTTGATCAGATCGGGTTAAATTATTGTTAATATTCAATCGAAAATCCGAGTTGCACGGTTTGACGTGGCCCGTTTCACTATTTATTATTCTCCAGGTCATTTTAATTTTGTTTGATGCAGTTTTAATTTTGTTACTTAAATAAAAAGCCTTAGCTGTGGCGCACACTTTTTTAAATATTTTAGAATATGTTTTTACATAATCTCTAAATATAACACTACTATTAAATGATCTTTCATTATAAAGCTCGTATAACCTTCGCCTACTCTTATAATTTCCTACTGTCGCCCATTCATTAAATGATTTGCGACTGTTAAAAGAGAAAGTTTTAGAAATAAATATCCTACTAAATTCACAAGTTATAATTTTAAATAACGTACCATACAAATAATTAGCACTGTTTTTAAATGAAAGTGATGGAAGTCTTTTTATTATATTACTTCTAAACCTCTCCAAGCGATGTTCATTTATTGGAACAAACACAACTTTCTTATTTTTCTGTTTCTTGTGTATGTAAGGCAATGATACCAACTGTCCACAGTGATCTGAACTTAAATTTTGAATAATTGATTTATGCAAGGGCTTAACATCTGTAAAAATATTATCTATACAGGTCGCACTAGGCCCAGCAATACGTGTTGGTTCTAAGAATAAATTAACAAGATTATACGATTTAAACAATGAGCTAAACTTAATACTAATGGAAGAAGTTTCAAGGAGATTGATGTTAAAGTCTCCACATATTACAACAGACTTGTTCTGTTTACTAAGTTTGAGCAAAACTTCTTCCACAATCCTTTCAAAATAGTCATAAGTAGCACATGGGGGTCTGTAAACACTCACAACAATGAGGTGCTCGAGCTCGACACAAGCCATTTCTACAGTTCGCTCAACAGAGAGGCTCACTATATCCTTACGTTCTTTATATAATAATGATTTATCTGCTAGTATTAAGGAGCCACCACATAAACTTTTTTCTCTATTGAAGGAACTGACCACCTGGTGATTTCTGAAATTAAACATGAAATTATAATCTTTTAGCCAATGTTCAGTAATACAGAGGATATGTATGTTGTTACTATTTAAAAACAATTCAACTTCTAATTCTTTGCCCATCATGCCTTGTATATTTTGATGCACCAGGTGTAAACAATTTTTATTACTTATTTGTGGGCTACATTCAAAGTTAATTAAACTCTCATTATTGCTAGAGATTGCCTCTATTGTCGCATTTACTAATTTAAATTAGTTGGAACTGATTCCAAATTAATTGTCAAATAATTATTCTGCCCAATAAAAGCAGTCTTGGTAGCCAAAAACTTGGCTGAGTTAAAAAGTAAATAATAAGATAGCACATTTGCTATCAGTCTTAAATTATATTTGGATAGGTAATACCTATCTTTTGTCCAAAACTTTTTTATTAAATTATTTATATCAATTACATGAAATTTGTCATTATTATCATACTAATATTTATTTTTAATGAAAAATTTACATTTATTAAAATATACAATACTAAAAACTATAATAATAATTAAAAAAAAAACTAAAACTAGAAACTTAAATATCATATAGTCCTACTCCCCGCGGTATCGTGCCAAGAACGCTGGCTGCGTTTCCCCGCTGAATGGCTATACTTAGCCTTTGAGCAAGGAAAGAACCAGCCCTCTTATCACCAGCAGCAACGACCAGCCGCGGATGGAGTTCCTTTAGGAACTCCACCGCACGTGGACCCCACGGACCGATAGTCTCTACAGCAAATGGCACAAATATGTAGTCATCTCTCAGAGACTCATATTTGCGCCACTTACTCAGTTCAGCTGCCTCTGATGCCGCCCCGGCTCTAAACGAGGTACCCCTGAGATGAGAGACCGCCAGAGTGTCTACGCAAGTAGCATCCCACACTAAGGCTTTACCTCTCTCCCAAAGGACCAATATCATACCGTCGGGTCTCCTGCCATCGTCTCTAAATATTCCACAAGGCTCTAAAACCGAGGGAACATTTATAGAGACAAGAGCCCTTCGGATGACATCGTTCAAAGAACTGTGTCGTGAAAATCTACCAGCGCTTTTCTTACATGAAAGTCCGTGGAGCCCAAACTTGTCGACGCTGCTACCACAGGGACACTGATGGGGTTGACAAATCGCCGTTCCTAGTCGGATTCCTACGGCAATGCGTAAGCTTTCCGCATCAAGTAATGTGCCGAGATTACTTGATGGTAAAGCGTGTAACCAGTGACTAGATTCCTTAGTCGAAACAGCTAGAAGGCGTGCCTTATCTAGGTCACTCTGGAGATTATGAAACAAATCCTTCTGCACGCCCTGTACCAATGGAATATCCCACTGTTTTTGTTGGTTAACTTCCAGTGGAACATTTTCACCAGGACAGAGCGTTTGCCATGTCTGCCCTTGCTCCGTAGCAAAGCATAGGTCTGCTTTATTATTTAAAATTATATTACATAAGTCACTGACACTATTTACGGAAGCAAGGAAAGCAGGCAATGCAATGCTAGAAAGATTTCTCACACCAATGCCACCAAATTTTATAGGTAAAGTAGCTTGAGTCCAGGCTGTAGTATTTAAAGTTAAATTTATAATTTTTAATAGCTATTTTAAGATTATTATCAATATCTTGTAAAATATCCGAACATTTCCAGACTGGACTCGAGCGGAGTAAGTATGTAAATCTAGGTACAAGAAGACAATATTTTAAAATAGTAAGAGCTATGTGGGGGTTTAATTTATACAATTTATCAACGTGGTTTAAAAACTGATCAAATTTTGTTTTTAAAACAGGTTTAATACTATCGAAAAACAACGGGGCACCTAGCAGGTATAGTGATTCCGTACTGACAGTTTTTATTCCTGGACAAATATGATTAAAATTTTGAATTAGAGTGTCTCTATGAGAAGTAGATAAATTATTGGAAAAAAATATTTCACATTTATTGCTATTTGGTTCAAGACCAATATTTTTAAAATTTTGAAAAATATGAGTAAGATCACTGAGGACGTCATCTGCTCTACCTCCCAGTGTACCGTCGTCTAGGTACCAGAGATTCAGCTTGGATTTCAAATTTGAAATAATTGGTTGAATTCCCAAACTGAAAAGTGCTGGACCCAGTGGGTCACCCTGCTGAACACCGACAGCGGAATCGATAACATGGTTTTCGTAAAACAAGTTAGTATTTTGACTATAACATTGCCAAACGTAATGATAAATTTCGGGGGTATTATTAGCCACTTCTTTCAGCAAGGTTACCCTATCGATAGAGTTAAAAGCATTCCTTAGGTCAACCTTCACAAGCACATCTGCATCAGAGCTTGTTAAAAATGTACGCACTGAATGTACCGCCGCCTCACAGCCACCTCTAGTGCCAAAACCTAGTTGAGTAGGCTGAAATTTGGTCTTAAGGTTAGAGATTATGTGCCTGCAAGCTAATTTTGAAGTTAAACGTCGAAATGTGGAACCAACGGCAATAGGACGGATACCGTTATCCTTTTTTTTGAAGGCACATAATCTTGCCCCATATAAGAATGGAATGAAATTTGGATTAACATTACCAGAAAGCATAAAGTTACATAATTTTGTAATGTCTTTAAGAAGTACTCCGCCGGCGTCACCGGCAGAAGCGCTTACAAGATCTTTAAGATGTTGAGGCGTAATTCCGTCAATGCCGCCAGCAGAGCCATTCGAAAATGACATAATTGCTTCTAAAGTGTCTTTTTCCGAAATTTGTAAAGGTTGCATAGAAGTTCTGGGAGGCAGCGGTAAACTCTGAGGATGTTTGACCGAAGGGTGCTTTTGACGAAGGCTTTCAAGTGTTTCGACATTACGAGGAGCCAGGATGTCGTCTGAGAATAAAATACGGGATGCATTTTTTAAGTCGCCATCCATTACTTTCGACTCAACTACTTTTTTTAAATCAAATTTAGGACGTGGTCGAGATAAATGAGTATTAATTGAGTAATCTAAATTTTGAAAAGATGTCTCTTTTAGTTGAGACGTAACTGATTTATTTATTGTTTTATCAAAATGAAAATGGGAATACGCGAAAGTAAATAATTTTTGCCAACTATTTTCACTATTAGTGAAACAATTTTGAATAGTGCATGACAATAATTATATGTCAAATTTAAATTATTATTACATATTAAATTATGCATTTGTATATTAACTTATTTTCCTGTGGCAATCCCTGTATATAAGGCAGTGTGAACAAGACAATTTTGAGTACATTTAAGTTATTAAGTTGTTCAATATATCTTAATAACTGTTTGTTGTTTACACTGCCTCTTCTACCAACAAAAATTATAATTGTACTATTTGGGCAAAATTTAGTAACAATAATTTTATTTAGGATATCACTAAAAGATGCTCCAGGCATGCAGCAATTTATAATTTTTTTCCCTTTAAAGAGTAATTTAAAGTTATGCCTAGATTTTTTCCTATGTCATCGCTATACACAATTATTATTATATCTATTACGATTACAGGATGTGTGGCATTCCATGTTAGGCCACAGGGATAATGGATGTGGCTTTTGTGTTTATAATCGGTTGCTAGTGTATATTGGATGCAGTAAGTTTGAAGTTTGTTTTTAAGTATAGAAAAAAGTAAGTTTAAAATAACGAAATGAAAGAGAAAAATACGTAACAATTTCATTTATTAACAAGATATGTATAACTAATTTTACACAATAAATAAATCAACTACAACATGAATACAGTTGAAAATGACTTAAAATTAGATAACAATATTTACAAGGCACGGCCTACAAACACAAACAGACACACATATACCATCACTCAAACAGCTTCATCAAGGCCTTAGTGACCTTTATGATGAATCGTCTTGTAGACTGGAATCTTAACAGGGTAAGGATGAGGTACATGAACGGTGACAGTCTTCTCTACTTTATATGGAACACGCTTCTCAACAGGGTAAGGTATATGCTTGACGACAGGGTAAGGTACTACTTTTTCAAATGGGATCGATATTTCGGTTTCCACAGGAACAGCCACGGGTTTGTGTACTGGTACTTTTACAGGGTAAGGCTGGGGCACACCAACAAGAATTGGCTTAGGCACGTTGACGTGTATAGTCTTGTGAATAGGGACAGTAACATGTTTGTAAGAAGGCACTGCTACAGGGTGCTCTTCGTCAATATGCTCTCCAACTGGTATCGCTTCCCCATATCCGTGGCTGTCAAAACCAGACCCTCCAAAACCGTGACCACCTTGATCGCCGAACTCATGGCCACCGTCTTGAAGTACAAAGGATTGAAGTTGGTCGCCTCCATGACCCTCGGATTGTCCTCCGTAGCCGCCGAAGTTTCCTTCATTACCACCAGAGCTACCGGAAAAGCTACCGTGACCCCCTAAATCTCCACCACCGTGTCCACCTTCATTACCGCTAAATCCACCTCCGTAACCACCTAGGTCTGACGATCCTGCGCCGTGACCTCCTAAGTCATTAGCTGCCTGAAGATATGAATCACCTCCAATGTGACCGCCAAAAGATCCACCTTCATGGCCTCCTAAATCGTAACCCTGTCCGCCACCGTGGCTTAACTGGCTTCCAGAAAAGTCATGTCCAGAGCCTTGACTCAGAGCTAGGGTTACATCATTTCCGCCATGACCTCCTGAGAAATCCTGTCCCCCGCTTATAGGTACGAAGCTATCATGGCCACCTCCAGAATTTCCGCTAAAGCTATTATAGTCTCCACCTCCACCGCTTGAGTAACTATTTGATTCGTATCCGGCCTTGCACGTAGCTACTGCTAACGCTAACAAACACACCTGAAACAATAACAGAACATCATTAGAATTATACACTGTGAAATTCACAAATCATAATAGAATTATATGATGACTTTTGACCCAGCCTGGCTTTTCCTGGATAATATTTATTAATGTGGTGTAATTAAGATTTAAGATTATCACGCAAGATCATGCTATTTTATAATTTTTCAAGCTTTCTCAAAAATCTACAATTTTTTCGGATAATATGCTATAGCCTTGATCATTAGTGGCATTGTTCTCTATATGTTCGCCAAGTTTCATTAAGTCATTCTGAAGATTAGCTCAGATATACACACAGACAAAGAAAATTTTAAAAATCCTCCTTAGCTTAATAGAAGGCAGTTGTTTCGATATTACAGACATACTCATATATATATATACTAGATAATGTTACTGGTAGAGCTACCCTGCAGCTGTAGTATGGATGCAGCACGAACGAGAGAGAACCATGGACAGAATACCAGGGTATTATAGGATCATAATGCTTCAAGTGTGGATCAATTTGAGTCTTTAGCATCCACAGTCAAATCGTACGTGTGCATAAATATAGTGCAACGCGTCTAATACTGAATAAGTGAACGCGCCTGAGAGAGAAATTATTAACGAAAATGCTTTCGTAATTCATAAATGTTGTTAATAACGTCTAAAAATCTTTCTCGATCTCAAATTAAAAATTAAGGTCACTTAAAAGTTGGTACGTCTAGAGCAACCTTAATACTGCGGTCACTACTGTTGCGTAACTAAAATGATCGCGTTATACCGCTCAAAAAACATGCATAAACATTCTCTCACGTAAAAGACCTTTCACTTTGCAAAAAACATTCACAAAGTTTTTTACTATTTAAATCAGTCTATACCGTTGTAATAACACACTAAACGTTAGTTCGCTACACATAAAATTTAAATAATGTACGTATGTAAATTGAACAATACTATTAAGATTTCACCGAACATTAGATAACATTCCAAAGAATATTGTAAGGCTATTACCGAAATTATCTCGACCTGAACTAATGTCCAGCGGACCGAATTCCTATCACAGCGGCCAGTCAACTATCGGAGCCTAGCTACTTACGCAGGATAGATTATTGTGCAATTAATGTGTAACGTAAGCACAGGTGCACTCCTCTTCCCTCAGTCTCATAGTCCATTAAGATGGAAATCCGACGCGGCGAGTAAGAAATCAGGGACAGGACCGGTCCTGTTTTCCTGGGCACGAGGGTGAAACACCGCCAAATACTCGGCTTTACGTTCCTATTGAATATTCCTAATATGAAAACCCATTAATTAACTTGGGCCCGACCAGGGATTCGAACACATGATCGTGATTTGCTTAGGACCAATAATGCAATTGTACCTGAAGTATTAAGAACACCGACATGTTTTATGATTATTAATTATACAGATTGGTAGCGCATTGGCTTAAAGTTTGACTGCTGTGCCGAGTGCTCTTTACAACTATTTGATGTTCTATAATTAACTCTAATGTACTTTTTTATGTTTGTACAGAGTGTAAAGTTTATAGAGCAATTAAGTTGCCGTGCTGCTCTAGGGCGCGTTTACGAATTTCACTAGTTCTCGAAATCTTTTATTCCTCAGACTTGCTGTTTTCTTCCTAACGATTTCATTCGCCGCCAAGCACGTGGTAAATCACCACTTTAAATTACAATTAACAATTTCACCAGTGTAGCTGGCAGGAATCGAACCCAGGTTGCATACTGTATATTACGGCGAGCATTTAACATCTGAGCTGTTATGGCTCTATATTATTATCGCAGTTCAATAAATAAAATTTCCAGTCGAAAACAAATTTAAAATAAAATAATGTTAATTAAAAAATTACGAAGGAATTTAGACTTGCATGTTTCTGCAAAAAATATTTATTATAAAATTACTCTACTTATATTTAGATAATTATGCATTCAATGGATACAATAAATTAGCATGCTAACTACATAAAAATGTAACAAGTTTCTAATCTCTATCAATTTTTTTGCAAAAGATGAAGGTTCCAAAGTAAAACCGCCTTTATAACCACAGTGGAAGGATTAAAGTGCATATAAAGCAATATTAGACTTTGTGTGACGGGTTAATAAACTGCCAATTTTTGCTTCACTTCCGGGTGCCATTATTATTTTTGCTTTGTTTACCGTTTCTTCAATCAAAAGTACATTAACTATATTACACGTTATGCAATACGTGAGGCGAAGTGAAAATGATTTTACAACAGTAAGAAAATGAATAAAACCAAACTTTAATTGAAGCTTTTTGTATATAAAATTAAGTTAAAAGTTACAAACAAACCTACAGTCCGCCTGATGGTAAGAGGCTACTGTAACCCATTGACACCTGCAACCAACTTTAAACAAAAAAGCATAATGATGCGTTGTCTAGGACTTAAATGGAATGCATTACATCAGCGGATTGGTGGCAGAAATGGGTATGAGGGTGGAGCCTATCCAAGCAGACTCCTGGGCAAAATGAGTCCTCGTACTTTTAAAAAGTTTAATAAAAGAAATTATTTCAGAAGTAAATGAATGGAATTATTTAGAGAGCATGTTTGCGCGATTATCTTTGAAACGAAAGTGAATGTCCCTTTTACTCATTACTAGCTACTATTTCTCACAACCGGTTTCGGTGTTATTAATCTGTGTAGATCATGTTGCGAGTCTGATTGATTTGTTTTTGTGCTATTGCAGACGCGTAACATCAAGAGTTAAATTTCCTGTTATACAATTAAGGGAAAATGGATTCTACTCACCATAAAATTAAGTATAGTATTTAGACATATAGTCCATATTATAATATCTATCCGTATAGTGATAGCATTAAGATCAAAAATTCTACCGATTTGAATTCAAAATTTAATAACGCAAAAGTCACATTTTGAGCTAGATTGGATCTTATGGCAAATATTGATGTAGCGAAATATAGTAAAATGCTCTGGCCTTATTGAACGAAAGCCAATCTTTACTTGAAGACACATTGTGTGATCGGAGATAAAGAGGGAGACGCTGGCAAATTATTTCACTCCTTTGCCGTAAATTATGAACGGGGATGGCAAACCAAATGCTTGTAATACTAAATATAGTAACAATAATTAAGTAATTAAAAAAAACCTTTTAGAAAAATCCTATTTTTTGTTAAAATTAACATAACCTTGATTAAAACATCATTATATTTTTTTTATATCAAAATATCGCTTCGATTCTACCCTTAGGCTTGATTGGAAGCAATCTTTGAAATATGAGACTTGAGCGATTCTTCAGTCAGGCGCCGGAAATCGCATTATCGTCTTGAAAGAGCGTTAGTGGGAGTATTTGGAGTCGGCACGCTCACAGAAATCATATAACGTAGGTACATCGAAATATATTGGTATTAAATAACGTAACTTCAGCGTTATTTAGTCTGAGCTTTACTTTTATACACACGGTATAACACGTTTATTATTTTCGTTCAGAACATTTGTAATTATGTTATGAGTAAACGGGAAATAGGTGCAATTTAGTGATGGGAAAACTATTCATATAATATCGACTTAAAAATAAATATATTTAATTAAAAAGAAATCTTGATCTCAGACAGATATGGAAACCCCAAATAAATACCTATGCTAGAGTAAAGTAATCAGACTTATGACAGTACATCATCAAGTTATTAGTATTGCATTGAATCCAATGTGCCTAATAAAATCTAAAAGGATTTTAGATCTATGCTTAACCCTGGATATTTTAATTAGAGGTTTTAAATAATATTTTTTACTGAACAAATATATAAAATCAGAAATATCTAGATATCTAGAACAGGGCTTTTCACAAACTTCACAACATAATATATGTACTTTATCGAAATACTTTTGTTTTAGTTCTCAACACAACGTAGGAAACACAACTGGCGCGGACTACTTGGTAAATTAGCCATTAACATTGCAATTAATAATTTTGGTAGTGCTCGCGTTATATGAAATCAAAAATACTTGTCCTGTTTCTACATTACAACGGCTTACTCTCTATTATGATATTTTATATACTGACGGTATGCAAACAGTTCACTTGATGGCAAATAGATACTATAGACATCTTCATCTATCCTCGATTCAGAATCAAAATGCAGACGCGTTGTCACCCATAAGGACTAAAATAGAATGCCCCACTACCAATAAAAAGGGATTTACGATATGAAACACAGCAGCTTTATTCTTCTCTTCCACGCTGATGTTCTGTGAGAGCGTGATCGTTCCTTGGTCGAGCGGACACATTCATGCTGCAGCTATATCTACATCTTCTTAATCATTAGTCAAATGTTTGAAATGAGCCTCTCCTGCACTTGGGAGATTTGCCGTAATCCTGCCATTGACATATGGGTTCAAGTTAGTATCAGAATATCAGGAAATTGTACTTATTTGATCAGAAGTTTTTTTTTTTATTAGGTAGCCTAAATATCAACAAATATTGAATTATATTATCATAGCAAAGGAAAAGTATTTTAAACAGTAATTATCAACTCTTTTAATAATTTAGTCCTACCAAAGCTAGAGGAAATTTATCATTAATTCGATGTAATGCATCCGTATTAGCTTTAAGCTCCTGTGAATACTCGAGCTCCAGTACATTATTAGTAAGATTAGCTTTCTACGTAACATTAGCCGTACGGATGTTCAGTCTTACTCCGTTAATCACACACGCGGCTTCCAAGTAAATCAAGTAATTCTGCCATCAATATTACATAACTGCTTTTGATTTATTTGGTACTTGGTATGCGTTGCTAGTGGTACTTCTGGTGAAGTTATGGTTTCTTTTTTTTAATAAAACTTTACCCCTGCAGAACGGATTTCTCCAGTATCTTTGAGACGGTTAAAACTAGTAAAGGATTCCTTCGTTTATTGCAAAGTATTTAACGGGAAAATTAAAATTTGGAATGTTTTTCTCCAAACTGTTACCAAAATCAAATTCAATCATTTGTAATGTAGCGACAATTGTGAATTATTGTCACTTACATTTTCACAGTTTTTGATATTCTCCAGGGAAAATCATATAAGTTTTAAACAATATTATAATTTATTATAAGTTTTTATTAAAATAACTAAAGTTATAATCAATAAGTAGGGCAGATTAAGATATAGTAAACTAGCAGGAGCCCCAGTATATGGAGTGACGATCTGGTAAAACATGTAGGAAATTGATAGAATGGATAGCAGTGGACTATTTAATGAAGGTGATGATAGTAAATTAGAAACATAAACCATAAAAGAAATTAAAAATTAAATATAAAACTATATTAGTACACGATTGAAAAGATAACGTTTATCGTGCTACAATTCCGCGCATAGAGATATTCGTTAACAATAAAACAGTTAACAAAGGAATTGTCATTCGCCGGGTTATCTAAGCTTCTTACAAAAGTCTTACGTAACGGTTAACGGAGAATCGAAATTGTTCATTCTTATCAGAAACTTTAAAACGTTAAAATTTTTATCTATCGCAACAAATAGCTTAAAATCGGAGTGCGACTAAATTTTACATATCTCTAAGATTAACTAGTTTAAAAACTATTTGGATTTGTAAAAGCCCTTTTGAGGTGCCTTTTATGAAATGAGAAAAGAACAATTAATGTTATTCTTACTGAAAGTTTTTAGTAACTGACAATATTTAATATTCAGTAAAGTCACAATCTAAATACGTCCCACTGTACAGGCCTCCAGGAGTTTCGAGAAATTACTTCGCCAAACTACTCCACTACAATTTAGCAACCTTCGCAAGTCTTCAAAATATAATATTCCTCAGACATCATTCCCTCATGAACATCCTTCACCGCCAAGCAATTGGTAGATTAGCACTTAAAATTGCAATTAACAATTTCATTGTTGCCGGCGGTAAGCAAACCTGGATTGCACGCGTTATGTGAAATTCACAACGTGCTCTCATCTCCTGCGGTACCACAGCTCATTAACACACGGATTTTAACAAGAATTGCCAATTTACAAAAATAAGATGATTCTACATTTTGTCAATATTAACCGATAAACCCGCGTTAATTGTTCAAATTCACTTCTAAAAATCCCAATTTTCACATTTTACTTGTAAAACTTAATAATGTATTTCATCATCATCATCATTACAACCAATCACAAATCCACTGCTGAAGATAGGCCTACCCCAAGTAATGCCATGTATAAAATAATGATGATTTATTTAGTTATATAGAATTCCAAACAAGTTTTTCCTTCTTTTCCGACAGTGATATATCGAGCAATAATTCGCAATAGTAATAAAGCGACTATATGATAAAGGATAAAAATAAAAAAGGCACTTACAAAAGTCTTCATGATGCTAAAACTTAGAATCGCGGGTGTAATACCACGCTTGAAAACGAGTAGTGCAATGTGCAGAAACACTAATGCACTATCTTTTTATAGTGGCCGGAAGAGATTGTTGCTGTGAGGAGGAAGACGAGAAAGGCTGCTTTTTGGAGTACTATAGAGCAGTTACCACGATAAATAAGGAACACATTTTTGGCAGTTTCGATTGCTTTTTTCACCTCTCTATCTAACATATGAAATTGCAATATGGAAGTCTCTTATTACAGTTCAATGCCTGTTCTTTATTGAAATATTTTCACTATTTAAAATTATTACAAAAACATCATTAGAAACATTAAGTAAGGCGAACTTCAACGACGTACGATTTATATTTGATAGCTTACTTGATATCTTACAATATAGTAAATATTAATCCTTTAATAATAGGTTAAAAACTAAAAAGACTAAAACCATTTCAACAAGAGTTAATTACGTTGAAACTGAAGTCAATACTTACTTTTTATTATTATTTTTTACCCTTCTTAGTGGACTAAGAAAATATAACAAGCCTAAAATAACAACAAGATTGTTGTCTAAATAATGACAGTTAAAAGTTTTTGAGTAAGATTTATTTCTTAAATTTTTTATAGAATTTTATAAAGTTTAAAAACCGCTGAAGCAATAAAAAATAAATAATAAAAAAGGAATAAATTAAAATGTGTTGAGCAGTTTTCGAGAAATTGGTGGAAATATTGTTTAAAAGGCGAATTCACTTGAAATGAAATAAAGTTGCTTAATTTTTTTTACTTGATCACAATCTTATTATATTCACTACATTGCATTATTTTATTTCAAGGAAGGAATCACCAAAAATATCCTTTGTAATGACGGAAAAAGCAAATCTGGTTTATGGGGTAGAGCCATGTTGCAACTATATTATGGTTTCAGTGCATATGGGTCAGCTGGGGAGGAACCACGCACTCACATAATACCAGCGTAAAATAGCTGCTTAATGCTGCTATGTTTCGTATGGTGACTGTAGTGAACCGAGGCAACTGAAACGAGACATTCCATTTATGTCCTCAGGAGTGACAATGCATCTGCATTCTGATTCCTAATCGCAGTATCATCTTACCACGAAGTGGACTGTGTACGTGTTTGTCAAGATTATTCTATAAAAATCACGTGAAATATAGAAACTCCTCCGTCTTTCATGTCAATTAAAAATTCAAGAAAAACTTTAGTTCCCTGTTCGTCTTAATATTTGCCTACAATCATTCCGGTGAACTGTACCAGCACAATTCGCAGGCTAATAGACGATTTTGTTTATGGAAGCGGTTCACCTGATGGCGAAAACTGAAGACCTTTTTTACTGGAATTAATGCATTCCAATTTAGTCTTAGAAGTGACAATTAATTTGCATTTTGGTTTTTAATCGAGTTGTAAGTGTCTGTCTATGACCTATTGAGTCACTATCAGTTGAACTGTGTGCTACATTCCATCTGTTAGTAAGAGGTCACTTCAGTAGATGGATAATTCAACCAATTTTAGATAAATAAGGCCACAAATGCATTAGCAATGAACATTTGAAACAGAAACAGAAACTTTTTTATTCAATAACATCTTACAATCATGTATGTTACACAAATTTACAACACAACAAATTAGAAAAAGCTTGGTAGCGATCACCTCATTTCCAGGAGTTATTATCATCTATAAATTCTTTAATACTATAATAACCCTTTTTATACAAACTTAGTTTAATAAAGTTTTTGAACTTTAAGCAGGTCAAATTTTGTATATTTTCTGGATTTTTTTTTTTGACATTGTCACCATTGTCCATGAACATCGGCAACACCAGAGGAATCCAGATAAAATACGCATACCACATTTTTTTACTGTTATAAGTCACTTGATTATTTGCCACCACCTTGGCTACTATCCCACCTAATTTAATGGAAAAACGAAGGTTATTCCTCTCCTTACTGTACTCAATATGACCTATGAAGCAAGCCGTTGACGCTGCCCCTCGCATTTGATATCCTAAGTATCTGTATTTGGTTACCTGGCTTATATGAAATGATCAAGCTACCTAAGCTTACTAGTTAAGGTAATGACTACAATATAAAGAGCGGTATGTTGGAAACCTCTATTCTAGTGTCGTACACTCAGCAGCTAAAATGGTTAACAGTGATATTATTTTTAGTGGAGAATAAATTGCTACTATGCTTTTTTTAATAATTAAACTGGTCATTAATTATACTGTCATTTATTAGAGGCCATCAGATCTCACTTTCATTCTCTATAGTATTACTTTTTTTTTATAGAAGAGCAGTTGAACAACCGCAACACCAGGGGAATTGCAGATGCGTCGCCGGCCTTTTAGAAAGGTGTAAGCTCTTTTCTTGAAGGTTCCTAAGTCGTATCGGTCCGGAAAAATCGCCGGTGGTAAACAATTCTTGGTTATGGATAGGATATGGACAGTTTATAGCACATTTTGGAAATATGGAAAAAATCTGATGCTTTCGAAATTTTGTGGTGACATTATTTTCCTTAATTATACTTTTTTAACGATTGTAGTGCTTTACTATTATCATGTTGTCTTAAAATTTAAACTGCTTTCACGCTTCTATCACAGGACTTAAAAAAAGTTTTACAGTAATTATACAGTTTTGCCAACTCGTAGGTTAAAGATTAAAACATGCGTGAGTTTCGTGGCACACTCGGTTGGCACGAAGTTCCTTTCGAAGTATATTATTATTGATAAACGTATTATGTTATTGATTAACAAGTACAAATAAAAGAACTAGTAGCGTCTATTAAAATGAAGCGTCATTTATAATAAAATAACATTTCTTTCATGGAAAGATAAGAAAAAGTACGAGGAAGATGGATATTATTCCATCTCGCTTTCTTATAGCCGCCAAGGCCGTCTACATTACGTCAGAAGGGGTCGTGACGGAAAAGTCTTACACTTTTTGTCGCCTAGCCTCCATCCGCCAAATCCGTACCGTCCGATAAGGAACTTCGTTCCAAGAAACAAAGGCGTGTTTATACGTGTGTTATAAGTTATATAATCAAACTTATAATTACATAAAATAAAACAGAAGATATATTAAAAGTGTTTATATTGTTTTTAAGTAATTTATTAAAACAAGTTAGTAATTATAGAGTCGAATTTCGTCACATGAATACATTAATTTCGAGGCGCCCATTGCTGATTATTTATTTTACATTATTAAAATTTGTGTTCTTATTTTAGTTGTTTACTTGTAAATAACAAATTTTTGTATGAGAAAAAGAATTTGCCAACTCTGATACTATTATATATATATATATATATATATATATATATATCATATATATATATATATATATATATATATATATATATATATATATATATATATATATATATATTATATATGATATATATTAAAAGATTATTAAACGGATATTGGGATTTTTCCTTGTGTGCGTGTTGGGCTGGGCTACTTCTTTTACAATTTCCTATCGTATATGTCCATACTAATTTGGATAAACATGGTCCGAGTAGAGAGCTGTTTTTTCGACTCTTCCTATCCCCTCGGGGATTACAAGCATGGTGTTATGTGTGTCAAATACTTACTTTGACTTTCTGAGTTATTTTTTACACGATACTCTTAGATAGTGTTGAGTGTCTTTTGCATTACAAAGTAACGAAAATTACATAAATAACAAACTACGGTACAACTACTAACTATTTAAATAATACGAAATAATCAAGTCTGATTTAATTGTATTACTACAAACTTACATAATATTAAGTATATTATGTAAGTTTCTAATAATAAAATTAAAGTGTAATTTTTTGCGAGATAGAGCCATGCCGTACCGTACCGTTTTTATACATATAATTATGTATAAAAACTGCACAACGAATAGGCCGTTTGGACAAGAAGGGCCATGGCTCTTACAGAATACCAGCGTAAAATGATGGTTATTATATTTCTGGGTTTTTTGTATAGTGAGTGACGGGAACGGAATACCATGGTGACAAGGCATTCCCTATCAGATCTTAGTTGTGACAACGCATCGGCATTTGGATTCTTAATCGAGGATAAAATCTGTCTGTTGGCTAAAGCATATGTTTAGAGTCAGTGATACTGTGTCTCTTTTCTCATTATTATCATATCGTATAAAAAGAGTGTATGTATTTCAATTTGTGTTAATTTCTTTCATCTTGAAAGCCCATTTTAGTGGAGACCCACTGAAGCAAGCAACAATAAGAGAGACTAAATACAAGAGAAAGAATTATATATTGGGTGTCTAAGTGTGGTATAGATGATTATTGCTGTAACTTAACTGTATCCTAGGCTAAAGTGTATTAGTAAGTAGTAAGCTACGAAGGCACATAAGTATTGTAATTGTTTCAAAAACTGAGGATTAAATAAACTGCTAACCTCATTGCGACCTTCTAGCGTCAACATTTAAATGAAATGAAATCTGTTGATTTTTCAACATAATAAATTATTAAAAAATTATTAAAAAAATAAAGATTAGAAATTTTGTAAAAACGACTTCAATATAAGTTATTAAGAATAACTTAAAAATTATTGGTCAGAACTTGATCAAATTTATACATGACACACATGAAAAGCACCAGCTTTCGAATAAAAAAAGAATCATCGAAATCGGTTCACTCAGAAAAAAGTTATAAGGTAAAACACATAAAAAAACATATAGTCGAATTGAGTACCATCTTCTTATTGAAGTTGGTGTAAAAACGGCAAAAGAATCTCTTCAAGTATCCTTTTTTGTTTTTTATTTTGGTCAAATAGGTACAATGAAATAGGTTAAAAAAATACACGCATGTTTAGTGTCAAAAATGCACCCGATCTCTTTATCTAATACCTCTTTCCTTCTCCTTTTCCATTCTTGCTCGAGATTAAAATATATTGTTATAATAATAACATATTTAGACATTATAACATTTGTTATTGCCAGACATCATGAATAGTGAAATTTCGACTTTCATTCGAACATTCCAAATGAATGCAATATTCGAATAATTTAATCGGTATTCAACATCACCTTTCCTTAAGTTACAAACACTTTTTTATGAAATTAAAATGACGGAAGAACTTACAGGCCACATTATGGTAAGTAACTTTTTTATAGAATAAGGTACATGATAGTAAGTGAATAATGTGGCCCATAGACATCTACATTTATACTCGATAAAGAATGAAAATGCAGATGTGTTGTCACCCTAAAAATTAATATGGAATACCGCGTTTACAGCAAAAAGGGTCCTCGGGTCTATACACTCACCATACGAAACACAGCAGGGTTAAACTGCTATTTTACACTGGTATTCTGTGAGAGCGTGGTCCTTCCCCGGCCGAGCAGACCCACTCGTGCTACAACTATACTACTAATATCGCTGCAGCATGGCTCTACCACGTATATACTGTAGCTTGTAATTCAACTAGCTCTCTATAATTTTCAGATCGGGACACAGCAGCGAAGACACTGCTTCTTCACGGTTGGATAAGTTAAAAGTGTGGTAACTACACAGGCAGACTCATAGGTACTAAAAGAGATCTGACACCTAGTAACTTCCGGGTGTTCCGCATGCGTGACTATTACACGCTTCTGTATTACGTGTAGTTACGGTAATTAATAAGTGTAGTGACGTTGTAAGAATATCCACTGCACCATTTTGTCCCGTGGCTATTATAAGAGGTGAAAGAGGTAAACAAACTATGAGATGTGCAACAGCGTTTTCCTAATAATATAAACTGCGTATGCCTGTCAAACTTGCAATTACAGCAAATATCTCCCCTTTGAAGCAATCTACGGGAGCGTCTTGGGGACTGGACTTTTATAGGCTTTAACGGTGTTACAGCGTCCGTAGACACTATTTGCTCGAGATACACACTCGCTGCTCAAGCCTTAAATGTTTTATAGCTCAACACACCTAATCAATCTAACCTTGAAGACACCCACATTATAACTAATCGGACGAAAAGACAGAAAAACGTGGAAAGATTATTTTACGTGGTAGAACCATGCTGCAGCTATATTTCTGGTATAGTTGTAGCACGAATGGGTCGGCTCGACCGGGGAAGGACCACGCTCTCACAGAATACCAGCGTAAAATAGCAGCTTAATGTTGCTGTGTTTCGTATCGTGAGTGTAGAGAACCGGAGACCCTTTTTACTGGAATCCGAGGCATTCCAACTTAGTCCTCACGGGTGACAACACATCTGCATTTTGATTCGTAATCGAGGATAGATGTAGATGTCTATGGGCCACAGCAACCATTTACCATCAGGTGGACTGTGTGCTCGTTTGTCACCCTTATCCTATAAAAAAAAAAGACAGACGCTGGTAAAATTGTTCCTCTCCTTTGCTGTACGCATTACGGAAGACGAAGCAAACAATTCAGTTCGCTTCATTTGTTGTTAATATCGGTTAGATTTTTTGAGAAAATATCGCCATAATTTCTCCTAAGAACGTAATGAGATTAATATCTCTCGGTTCTAAAATACATACTTCAAAGTAATAATTATGTAATGTTCCTTTTACGACATTAAACACGCCTTAGGTTATGTACAGGTGTAAGCACGGAGAACAAAATTACTTAATAACTGTATCATATCCGTCCGCACGTTACTTTCATCTTTCTAATAATACTGATAACTTAGATGTTACGCAAGCTTAGACGTAAATAATTTCTAGAGTTATTTTTAATAAAAAGAGAATGTCGATAATAAATATAGATTCTATTTATTTTCGTTACGAGCAATTTGATTGCAGTAAAGAGTATGACGTTCTTTTTCAAAACCTTTTTCACTCACTTGGGTCATTAAGCTGCTATTTTACATTGGTATTAAAAATTAAACTTTTAATACTCAGTAAAAGTTGACTTAATTTTCACATAAGAATTTCAAATGCCAGACCGAATTTCTTTCACACCAGTTGCGACCAGTCACAACGGAGACTGCTACTGCCTCCCCCCCGAACGGGTTCCCGCCTTGTCGTGGCGGGGGGGCTTAGTAGCCGTGGCTTGGTCACCCACGGTGAACAAAGAGGAACCCCTTGGCTGGCCCGTGGTGTAGGGCCGGCCCGAGGTGGCCACTCCGAGTGGGCTTGGTGAGCCCACTTCGGATGTGTGTCGGTGGGCTGCTGCGAGAGGGGTGTCCTCCCCACCCTTACCTCTGCAGCCGAGGTGGGGTCGCGGAGGAAGAGGAGTGCTGATATGGCGATGCGCCACTCGCCCTATCCTCCGCGACTCTGACGGGGCGGCACCGTTAATGATGCGGTGGTGGTGGGGCTGCGGGGGGAGAGGAGTGTCGGTATTGCGAGGCGCCGCTCTCCCTACCCTCCGCAGCCGAATCGTGGTTGGCGGCGGAGCCATAGACCAGAGACGCCGCTGGGGCCAGGAAGGCCAGTGCTTCAGAGTGCTTGTTTTTCCTGGCCCCATGGCCTTCGCGCATCGGACGCGGGGCGTCTGTTGCGCATTGGAAGCTGGAGGCCGAGAAGGAGGGCGCGCCATGTGTTCTGGTGCGCCTTACTTGAGAAGGAGATGGGGGAGGAGTGGTCCTCTACCGAGGAGGGGCCGCCATGGGGTGGTCAGCGCAGGTGGAGCCGCGGAAGTGTGCGAAAGCGTTCCCGTGGCTCTGCCAATATGCGACGAGGATGGAACACCATGGGGTTTTAGTCGGTGCGAGTCCGACATAACCCGTCCTTGCCCCCGCGAGGCGGGTATGCGTAGGCATTTCGCCATGTAAAAAAAAAAAAAAAGACTGCTACTGCCTAGGGTATGAGCGTATACCCGACTGTACACGTAAGCACAAATATACCTTCTACTTCCTCTCTCTCATAGCCCGATGGGACGGTAAGCCGACACGACTGTAGAGAAATCAGGCGCAAGACTAACAGCTTTGCGTGCTTTCCGATGCACGGGGGTGAAATACTTCCTGACCGAGCCTTAAAATTTCATAGCATTTAGAATTTCTTGGCAAAAAAGCCCGAAAACTGATTTTGGCCTGGCTCGGGATTCGAACACGGGATCTCTCATGACCAGCAGTGGCGCTTACATCCACTAGACCAACAAGCTAGCCCCGATTTAAGAAGTTGTTTTATGAACATTATTTTATTATTTTTGATTCTTTGAAGTCCACTTCTACTGAGTATAACATTTTTTTTTAATTTTTAACCTTTATAAGCAGTCTAAAGAATACCACAAGCTGAAAGTAACAAAAAGAATGTCATTCAAATAGTTACATTTCAATATTCATTCGCGTTTTTTTTACCATTGTGGTAAAAAAGAATTAAAGTTGGTAAAAAATTACTTCGCGTACATCCGCTAGAGTTGTAGTGTGGTTTGTGAGTTAAAGTTTTACTCCAAATATAATATATTATATGAGAATAACCCTGAAGTAATATAATAAAAATAATCCTTAATTAACGCGCAAAAATTTCTACGCAGTAGAGCCATGTTGCAAGTCAGCTCAATCGGAGAAGGACAACGCTCTCAACAGAGTACTCGTACCAGAGTAAAATATGTTGCTGTATTTCGTATCGGCATTCCATTTCAGTCGTCAGGGGTTTGTCACTATTATTTTATAAGAAAAATATAGTATTACTTTATTTTTCTTTTCTTATTAAGAACATAAATTATTATCCTTCTATCCATTACAAGTAAGTACTTATATAACAGTTTACTGCTGTACATAGCCCCCCCCCCCCACAGGGGGTATTTTGTCATTATCGGCACGCTTACCAAGCGTTATCAGCCGCAGTTTATTATTATTTTGAGTTTTTATAAGAAAGATGCCGTTGCCCATCTCCTGTTGCAATTTCCCTCTGCTGTCACTTCCTACGACACACACGAGATGATATCGGACACTGGATATTCTTACAATGCCCCTACTCCGTGAATAAAGTGTGTTTATAGTATTTAAGGCAGGATCAAATACTTACACGGTCCCAACGGTCAAACTAAATAGCGTTATCATTAAAAAGTCTCGCTGTTCCAATATCTGGGCCACTGGGTCAATGAGACGCTTTCAGACGATATTGATATGGATAGGGAGCGTAGGGCGTTATCTGTTCGGGCCAACATTTTTGGCACGTAGGTTCGCATCATTACACGCACACACGCTGAAATCTACGGGTCAAGTACACGAAAAAATCTTACGACGCCCTACGCGATCTAAACAATAACACCTTTAGGGCACTGATGAAGCTGCCATGCTACTGTAGCGCATTGGGGA
Organism: Parnassius glacialis; assembly: GCA_033319125.1. Classification (NCBI taxonomy): domain Eukaryota; kingdom Metazoa; phylum Arthropoda; class Insecta; order Lepidoptera; family Papilionidae; genus Parnassius; species Parnassius glacialis. Next base: position 22,370,382 of record JAVANC010000023.1, on the reverse strand, counting down.
TGTTTGCAGATGCGAATATAGACTGAATTGTGGCGATCATTTGAAAGAGAGTCGCGCCCCTAATGCGCCGCATACGGGGCGGCTCCAACAGCTACTTGAAACTGTTCGCCTGGCAGATGGACCTGGATTGCCCTATAATGCGTTACTGGACCAGGCTGCATGTTGAGCACTCCGGGTCTAATGCCAAATTCAAATTACGTTAGAGCTGTGTATGTGTTGTGTTGTGTTTGTGTTTTTTATGTAACTATAAGTAATTGTAATAATTTAATATAAAAAAAATTAAATAAAATTTTATTTTAATTTATATAAAATTTACATTATAACTTAGATTTAATATTTAAATTTCGATGTGTCTTATCTATGACGTGTTATAGACTATTGAATAAAACTAATTTTACTGATTTTATCGCGTTTAATTTACTTATTTTTATTAATTCCCGACGTTTCATTTGTGATCATATCCTAGACGGCCCCCGCCATTACATTAGATTTCAATAACAAAAAATTCTTGCGAAAGAACATCGATTCCTACCAAAGATAATACGTGAGGCTATTGAAGTTAAAAAAAACATCCTAATTTCAATAGAGAGGGAGGCTGGGTACTACCACCTGCTTGGGATCCTGTAATTAATAAAATTAAAACTAAACCCAAGCATACCACTGCAAGACTTCAAGACACAGTAAGTTCATTCTGCGTAGATCAGATCAAAATTTATAATTAAAAAAGCTGAAGGTACTTCGGGTTAACTCTGACATCGGGACATCAATCACCTCAGTCCCCCGTGACCAAGGGTGCACCTGTAAAGCACCCGAAACGTCGGGAATTAATAAAAATAAGTAAAGAAAAAAGGAAATTAAACGCGATAAAATCCGTAAAATTAGTTTTATTCAATATGTAGTGGTCGCATAAATATAAGAAATCATTGTGATATAGACTAGTTCCGAAATATACGATTTTTAATTTTTGATTTTTTTCTAATTTATTGATATTTCATTGCCTTAGCATTTGACTGCAACACTACCTATTGCAGTGTACCAGTATTCTAATAAAAACTAAACTTTAAAACTCAAAAGTCAACTTCAAATAACTAACAATAATAAATTAATCACCACATAATAGCTTATAGCATTATTATATTTTCAGCGTTCGACTATTACTTTTCATTAAAACATTGTTTTGATGGTTTGCGGTGGACTACGGAATATCAGAGGGCCAAGGTGTCTGACTAGAATATCGTCTAAATAATTACATTCAAACTTCATCATCTATTTTCCCAACTTCAGCTATACAATATGTTCTTCAAATTTAAATGAAAATACATCCTCTTTTTAATTAAATAATCATTAAATTCGGTTTACAATTAACGTAGGTATCGCGTTACAAAAAATATAGTCGAATGTACCTCCTCCTTTTTGGAAGTCGGCTAAAAATCGTGATATTTCGCTTATTTTGGATTTGCTACACCCTCAGACAAAACTCGGTGTTTATTGTTCAATTTTATTCAATGATTCCAAAGCATGGAAACAATTAACTGCTTGAAAATCCTTTGTAAAGTTTAAAGATTATCTGTCATCACCACTTTGGGTTGGCCGCAGAATTAATTAATCGTTTCGTTCTTTATATTCCTATCTGCCGTCGTCAGTGCTATTGTGTACCTCTGGTGAGAATCTTTTTATTGATCATTTTGATATTTGAAGTTCGGTTTCGCTATATTGTTTGTATCAGTATCGATCATACCGCGATATCTTTTTTATATTTATGTATTTTTATGTTACAAATTATTATTGCAATTAAAAAAACAAAACACGGTGTCGATATAATTCCAGAATTCATACCAGAGTTACGCAATCATACTTCTGATCGGAACATTAAGCTCAAGCTACGGAAGCTTGGGTACACCAATTTTTTTTGTTTTGCAGCACTTTGAATTTCAACACCAGTTGTTATATAAGAAATTGTATAGAAGGCTGCAGAGATATCTTCTATAAAATTTAAAATTAAGGTAAGGTAAGCACAAGATTGTAGAGAATTTAATATGTGTGAATTTAGCCATGATATCACTGAAGGTAATGGTTGATAGTTAATAGTAATAGGCGGTAGTTCTTTAATTTCCAAAAACTAAAAAATATTATAAACATCTCCTTCTTAATATTTAATTAAGAATTTCTCTTGTACTTGGTATTTTTATGTCTAAAGAGACTTTATTATATCAAAATAAATGTATTATTTCACGTGATGAAATCTTTTTATAAAATTAAAATGATAAAAAAGCTGACAGTACATTTGAAACTGCAGCCCATGAACACCTGCAACAAACTTTAAATAACTAAGGCTACAAATGCGTTGTCACTTCTACCACATGAGTAAAGAAACCGTACCGCTTCTACTAAGATAGAATGCCCAACAGTCTGTGGTTATACTGAGTCTCTACACTCTTCATACCAGTACACGGCAGAACACACACGTGCTTGAGTTCCTTGCCGACAGAAACAGCTAAGATGGTGGTATCTCCAATACATGTAGATACTCACTCCTAGGTAGAAAATGAATCCTACTACCTAGTTTGAATGAGTTGGTACCCAGCGCATGACAACCACAGAAAAAATAATTGTCGAAATATCGTTTTGAATTTGAAGGTGTTATATTGTTTAATTAGGAATGATAATACATACATTGAAGTTGAGTGATGCATAACTTTCAAATTTGTCGGTACGACACGCGCGCCACCAATGTACTTTAATTTTTTTTATAGAACAAGGGTGACAAACGAGCGCACAATCCACCTGATGGTATGTGGTTGTTGTGGATCATAGACATCTATATCTATATTTGTTTGCGAATAAAAAGGCAGATGCGTTGTCAGCCGTGAGGACTAAGGTGGAATGCCTCTTTTCCAGTAAAAAGGGTCTCCGGTTCTCTTAACTCACCATACGAAACACAGCAGCATTAAGCCGCTATTTAACGCTGGTATTCTGTGAGAGCGTGGTCCTTCCCCGGTCTAGTTGGTCCATTCGTGCTACAACTATACTATTAATATAGTTACAGCATGGCACTACCACGTAAAAAGTGGCAGTAATATGCCTATAACCATCTCACAAGTGCAAGCAATAAGCTGACAAAGTTTTAGCGCAATCTGATAAACGATATGGCAGCGTATAAAACACGAACAAACAAAAATTAATGTTTATATTTTAAAGATATATTTTATAGGTAAAATTACATTATTTAAAAAGGCCAACTAAAAAATATAATTTCAGTGTAAGTCATGTGTGAAAAAAATTACAAGAAAATAACTGCGTGGTAAGTGTATACCAGTCCCCACCTCTAACGGAGAGCTTAGAAATGGCTACCGGAAATGTTACTACACGTAAGAAAATAAGTACAAATAAAGAAGCCTTAATTCCTTTGACTCCTTATCTGTCAATGAGAACTTTGAATACTCTTCTTCAACATCAACCCCAACACACCTAGACATAGGTGGAAGTGATCTGACTTGTAAAAATACCAAAGATTGTTTGAGCAAATTAAATGAAAAATTATGTGAACTACAAAGAAAACTTGATAATGTAAACAAGGGTATTGAAGACTGGGTATTAGAAAACTATATATTAAAAAAAGAAAATGCCGAATTTAAGTCGAAACCTGAGAGATGTGTGTGATCTAAGATTAAGAACATATCAAGTACAAATTAACCACAAAGCAGTAACGAAATAGAATCGAACCAAAGAGGTTTTAAATATATACTACTACTACTTAAATGTCTTTGAATCAAACCTAGTTAACAGCGTTGAAAATAAGGAAGCCCCTAATAATATTGAAAGTAAAAATCACAATTCACAGAATAAAGAACAACACAAGGTTCAAGGCAAATGAATATAAAAATGCGGGGACAAAAAGTAAGCAATGCATAACTGTTCATCAGTTACCCGATACCGATACCCTTGAAGCACACTAGAAAACTGCATGATCGGCAGCAACAACAAAAATAATATAAAGGGCATTGCACAAGACTATTTCTCTGAAGATTTTGAAATATGTCATTATATAAAAACAAATTCTGGTATATTAGATTTAATTCAAGGCCTTGACAAAAAACTTATCAATTATACTTTAGAGAATTGTGGTAAATCATAATTGGATATGGATATATGGGTTGGATAATAAATTATCCTAAATGGAAATTATGACTTCAGAATGCTACAAGATTATAACAGACTAGTGGAGAGCTTGAGGCAAACCATACAATGCATAACTCACACTAATATAGTAATTTGCATACCAACTTTTAGATGTACAAATTTCTATTTCTATTCTATTCTATTCGATTCTAGATATACAAATATTTTTAATAGAAGAATCGAAAAATTTAACGATTATCTGTACAAAAATAATAAAGCCTATGTAATAATATGCATATTTACTAGATTCAAATTTGAATCTCACCTATGATTATTACATGTTCTCTCGTAAACTTGGCGCCATGAACAATAAAGGCATGAGAGCTTTATTTGCAGACCTTAAGAGTTTACTATCTGAAATAGACATTTCGTATATGTCTATAAACCACCATAAATCTAACAAAGAGAGAAAAACTCATATATTAGTTCAGCAAAGTTTTAGTGAAATCGTTTTGGATGTAAATGTAACAAATGATGACTTTCTTCGAGAACAAGAAAATTAAATTTGTAAATGTAATGCATCAAAACATATGTGGTGCGCTTGGTAAAATGGATAATATTAAGATCATATTGGAGGATTTTTCAAGCAAAGGAAACTGTATGGACGTAATTTTTCTAACTGAACATTTTGTAAAGTATGGACATGAAACAAATTTAGTATGTAATGACTATAATCTAGCTGCCATATACTGCAGAATAAACGCAAGAGGAGGTGCAAGTATTATGACTCGAAGAGGACCTTATTACCGAGAATTGCCTGAAATTACAAAAAGCTGTCTCAGTACTGTATTTGAATGTTATGCTATTGAATTTGTGCCTTTTAATTTTATAATTATTTGTTTATACAGGACTCCCAATTAAAGTAATACCTCTATCTTTTTCGAAAAACTCAAAACTTTGTTCGAAAGGGCTAGCAAATATTGAACTAAGAAAACTACAATATGTGGTGAGTTTAATATTAAAGTTTTAAAAAAATTGCATATCAACTAACGATTTATTAATCTTTTGTCGAGTCATAACTTTAAAATTGAATTCATGGATGCGATTAGATTATGAAATGGAACTTGTATCGATAATGTCATTAATATCTGCCGTGGGTGTAAAAGCAAATTTTTACAGTTTATGCATGGCCGTGTATCGGCCGACCCCGTGGGCCCATTTGGCAAGTAATCACGATCCACTATTAAATAAAAATGTAAACGCTGTTTTAATCTTTGAAAAACATAAATTAAAGACAAGGCCGTAATGTAACGTTTACAAACGTTTTGGAATTGAACGTTTCCGATTGATTTAACCTGTAATATTGTTATTATATTCAATCCAATTATGATAAATAATATGACATAAAATTATGTACAACAAGGTTGAATGAACTGTGTGACTTTGAAGTTGTGAAAAATATATTCGAAACTAGAAATCAATCATAACTACGGATTTGTAGTTTTATATACGTTATTGATGTTTTAAGATTCGTACGAGACTTATAAACTATTTATATTTAAAAGTAAAGTTTCAGGACTCCATAAGAAAACCAATCACCCATCCCGGCTTGAACATATTCTGAAATTAACTGAAAAGTCAAAGGAGTTTCAAATTCAAAAATATTTTATCAAGTTATACTTAAGTGTAAGTAAGAAGCTACTACAGTCCATGGAGATTGGACATCTTCAGCCAAATTCAGCAAACAAGACTATAGATACGTTTTCACCTCTGGGTATTTAGATGGAATGCCGTATACTGGGCACATGGCTCCTCTCATTTCTGAGAGGGTTTTAGGGAAAAGGAAATATCACCCGCGCTGCCCCAATGCGTTTTGGTGAACTACACATGTCTTCAAATTTTTTTTTCTTATTTCTCAGACATGCAGGTTTCCTCACGATGTTTTCCTTCACCACCGAGCACGGGGTAAATCATCACTTAAAATTGAAATTAACAATTTCACTTTGGGTTGCTCGAGTACTGTGAAGCTTACAGCGACCGCTAACCATCTGAGCTACCACGGCTCTTTACAATTACACTATATTTATATACCCTTCATACCGAATTGTTTGTAATTACACTATATTTTTATACCCTTTATACCGAAATACAGCAGTGTAAGCACTGTTGTTTGGCGGCAAAAATAGGTAAGATGGTGGTACCTACCCAGATGGATTCCTGGGCAGAAAAGGATTCCTACCTTCCAGTAAAAGTAGTACCATCCCGTGAGTGCAGTAAGAGATCACCTATGAGAAATGGCAAGGAGATGTTATAGCTTCAAGAGAAACTATTCCGCTTACTCCAGACTAAAATTCTTAGAACGGTAATAAGGAGCAGCGTCAATGTAGAATAATATTTAAAAAGTACGATTGCGAACGTTAAATCCACCTGCTGATTGTGGCAATTATTGGAAATCAGTGAGGTTCCTCGGGAAATGCCCCTTTCAAACAGTTGACTTTAACCAGATTAACGAAGAAGAAAATGCAAAAGATTAAAAATTCATTCTATTCCAGTTAATGACTAATATGTAATGCGTTTAGATCCCTTGCCCAGAAACCCGATTAACCCGTTGAAACGTCTTCGTGTTAGAGATTGGGGTTCACCATTATCAGGGGATAATGGTGAACCCCAAACCCTAAACAAGCATTCCTAGAAAGCGTGAATCTTAAAATTTATATTAAATTTCTTTAAAAATTTATACTTTCTTATTAAATACTACGTTTCAAAACATTATTCTTTTATATTAATTATACCATTCATTTTCCTGTAAAAAGTTACAATTTAAAATCGATAATACGGCACTTCGACTTACGCATAAATATTAAGTTCAATTAATACTACCAAGCGAAAACTTTCTTGTAACAAACTGTGATAACAAATCATTAAGGTTGTGATTAACAATCATAATATCTTAAGTAAATGTGAAAATAAAGGTATCTACAGACAAGACAACTTACGTGTTTTTTCGACTACTCCAGAGCGTGATGTTATTCAGCCATATAGATCTAATAATGTACCCCTAGCTCCAATTGTTCTTTTTTTCCTCGAAGTCTATCTGATTGAGTAGATATCAACCTCATACATATTTCTGTTATAGCAGCAATGCTTTCACAGATGTGTTCCGGTCTGACGCGTATAGTGATGCAGTAATTTTACAGGCTTTGGGGTTATATTATATTATATTTTAGATCTCAATGATAATAATATACATACATCTGTAATTTTCTTCGTTTAATATCATCCAGACCAGACATTATAGGTTACGGTGTCCAGTTACAACGAAAACTAGCTATCTGTGCAGGACAGGGATATAGCATACGAGTGTGTGGGTAAACCACAGGTGCATTATTTATATTCCGATGGGCTGGCAACTCGCCATATCCTGAAGGATATCAGGCGAAGGACCAATCTTGCGTTCCTTCCGAAGCACTTGGGTGAAACACAGACCAATTTCTGTCCTCGGGCTGTTACTGAGAAAATCTCAACAGAAAAACCAAATTTGACACGATCCGGGATTTGAACCAGCGACCACATAAGTCGGCAGCGCTTACGACCACCAGAATAACGAGGCAGTTAGTTTTCTTCGTTTAAGCTAATGGACTTGGTTAAATTAAAGAGATATACTTTAAAAACAATCAACTCGTTACTATGTCAACATCTTCATGGTTGTTTAAGTATAGCTACACCACAAGCATTTTATATAATGGTGGGAACATTCGCTTGTAATAGGTACTGATATTACGGCAGCATAATGTCGATTAGTTTTATTAGTTATAGATAGTTAATCTTGATGTTAAATATCTGTGATGTATTCTTTTTATATTTAAGAAGTTATAATTACTTCATATGTATGTAAACAATTAATGAAAACTTTATTTTACTTTTCATCATATAGAGACATTAGTCGTGTGTAAACGACTTTACTCACATAGAAATTAAAATGGCGTTGAAGTAAAACATGTTAATGATAAATCTTTATTATCTATTGCTGAGATAGAAGATAAAGTGTAAGGGCAAATTGCAAATCAAAAAAAAATTGTTTGTAATTCTTATTGTATTCCTTATAGTTACTTTATGAGATAAACTTATCAGTCTTTCGGGCCGCGAGCCCTGAATCCGATGAGGCAGCTGCTAAGCAGCGTGCCCGTTTGCTGGCGAAGCGCGTCCCATCCGTTGTCCTAAAGATGCTTGGGACACTAGGTAAGTATGCAGTGTTAGAGAGTGACGGGCCAGCGATATTTGAGTTTTCGGATTCAGGCGTAACCGGGGATTCTATTAGTAAATTGCGGGGTCTCCGGAGACCGATCGCGACGTTTGGAGTCAGAATATGCGTGGCTGCATTCACCACTAGTAGGTTAGGGTGTGTGTAGGGATCCGATGGCTCTGCAATAAAAGTATTTAGATTGACTTAGAGGTCGTGGAAACTATATTTGGAAAGGTGCGCAAAGGCTAACTCTTGCGTATGTTATAATAGGTCTTACACAAGAGTTAACCCTTGCGCACCTTTCCAAATATAGTTTCCACGATCTCTAAGTAAATTTAAATACTTTTATTCGCAGAGCCTGTTGTTGATATTATAATAGGTCTTACGCACGTTTTATAGAGGTGGAGCTTGTGTTTTAAAGACAGTGTGCTCTTACTGCTTATTAGCGAATGGAGGCGACTAGCAACAATTTTGAACGTTACGAATGTATTTCGCGTAAGACATACTGTGGTCAATCGTGACACCTGGAGCAGCTGTATAAGGTGATCGCGCCTAACGATCTCTTCGAATTTAGGTTCTGACAATTGAGAGAGGCTTTCACTTCGACTTACCTTGAGCGAATACCATTCCCCTAAGCAATTAGCAGCTTTTTGGAGCATCTTGTTCAGATTTTTCTATTATATTTGGCAACAAAAAGTGCAGTGTCACCGGCGAAAAAAGCAGTGTTTACTACTGGGTCCTTCGGAATCGCACTAGTGTAGAATTTGAAAAGAAGTGGAGAGATGACGGTGCCCTGTGGGACCCCAACCCTTAGGAGATGCTTTGATGACCGGGTTTCCTCTCTATACTAGATATAGAAAGGAGCGATTGGCACTGAAGGCTTGGATGATATGCGAGCGATGATAAGTGGCAGAACTATGTTGCAGCTATATTAATTGTATAGTTGTAGCACGAATGGGTCGGCTCGACCGGGGAAGGACTACGCTCTCACAGAATACCAACGTAAAATAGCAGCTTAATACTGCTGTGTTTCGCATAGTGAGTGTAGAGAACCGGAGACCCTTTTTACTGGAAAAAAGGCATTCCATCTTAGTCCGCACGGGTGGCAACGCATGTGCATTTTGATTCTCAAACTAGGATAGATGTAGATGTCTATGGGCCACAGCAACACAGCTTACCATCAGGTGGAGTGTGTCCGCTTATCACCCTTATCCTAATAAAAAAACGAGCCTATAGAACATGTTGAGTTTATAAATCTTATAAAGCAAGCCAGATCTTGTCGAACGCTTTTACGACCGCGATGTAGAGGCCACCGGTGTTGAGGGTTTTGTGAACGAAGCCTTCTAGAATATATTATGTTTAGCGATGAATTTGATTTACGCACAAGTGTTTGAGCGTGAAACCAAATTATCGTTGGGGAGAAGCTTTTTTACAAAGACATAAACTTTGAGACGATTCAGTATGATTCGTTCGTAAGTTTTCGACACTGGACTGAGGAGACTAATATGTTTGTAACTGGCGGCTAGGTTGTGCGGTTTACCTAACTTTGGAATTCTATGACGTCGATCCTTATCGAGGCTTCCGGGAGGGAGTAGCTAGAGAGAAGACTATTGAAAATGCACTAGGTACCTCCCAGTACTAGAGGCATGAGTCTGCTGGTACGGGCCCTATATTCCTTTGTAGTTAAAGTAGCGATGCAACGCGGTCCGGAGACGAGAATTTACCTGACTAGCACGTTGTATTTTTTTACAACTTTTGAGTTCGTTTTTTTTTAATTTCAATATGAAAATAAAAAAAAATATACATTTATTCAAGGAAATTCTTAATCAAAGTTTTATTTATAACTGTAGTTAATTAATAAATATGATACTTACTTCTGTAATAAAAGGGCAATACAATTATAATAAGTCTTCAATTTAAAAACCTATAAAGACTAACCTTTTCTCTAAATACATTTACTGAGAACTTATGAGCCGCCTCCAGTTTTTATCGAGTTTGCACTTTACTGCAAAACAAATCATTTAATATAACCATTTGCTGTGTAGTGGCAGTGTTAGAATATCCACTACACCATACCATTCCAGGAGTTTAGTAAGAGGTGACAGAGTGTAGTAAGAGAAGATAGGCAGCAGCATTTTCCTAATAACAACTGAAAGTCATGAAAAACTTCAGTTGCCAAAATGTTTGCCAAGCGCAACAACTACGACAAAATCTCCCTTATGAGGCAATCTATGGCGGGAGGGGGCTATTTTCAGCAGTGGACTCTTTGGCTGTAGTATTGTGATGTGACGATGAGTGTAGTAATTAGAAGTTTGTTCGGCAACTTTTAGTTGAACTAATTTCAGTAATAAAGTATCGTATAATAGTTAAACGCGAGCAGAGCCGCCAGTTAAAGCTAGTTTATGGTAAATCCAAATGTAATTTTGTTATATCTTTTTTTATGCAAAAAAAGAACTGAGAATTGCACAAAACATTATGAATAGACACAACAACGTTTCAAGTAACAAAAAGACCTCAGATAAAGACCTAAAGTGACAATTGCCAAATGGCATCATTATTTGAAGATTATTATGTCATTCGACATCACAACGCGGCGCAAACACGTCATCACATTCGATTTTCAAAATAAATATAATAACAGGTAAATGCCTTTATCTACAATATATAAAGTTTAATAATTCGTTTATAAAACTGAAATGACATAAATGTAAACAGGCAAGTGTTTACTGCAACCCATGGACACCTCTGAGGACTAAAATAAAATGCCTCTTTACCTGTAATTATAATGATTGTTAAAACATAAGCATTTAATAAATAATTTAATGACTAACATTACTGAATATAACTACTTTTACGGATTTTATCGCGTTTAATATTTTGACGTTCTCGACGTTTCCGAAAATTATTATAATAAGGCGATAAAATCTGTAAAATTAGTTTTATTCAATGTGTAGTGTTCGCGTAAATATAAGAAATCATTATGACTAACATTCTTGTAATCTTTAATGTGCTATTGTTATAAAAAAAAGGTGTAATACAAGATATTTATTTAATTTAATATCAAACACAGTGAAGGATTCGGACAAGGCAAATGATAGTGCGAAAATGAAATAAATTTAACTAGAAACAAAAATATTTTATGTGAACATTTATTTAATCTTGTTTATTATGCTCTGTGTTATTTACTTGGTTATTACAAGGTTTGCATAGTAGTGAATAAAATATATACAAGTTATTTTTTCTCTGTTATTCTCATCCTCATCACACTGATATTTTACAGCTGTGTTTCGTCAAAGTGAATCTGGTTTAGCCATCCAAAGCACTTCTGGCAATTCTTCTAAAACTCTTGAAGTTTAATTGCTGTTAAATCCATCTGTATATTATATATTATTTTAATTAGATAATACCATCGCCGGCCTAAGGCATTAGTGATACGGAGTTGAACACCGTTCAGAAATTGAGCAATCAAATTGTCTGAAGCGATTTTATTAAGTTAATTTTGGTAACATATTCCTCAAATTTGAATAAACAGATACGTAATAGTGGACTCAAATGTTATATTTCTCTTATTACCTATATATATTTTCCACACTGATGTTTAGCTTGTATTATTTAGGTATAAAGGTTTCATTTTTAATTCATTACTTCCAAGCTTTTTTAAATAAACTGTACTATTTCTAAATCAAATAAAATGATGTTTTATAAATTTAGTTACTTGTAACTCGGTGCTTATTACGAATAATTTTATTAGTAGTTTTGAAAACTAAGTAGAAATTAATTCATTTAAATTTGAATCGACTATAACTAGAAATTTATTGTGTGAAAGTAGGTAAACGAGAGTGAGAGTTAGGTATCTTGCGATATGAAAGGATAGATAATATACATAAGCATTGATGAAATTTAAAACAATGTAGGCTACCACTTTCAACGTTTTGTGAAGTATTTAAAAATAAATGCAATTAACGCGAATGTTTCCGTGCTGCATATAGTTCAAGTAACGGTTATCTAAATCCTAACTGACAATTACAATTTTAATCAGTGAATGAAGGCTTTATTGTGAGTCAATCATCATCAACCCTGAGAAGTCAACGCTGGACATAGGTTCTAACAGGATGGTGAAGAATAATGAATAATATATTTAGATTATTAATATTGTTGTATTACAATTTAAAAATTTATATACAATATTAAAAACTATAATAATAAGAAACTTAACTAGAAACTTAATTATCATATAGTCCTACTCCCCGCGGTATCGTGCCTAGAACGCTCGCTGCGTTTCCCCGCTGAATGGCCATACTTAGCCTTTGAGCGAGAAAAGAACCAGCCCTCTTATCACCAGCAGCAACGACCAGCCGCGGATGGAGTTTCTTTAGGAACTTAACCGCACGCGGACCCCACGGACCGATAGTCTCTACAACAAATGGCACAAATATGTCATCTCTCAGAGACTCATACTTGCGCCACTTACTCAGTTATTTAGATTTCATTCAGAATGTCATTGAAAGTACAGTTAGTCTTTCCATCTAATAACCATGTGGTTGTCTTCAAGGCAAGAGAGAATAGGCTTTTGTTAATCTGACTCATTACGCTTTACGATCTTAGGTAGGGTAATAGTTAAACACTAGCTTTTAATGGTTAAAAAAATAGTGGCATTCTGCTATCAGTCCGTCGTTAGAGCCTCGTCTGTGTGTCAGCAAGTTGCCCTGTAAGAGACAAGGAGGCATTTTAAATTAGTTGACGTTGGTTCTCATTTGAATTGAAACAAGTGAAATTTGAATTGAAACAAGTGAAAATGTAAAAATATAAGCTGTACCTAATTACTGCAGAAACATAACTCCAATTATAAATCGCATTGGTAACGAAGTGGCTAAACAGTGCTTACATTCTGCAGAAACTCATATGGAATTTGAATCCCGTACGGAACAAGTTTTTGTATGAATTCGAAAGCTAGGATGTTTGATGTTTGAAATTTACTTGTATAGAATGCTTCCACGATGCAGGAGATTTGTTGTAAAAAGCTAAAAAAAAAGAAAACAGGATTCTATAGAAAAAAAACGACTATATAAAATAAATTGCATTATTGGTAAATAATTTGAGCACTATTTATCTCATGAATTGTAATATGAAAACTAACTTTGTTTCTGATGAAAATTGTCAGTATTATGAAAACAAAAAGTTTGCAGAGTAATTATGGCATCGTTTGCAAATACCCTAAGATAAGGTGGCTTATGAATATAAACAAAACAGTCAAACACAAAAGGACCTGATAACTCCCTCGGTCAAATAATTTACATTTGGCATGATCTGAATAATTTACCATTTTCTGTTCAGGCGCCATCGAAATTGTGTGCCCATTTATTTATTCAAGTCAGCCTAGAGAGTATTTTATTATGCTGATTTAAATCGATATCTAATTCTTCGTCTCTTCTGTATAATTTATGATGGTCTTATTACTGAAGTTCGATTTAATTGAATTTTATGTTCGGCAATAAATAGAAAATACCTTGAAGCAGCATCCAACCACAATAAATTACTTGAAAAGACAAACAACCAAGTCGAATCAATATAATGTAATAAAATTTGCCTTTAAAAAGCAATTTTTAAAAGTAAAAAAGCTACACCATTGTTTTAATAAGTCCGTATTGTGGTAGGCCTTGTGAGAAGCGAAGAAAGAAGAAGAAGCGTCAAGAAACTCACAGATAAACTTTGTTATTCAATAGTTACAATTTAACCTCATCAATATATATCTCAGGAAGCTCATTATGTTCACGCATTCATATCTTTTAAATTATCATGATGTAATGTATAATATCCATTCTTCATGATAATGCTTTCTATATTTTGCTCTTTTAATTTATACGAAGAAAAATTGGTAATCTTGCGAGGAATCTTGTTATAAATATTAATACATCTGCCCAAAAACGATTCGCTAGTTATATGAAGCGTGTACTTTTTTTTATAGTATAAGGGTGACAAACGAGCACACAGTCCATCTGATAGTAAGAGGTTGCTGCGGCCCATAGACATCTACATCTATCCTCGTTTGCGAATCAAAATGCAGATGCGTTGTCACCCGTGAGGACTAAGATGGAATGCCTCATTTCCAGTAAAAAGGGCCTCCGGCCACCTGCACTCACCAAGCGAAACGCAGAGGTAAACTTCTACTTCACGCTGGTATTCTGCGAGGTCGTGGTACCACCCCGGTTCGAACGGCCCATCAGTGCGACAGCAAAAGCTGCAGCGTGGCTCTACCACTGTTAAATTTTTTTGAAACAGTAACTTTAGATTTATTGCGAAAGTTAAGATTATGGTTGTCGTTAATTTCGTTAATCATCTTAATCATCATTAAAATATATTCATTATTAATTTAATTTAATTTAATTTTAATTATTATTATATTACACCATCTGGATGATTGGCGGTCCACCACTGTGCGATTTAGAAGATGTTTTCTTCCTCGCACGACTTCCTTGTGGAATCGATTACCATCAGCGATTTTTCCGGACCGATACGACTTAGGGACCTTCAAGAAAAGAGCGTACTCCTTTTTAAAAGGCCGGCAACGCATCTGCAATTCCCTCCCTGGTGTTGCAGTTGTTCATGGGCGGCGGTAGTCACTTACCATCAGGTGAGCCGCATGCTCGTTTGCCCCCTCTACTATAAAAAAAAAAAAAAAAAAAAAAAGAATAGCTTCTTACATTGGGCATGATCTAAATAATACTCATATAGTATTGTTACTAGTCAAAATTATAGTGATGCCACAGTTAAGATATACATTGTTTTAGGGTGCCGTGCCCAAAGGGTAACCAACGGGACCCTATTATTAGTAATAGGGTCCCGTTGGTTACCCTAAGCTTCCGCTGTCCGTCCGTCTATCTGCCAGTGGGCTGTATCTAATGATGCATAATAGGTAGACAGTTGAAATTTTCACAGAATAAAAATAAAAATGAAGGGGCTTCTTATCTAGAAGCGTGTGTGATGGCACGGAACCTTTCATGCGCGAGTCCAACTCACACTTGGCCGATTTTTTAAAAGGTCTCTTAGTGAGTCTCTTGCTATAATCAGAATTATAAATATGCAAATGATAAAGGTGCAACGATGCTACACATCTCGCTATCTCCTAATTTTATACAAAGTGCAAGTTTGGTCTTCTATGTCACATACAAGAGCTTCTATTGCAAAATAACAGTAAGCAGCTTTAGTATCCATTAAGAGCTAAGGGGCTTATTGGTGCTTACAATTTACTTGTCACAAGCGCAGTGTCAAGTCACTCCATATCATAATAAAATTAGTTTATTCAACGCAAAATAAGTGTGTAATGGTATCGATAACTCTAAGGACGGTTAACCTATGATTATTCTTTTTTTATAAATTGATAAAGTCTTCTTGACCAAAGTCAACTTCGGCTACACAAAATACACGTATTAATATAAAGACACACATTATACTATTAATATTTGTATGGTTGATTGACAGTTTCGATGATCAAAATTTTTAAATTTTGTGATAGTTTTTAATTCCACAGCGTTTATAATGCACCAAAGCATTTAATTTATCTAATCAAATTATATACGTTTGGTTAATGCAGTTTTTTTGCAAAGATTTTCTCTTATCTATCTATCTTCTCTCTATATACTATAACAAACTCGAACACGACGCCTATCTGAACATGCATCACGTAAAAACCTGTGAACTGATTTGGAAGGGGCTTTCATGGGCAAATAGCTGATATTTTAAGAAGTAATCTAGGCTACTTTTAATTTAGGATAAAAATTAGGGTTCCACGCAAAAAAATTAAAACCCATGAAATCCAATCGCAACAGTTATTATTTATCCCACGCGGGCGAAGTCACGGGGAACAACTAGTTAATAATAATAATGCCCTCCAGACCAAGTTGTGGTCACGGCGGCCAGTCTTAACGGATATTAGCCAACTTTGCACGATAGGATTATAGTGTCCAAATGTATGCGCAAGCACAAGTCCACTCTCTATTCCCTCACCCTCATAATCCAATGGGACGGCAAACCGACACGACCGGAGAGAGATCAGGCGCAGGACGAACGGCTTTACGTTCTTTCCTGACACCGTGCTGCTACTAAGTATTTATTAACAGAAACACTGTTTTTTTTACGCGACCTAGGATTTGAACTTGGACCTCCGACAGTTGCCTTTATGACCGTTAGACGAGAGTAGTCAAACAACGCAAATAGAACAGTTTCCCTTGTTAACAAAACCTGATAAATAAGCTCTAAAATTTTTATTTATTTATTTATTCTTTATTGCATTCCTTAATCTAAAAGAATACAAAGGGCGGAGTTAACGCCTTGTGGCATTCTCTACCAGTCAACCGCGCGTTTAACTTCAAATTGCTATTTGAAATTAAACACGCGGGTTTCGTGATATTTAGACTATACTAGCTGACCAGGCAGACGTTGTTCTGCGCTTCTCGACGACCCTTCATATGAAAAAAGTCCTTAAATTCGTAATAAAAAAAATATTGAGGGTCACTTATCGGGATAAAAACTATCCTATCTCTTAAGTTGGACCAAACTGTACACAGTGTGCAAAATTTAATTGAAATCAGTTCAGTAGTTTAGGAGTTCATCGCGGACAAACAACGTGACACGTAATTTTTATATATAAAGACTAGCTGACCAGGCAGACATTGTTCTGCCCTTTCCGAACGACCATTTGCTTTCCCAAAAAAAACTCCTGAAATTAGCAATAAAAAAATTGAGGGTCACTTATCGGGATTAAAACTATCCTATCTCTCAAGTTGGACCAAACTGCACACAGTCTGAAATTTTTTTTGAAATCGGTTCTATTTGTTGAATACTTCAGCAACACGTGGGGGTTATACTACTAAATTGTTTAAACGTTTGGATTTTTAACATAGCGCCATCTATTAAATATTTACTCAATCCAGTCAACAGATATCGTCATCTGACAGAATCGTTTGGAGCTAACAGATAATTGTGACTGTCAAATAATAGACAAATAATTTTCAATAAAATAATATTGTATTGCGACTATAAATTGAGATGTAAGCTATCCTATCTTTTAAGTTGGACCAAACTGCACATTGACCAAAAATTTCATTGAAATCAGTTCAGCAGTTTAGGAGTCCATCGCGGACAAACAACGTGACACGTACTTTTTATATATAAAGAAGATTACTGTGGCCACTGTATTACCATTATTACTATCACAATAATAACTAGCATAGATCATATTATCATTCAAAGTGTTACTGTAATAACATGGTGTAAGTAGTTGTATCAATAAATCAACGTAATTTACGTCCAGGAGATATCCAGAGCAATTTATTTTCTCTTTAAAGACAGATACAAGCAATTAACAATTTTAATTTAGCGGAAGCAAGCGCAATATTTACGACCTTCCGCTTTAATGTGTTTTCTCGTCTGCTGCATTTTTAATGCAGTACTTAAATTAATATTATATAGGTAATTACTATCAACATTTGTTTCCCTCTGCCACCTCTTACGAAAACGGGATGATATTTGGTAGTTGATTTTCTTACGTCTCTACTACGCGGTAAACAAATCAGAAAGTGGGCAGCAGCGTGTTTTAATAACGACTAAAAATAAAAATCTGCGGCTGCCAACCATCTTGCCAAGCGTGACAACTGTGGCAAATATCCCCCCTCTATGAGGCAATCTATGTAGGAGGCATATGTTCAGCAGCGGACGTTAGTAGGCCGTCACGGTAACGGTAATTATCAACATTAACCTAATTCCTAGCTTACATCGCTCATTATCTTACAAATTATCCGCACTCATGTTTTTGATATAAAGTGATTCGATTATAAACATAAGAAAAAATTAAAAGTAAAAGTAAAGTAAAATATACTTTGTTGTACACCAAGGAACATATAACAAAATTTATATATTTAAAGGGACATTGGTACAACAGGCGGCCTTATCGCTAAAACAGCGATCTCTTCCAGGCAACCTTAGGGCAGAGGATACTAAAAATTAAGTATGTGAGTATTCCTGATTACATATAATTTATTATTTCATTTAAAATTGTTGAATGTGTTTCACATTTCTTGAAAATTAATTATATTTCCTTTGTATTCTACTAAATACTGTGTTAATACTTTAATATTGACCGCGTAAAATAATAGTTTAATGAAACCCTTATTACTAACAATGCATTCCATCCATCATAGGGATGACAACGCATTTGCATTCTGATTCTCACTCGAGATCTACCATTAGGTAGACTGTGTTGTGGCTTATTTAACACCCCTATTCTACAATAATTACCATTACACAGCTCACGTAAAATATAACCTTTTTTTGCGCCCAGATGCAATGGATAGGGCTATCCCCGGAAAGCGAGGAAGGGAGGTAGTGACTGCTCTAAGCATACCACGACATCCGGCTGTCCTGGTTATGTGGGACTCACTGCGACTAACCGAACCTAAGTGCCTACACACTAAACACCACCTGTGAGACTGTCATTGGCTTGTAACCGTTCTGCCGAATCGGAAGCGACCCACTTTAGGAATAGGGGGCGCAGGCGGCGACGAGCCGCTGAGGGAGTAAAATATAATCACAGTAACCTAATGTTTTATATTCAAAATGCTGAAGTGGGCCTTAACAGACATGATAAAGGAGAAGGAGACATCTCCATACATTTTTGGGCCCAGATGTTAACAAGATGAAAGTCGGACCATTTGAAAGCTTATATATAAACAATTCATACCTGAAAATCTGGCTAGATTTGTCAATCTAGGAGCTGAGTTATTGAAGAAAAAATAAAAGTGATTTTATGTATTACCTACACTGTAACAGGCGATTTTTCACTGTAATAACACTGTAACAGGTTATTTTTCACTATAATTACTTAAATGTATAAAAGCCGGATCAGTATAAAATCACCAAAGAAAAGCTGTGGTTATCTAGGAAACAAAATGGTTAAACGATTAACGAAAATTAAAACAACATCAACTAATTGAAATGAATATTAGAAATATCGATGTGAGATCGATTACTTGAATTATTGTTGTTACTGTTATTTGTTGGCATGTTGATACTTTGTATTTTTTCATATTATTTTGTAGATATGTTTTTTTATCTGCCTAGTTAACACAGATAAATAATTAAAAACAGATCTTAAAATGCTGGATTTAATCGAGAATCGATTATATTGCACTCGTTTCAAATCAAATCGAAAATTAGTCTTTTTCTTTTTTCTTTTAAGTGAATAGTTTTGAAGTTTGACTTGTCAAAACAAACTAATAGAATTTACTAGTGGTAGGTAGTGAACAGAAAAGAGAATTTCAAAAGTGTATTCTTTATGGTAATCGATTTATTTCCATAAAATATTTATTTCTTTTTTCCTTATGCGAATAATAATATACTTTATTTCCAAATGAATATATCATATCAATATATCAGCGTTATCATTGATTTTTTTTTGGATCCGAATAAATATAAAATCGATTGCATCAATACAATCGATTTTTTAACTTATTTATTATTTTATTGTTTTTTCGAAATCTAGAATGTAAAATGAGCTAGTTTTTTGTATTTAACTTTAAAAAATATAGCCAATTTTTTGAAGTATAAACCAATTAGTTAACTTCAGGCCCAAAAATCCCATTCTCCTTTCAAGTGTGTACTTAGGTCTAATAGTTTTTGAGTTATAAGGAGATTGAAAACAGCTCGTAATACTTAGGTAGTTCGTGTAAATAAAAACTTTGCTCGTGTGTCGCAGTTTTTCCTCAGAATTTGGATGACATACTGCTGTGTGAATATATAACGCAATACAATGCATACAATTAGCGTCATCTATTGCGTAGAAGTCGCTTAATTAAAATAAATGAATATATTTTGTGATTGTAAGTCAATTTATTTATCTACATGTTGCCTTTTCAAAATATTATATTCAAAATAACGAAAGTTTAAAACGCAGGTTTAAAAATTACAGATCTAGAACTCGTTTACATCACATTCTAACAGTGGTAGAGCCAAGCGGCAGCTTTTGCTGTCGCACGGATGGGGCGGCTCGAACCGGGGTGGTACCACGACCTCACAGAATACCAGCGTGAAGTAGAGGTTTGCCTCTGCGTTTCGCTTGGTGAGTGCAGGTAGCCGGAGGCCCTTTTTACTGGAAATGAGGCATTCCATCTTAGTCCTCACGGGTCAACGCATCTGCATTTTGATTCGCAAACGAGGATAGATGTAGATATCTATGGGCCGCAGCAACCACTTACCATCAGGTGGACTGTGTGCTCGTTTGTCACCTTTATCCTATAAAAAAAAAACATGTTGTCACGTTGTCATTATAAAACCCGAGTGAAGGTACGGAATGTAATTAGCAAACACTGCAATTGCTTCTATCCCACTTTTTGTCTCTATTATATGTATTATTTATAAATATAAATGTATTTAATGAATAGTAAGAAATTCAGACCATTGCATAAATAAATCATTTAATTTTTTCCGTGCATGAAGGTTAATGATTTGAGGTAAAATTAATTCCATCAGCAACATTATTGACTGCAAATTTAACATGCTGGGCATGAGCAAATTCAGGTACACGCTTCCAATTACGTTTTCAAATACCTGGCAAGGTTTGTTCATACTCAAACCCGCTTGAAAGCTGTTATTATGAAATACCCCAATTTTACACTAGAAGTGAACATGAAAGCCGTATTTTCCGGCGTGCCGTACTATATAGAAATACAATTTAGCGCGCTTCTTGAGCGACGCTGCCGTGCTGCAACTCTTGGCGCTGTTGATGATACGGGTAATAATAACACATTTATAAATAATTAATCCAGTAGTACACAGTTTCATTATCATAGACGTGATAGAGCCATGCTACAGCTATATTAGTAGTATAGTTGTAGCACGAATGGGTCGGCTGGACAGAGGGAGGACCACGCTCTCACAGAATACCAGCATTAAATAGCAGCTTAACACTGCTGTGTTTCGTATGGTGAGTGTATAGAAACGGAGACCCATTTTACTGGAAAAGAGGCATTCCATCTTAATCCTCATGGGTGACGACGCATCTGCATTTTGATTCTTGAGGGGTTAAATGTCTCTATGTGTCACAGCAACCACTTACCATCAGGTGGACTGTGTGCTCGTTTGTTACCCTATCCTTTAAAATAAAATAAAAAATATCGTCATCATAATCACTACAGCCCTTCATAAGTACACTGCTGAAATTTGCTGTCCCCCGAGGAATGCCACAAAACACGGTCTTGAGCCACCTATCTATTGAATTCTGGCATGGCGTAACAGGTCGTCACTTCATCCAGTAGCGGGGCATCACACAGCATGCTTACCGTTACGAGGCTGCTATTCGAGAACTTTTCCTTTCTATCTGTTGTTGGTTCGACACTGTGAATTCGGCTTGCTTGATCTAGTCTACTCGATTCGTTAGGCATTTTCGTTAAATATGATGGAATTGATTCCTAAAATCGAACTTACAATTATGCAAAAATCAAAACTACAAACAAAAGTAAAAAAAAATAACAAACAGACTCATTTTAATTTTGTATAAAATTGTTCTAATTGCATCACACAATTTTCAATGTGGTAAGATATTTCCAACTCTATAACGCAAAGTCTTTAATGCAAGTGGCACAAAAAAAAGAATATACGTAACCATAGAAACAAAAAATTGAACAAAAAACAGCATAGATACTTAATACTTGTGTTACAGTTATACGGGCATATTAAAACTAAAGTTCATTCACACTTGACTATCTGCACCGTGACGTATAGTGGCGGTACAAGGTAATCACCCCATATTATCCCGTGTGTAGTAAGATCACCTCTTGCTACACCCATGGGAAGAGGGAAACTGAAGCAACAGATGGTCAATCTGACGGTTCCGTGGCGCAGTGGCGTAGCAATAAGTTGCTGCGCTGGGAGCCGCGGGTTTGAATCCCGCACGGAACAAGTATTTGTATGGCCTACAAATAATTGTTCCGGGTCTGGATGTTTGTCCTTGTGCAATTTGTGTTTGTAAACTGCCTCCACGATACAGGAGAAAATCCCAGTGTGGGGGTAACGTTTTAAAAAAAAGAAAAATAGCATATTTCTGATGAAAACTCAAAATAAAATGAAACTGCGTTGCCAACCCGACAGACAAGCGAGGCAACTATTATCTGCGACGCAATTTATGGGAGAGGCCTATGTACTGTAGAGGACGTTTTATATGTTGTAATAAACAAATGTATGAATGAACTAGACAATCGAGCTGGCCGCGTTCCTATATAAAAAAGATATCCAATGTACCTAACTATACGAACTATATACATAGTAAAAGGATATGGAATCTATGTAATGGTGAAATCTTATACCAGAAATAAGAGTGATTTTACATGCTTTCTATAAACTTGACCTGTACTTAAGTATGTATGTATGTATGTAAGTGTGTAATGAAATTCTTGCTGCTCTAAATGCTTTCTCCCTTTCACAGACAACAGAATAATCTGAAATTTTTCAGACGTATGGCAATACAATAATCACATAAGAGTAACTAAATGACTAATGACCTAGTTACCATTCTAACTAGGATCATCACAGTTTTGCTTAATCTCTAATATTTTGTAAATAGACAATTTTAGTATCTCTTATGTTTAATTAAATTAATTAATAGAATCAGGTGTTAGTTTGCGGAAATCCATGCTGCCAGTTTTTGGACTTACTTTTTATGTTGTTAAACGTTGCCTTAACTTTAAACACCCAACAATCGTAATATATAATAACAAGTAACAGGTGTGCTTACATCAAGCCTGATTTGCTGCTATCCGCAACCATTCAGTCGCTTGAGTATCCCAGGTTGAGCTTTCTACTATTAATTTGTCGCTAAGATCTGATCTGACTCATGACATAATAATATCTATAAAAAAACCTTTTTTTTTCAAGTACTGATTTACATTTGCGATTATTAACTTATTGATTTTATAGAAGATAATTATAATGTATTTAAGTACCTGCTAAGATCTGAGTAATAAAATAAAATGATATTTCTTACCTAACCGCTAAGATGTTCTTAGCGATTAGCCACCCCAGAGTCTAATTTACCTGAGAATGCCTCGTGTAGAGGCGAAACACGTGTCTTATTATCGACTGTGGTGTGTCTTTCCTGGTGTAGTGATGTTGGGAGTAGCGGTGCTGCCATAAGTGGTGCATGCAATCGCGGGAGGGCGGGAGGTGCTCTTTAAACTAGGTAAGACACATAATTTTATTTTATTACATGGATTTTAACAAATTAATTTTTAAAATCTTAAATTTAATTAAATTTATGATTTTTCTTTTCATACGAAAGGAACTTAAATTGACAAAATAACACAAATAGTGGCTTTAAAATAGTATGTACCATGTACCTAGACTTCAATCGCTTGCTTTTATTAAGAAAAATGCTAAATTGCGCTCTTACTATACGTGTTTGCAAACCGATTAAGCTTACCCCTTCGCTGTCCCGTGCACTACATATAGGGCACAGCTATTGTCTTACTATTGTGTCTGGAAACCGGACAGTGAAAGTGTTAAGAGACCGTCTGAGGTGTCGACGACCTATATATAGGAAAAAGCACTCATTCGCATTTCAGATATACTAGCAGTTACATACGTTCATTATATTTCTACTTTTTATTGATCATGAGTTGTTTGTTTTCTGAATAGAATTGAATAGAATAGAATGATTTTTTATTCAATATTGATCATTACATAATACTTATTGAAAGACATATTTTATTTACCACTGGTTCGGAAAATACCTCTGTCCTGGCAAGAACCAGCAAGAAACCCAGCGCGACTTTTTTTTAAACATATTTCACTTAAGAATAATTTTATTTAAATTTTTAAATGAATTTTCATAGAAACAGCATGGTGGCGATCACCTTATTTCCAAAAAAAGTTCTGTTATGTCTAGTTGCAGTTTAGACAGGATTTTTGATTTATTTATCGAAGTTATAATGACAAGCGGGCAGTGAACCTGATTTTAAGTTAAGTGAATACTATGGCTCATATATACCGACATCTGTCGAGTTAGAATTTGTTTAAGATTTAAAATAAATGTGTGTTGTCGCCCTTAAAAGAATTTCTCGTTACCTGTAAAGTAAGTGCTACAGTCTTATCTTTCTTCCCCGAAAGCAAAACATCTTCTAGTTTGAAGTGTATTGAGGGCCGGAGAATAAAAGTCTCTGAAGTTTCATTTTAGTGCTCAGAGATCCGCAACCTTCTTTATTTAAAGTTGGTTCATAAATATCATAATCGTTATCATCACATCCTATCAAAGCCCACGGCAGCACAAAAACGTCCCCTATAGATTACCTCATAGGTAAGATATTTATAGATATGCCATAGTGTCTACGCTAGGCAGGCGGGCTGGCAACCGCATTTTTTTTTAATATTTTAAGATATTATCAGGAAGATGCTGTTGCCCTTCACCAGTTTTAGTTTCCCTCTGTCGCCTCTTAAGACATACGCGATATGGTTGGGATAGTGGATTTTCTTAAGCTGCCACTATATGGCATTGAAATTTGTTACATGTACTGAAACAACAAACTAATTACGTAATTTTTTTAAAGTAATTATGGTCAACTAACAATACGTTCATTCTGCATCCGTCATGATATCGAAGGTCCTTATTACCATGGCATACTATAATTTAACGAAACAAGCAATAAAATATTGTTTATACGCTCGCATTTTTGAAAAAGTGTATTGCAGCGACTTCTTTCAAAAATAGATTAGAATTTTTTAAGGTTAACGCATACGTTTTCTGCTCGGGTCATTTCTTTCACATTTCTTTTTCTTCTGTAGGCATTTTTTCTCTTTTATAATATTAACAGTGGTAGAGCCACGCGGCAGCTTCTGTTGTCGCACGGATGGGCCGGCTCGTACCGGGGTGGTACCACGACCTCATAGAATACCAGCGTGAAGTCGAGGTTTACCTCTGCGTTTCGCTTGGTGAGTGCAGGTGGCCGGAGGCCCTATTTACTGGAAATGAGGCATTCCATCTTAGTCCTCACGGGTGACAACGCATCTGCATTTTGATTTGTAAAAGAAGATAGATGTAGATGTCTATGGGCCGCAGCTACCACTTTCCATCAGGTGGACTGTGTGCTAATTTGTCACCCTTATCCTATAAAAAAAATGTCTAACAACATGTCTGAGCTACCGTTGGGTCCATTATATTTAAATTTATATATACTTTGCATTTATAATCTTCAAAACATGACAAAAAAGAGTAAACATGATAAATGTGAGAGCTGTTGTCTTGGTTTTAGAGCCTTGTGGAAGGAATATTTAGAGACGATGGCAAGAGACCCGACGTTATGAATTTGGTCCCTTGGAAGAGAGGTAAAGCCCTAGTGGAGGATGCTACTTGCGCAGGCACTTTGGCAGCCTCAAGTGTACCACGTTTAGAGCCGGGGCAGCATCAGAGGCAGCTGAATTAAGTAAGTGGCGCAAATATCAGTCTTTGAGAGATGACTACATATTTGTCCCATTTGCTGTAGAGATTATCGGTCCGTGGGGTCCGCGTGCGGTGAAGTACCTAAAGGAATTGTATCCGCAACTAATCTTTGCTGCTGTGATAAGAGGGCTGGTTCTTTTCTCGCTCAAGACCTAAGTATAGCCATTAAGAAAGGAAACGCAGTCAGCGTTCTTGGCACGATACCACCGGGAGTAGGATATTACAGTAATTTTTTATTTTGTTATAGTTTTGTTTTTAATATTGTGTGTAATCTTTTAGTTAGATTTAATTTTAAACTATGTTTTAACAATGTAAATATTTAATACTATGTCAATGAAAAGTCATGGTAGCTCAGATGGGTATCGCTCGCTATAAGCTTCACAGTACTCGAGCAACCCGGGTTCGATCCCCGCCGGCACCAATGAAATTGTTAAATGCAATTTTAAGTGCTGATTTACCACGTATTCGGTGGTGAAGAAAAACATCGTGAGGAAACCTGCATGCCTGAGAAATAAGAAAAAAAAATATTTCGAAGACGTGTGAAGTTCGCCAACACGCATTAGGGCAGCGCGTTGGACAGTTCCTTGCCCTAAAACCCTCTCAGAAATTAAAGGAGGCCTGTGCCCAGCAGTGGGACGTAAATAGGCTGCAACTTTACTTTACTTTACAATGAAAAATAAATTAATACTTTGATAATTTTATTATTTGAATCAATAAAGCGTTGTGAAAATAAATGGTGTCGATGATCTAATCACACCATATACTTAAAATATACTGGCATAAATTACACAGTGCAAGCGCAATGAATTGTTCATGCTCGTGTCAAAGAGACGGTCGATATAACATTTTTTCTGCACGGTTATAATCGACAGCGGTAATCTATCGAGATTACATTTCACTGTCTGTCTGTTCTTTAAATTAGACTTCTGGTATTCCGTATATGTAACACTGGAATAAGATATTGAGTGAGAATAATTTTTATATAACATTTATTGATATTTATTTATAATATTTTGATATAATTCTTATATTAATATATTGAAATTGCCACGTATCGGCGTAAGGGAATCCAATACCCCATTTCGTCCCTTGAGTATCTTAGGAGGTGACTATGTGATGTACCAGAATGATTTTATGGCTTCTGATAAGTGTACTCAGAACGGAACCGGGCAACAGCGTCAAAGGTGCAAGATTTCTGGAACTGGGATCGCCAATCTGCCTCTAAGCGTGACGATTAAGGCGAATCCATGATACGAATGACCCAAGACCAGCAGTGGACTAGATGAGTATCGTCGTTGGACGCGGGGCGCGTAAAATTATTTTAATAATTGCAACAAAAAATTAACTTAAATTAAAAGGTAATGTCCGAAAAGTCCTAGAACAATCGGTAGAAGTATTTAACCTGTGCTTTGCTGTGTGGCTCGAATTGTGAAGTTGGAAGATCGAAATCAAGCGTAAAATTTAATATAGATACAATTATATTATATTATTAATTATATTATTATAATACAATCGCGCGTCTCAGCATGTCATCCAGAGGCCGCCTATTCCGGGGTGGAATGAGTATGTACGCGAGGCACACATGAAGGCACGGCAAGCTCGAGCTGGGTGGTTAACGGCTGGGGCGCCTTCTTCTGGTCCGCTGTTCGATCAAATGAAAAGAACGCGAACTATTTTTAAAAGTAGGTTAAGATTTTGCCACAATTCCGCTGATCAAATAATCTTAGATAAGATTTCGGCATCTTGTTTAAGTAGAAACTTTAGTCAATTTTGGAAATATACGGGAAATTTACTTAAGAGCGGTTCTAAGATTACGGAGTGTGTGGATGGCCTGACGGACACAATGGCGATTGCAAATTTGTTTAGGGACAAATTTCTTGCGTTAAGTGCAGGACACTGTACTTCTCATAATCAATATCTTGTAACAGATGGCAAGGACATTCATGTATCTGAAGAAATGATCTTTAATGCTTTGCGCCAGAAGAAACTAGGAAAGGCGATAGGATATGATAATATAAGCGTGGAACATCTTCGGTTTGGAGGACCATGGGTAATTGCGTTCCTATCTGTATTTTTCAATGCTTGTATAAAGCATGCTTATTTACCGGTAGAAATGCTAAAAACGGTAATAAGTCCTGTTTTTAAATGTAAATCGAGTAGTTTGACCGACAGTGGTAATTATAGACCGATATCCGTAGCTACAACTTGTGCTAAACTGTTTGACACCATATTATTAGGCGTTATTTCCAAATACATACAAATTAGCGATGCTCAATTTGGATTTAAAAAAGATAGTTCTACGGATGCGGCGATTTTTACTTTAAAGCAAACCGTTAATTATTATAATAAGCGGAAAACAAATATTTATGCATGTTTCTTGGACTTAAGTAGGGCTTTTGACAGAGTCAGTTATGATATACTTTGGAGGAAGTTACGTGATACGGGAGTGCCGTCATTATGTATTAACATATTGATCGCATGGTATAGTAGGCAAATTAATGTAGTAAAGTGGCGTGATACATACTCTGAGGAATTTCTCCTACAATGCGGCGTGAGGCAGGGAGGGCTAACATCGCCTATGCTTTTTAATCTGTATGTTAATCAGCTGATTGAGGAGCTTAGAAGCACCAGACTGGATTGCCACATTGGTTCTGAATGCTTTAATAACTTGAGTTATGCTGATGATATGGTGCTGCTGAGTCCCTCGATAGGTGCGCTGCGTGCACTACTCCAGATATGTGAGAAATATGCGATGGATCATAACCTATTGTACAACACCAACAAGTCTGTTTGTTTGCTTTTTAAGAGTGGTAGGGTTCAACCTCATATCCCCCATTGTATTTGTGTAATTCACAATTAGAGTGGGTAACGACGTTTAAATACCTGGGTCATATTGTTACTCAGGATCTGTGTGATGGTTCCGATATGGACCGCGAGCGACGTTCCTTGTCAGTGCGTGCCAACATGATAGCTAGACGCTTTCAAAAGTGTTCTTATACCTCAAAGCTGGCGTTGTTTTCAGCTTACTGTCAGCCACTTTACACTCCTCAGCTGTGGACGAATTACACTAAAGAGGAATATCGCAGACTGAAGGTGCAGTATAATGATCCGTTCCGCGTGTTGTTCCGTCAGCCACGATACTGTAGCGCGTCCCAGATGTTCGCAGAGGCCCGTGTCGTTGGTTTGGATGCGTTGATCCGTCACCGTATCGCGCGATTTAGAAGTTTTGTTTTTGGGTCGCAGAATAATCTCATCAAAATTATTTGTAATATTTATGCATGTAGTGAAATTTTTAGTAGATGGTCAAATTTATTAAAATCTTAATAATAAAATGTAATAATATCATTGATTAACCAATAATTATAATTAAAATTTAAGGTATAGTGTAATAAAAAAAATTATTTTATAATGGATCTGTGTTGTCTGTATCAAATAAATTATTATTATTATTATAATAATAGCAGTACGTGAAGCATATACTAAATATATCATATGCTATATATATATATATATATATATATATATATATATATATATATATATATATATAAGAAAAGAGCACACAGTCCACCTGATGTTAAGTAGATGCTGTGGCCTATAAACATCTACATCTATCTTAAAAATCAACTTCAGATGCATTGTCACCCTTGAGGACTTCATTTCCAACAATATGATGCTACGGTTTTCTATACTCACCAAATGAAACATCAGTAGTAAGCTACTATTTTCCGCTGGTATTCTGTAAGAGCGTGGTCCTATCCCGGTATCCCGGTATCCTGAGCCGCATCATACGTCTTACAACCATAATGTAGCTGCAGCGTGGCTCTACCACGTAAGGTGGTATACAATAATTTAAAATTAAAAATTTTGTACAGCCGACTTCAATATAAGCGACTTCAATGTAGGTTATTTAAGAATAACTCAATAACCATTGGTCTGACCTTGATCAAATTCGTATGTATTCATATGTGACCACACGAGAAGTATCAGCTTTCATATAAAAAAAGAATCATCGAAATCGGTTCGTCCAGTACAAAGTTATGAGGTAACACACATAAAAAAAAAACATACACTCGAATTGAGTAGCGTCTCCTTTTTGGAAGTCGGCAGAAAAAATAAAGGTTTATATGTGTGGGTATAAGTAAGCCATTAGTGTGGGAGAGAGCGAGGTATTGAAATAAAATTATGTAAAATAATTGAACAGCTGTAGTCCTCGCACTCTTTACCCTTCAGAGCAAAACTCAGCAGTGCACGCTTCATGCCACCAGAAAATTTATTGTATTTGGGTGATATTTACCTAGACATAAAAGAAGTCTAACCACTTAGTGGTATAAATATACTATGTCAAAATTATCGTACAAAAGTTAATTTTTATGGACAAAAGATATTTTTCCATTATCAAGCTATACTTATGCAAATGAAATTCGCGACCGTAAAGAGTATGTATTTACAGAGTTATAGTCATTATAATCATCAATACAACACTAAGTTCGTATTATCCCATTGTATGGCTATTTCCAGAAAAACTCATTCAAAGGGCTATTTACAGGGTTCTATTGGCGATTTTAATAATAATAATTCTGTAAACATAATCGCTACGGTCGCGAATCATATTTTGTTAAATATACAACCTAACCCTGACCTGCAAATTCCAAAAAACACAAGAAAATTTGAATTTCGCGTTCCACCCTGGAGCTTCCACCTTAGCAGTTCGAAGTGAACTAATTTACTACTTTTACTGGTCCCAGGGCGGCGTCAGTTTGGAATTATATCAAATATTTGATAGTTTTCATTTACAGGGAAACTTAAATTGTTAGAAAAACATTGAAAATTATAAAGTGTTTCTTTCTGATATATTAGTAATATTTTATATGAATTCGATTACAATGAATAAAACAAACTACGAAGATATCGATACCTAAAAGTAAAAGAATTAAAAAGAGAGTTAAAAATATATAAAAATTAAGGAGCAAACATTGAGGCATTGTTTTACGTAATCACACTAGAAACCGAAAAACTTTTATTGAAACGCAACCTTTCACTCATAGTTTTTTTTTTTATAGAAGTACGGTAGTCACTCGCCGCCCTTCCGCAACACCAGGGAAATTGCAGATGCGTTGCGAACCTTTTAGAAAGGTGTATGGTGTAAGTGACACTGTGTAACAATATTTTTTCCTCAGTACCAACTAGCGACATCTGATGAGCTGTAAATTATTAGCCCTCGTTAAAGTAGATTAAAATTATGTATACCTTCTAATATGTATAACGTATAATATGTCCTTTATAAGTCCGTAATAGCACAGTTTAAAGACAGTATACTCTTCACATTGTGGTAATAGGTCACACCTGGGCATAAGCCACATTGTACCCGGTTATAGTAGTTCTGCGCTCAAAAATGTTCATTATTAGCCGACTTGATAAAAGGAAGAGGATTCTATGTGTATGTTCGGGCATAACTTCTTTGTTTATGAACCGATTTTTTAATGATTCTTGTTTCATTAAATAGGTACCTACAGGGGTGGTCAGACAGAGTAATGATATACCTATCATACGGGAGATCATATCTCCGGAACTAGTAAGATAATTTAAAATTAAAAATTTTGTATAGTCGACTTCAATATAAGCGACTTCAATATAGGTTATTTAAGAATAACTCAATAACCATTGGTCTGATCTTGATCAAATTCATATGGGACCACACGAGAACTATCAGCTTTCATATAAAAAAGAATCATCGAAATCGGTTCGCCCAGTACAAAGTTATGAGGTAACACACATAAAAAAACACACTCGAATTGAGTACCGTCTCCTTTTTGGCAGTCGGCAGATAAATACAGTATTTTATTGTGTTCAGCCAAAAAACCGCGCTTGCGATTGACGATAAAAAAACGAGCGGGTAACAGATTACTCACGCCCGAAATTATTCATTTGAATGATCGACCTGAATAACTCGGTTCGTGTGACGAATCAATACTTGAACGAACAGGTCGCTAGAAATTAACTAGGTATTGACTTATTACTTCATGGCGGCTGTACACGCTCGTCTCGTCGCGTCGCGTGCCTCTCGTCGCATAGAGGTCCGACACGAGAGCACACCATGTACACACTCGTTGTATCACTTGAACTCCAGATGCGCACTGCGATGGACGTAGAAGAAACTGTTACTGTGTTTTGCCTTTGCTATTTTTAATTATAATTTTTTACATATTTTCAATAAAAAGAAAATTAATAAGCCATATTGGATGGTTTCTATTCACTGTAATAGAACCATGTATTTAACAACATTGAACCATTTTTTTGATAATTTTTATAATTATCAGGAAACGAACGAGTGTGTACAGGCGCGCTCTCGTTTTCATCGCGAGACTCACGAGACCCTTTGACTCGAGCGCAAAAAACCGACACGCTTCCGAGAGCGAACGAGGGTCGCGAGATGCGACGCGACGCGACGAGGACACCATGTACACACTCGTACTCGGCCTGTCTCGTGGTGTCTCGACGAGCGTGTACAGCCGCCATCAGATGTGGAATTTTGCGGGCAGATGAATTATAATAAGATATTATATGGAATATTGGTAGGTCAGGCGATAAGGACTCACCCAAAAAAAAAAGAAGCAAATCGAGTTGGATCGCCGCCAACACCAATGAAATTGTTGATTGCAATTTTAAGTGCTTATTTACCTTGTGTTCGACGGTGCAGGATAATGTTGGAAGGAAATCTGCATGATTAAAAAAATAAAAAGAGATATTTTGTGTCAATACAAAATATCTCTTTTTATTTTTTTACCTAGTTATTTCCAGGGTGAGGATAGCCCCAATAAAATAATGTATGTAATAAAGTATACAATATAAAAAACTATAAAATAGAAACTAAAACTAGAAACTTAATTATTATATAATATAATATACTCCCCGAGGTATCGTACCAAGAACGCTGGCTGCGTTTCCCCGCTGAATGGCTATACTTAGCCTCTCAGGAAGAAAAGAACCAGCCCTCTTATCACCAGCAGCATTGACGAGCCGCGGATGGAACTCCATCCGCGGCTCGTCAAAGGAACTCCTTTAGGAACTTCACCACATGCGGACCCCACGGATAATAAAGTGTGTCCACTGTCCTCTCTTGTGCTTCTTATTAAAGACTAATGGAGCCATTTAGACGACATGTTGTGAAATTCCTTAATACACACAAAAGTTTTAAAAAAATTACGTATAATAAAAAGTAAAATCCAACTTCAAACAGCTAAAAAGAATATAAAATAATTTCACATTCTGAAGCCGCGGCTATCATTCTCCTTTTGTTTTGTATTACTTCACACTTTATGACGCGTCGCGTCGAATGTTTATATTATCTGTATTTTTTAAGAGGCGTTCGATATCGCCTTGGTACACCTGGCATATTATGCTGCATCGTTTTCCGATTAATCAATATGTACGCGACTACACGTGTTTATATAATTATTACGAAACTTTCATTTCGTAAAACAACTACAAAATCGTAGATCTAGTGTAGATTAGTTATATTCTGTGACATTAGCTCAAACCAAAAATTAAAACTAATAAATCCATGCGATTACCCTATGAATAAAATGATCACTAAAACTTTCGCAACAGTAGCAAAAATATTTATATTTGCTACTGTTGTGAAAGTAACGTTACTCTTTAAGGATTCTTTTTTTATAAAACTGAAGTGGCAACCAAAATTCACTCCACCTGATGGTCTCATCTTCAAATGCGTTATCTCTTCTCAGGACTTAGATGGAATACTTCACACCCTGAAATTATTCTGGCTCTCTATCTATATTTGCCATAGTGACCACGCTTGGCAAGTGGGTGGACAATCGCAGTTTTTTATTTTTAGTCGTTATTAGGAAGACGCTGTTGTCTATCTCCTGAATTGTCTTCCTCTGCCGCCTATTATACATTTACAGAATGATATGGGGTAGTCGATATTTTCATACCGCCACTACAAAGTACAAGTTCGTCATTCGTAGCAAAAATTGTATTCACGGCAAAAAATTTTAGGGCGATGATTTTTTATGATTTTAAAAGATTGCACTGCTCGTCTTCAAAATGCTTTTTAAAGGGTAATACCTAATTTGAAAACCGTAATTCGTTGGTACGCAGAATTTGATCTTGACCATGTTTCTCTCCATGATGAAATTTGAGAAGATCGACACGGAACAGCGATAACTGAGGAAAATACGGATATCCTTAGTCGACTTATTAAAGAAAACCGCACGCACCACCTTCGAGATTATTCACGTCATATTATTAACGTCAAAAAATTATTAAATTGAAATTTAAAAGTTGGAAAATATTGCTCAGTTTGTTATCAAACTCACTCCAGATCAAAAACGGTGTTGATTGATCTAAAAGATATTGTTAAATTATGATTACCGTTGTTGTATGACATTGTGACAGGAGATGAAACATAAATATATTGTTGCATACACTCGAAAGCGACAGCAAACCAATATATTTCAGGCAGGCAAGAAGCTGGGGTAAAAGAATATTGTATTTTTTTCCCCAGATGAGTCCTGTCTTGACAATCCCATTAGACGAGTAAAAGACAGTGCTGAGTTGTACGCCATCATTTTTTGTCCAGTATCTTTGAAAAGGTTAAGGAAAGAAAAAAGAACCAAGAAGTCGCATCTTATAGCACTATGACAATGCTTCGACGGAACCAGTTATATGTAATAGATAGATAGAATTATTTTAATTCAATATATTTGTTTACGCAAAAGCGTTGGTGTCAGGCATCGACGTTAGATGGCTCTCGGCTCGGCTGATACGGGATGACGTTCGCGCGTGTTGAACGTCCGAGCTTACTGAACGGTGGGAGTCGAGAGCGAAAGATTAGATGTCTTCTTCGCGTCGAAGGAGAAGGCAGTCCGTTTTTTGGTCGGGAGCTCTTAATTTTATGATAGGCGCGTATAGTAAATATACCACTGGGAATGGTAGCGCGTGTTGAGAGTTTACCCGGGACTTTAGGTTTAACGCAGAACCTGTATAAGTGGATTCGACTGTATTAGTTACTAGTGCGGTAGTTAATATTCTAGAAATAACGGTGACCTTTGACCCGTACGTTCTGTGTTCATTTTCGCGAGTCAATCGTAACAAAGGAAGAAAGTGACTGCGGAAGGCGACCTTAGCTTGGAGAGGAGCTGAGGGCCGAACTGCTGCAGGGGGAACGGTCAAATAAGGTCAATAACACTACCAGCCACACCCAAATACACATCACTGACCTTTACTTTCTAGCACAATACATCCACACGAGACCTGACCGAATCCTGAGGGACCAGTCGCCTTGAATAGAGGTAAGTAAGCTCTGTTCAATAATTGTAACGCTCCCCCCGGATTGTTTAGTGTAATTAGACTTTTAACCCGTGGCGTGAGGACGCCCGACCAGCATCTGCCTGTAGCTTCTTCGTCTATGGGCCGCGAAGGATTCTACTCCTGGGATAGGCAGCTGCCGGCCGTAACATTTGGTAGCAGAGCGTGGTTCTGGGATCGATTCCCGGTCGATCCACCGACCATAGTATTTGATAAAAATTAAATAATTTTGGTGGCAGGGAGCGTTGGGTTGATTGGTTTAATTTTGTGTCTACAATCACGCCCGTCCGTAATACGTAAAAATATTTTTTTTTATTATATACGTAATAATAAAATTCCTTTCTTTGTTAGCTTGCTTTGTTGTTTGCGGGTAAATTTGAAAAACCACGCCCGGTTCGCGCGCAAGCGGGAGATTGCGTCATGTAGGTAGATGGTTATTTTTACGTAATCGGTTAATTATCGTTGTCGGATGGTTGTAGTGTATTACTTATCGAAGGGTCGATTTCCGAGCAAGGTATTTTTTGTTGATGTGTATCTTCGTTATGTATCTTTCGTATTGTAATTTGTATTTGAACTAAAGAGTGGTAATTTGTATTTACGTAATTTGAATTTAACTTGATTTGATCGCACTAGTATTTGTTATTGTTAATTTGATTTGCCTTTTCTTTTGTACTAACTTGTGTTTGATTTAATAAATAGCGGTTCTTATTTGTGTAATTTCTATTCAACTCGATTTGATAGGAACTGCATTGGTTAGCTGTTAATTTTTTTGTATTTTTTATTTTTTATTTTTGTAATTGTGCTCGAGCGGCGTCGTAATTTGTATTTAGTAGTGATGTCCTCGCCCAAGATGCTAATCCGTTGCCTGCGGACTGAGTTACGCTGGGCCACCAGCGCCCATGCTTTGATAGGTCGACCGGATAGGGTCCATAATTTGATGAAGCGGTTCGAGCAGGTCGATGCTCGAAGGGCTGCAGTGGAGGAGGCTTACGCTGAGCTCGAGGATTCGGATGTGGAAAAGGGAGTCCTGGACTCCTGCTTCGCAGACTACGAGCAGTTCTTGTGGCTCACGGACGAGTTGATCGAGGCTGAAGGCAGGTATGCCGAAGAGGCGCGTGAAGCTCGGACGAGTGGCCTGCCCGAGTCCGTTCGGAAGCAGCCTCAGCCGGAGCTGTTGGGACGACTCCCAACTCTGGACTTGCCAAAGTTCTCCGGGGTCCTTTCCGAGTGGCTGACCTTCGTTGGTCTTTTCGACGGCCTAGTGGACGCCCGGAGTGACTTGACTCCGAGCCAGAAGATGCCGTACCTCTTGGCCTCACTGGAGGGGGAGGCCCTGGGCGTTGTCAGCCATTTGAGCTTGTCGGACGACGCCTACCAGACTGCTCGGGACCTCCTAGCCAGAAGATACGCCAACGTCCGGCGAATTGCGGACGAACATGTTAAGCAGCTTCTGAGCCTCCCGCTGCTGAGTGACCGGGCCAGACTACGTCCGGACCTGTTGGATCCAGTCTTGGTGGCCTGTAATATGTTGAGGCGGCTGGATTTACCAGTGGGCGAATGGGCCTTCTTGTTGCTCCGCATCGTGCTGTCCCGTCTACCTCTCGACCTTCAAATGCATTTTGAGGAGAGGTACGGCGGGGACGAGGCCTCCTATATTCCGCCCTTCTATGACCTGCTGCGGTTTTTGGAGGAGCAGTGCCGACAGATCGAGCACGCGGCGGGCACCGTCGACGACTTACGAGCCGTGCCCAGTGAGAGGCGAAATCCGCCGGGCAAGTCGTCGTCAACCCCCCCCTGCTCCTATTGTCGAGAATCTGATCACCGGGTAACGTCTTGCCCAAAATTATTAAGTAAGCCGGTTCCGGCGAGGCGAACTATCGTCAAGGAGCGCCGCTGGTGCTACTCCTGTTTGGAAGGGCACCTTCAGCGAGACTGTCCGCACCAGCGGCTCTGTCTGCATTGCCAGGGCAATCACCATGCCGTACTGTGCCTGGGTGCAAACGGCGTCTCCTCGCGGGGCACTGCCAGGCCCTCGACCCCCACGGGCGGGGGCGCTCCGCCACTCCCTCTGACGGGCGACGCTCGGCGCCCGCCGGCTAGCCACCAGGCCCCTAGGTTTGAAAGGGGTCCCTCCCCCGACCAGTCGGGGGGTAATTCCCCCAGGGGCGGGGGTGTCATCACCCCCCCTCAGCGTGCGAAGAGGAACTTCACGGCCACTCATCGGTCCGCTGGACCCTTCCCACTCCCGTTAGCTGAGTGGCCGCGACTGGTGTACCACTGTACCCCATTTGATGGAGGCGGCCCTAGCTAGCTGCCGCCTTAGCTCCCACCATGGCTGCCTCTACTGAGCCTTAAGCCGTCGACAGTCCACTTGTCAAGCTGTTCTGTTGCCGACGGCCTCAGTGAGGGCGTACAACCCGAGTGGCGACCGTTAGCGGTTGCGCTCTGTCAGTATCGGGTTCACGCGGTGTGGCCTTCACTTGGTGGTGGGAAGATTAGGGCCCCCTGGAGCGTTGAATCACGCTCTCAAGGGGTATTAGATTTGGTTTGGTCGAGCACTTAGCTAAAAATTCTTTAAATTTAAATTAAAATGCTTTGAGTTTCATATTGTAGCGGTTGTGATTAAAAGAATTGAATTTAAAATACTCCTTTAAATGCTGCTGCATATGTTTTGTAAATACATTTGATCACTGCGTTTGCTGTTGCACGGAAAATGGAGATTAAATTGTGTGCCCTTTTTGAGTGCTTGTGCGTATGCTTGTAATTGTATTTGATTGTCGCGCCTGTGCTGAAGGGAAGTTTTAATTCATTTGAAATTTGAATGGCGCTCTATTTTGAAAATTATGTATATGTTTGTGATAGTGTTTAATCATTTTGCTTTGTGATAAGGAAGGTTGAAATTAGATAACCCTGTGGTTGCCGAAGGAAATAGGAGTCAATTCTCTTTTGGTTTAGATTTTGTTGGCACTGTCTAAGATATTTATTTGAAATAAGAAATAGGGCTGTCCCTTACGTTTATTGTTTTGTTTACTTTGCCAAGTTGACCTATGTGCATCGGTGATTACTTGTTTTAATTAATTCTGTAATTGAACATTGATGCTTTTGAAAAATTAGTTGAAATATGAGCATAGGATCACCTGCTAGGGACCATCTGTGCGTTTCGTTCAGCTCTCCACAGACGACGTTCATGGGGAATTTGGGGGTGCTCTCTGCACTGAAGCTTGAAGATCCCTCTGGGCCGCTTCGTGTCGCATCGCTGTTTGCAGACCTGATCCGGTCGAGTTGCGGAACTAATCATAGGAGCGCAGATAGGTGTTTGAAGGAGGTCGTCTGACTTCTGTCTAGAAATAGGACTTATTTATGTGCTGCGATGACCAGGAAGGGCATCCAGTTCAACTTTCCGGCTAGCCCACGTTGGGGCTGTAATTTTGAGGCGTTGGTCAGGGTTGCAAGATCTGATTGGGTGCGTAGGGTGGCCTAGTTTGGTTGTAGATTCGATCTTGCAACTTGCCGTCGCGACCCTGTCCCGCTGACCGGTTTGCTCGCGGACCTAAATCCTTATGTCCGGGACGGGGGTTTGTTTACGCAAAAGCGTTGGTGTCAGGCATCGACGTTAGATGGCTCTCGGCTCGGCTGATACGGGATGACGTTCGCGCGTGTTGAACGTCCGAGCTTACTGAACGGTGGGAGTCGAGAGCGAAAGATTAGATGTCTTCTTCGCGTCGAAGGAGAAGGCAGTCCGTTTTTTGGTCGGGAGCTCTTAATTTTATGATAGGCGCGTATAGTAAATATACCACTGGGAATGGTAGCGCGTGTTGAGAGTTTACCCGGGACTTTAGGTTTAACGCAGAACCTGTATAAGTGGATTCGACTGTATTAGTTACTAGTGCGGTAGTTAATATTCTAGAAATAACGGTGACCTTTGACCCGTACGTTCTGTGTTCATTTTCGCGAGTCAATCGTAACAAAGGAAGAAAGTGACTGCGGAAGGCGACCTTAGCTTGGAGAGGAGCTGAGGGCCGAACTGCTGCAGGGGGAACGGTCAAATAAGGTCAATAACACTACCAGCCACACCCAAATACACATCACTGACCTTTACTTTCTAGCACAATACATCCACACGAGACCTGACCGAATCCTGAGGGACCAGTCGCCTTGAATAGAGGTAAGTAAGCTCTGTTAAGTAAGTTAAATAATTGTAACGCTCCCCCCGGATTGTTTAGTGTAATTAGACTTTTAACCCGTGGCGTGAGGACGCCCGACCAGCATCTGCCTGTAGCTTCTTCGTCTATGGGCCGCGAAGGATTCTACTCCTGGGATAGGCAGCTGCCGGCCGTAACAATATTATTACATACTAAAGGGTTTTTCAATTGGCGCGGGTAGTTTTTGGTGGCCAGTGGTGGCCATTTTATTTTGTTCTGTCAAATCTTTTGTTTATTATTCAGTAAATTATTCCAAATCACCATGGAAAGTTACACGATTGAACAGCACGTTCAAATGATAAAACTTTATTATCAAAATGAGTTTTATTATTGTTTGAGTTATTGTTGTATTGTTGTTGTAGTACAAACGTTGGGCGCATTGCGCCCATTTTACGGTAGATGAGGTGGCCCTTCACAGTCGACTCTTCAACGTTTGGTGGCCAAATTTGAAACGGCCGGTTCGATAAACAATCAGCCAAAACCCGGATGCTCAGGGAATGTAAGATTGGCCGAGAATATCGTCGCGGTTCGTGAAAGTGTACAGCAAACCCCGAGGCAGTCGATTCCTCACCGTGCACAAGAACTCGGCCTTTCGCAGACTTCAACTTGGCAAATATTCCATCAAGACTTAGGTCCACATCCGTACAAGATCCCACTTATCCAGAATCTCAAAGTTCATGACCACAGACAACGCCGTTTGTTTGCTGACTGTGCTTCGAATCGTTTGGAAGAGGACCCCAATTTTGGCCAAAAAATCATCTTTATCGAAGAGGCGCATTTTTGGATGAATGGCAGTGTTAACAAGACGATGACACCAACCCATGCTAGGTTCATCAGGTGATAATGCATCCTCTAAAAGTTACTGTTTGTTATGAATTTTGGGTCGGCGCCGTCATTGGTTCATACTTTTTCGAAAACGAGCCTGGTGAGGCGGTCTCCGTCAACGTCAAGCGCTATAGAATGATCATAACCAATTTTTTATAGCCCAAATTCAATCATATGAACCTAGACGACATGTGGTTCCAGCAGGACGGCGATACGTGCTCCAAAGCCGACGCCACGATTGACTTGACTGGTGATGTGGATTGGCCACCATGGACATACGATTTGACCAATGCCCTAAAGGTGCACATAACACAGGCCATTGCTCAAATTTAGCAGGATCTATGCAGAAGAGTCATTCAAAATTGGACCACTTGGATCCGTGCCACTGTAAAAAGCCGAGGCAGGCATTTGAATGATTTCATATACCAAACTTAATGACACACGTGGGTCTTTCAAATAAAAATAATAATATTGTATTGTAATACCTTACACACAGCTTGTTTTATTTCATTTCAATATCTTCCCGCCCTTATTGAAAAACCCTTTTACTTATTGAAAATAATTTTTAATATATTTTTTTAAAAAGAGTTGGCAAATGACCGAAGATATCCCGGACGTCAGTCTGAGCGAGATTAGAATGGCTCTCCAGCATCTTAAAAACGGCAAGGCCCCAGGCGAGGATGGAATTACAGCGGAGCTTCTGAAAGCGGGTGGAAAACCGGTACTAGAAGTCCTTCAGAGGCTCTTTAATTCCGTCCTCCATGGTTGCATTACACCGGAGGCGTGGAGCAGAAGTGCGGTGGTCTTGTTCTTCAAGAAAGGTGACAATGCTCCCTTGAAGAACTACAGACCGATTTCCCTTCTGAGCCGCGTCTATATTTTTTTTATAGAATAATGGTGACAAACGAGCACACAGTCCACCTGATGGTAAGTGGTTGCTGCGGCCCGTAGACATCTACATCTATCCTCGTTTGCGAATCAAAATGCAGATACGTTGCCACCCGTGAGGACTAAGATGGAATGCCTCATTTCCAGTAAAAAGGGCCTCCGGCCATCTGCACTCACCAAGCGAAACGCAGAGGTAAACCTCTACTTCACGCTGGTATTCTGTGAGGTCGTGGTACCACCCCGGTTCGAGCCGGCCCATCCGTGCAACAGCAAAAGCTGCCGCATGGCTCTACCACTGTTGATGCTGTTTGATACTATGCTGTTTTCAAGAGTCATTACGAATCGTCTCGCACGCAGGCTTGACGACTTCCAGCCTCCCGAACAAGCCGGTTTCCAAAAAGGCTTTAGCATCATAGACCACATACATAGTGTTACGAGCTTGGGGTTCGAGACAATTGAAAATGCCGAGTGAATTACCAAAATTTACACTTTAATTATAGAACACTAATTGCAACTTAAAACCACACTAATAATAACACACAATTTTACCACTAATCACTTTAGTTCGCAGTTGTATCGCTTCGAAGTATTCGCTTGTATCGACAATATCGAAGTGCTGAAGTGCTTGTACAGTAGGGCTACGATGGCTATCCGAGTACAGAACCAGATTATTACGAAACCTATCCAATTGCAGAGAGGTGTAAGACAGGGTGACGTTATATCCCCGAAAGTCTTCCCCGCTGCATTGGAAGACGTTTTCAAGCTTCTGGACTGGAAAGGATACGGTATTAACATCAATGGCGAGTACATAACTCACCTTCGATTTGCCGACGATATAGTCCTTATGGCAGAATCGCTGGAGGACCTAAACACTATGCTCAATGACCCTAATAGTGTCTCCCAACGGATAGGTCTTAAGATGAACATGGACAAAACAAAGATTGTGTTTAATGTCCATGTCACACCTATGCCGGTAGTTGTTGGGAGTACTAAGCTCGAAGTTGTTGACGAGTATGTTTACCTGGGACAAATAGTCCGACTAGGTAAGTCCAACTTCGACCGAGAGGTCAATCGACGGATTTAACTCGGCTGGGCAGGGTTCAGAAAGCTACGACACATCTTCTCGTCAGACATACCTCAAAACCCTAAAACGAAATTGTACAACCAGTGTGTGTTGCCAGTGATGACTTACGGATCTGAGACGTGGTCCTTCACTGCTGGCCGTATGAGGAAGCTCAAGGTCGCTCAGCGAGCTATTGAGAGGGCTATGCTCAGAGTTTCTCTGCGTGATAAACTTAGGAATGAGGATGTCCGTAGTAGAACCAGAATAACCGACATAGCCCAACGGATTAGTAAGCTGAAGTGGCAGTGGGCCGGCCATATAGCTCGAAGAACCGACAACCGATGGGGAAGAAAGGTTCTCGAGTGGCAGCCTCGTACAGGTAGGCGAAGTGTAGGGCGACCCCCCACTAGATGGAGTGACGATCTGGTAAGACATGCAGGAAGTCGATGGATGCAGGTGGCTCAGGACCGTGCTTTGTGGCATTCCTTGGAGGAGGCCTATGTTCAGCAGTGGACTTATGAAAGGCTGTAATGATGATGAGGCAAATAACCATACGGCTCGCCTGATAGTAAGTGTTAACCGAGGCCGTAAAAAAACTGCAACACCAGCGGAACTGCAGGTACGGTGCCGGCCTTTTAAAAGAGTAGGCTCTTTTCTTGAAGTTTCCTAAGTCATATTGGTCCATAAAAATCGCTTGTGGTAGACGATTTCACAAGGAAGTTGTGCGACGAATAAAATTTCTAGTAAATCGCACAGTGGTGGAACGCCAATCATCCAAATGATATGGATGGATGTGCGATGGTGAAATTGAGCGGCAGGACTTAGTAGAAACAGTTTCCCAGATCACTCCCCGTGGTGGATGTGATAAAATACGCAAAGACACACAACATCTCTTCGCAGTGCCAGTTAATCTAGGTGATCAAAAAGAGCTCGGTTGCCGACGATCCGAATCGCTCTACGCTGGATACGATCAACTGGAAGAACTTGGCAATGGGGAGCCCCGGCCCAGAGATGAAAACAATATTTCACGTGAGGCGGAATCTGCGCCTTTGACATTTGCAGGCGATGTGCCGACATGAAATACTGTCCTGCTCTGCTGAGCACGCCTAGCTTTTTAGAGGCCTTCTCTTCCAAGTAACCACGAAACTGCATGTCACTCGATATATCAACGCCGAGGATTCCGATACTGGCTGAGGCAACGAGGGGAGTGTTTTTATTTTATTTTCATACAAACAAAAGAACCTACTATGGAATATAGACTATACGAAATATATGACAGAACTACATAAAATATGACACCAAATTCGTAGCTTCACAATTTTTGTCTTCCAGCCCTTTTTCTTTTCACAATTTATACAAAAAGTACTAGACAGATTAGCATGAAATTTGGTTTGTATTTAATTAACGTTAGCCGAGGCCAGTAGTGAATATAAGCAAAGGTAATCTATTGAGCTGTCCTTAAGACATAAACTGCATCTTTACAAAACCTGCGTACGCCCTATTATGACATACGCATGTGTGCCCTTCGCTCATGTCCGACCTCACCGACTTCGGCAACTACAAGTTGTCCAAAACTTGTTCCTGCGACGAATCACAGAAGCTCATGCATATGTGAGGAAGCGGATCTTCACCGCGATCTCAACTTGCCCACAATTCATTCATATCTTAAAAAATCTTCCTTAAGATACTTTAAATCGATTAAAGAACATCCTAATCCGTTGGTGGTAGAGGAGGGTTCGTATTACCCAGTGAGAGATACAGCTCCTACCAGGAGTCATCCCAAGGACTTCTTGACCCCAATGATGAGACCACTCCTATGAATAGTTCGATCCTGTCCCCCCATAGTACTCGTATCCCCACTTAGTAGCTCGTAGGTCCGACTTACGTGCCTATTTCAATGAAGCTATAAAGGCGGCAGGACCAAATACAGAAAAAAATCGATTGAATAATTATAACAATTGTAGTTTTAAAATCACTTAAGTAATTAAAATTTCCTCCCGTCTAACAGTCTCTTAGAATAAGGATGAAATTTTGTATTCTGATAATGTTAAAATTAAAAAATAAATAAAATAAATTATAATGGTAAAACTTGGAAAGATATTTAAGTTTATTTAGTCAGAAGTTATCCACCCCAAAATAAAAAAAAAAACTAATGACGAACAAATAAACAGCTGTTCGTTATAAAACCTTAAACCATTTTAATTGGAACGCACAGCCAAGAATATTTTCTACTTGTTTTATATTGATCACCTTATAAAATAGTTTTTAGTGTTTTTGTAGTTATTTGTCTAAGCAATAGCATTATTTGGCACCGCAAATTCACTCAAGTGTGACACGTATTATGTAAATAAGTGCTTTCAAGTTATG
Organism: Parnassius glacialis; assembly: GCA_033319125.1. Lineage (NCBI taxonomy): Eukaryota > Metazoa > Arthropoda > Insecta > Lepidoptera > Papilionidae > Parnassius > Parnassius glacialis. The sequence goes on along the minus strand of JAVANC010000023.1, from coordinate 22,325,863 downwards.
CGAGTTAAGTAACGTCTCGCGATGTTACAATTAAGCGTAATAAGGTCTAATAACAATTCTCGGGTTATCAGAGCGTAACACAGGAACACTTGTCTTTTCTGCCGACTTCCAAAAAGGAGACGGTACTCAATTCGACTGTATGTTTTTTATGTGTGTTACGTCATAACTTTTTACTGGGTGAACCGATTTGGATGATTTTTTTTTACTTGAAAGCTGGTACATCTCGTGTGGTCCCATATGAATTTTATCAAGGTCAGACCAATAGTTTTTGTGTAATTCTTAATAACTTATATTGAAGTCTGCTGTACAAAATTTTTAATTTTAAATTATTAGCCACTACAAAATAAGAGGAAATTCTCAATTTATACTGTATTTTTCTATGTATGTAACTCTCTATTCAGCGATTGTGAATCGACTTCCATGATTCTTTTTTATTTTAATTTAAAGAAAAAAAGGAAAACGGGTTTTAACGTAAATGTTTAGAAGACATTCTAGTTTTCTGCCGACTTCCAAAAAGGAGACGGTACTCAATTCGAGTGTATGTTTTTTTTTTATGTGTGTTACCTCATAACTTTGTACTGGGCGAACCGATTTCGATGATTCTTTTTTTATATGAAAGCTGATAGTTCTCGTGTGGTCCCATATGAATTTGATCAAGGTCAGACCAATGGTTATTGAGTTATTCTTAAATAACCTATATTAAAGTCGCTTATATTAAAGTCGGCTGTACAAAATTTTTAACTTTAAATTATTACCTTAAACTCATGTTATGTCAAAGTTCACTCAAAAAGTAAAAAAAAAACAATAAAAAATAAAATAAAACTTCAAAGATCTGAAAAGAATTATATCATTTCCACATAATAGCTCCTGAAGTCGGGTTCTTAATTCGTCGATACACTGTAGGTGGTAGAGCCACGCTGCAGCTATATTACAGTTGTAGCACGAATGGGTAGGCTCGACCCGAGAAGGACCACGCTCCCACAGAATGCCAGCGTAAATTAGCAGCTCAATGTTGCTGTATTTCGTATGGTGAGTGTAGCGAACCGGATACACTTTTTACTGGACACTAGTCATTGCATCTTAGTCCTCAGGGGTGACAACGTATCTGCATTTTGATTCGTAATCGAAGATAGATGTAGATGTCTATGGGCCACAGCAACCACTTACCATCAGGTGGGCCGTGTGCTCGTTTGTCGCCCTATCCTATAAAAAAGGTGTGTCTTTTTTGCCCCTTTAGTAAAGATTGAAAAAAAATAACTTTAACAAGTCAAAAATAATTTTCTCCGAACCAATTTTTATTTCCGTCAAAGTGGCCGTAGGCAATTCAGCCAATCTCAAGGGAGACTAGTCATCTGCGCAGGAAAGGATTACAGATTACGAGTGTGTGCGCCAACACAGCTGCCCTTTTTATTCCCTCACACTCATAATACTATAGGATAGGGAGGAAATTCCGCCAGGCCCCGAGAGAGATCAGTCACAAGACCAACAGCTTTACGTGCTTCCCGAACACACAGGGATGAAACATCGCAAACTTCCTGACTGCAGGTTGCTTCTAAGAATTTATTTAGTATATGAATGGACGTCATAAAAGCGCTAGAACCTGTTTCACCTGTATCACAGCAGCATTAAGCTGCTATTTTACGGTGGTATTCTGTGAGAGCGTGGTCCTTCCCCGGTCGAGCCGACTCATTCGTGCTACAACTATACTGTTAATATAGCTTCAGCATGGCTCTACCACGTAATAAAATCTTGATATTTTTTATTTTTCAGACATTTAGTGTTTCTTCGCCATATTTTACTTCATCGCCGAGTGCGTCTTAAATCACTTGAAACTGTAATTAACAATTTAATTCATGCCGCCATGGATTAACCCAGGTTGCTCGCGCACTATAATATTTACGGTTAGCGCTAAGGCCCTGGACGGCTCGAAATGATTAAAGAAGCTTGTAAATTATTCGACTCTGATATTCTATCTTGTTGACTCTGATATTGTAACTTGTTGATTTATGCATCCTTGCTTGTACCATTCACTCACTTGTTTCTGTCATCAAGAGCAAGTGCACTTACCTACCTAGTATAATGGAATGGAATAATTTAAAATTAAAAATTTTGTACAGCCGACTTCAATATAAGCTACTTCAATATAGGTTATTTAAGAATAACTCAATAACCATTGGTCTGACCTTGATCAAATTCATATGGGACCACACGAGATCTATCAGCTTTCATGTAAAAAAAAGAATCATCGAAATCGGTTCACCCAGTACAAAGTTATGAGGTAACACACATAAAAAAAAACAAAAATAAAAAAAACATACACTCGAATTGAGTACCGTCTCCTTTTTGGAAGTCGGCAGAATAAAACATATTTATTTTTTCGCGCAAGAAATTTCATTTGTCAAATGTCTTTCTTTTTAAATCTACTATCGTTTCGAATTGACTTTCCTATGACCGGAATAAAAATAGCAAAAGTAATTTTGCGGATATCTTTTTGTAGTATATTTTAGAGTAATATTACATATCATAGCAAATACAGAATGAAAGACGATTACAAACCCAACGGTAACTAAGTATGTTCTATGATGTACTCAAAAAAGGACGAAACAATTAAGGACATTTTAATGTTAATATTCAGGACAACTTTCTTTGTCATTTTGAAAAACGTTAACCTTGTGTTTATTTTGTTTATTGCTTGTCTAGCTAATTCATACATACATCGGGTAATTTTTAAAATTTGTTATATAAATATACCAATTTCCAAAATCAAAATATTTCAAAATTATATAAATATACCAATTTCATACTGAAATAAAATTTCAATCATAATAAAACATATCTAACTTCATTTGAAGTTTACCTTTCTATATTTGTTCTATTAAAACTCATTCAAAATATGTACAAACAAAAAAACAAAATTATTGTAAAGTGAAATATGTTTAAAAAGAAGTCCCGCTGGGTTTCTTGCTGGTTCTTCCCAGGTCAGAGGTATATTCCGAACCAATAGTAACTAAAAAAATGACTTTTAATAAGTATTAGATATGTATAAATCCATATTGAATAAAAATGATTCTATTCTATGCTTTGAGCGAATCTTATCAGCAGTTCCGGGGATTACCTTCTACGAACAAACGTATGGCTAATAACTTTTCCTTTTTATTATATTATTAATGTTCGATGTAGTTAAAGACTTTCAAAATTATTAAACTTTAATATAAAGTACAAACCAACTTTAACAATAAAAAAATAAGTTTTTTTTTCAATATAAAACAAGATAGCTTCTGAAGTCGGTGCTAAGATAGCAGACGCAGAAGCTTCAGAAGCTATAATGTTTTTGTAATTTTGAAGTGGGTTTGTAATTTTATTGAAAACTTAATTATTTTATCTTTTTGAGTGGTCTAAGGATCACCTTTCCAAAGTTACAACCAAAATGTTGTCCACACTTAGAGATAGATATTTTTCTTAAAATTCTGAAGTATATACTATTTAATGAGAATTTTTGTTCAAATCAGTTTAGCCATTTCCACGAAGTCGGTGTGTACCGGTTCATCTGAAATATACTCTTACAAATAATTATAATTAATTTATCTTAAATAGATAATAATAAAGATATCATCTTAAATAGATAAAAGTAATATATTCTAATCGTAAAATGAAAACAAATAAATTATTACATATTATTATTTTAAGATAATTATTCTAAGGAATACCATAGAACAGTTAATTTAATCCGCGCACCGTGAACCGTTTTGCTTACCGATCTCTAAATCAGGACTCGATAGTATTCGGACACGAGTCCCCGTTCGAGCCTTTCCTTGTGCATTTCTACCTGAGACTGCTTGAAGTTCGCAACGCGCGTGAGTCTAAACTAACGGCCGTTTAACTTGCTACCTACATTCAAAATTTAAATTCTTCAAAGTGCAGTTGATTCCGCTGGGAATCCACCACCTAAGGCTTACTTGCTTGAACACTACTTTGTACGCCCCCTACGTCAGTCCAGTGATCCCCTTCCTACAACCTTACTTTGTACGTGTGCGGAAGTAAGATAAATAAAAATAATTAAGTAGGTATAAACCTTGAATTTTTTAAGAACCCACCCACTTCTTTACCACCTAACGGTACAGGTTAACATACCGAAATAAATACCCGTCGAATATAATAACCTTCTGTTATTGAGTTTGGTAAAAAATAAACAGACCCAATTACTGATAATAGATAGGTATTACAGTCGTCTTTTACTTGTCACCCACACCGCTATAAAGAGCATTTATTTTCATAAAATAATTTTCAGAGAAGAGAATGCAAAACCGCAAGCTCAACTTTCGCAGACTACTGTTTGTTGTCGAAAAGCCAAGTGTTTAATCAACCTTTTTAATAACAATCGCGTGGGTTATTTTGCTTAATATCTACATTAAGCAGGTACCACAGATAGAAGTAACTGTATTAAAATTTTTGCGTTTGCCATAAAGATCTGGGGGCACGGCAGTGCCCCCGCCAAGTCGAGCAAAAAAGCGGCACGGCCGTACCATCCTTTTCTCGAAGGAGTTCAGGCCATTTACGAAACCCTATAATTTCGTTGTGGATAAAACTAGAAGCCTGAATTTTTACTAACCAAGTAGGCATTGTATAGACTCGGTATATTTTAAATTTCATTAAATTTGAACTAGTAGTTTTAAGAATTATAACTAGTCAAAATTTCTTAATTTTGTCACTCACTGACTGACCGATCATCAAAACTCTGAGGCACTTCTGGCAGACATAGAAACTTCAAATTTGGAATACAAATATTTTTTAGTATATAAATCAAGGAAAAATTAAAATATTTTACAATTTCGGCCCAGTTTTCGAGATACACCAACTGCATAAATAACTTTGTAATCCCATATAAACATATAGTATTACAAAGTTACATTTGCAGTGAAAGAATCAGTGTGCCTATATATGTATAATGGAATAATAGGTGTAAATAGCTACCTAGTAGATGTAACTATCTACAAAAAGAAATGAGATGCCATCAAAAACATAACTTGTAAAAAAAAGCCAAGTCTCGCAACTCAGTTCCTCTAGCGTAAAAAGTTGTGAGATCCATGTAATACCAAGTCGGTTAATTTATTCAGTCCATAAATTGATACATAGATTGACTTGGCAATCGCACTAAACAATCTAATTTAATATAATATATATTACTTGTGAGATATATTGTGTTTTCATGCGATTGGATATGGACTGAATAAATTAACCGACTTGGTATTACATGGATCTCACAACTTTTTACGGTAGAAGAACTGAGTTGCGAGACTTGGCTTTTTTTATACAAGTTATGTTTTTGATGGCATAAATATTTTGTTAAAACATTGGTAAAGACATGTGCCAAAAAAAGAAATTGCAAGCATATTATTTTATTATAAATATCGACTAGCGACACACCCTGGCTTCGCCTTATGTGTACGCAATAATAGAAAGTTTAATTTCTCCTACTGTAATTATTTGTGGCAAGTACACCACAAATATCTGTAAATGCTATTAAAAAAAGAAGTATTGGAATGTTTTTTTTTTCTAGAATTTAATTTGATTTTATGTAATTATTGCGTTATTTGTCATACTGCGAAAAATTTTGCTAACTTTTAAAATTGAGTTTAACACGTTCACTGTCCGGTTTCCAGACACAATAGTAAGACAATAGCAATGACCTATATGTAGTGCACGGGACAGCAAAAGGGTTAAATATAGGTAAATTGTTATATTATTTACTCGGCAGTGGGCCATACATAGCCTGTTACTCTACTTTTTAATTGAACTATTTAAGCTGTTTGTGTTTTTAACAGATAGACGCTATTAAATAAACTCTCTGTCGTATGGCATTTACAGTTTTACATTGAATATATTTTCAAAATTTTTACATTACGAGGTATATGAGCTGTTTCGCCTTTGAGTAATGAGTAATGAGTAATATAAACATGAACAACAAAAACAACACACCTGGTCTTTGCAGCACCTATGTCAGATAATAATAGTAGGAAAATTACCTATTAGTTTAAGAGCCAGTGAGCGGTAGACTTACGGTATTTCAATAAGCTTCACGTTTTTTTTTTTCAGTTAATCCCCTATAACTGAGATATATGAAATGGGGACTCTTTAGTTTGACAGGCGGTCGATATAGAGACGGTCAGGTGAAGATGTAAAAAAATGACCAAAAAGAAACGTGATAGTCTAGAAGTCTGCCGCTTTGAAATAGTGAAATATTAAATAAAAGTTACCGAAAAATAACATTGGCAGACGCCTATGGCAGTCGCAAGGTACTACAGTACGCGCTTATGGACGCCACTGAAGTTCGTTTTCTGCCTGGGTGATAAAACCTAAATATATGTCTGCCATGCAAAATATATATGTCAAACAGTATTATCAACACCATATATAAATTGCAGCTCTATTGAAATAACGTAAATTGTAAAGAAAAAATTAAATAGATAGATATAGATTGATATAAATTAATTATATAGGGGCGAGGCACTCGAGAACAGTGGGGAAGCACTTGCTGTTTCCCTTGATGTCTCGAAGGCCTTTGACAGAGTTTGGCACAATAGCCTTTTGGGTAAGCTTCCAGCGTACGGCTTATCCCCTGGTCTGATTGAATGGGTAAAGGACTTTCTGAGTGAACGGTCTCTCCAGGTCGTCGTCGATGGCTGCCCATCCGATCCTATGGCGACTAACGCCGGTGTTCCTCAGGGGTCCGTTCTCTCCGCAACTCTCTTCCTGCTGCAAATAAATGATCTGCTTATGCCCGGTATCTATGGATATGCAGACGATAGCACAGTGGTTGAGAGATACCAACCAAGTCCTCGGGCCAGTCGGGATCAAATCCAGTCCGAAAGAGAAGTTATGGTAGAGCGTGTGAATCTCACATTACAGGCAGTATCCGATTGGGGCGATGCCAATCTTGTGAAGTTCAACGCCTCCAAAACGCAAGCGTGTCTCTTCACTGCAAAAAGGAGCCAGCTCACCTTGGCTCCTTCTTTCCGAAATGTATCACTGAAGTATACCGACCGCCTTCAGTTGTTAGGGTTTGAAATATCCTCAAATTTGAACTTCGGGCGGTTCATTGAGTCCAAGGCCAAAGCAGCTGCAAGGAAACTGGGAGTCCTTGCAAAGGTGCGGCAATACTTCACGCCGGGACAGCTGCTTACTTTATATAAAGCGCAAGTCCGGTCGTGCATGGAGTATTGCTGCCATATATGGGCTGGTGCTGCAAAATGCCACCTAGGAGCTTTGGACTCAATGGAAAGGCGTGCTATGAGGCTTATTGGTGACCCGAATTTGGTTAAAACCAATCTTACCAGCCTCGAACACAGACGTAAAGTAGCCAGCCTTTCGGTTTTCTACAGGATACATTTCGGAGAGTGTGTGCAGGAATTACATAACTTAATTCCACCCTCTCCCTTCCACCATCGGACAACCAGACGTTCGGCCAGTCTCCACCCTTTCGTTGTTGACTTACCACGCATTCGAACCAAACGGTTCGCCACGTCGTTCACCATGCGTACAGCAAAGGAGTGGAATAAGTTGCCAGCATCTGTCTTTCCATCCGATTACAGTGTGGGTGTCTTCAAGGCAAGAGTGAATAGGCTTTTGTTAAGTCAGTGCGCTTCACCGTCTTAGGCTACATCACCACTTACCATCAGGTGGGATCGTAGATAAGCGCTGGCTTAGTAGAATAAAAAAAAAGATATAGATTGATGTGAAAATTGTGTGCGTGTGCGTGTATGTGTGTATGCAAGCAAGTGTCTACATAAAATGTTTACTCATGTTACGAACTCAAGAAAAGAAATTTGCTTCAATATTACAGACGAACAATTCAATTTTATTTCATAAAGCACGTAACACCTACGTATCATTTCGAATTCTTCAAATGGCGTTAGTAATCGGATAGCTTAGAATTTCTAATTAAGAGCCATAATTACTCGTCTTAATGTCACCAAGACAATAAAAGCGAAGTGGAACGAGCTGCTAATATCCTATTGAGTACCGCAACTATATGAAACTATATGAAACAGCCGGCAGGGGTTCCGTTGTGAATTTCTATTAGGATCAACTTTTGTACGTGCGCCTTCTTGTTTGCGGCTTTGATAATAACAAGCGGGGTGCGAAACTTTTTCACTTAGCCTTCTCTTTTTAAATTTGTTTTCGATATTAAGATTTTCTTGACTGGAATTGATTAAAGAGTTTCCAAGTGTACTCCGTAGGTGAATTTATATCAAGGCTCTTGGATTTCTTTTTTAAGAAAGACCAAACAATAACCGAAAAATTCTATTTTTAAGTTAAAATAAACCTTTAACTGTTTAACTTAGATTACTAGTTTTAATTCAAGCTGTAGCAATGATGATGATTTTGATAATTATTTATTATTAAGTAATTTTAGACAATGTTCACAGCTAAAAACTTTGTCAGAACTAAGTTTTGAATGGTAACCTCATGGACGTATAACGTCCATGGGTAACCTCTATATAGTTTAATGTGAAGAAACCGGTTCAGTAGCGCAGTGGCTAATTATTTGGCAGGAACACCTACTGTTGGACCCGTGGACCGCGGCATGTGGCGACATGGGAAAACCGGGCGTTTCGTCTCAAAACTTCATATTTCACTCATTTTAAAATAACTAAAGCTGTAATTTTATATACGTATACTTGGATATATTTTTTTATAGGATAAGGGTGACAAACGAGCACACTGTCCACCTGATGGTAAGTGGTTGGTGCGGCCCATAGACATCTACATCTATCCTCGATTACGAATCAAAATGCAGATGCGTTGTCACCCGTGAGGACTAAGATGGAATGCCTCATTCCCAGTAAAAAGGGCCTCCGGCCACCTGCACTCACCAAGCGAAACGCAGAGGTAAACCTCTACTTCACGCTGGTTTTCTGTGTAGTCGTGGTACCCCGGTTCGAGCCGGCCCATCCGTGCGACAGCAAAAGCCGCGTGGCTCTACCACTGTTAAATATAGGATATATATATATATATATAGGGTCTTTATAGTATTTTTTTTTTATTTTATTTAACACGTTCACTGTCCGGTTTTAAAACACAATAGTAAGATAATAGCAATGACCTATATGTAGTGCACGGGACAGCGAAAGGGTTAATTGACCCTAAATGATAAAAAACAATTATATTAAGTTTACGAATTGAGTATCTCCTCCTTTTTGAAGTCTGTTTAAAATAACATCATGCACCATTTAATGATTTCTTATATTTACGCGAACACTACACATTTAAATAAAACTAATTTTACGGGTTTTATCGCGTATATTAACTTATTTTACATTCCCGACGTTTCAAGCACTATACAGCACCCATGGTCACGGGGGGGACTGAGGTGTATGACGTCCCAATGTCATAGTTAACCACGGCTACCTCCAGATTAAAAATTATTAATTTTTGTTCCGATCTACGCAGAATGAACTTACAGTATCATGAAGTCTTGCAGTTGTATGCTTGGGTTGGGATTTAATTTTATTAATTATGGGATCCCAAGCAGATGGTAGCACCCAGCCATCTTCTCTATTGAAATTAGGATGTTTCTTGATTTCAATAGCCTCGCGAATCATCCTTGGAAGGAATCGGTGTTCTTTAGCGAGGATTTGTGGTCTATCAAATGTAATGTAGTGACGGGGGCGATCCTGTACGTGTTCACAGATTGCAGACTGCCCGGAGCGTCTATTCTTCACATCAGCTATGTGTTCTTTAACACGGGTTTTTATAGATCTTTTAGTTTGTCCTATATAAGAGAGACCACATTCACAATCAAGCTTGTACACTCCTGCATCTTGCAGAGGAATATTGACTTGAGAGGAATATATACTTGACTGATGGTAAAAACTGACTAATCTTCTTCGGCGGCTTGAAATATGTTTTAATGGAAGCACGCTTCAAGATGTAGCCAATCTTGTCAGTGACACCTCTGACATATGGCAGTACAGCAGGCACTCGCTCGACTGTGGCCGGCTTCACTCGTTCACTGTGACGTAGGCGCGGGACCCGAAGCTTATTGTCGTGCAAAACTTGCTTGACGTGTTGGAGCTCGGCGGCCAGGTGTTTACTGTCACAGATCCCTCGTGCTCTCTGAAACAAAGATTTACCCACGGTAGCTTACTGTGAAGGATGGTGGTGAGAATCACCGTTTAAATATCTATCTGTATGGGTCTTTTTTCTATACACAGTGTGGCTCAAGGTGTTATCAGGATTCCGAATTACTAACACATCTAGAAAAGCTAAAGAATTGTTTGCCTCTAACTCCATTGTGAACTGAATTTTAGAATTTAAGAGGTTAAATAAAAGGAGTTAACAGTGGTAGAGCCACGCGGCAGCTTTTGCTGTCGCACGGATGGGCCGGCTCAAACCGGGGTGGTACCACGACCTCACAGAATACCAGCGTGAAGTAGAGGTTTACCTCTGCGTTTCGATTGGTGAGTGCAGGTGGCCGGAGGCCCTTTTTACTGGAAATGAGGCATTCAATCTTAGTCCTCACGGGTGACAACGCATGTGCATTTTGATTCGCAAACGAGGATAGATGTAGATGTGTAGGTGGACTGTGTGCTCGTTTGTCACCCTTATACTATAAAAAAAAGTTAAGATGGTCTAGAAATGCAGTTACTTTATCTAAAGGTAGAATTGTGAAAGTATCGTCTTCGTACCGCTTGTAGAATCGTGGGTTTACAGGAGAAGTAAGCAGGGCTATCTCCTCAAAGTCCTCCATGAATATATCGGCAACAATGGGAGAGACAGGTGAGCCCATCGCCACTCCATCTACTTGCTTGTAGAACTCCTCCTTCCACAATAGGTAGCCAGATGTAAGGCAGTGTCTAAGTAATACTGTATATTCTACGGGCATGTTGTTTTGCTCTAGCCTTTTAGTAACAATCGAGATGCAGTCTTCAACAGGTAATAATGTGAACAGAGACTGCACATCAAAACTGACCATAGTTTCATTGTCTGCCAGATTTAGGTCTTTAATCTCGCTGACAAAATGGTAGGAATCCTTTGTGTGTGCTCTTTTATGTCCCCTGAGCGCTGAGAGTATATTCGCTAAGTGTTGAGCCAATTTGTAAGTTGGTGAATCGATTTGGCTCACTATAGGACGTAGTGGAGCATTGGGCTTGTGTATTTTTGGTAACCCATACAATTTTGGTGGTTTGGCACACGTAGGTATTATCGATTATATATATCGAAGTTTATACTGCGTAGATCGGAACAAAAATTTATAATTTTTAATCTGCAGTCCCCCCCGTGACCATGGGTGCTGTAAAGTGCTTGAAACGTCGGGAATGTAAAATAAGTTAATATACGCGATAAAATACGTAAAATTAGTTTTATTTAAATCATGCACCATTATCATCAACATTCCGTAGAAGTCTACGGATGAACATGGACTTCTCCCATTATCAGTAGGATTAGGTGGATTGGCGACTGCAGTACCAGACGTCTCGCACCTAGGATGCTGCAGACTTAAATACCCAGACCAGGCTGAAGATGTGGTATAAACGAGATGGTATAGGTATCATATTCTAACGGAGTCAAACATCAGTTATTGGGTTTTCTCTTTCTGACTGCCTCGTTGGTCTAGTGGTTGTAGTAGTGCGACTGCTGATCATGAGGTCCCGGGTTCGAATCCCGGGTTGGGCCAAAAATCAGTTATTGAGTTTTTCTATCAAGAAATTCTCAGTAGCTTCCCGGAGTCGGGAAGTTGGCGGTGTTTCACCCCCGTGCCTCGGAAAGCACTTAAAGCCGTTGGTCCTGCGCCTGATCTCTCCGGTCGTGTCGGTTTACCGTGCCATCGGGCTATGAGAGTGAGGGAATAGAGAGTGCACCTGTGCTTGCGCATACACTTAGGCACTGTAATCCTGTCCTGCGCCGATGGCTAGTCTTCGTTGAGACTGGCCGCCGTGGCCGAAATTCGGTCTGGAGTACATTATTGGGTTTTTCTTTTAAGACATTCTCAGTAGTAGCCGGGAGTCAGGAATTTGGCGGTGTCCCGTGCCTCGGAAAGCACGTAAAGCCATTAGTTCTGCGCCTGATCTCACTCCGGTCGTGTCGGATTACCGTCCAATCGGACTATGAGAGTGAGGTAATAGAGTGCACCTGTGCTTGCGCATACACATGGGCACTATAATTCTGTCGTATGTGTGCGTATATGAGTAGCCTCCGTTGAGACTAACCGCCAGGGGTATTAGTTTTACGTTGATACTAGTGCCATCTCATAGTCAGCCAAAGTACTATTTTCCCCAAAACCATGCTCATCTTAAACGAACTAAATAAAAAATTATTTAAAACAAATTAGTTGTTAATTCTATACATTTCCTTTTAATTTTATTGAAATATGTACGAAATAATACTGAACCTAGTTGATATCACCCTCTCGTGTAATTTTCAGTAATTTATAATCCCAACGCCATCTATAAGAGCGCTCAAGAGACTTCCCTCTTTTCGACACCTAATAATTTGTCAGAGTGGCCCATCTATACCCTATATAGTATATTATCTATGCTAACCGCAGTGATCGAACTTCTGTCTGGAGGACATTATATTACTACGCTAAATTATATCAATAGTACAAAACATATCGTTAGTATAAAAATAATCGCAGATACGATTTGTAAATTCGAGACTTTAATTTAGGCCGTGTGTTTCTTGTATCCATTCGAGTGTAATTAACTGGATTAAATCATGCTTTAGTAAAATACCACACAGAATGGTATTGAAATTTTGTATTCCATCTCAGAACCGCAAACTCATCGTGGCCTTACGAAGCGTCGCTAACGAGCAATGTTTCTTCGTTAATCCGTTAGTAGTATTACTTAGCGATTGGTCTTTTATAACGAATAGTTATAAAATAGTAGTAAAAAAAAACAGTCCGAATGGATATCGATGTTTGAGTGAGTAAAATATCTTTATCTTGATACACCCTAATGCCACAGGTCAATATAGGTACCTACCAGATCACGCACTCATCATATCTCTATCTTTACGAACTTCAACTTTTCGCGTTAACGAATATTTCATGAAAAATCGTCAGGACGTCATTACAGATATGTCAACGGAGGGTAAGTCCTTTAGCACACAGAGTACTTTACTCCTAGCGGAGATTTCGAATCTCAAAATCTTTGGGACAACCAGGAAAATAAATTCCACAAAAAGTTTGTCGTCATCAGTGATATTCTATTTATAATAGTTATTCTGTCATCTATCGGAGAACAGAGGAACTTTTTGGTATTGCTGTTTTTGGTGAACCTGTTGTTAACTCCTTAACATGCTGGTGCGGTTAATTATTAATATATTTTCAGTTTCCTGTAGGTACCTTGTTATTACAGAATTTACTAAAATATCATTCATCATTTATATTTAGTATAAATTAACAAAAAAAAAACTTTAGATTTATGTTTCGTAATTATTTTAATTATATGTAAAAATATGTTTCTAGTAGATAGTATGTTTCTAGTAGTAGATAGTTTGATCTTACTTAAAAGGATTTCATACTTTTAAATGGTGTACTGCATTATACTGCACGAATCAAGCATATTGCTCTTGATGTTTGAAAATTTTTTTTAATTATTTACCCAATAAGCAATAGCGACATCTAGCATCGGAGTATAAAACTACGCAACTGTTGGTCGGAAGAATCTTAGATAAATTACTTGTTATTGTGACAGATGGCAGGCATTTAGAGGTGCAAGTTAATTCAGACTAATTTTAAATTATAACATTTTAGGCGTTTAGCTGTGTAGTGTTGTCGTGTTTTTCACTAATGAGGGCTAATAATATTCCACTCACCAATGTCGCTAAATGTGACCGAGGTAAAGTTTTTTGTTACACAATGTCAGTTAATTGCGAAATTAGTTTTAAATAAGAGTTTATAACTATCTAGAGTATTATAACAATGCTTCAATGGTTTGATTTTTAATTTTTTGCACTCTATCACTCATTTTTTATTTTTCTACTTCTAGTTATATTTATAGTTTGGTTTATTCATTTCTAATCTAACTAATATGAAATATACCTAATAATATAGAATTTATATTTTCCTCAGAAATTATCATCCCCTTTATGAAATCTGTCAAATTAGCAAATTACAGTAATCTATGATTTTACCTAAATTGTGAAGTGGCGCTGCCACAAAATATTTTCTAGATGTTATATGTTCGAAATAGCAAAAAGCAAATTCACGTCGTAATACTTATTCTCGAAAGATGGCGCTTTAACAATTTTTGTATTGGATAATATTAAAGATTAATAATTTCTATATATAAAAATCAATTGCTGTCTCGTGCGAGAATAACGAGAATTTCGTTATTCTCGCTAAAACTCGAAAGCCGCTTAAAAGATATTGATGAAATGTTTTGTGTGCATTTGAATGGTTCCCCGGACGGTTTAGATTCACAATTGGACCCGGTAAGTGGCGCTGTTATGGCGTTTGGAGCGGATCGCATGTCTGGTTATAAATACCTAGTAATAATCTCAGGGAAGATCAGGCAAAAATATTATAGATGATTTTTGAACTCCTTTTATTTAATAAAAAGGTAAAATTGTTACTATTCTTTCCGCTATATCCTTTGAATCAGTTTAATATTAATGTACCTACCTGTTTTATTTGCGTTCACTGATGAGTTTAGTAGGTACTTAAATGCACAGTTAGAAACTTTCTTAATTACACTGAGTAGGTTGCTGTATATTGAATGTATAACTTTTGCATAATGAAATAACTTTCAGAGTGTTGGTACGTATATTGATCTAGGGATCCTCGCGGTCGTAATTTGTTAAGTGCTTAGATAAGTAGCTCCTCATTACAACGACGTAGGTATTTCGTTGGCAAAATTTATCAGAGCCCATAACTTCTGCATTTACTACAAATTATAACTTTATTTTACTTGACTACAGGAGGTATTTCCCACAGCTTTCTTTTACGACATCCACGCTAAGATGTTTTTATTTTTAATACGTCTTTGCATCCACGGGAAAGAATGAGCATGGATTCTCACACGCCGCCACTTCCGTGCTACAATCATAATATAAACACAGCATGGCTCTACCACGTTGAAGATCATTTATCACTGTCACCATACAGTTCACAGCTGAACATAGACCTCCACCATAGATTGTCTGCCGACTTCCAAAAAGGAGAAGGTACTCAATTCGACTGTATGTTTTTTTTATGTGTGTTACCTCATATGTTTGTACTGGGTGAACCGATTTCGATAATTATTTTGTTATATGAAAGCTAATAGTTCTCGTATGGTCCCATATGAATTTGATCAAGGTCAGACCAACAGTTTTTGAGTTATTCTTAAATAACTTATATTGAAGTCGGCTGCACAAAATTTTTAATTTATAAATTATTACGTATTACTGTCCATCGACTACCTGCGTGTTTCATCAGGTCTCTCGAGAACCTTTCTTTCTCATAGGAAGTATTCATACGCTGCAATGCAAATTTGTACATTTATATCGCCTTTAAATTTAAATAAAATTGAAATGTCTGTCTGTAATATCGAATAACTGTTACGATCAGAGGTTATTTATGTACGGGCCTAGTCAGCAAGCGATCCAATGCGCGGGTGCGGGGGTATCAAACCAGTTCGGTCTTATCGCTCGGCGTTAGCGCGTCTTCAATTTTTTTTAATGATTTTTAGGTATTTTTATTATTATACTTAATTAACATTTGATTATATATTATTATTTTACTCATGATATAATCAAATGTTGACACGGACATTCGAGTGTACTAAAAGAATTTACTAGGTTACAATCTCAATTATTCATACATAATAAAAATTCACCATTTATTTCTCTGTTTTTATTTACATCGAGCACACCCTCCGTTCAACTCCCATCTCAGGATAGAAATGTTTAGTAAATATACTAAATCCTTGCCTACGGTTTGCAAAATCTGAAATGTGGTCTAAGCACACCAACACGTGTTTTACGTGGTAGAGCCATTCTGCAGCTATATAAGTAGTATAGTTGTGGCAAGAATGGGTCGGCTCGACCGGGGAAGGACCACGCTCTCACAGAATACCACCGTAAAATAGCAGCTTAACACTGCGGTGTTTCGTATTGCGAGTGTAGAGAACCGGAGACCCTTTTTACTGGAAAAGAGGCATTCCATCTTAGTCCTCACGGGTGACAACGCATCTGCATTTTGATTTGTCATAGAGGATAGATGTAGATGTCTATGGGCCGCAGCAACCACTTTCCATCAGGTGGACTGTGTGCTCGTTTGTCACCCTATCCTATATAAAAAAAAAAACAGCTCGCTCGTCACTTTGGCCACGGCACGCGCCCACCGTCGCGCCCGCAACAGGCCCAAGTCACCGCGCGTTCACTGTGGACGCACACATAATATGGTTTACTTCACGGGTGAACGCTTTGACCCTGAGATATCGATATGATTGCAAGCAATCTCGAAAGAGGTGCGTCTAATTTGTCTGCCGACTTCCAAAAAGGAGACGATACTCAATTCGACTGTATGTTTTTTTATATGTATTTACCTCATAACTTTTTACTGTGGTGGTGAACTGATTTCGATGATTCTTTTTTTATTTGAAAGCTGGTGCTTCTCGTGTGGTTCCATATGAATTTGATCAAGGTCTGACCAAAAGTTTTTGAGTTATTCTTAATAACCTATATTGAAGTCGGCTGTATAAAATTTTTAATTTTAAATTATTCAAAATACATTTGCATTTTTTTATTTTAGTACCCGCTTACTGTGGGTTTCATTTATTACATTTTTTTGTAAATCGAACACCCCTACCTACTCGAATGCAGTGTCGGAAATACGGGGAAAATCAAATTGTATCTAGAGTCGAAAACAGTCCGAGTGTGGAGGTGTCGTTTCTTAATAAAAAAAAAACGAGATTGAGTTTGGCGAATATTTGAAGTGAATAATTCTTTAGCCGCGTTCAGCGATTTTTGGTAGGGGAAAAACTAAACTTCGCGTCACCGATGACGGCGACATGCTCGTGACGTGCTCTGTACATTTATACGCATTAATCATGGAGTTTTCTCTTCTGTCGGCAGTCCTTATTGCTGCCTCTGTTTTTAGGGTTCCGTTACACAACAAGGAACCCGTGTCGTTTCGCCATGTCCGTCCATCCGCGGTTTTGTTTAGAGAAGATACCCTAGGTTATAGATATTAATCACGCCTAGAAAACTGTGAAATAAAATCCTAAAAAACATTTTTATTTTAGGTACTCCCATACCAGTAAATAGAGGATGATTCTTTTACCCGTCTATCCCATCATGTGGGGTATCGTTGGATAGGTCTTTTAAAAACACTGGGAGTATAGAACAACATATTTTCCATTCTGGGGTCCGTTTGCGAAATATTTAGATTTCAAGTGTTATTTTTCGTTGGAGTCACGTGTACCTCCCAGCGGTAAAGTTAGATTTTGGTTGGTTTGTTGGTAGAGGGGGCTCTACCAACTTAACCGCTGTTTTTGGAAATGTGAAAAGTATACGCAATGGTAGTATGTATAACTTGGTAAATTTACCTCGATGGATTTCCGCAAAGTAACGTCTAATTCTATTAAGTAATAGTCAACCAATTTATAAAATGCACTTGGATTAGTAAAAGTTTCGTTACAACTCCATAGTAAATTACCTGAAACTTGCTGCATTATAACTTTGTACGTGGTAGAGCCATGCTGCAGCTATATAAGTAGTATAGTTGTAGCACGAATGGGTCGACTCGACCGGGGAAGGACCACGCTCTCACAGAATACCAGCGTAAAATAGCAGCTTAACACTGCTGTGTTTCGTATTGCGAGTTTAGAGAACCGGAGACCCTTTTTACTGGAAAAGAGGCATTCCATCTTAGTCCTCACGGGTGACAACGCATCTGCATTATGATTCGCAAACGAGGATAAATGTAGATGTCTATGGACCACAGCAACCACTTACCATCAGGTGAACTGTGTGCTCGTTCGTCACCCTATCCTATAAAAAAAATGTTATTGTAAACTATTAAAAATAAACATTTTTTTAAAAAATACTACCGTATCTTTACTTTTTCATTTGCGGGATAAGCAGGGAGGATCTTTCTTACTTATACTACTATTACTTATTTTTTAGTTGGTAGTTATTGTAGGCCTCATTCAAAGTATTCATGCAGTCATATTGTCTGATACATTTTCATTCGTTACACTCTTGGTTTACGCGGGGCGGCCTTAATTTAAGGCAGTGGTGGTTTACGTGAAGGTTCGTTACGGTCATATATGTATATCTTAGTGTTGCACTGCCGGGAATATATGGATAGATAATTTACTATCATCACCTTTGTACCTTGGCATGTGAATGATTTGATGTAAATTGTATTATTTTCAAAATCGAAAAGTTTTTCAATCTGGATAGAACATCACTCCCTATATGTCTGATTTGAAAATAAGTCTTTCAGGTACGATCTTACTATTTGGATCCATTTTTAGTCGTTATAGGGGTCAAACCGCGAACTCACTTATTATGCTCATTATCAAGAAAGGCTTGCATTATGACGGACAATTACGGAATCCTACCTCTATATTGTGCGTGGCTCGACTCGACACTTGGCCAGTTTTTTTGTTTTAGTTCAACGCAGACGAAGACGCGGCTGAAAGCTAGTATGTAATAAAATTACTCTATTATAACTTATGTACTCGTATATCCTATTACTGTAATAAGCACAAGGGAAAGAGATCTGTATAGGCCTGTAGAGAAGTTAGAAACTTTTGTAATTAAAGATAAGAAGCTCTATTTACTTTAATGAAAGGTTTTAAGATCGAGCTACTTCCTTAATAAATCCCCAAATAAATATATAACTGGAGAATTGCGTTTATATTTATATAAGTATATACTAATTATTAAGTGGCGAAGCTTTTGAAGACACTTATTGATTTCACGATGTCTGTCCGTCTGTCCCACGATTATCTCGAGAACGGTTTCGAATTTTCAAATTCTGTTTTAAGCAATCGATTACTGATCACCCAGGCATCTGAACCTCCTATTTTGAAACTGATTGCTCAACGGCAACCGTTAGAAACCGCTACAAACTGATTGCTACGCCACTTTGCTATGCTGTTAGCTTGCTAGGTTTATTTTATACATACATAAATACTCACGCCTGTCACCCAGAAGGGTAGTCAGAGACTATGGACTTCCATTTAGCACGATCCTGACACACCTCTCTCGCTTCCTTCACATCCATATACCTACGCATATAAGCTGTCGGTTAAAGGTACTCTTGATTTGGCCCATTTTCAATATATCGCCAATTTGGTCGATAAACTTTCGCCTAGGGCGTCCCTTCCCGACTCTCCCGTTCACCTCTGCAACATAAATGCTTTGTCACTCTTTCCTCATTCATTTCATTTTTCGTTGGAGTCACGTGTACCCCCCAGCGGTTAAGTTGGTAGAGGGGGCTCTACAAACTTAACCGCTGTTTTTGCAAAAATGGAGGCTTCATATGTAATAACTGGTCGTATACAGACCTTATATAGGGTTCGCTTGTTATGGAGGGACTTTTTACTGTGTCGACCCAGCATACTGTTGAGCCTGCCTATATAAAATCGCGCGTTGCGTGCTATTCTCTTAACATGGGGCTCAAAAATGAACCTCGTGTCAAGGGTGACACCTAGATATTTGGCGGTCATATGCCAAGATACAGAGGTCCGTAACATACGGATTGGCGGAATGGTGGTAGGGCGGCGTCGTTTATGATGGGAATAAACTGCGGAGCTCTTCTCCGGGTTCACATCGATACGCCATTTTTGAAACTAAGCTCCTAAGTCATTAACTGACTTTTGGATCTTGTTCCCTATACAAGGTAATGAGATAACTTTACAGTAGAGGGCAGTGTCGTCTGCAAAGAGTGAGAGCTGAACACCATTCGACGGGATGGGAACGTCGTTGGTGAACAGGATATATAGAAGAGGGGCAAGCACGGAGCCCTGAGGGACACCGGATTTGATCTGACCCTGGAAAGAGAGCGTCTCTTCGTGTCTAAAACGAAAGGTACAATCCTTCAGATTGGAGGCCACGAAACGAACAAGACGATCAGAGAGGCCTATCTTGTAGAGTTTATATATAAAGTCTTCGTGACAGACTCTATCGAATGCCTTAGCTATGTCGAAATAGACCGCGATGGTTTTATGACGAAGAGGATGAGAGGAAGAGGAAAACCGCTGAGGACATATTCCACAATACGGTGAACTTGTTGGGGACAAGAGTGTTGCACTCGGAAACCAAATTGGTGGGGGATAACAAAAGGGTCGCCGTCTGTGGGAAACAGATGGAGCCTCATGCGAGTGAGGATGACTCGATCAAAGAGTTTGCGCATGGCCTTGAGGAGGCTGATGGGACGGTGAATGGAGTGGAGGTTGTGAGGCTTTCCTGGCATGGGGATACCAATGACAGTTGCCTCCTTCCACGTGGTGCGAAAGTGACTAAAGTTGAAGCAGGTGTTGAAGATAATCCCCCCCCCCCCCCCCCCCCCCGAGCGGGTTCCTGCCTTGTGTTTGGTCACCCGTGGTGAACAAAGAGGAACCCCTTGGCTGACCCGTGGTGTGTATGGCCGGCTCGAGGTGGCCATTCCGAGTGGTCTTGGCAAGCCCACTTCTATTATTTTTAGTGGACTGCGGTGAGAGGGGTGTCCTCTCCCCCTACCGCTGCAGCCGAGGTGGTGTCGCTGAGGAAGAGGAGTGTTGGTATGGCGATGCGTCACTGGCCCTATCTATCCTCCGCGACTCTGACGGGGCCGCACCGTTGATGCGGTGTTGATGGGGCCGCGGGGAGAGAGGAGTCTCGGTATTGCGAGGCGTCGCCCTCCCTACCCTCCACGGCCGAAACTTGGTTGGCGGCGGAGCTAGAGACCAGATCCGCTGGGGTCGGGAAAGCGGGTGCTACTAATCGCTCGATTTTCCTGGTAACATGGCCTTCGCGTATCTAACTCGGGGGGGGGGGGGGGTACGATACGCAAGTGGAGTTGGAGACCGTGGAGGGGGCGTACCTTGTGTTCCTGGTGCGCCTTGCCTGAGAACGAGAATGGGAAGGAAAGGTTCTCCCCCGAGAAGGGTCTGCCATGGGGTGCCTGACGCTGATGGGGCCGCGGAAATGCGGCGAAGGTGCAACACCATGGGGTTTTAGTCTGTGCGAGTCCGACATAACCCGTCCTTGCCCCCGCGAGGCGGGTATGCGTAGGCATTTCCCCATGTAAAAAAAGGCGTTGAAGATAATAGCTAATAGGGTTATCACCTGCTCAGGAAAATGTTTGAGGGCTTGGTTAGAGATGCCATCCGCGCCCAGGGCCTTTTTGGGCTTAAATCCTTTGATTATAGATGAGATCTCATCATTGGACCCAGTAAAAGGTCAGAGGCTGTGAAGGCGAGCTCTGGCGGCGGACCTCATCCACCACTGTCTGGATGTGGGAGGGGTCAGTGGGTTGTGAGCTAGGAGAGCATTGAGTGGCGATTCTGTCTGCAAAGCACTTAGCCTTTTCCTCGTCCTCGAAGGCAATAGTACCGTCGGGACGGGAGAGAGGGGGAGTGTGAGTGATAGTGTCTATGCGGAGGGCTCTCGCCATCTGATAGTACGCTGAGTATGAAGGAGAAAAACTCTCCATAAGATTACTCGTTTCCAGGTTTCGAAGTTCGGAAAGGCGTTCTCGTTGAAAACGATTGGCCGTACGCCTATATTCGGGGGTGGGGTAGAGTGCTGCTCTCCGGAAAGGAGCTCTTTTGGATTTCATTAGGTTGATAATATGTAGGGGAAGACTATTATTATTAGCAACCAGGACGACCCTTTCATTCTCCTTCTTAAGGGAGGATTTTATAAGGGTGGTGAATCGACCGCGGTGTCGATTTTTTCGGTACTGTCGAAGTCCGAAGGGAGGGAGTGTGGGGAGTTCTGTGAGTCCATAACTGTGGCTAAGGACTTCTTGAAACCCTTCCAGTTGGTGAAGGTTTTCGTGGAGGGGGTTGAAGGAGGTTGCTGATGGCCAAGAATGAGGGAGACCGGGCGGTGGTCGGATCCTAGATCGTCAAGAGTCTCGATTGCCCTGAGGTTCAGGGAAACTCCTTTAACTAGCGCAAAGTCTAGCACGTCAGGAGCGTGGTCGGTGTTGTCGGGATAGCGGGTGACACTGAAGGGACTGTGGACGGTAAGGTCAAGAGACTGCGCGATATCAAGCAGTTTCTTGCCACTATGAGAAGTAGTAAGCCAGGTCCATTCAATATGCTTGGAGTTAAAATCTCCAAACATAATGTCTGAATTGCCTAATGCAAGGATAGCCTCAAAATCTTTTTTGAGGGGGAGGGTTCAACTAGGGATGTAGCAGGAGATTCTTGCAGAAAAGCCATTTTTTAATCCATAGCAATCCCTTTACCTCGAGAATGTCGCTAGAGACGACTTAGGGAAATACCCCAAAAATCTTACGACCGTTCGATAGCGTTTATACACAGTAAGAAATTTTAAAAAAAAACCTGTTATTTTTGCAGTATTTTTATTACAGCATTTTATTTAAATAAATAAAACTAAAAATAATTTTAATCACATAATTTCAGTTAAAAATTTCTCGGGAACAATCACCAGTCATGTTGGAAAGTAGCCCCGACACCATAGTCGGGCTTTCCGTGACCAAGTTCTTGTGTCACTGTACCACCAGCCGATAAATGAGTATTTTTGTCTAAGTTCCATACTTTGGATGCTGATGCGTCCAGCTGTAATATAAAATTGTGAATTTACTATGCTTGTTAAACACTTTTTAGCAGACATATTTTGAAGGCACTTTCTGTTTTTAAAATATGAATTTAGTTTTTAAAATCTGATAAACCGGTTTGAGACGTAATTTAAATGAAAATGTAATTGTATGTTAAAATTTCTTTTGAATCAACACGCCATGAAGCTTCTTTAGGCCCATTGCGAGCAATTATTTGTAGGTTTTCTCATGGAATTATAATATATCGTTCAAAACAGATAATTACCGATATTACTAGAAAGTTGTTACTCTATCGTCCTAAAGATCGACTAAAATACTTTCATTGTTATATGATATTCAAGTTTCAAATTAAAAACACTTACATTAGTAGGTCCATGTATCTGCTTGGTTAGCTCTAAAGTAGCTTTGGCGTCCTTGTTTACATTATTCCAGTCTAGTTTGCCACCGAATGAACTAGTATCACCATTGGGTCCTAACACTCTAGTTCCATGTGCTTGCCCTTCCAATTTTCCTCTAGCATCATTAAAAATATCTTGCTTGTAACCTCCTTTACCCTAAAATAATTATTTTACATAAACATTTGTTCTTTTGATTTGATAATTATTTTCTCACTTTCTGCTGGACGCAGACCACCTTTTTTTGAGTTATTATGGATAAATTATATTTAATTATACTTAAAATTATTCAAAGCTTTTAAAAATAACCAACACTTACGTAAAGTCCTTGATCGTTGCCACCCAATGTTCCGAAAACGGTTCCCTTGCCAACTTGCTTGCCCCATGTCACATCACTGCATGGTTTTCTTGGATCTAGCCTGAAATATAAGTAGAAGGTAATGAAGAAGATTTGTTTAAATAGAATATAATGCTTACACATCTGTCTTTCAATTAATATAAGGAGGCTCTGAAAAAACTAAAAAATCTAAAATATTGATGGGTATCTTAGATTATTTTTAACATCTTTCATATAATGGATTTCCGCAAAATAACGTCTTATTCAAATAAATATATACTAAGCTGCTATTTAAATGTGTTGCAGAAATTCTAAAATAAAGCCGTCTAATAGTTATAGAAAATGAAAAGGCTTATAATTTTTAGATCATGTTGAGAACATATTTTATAAAGTCGTTAATAGTTTTTATCTTATGAAAAAAAAAAAACTAAAAATAAACAGGCCCGGATGTTGAACCGGTTGTATTACTGGACTGGCCGAGGCAGTGCAGTGCTCCGTCTTCGAGGTTGAACGCAAGTTAACAAGACGAGTGAGGATGTAATGCATTTTGAAATAATATTAATTGTTACTTACGCGTAACTTTGCATGCATTCAATAGACATGCATGAACCAAGCTGAAGGCATGCCATAACAGCAAAACCAATAATGGGTAACTGATGACGCTGCATTTCTCTGTAATAAAAAGGTAAAAGGTAACATGTTAGCAAGGTGTAAATAAAGAATAAACACTCAGTTACGTTATTGTAAATATAGTGTGGTTTTCATAATTAGCAGAAAATGTGTTCCTTAAAGTTTTTAGGTTGTAAAGCCATGCTGCAACTATATTAATGGTATAGTTGTAGCACGAATGGGTCGGTTTGTACCGGGGAAGGACCACGCTCTCACAGAATACCAGCGTAAAATAGAAGCTTAATGCTGCTGTGTTTCGTATGGTGAGTGTAGAGAACCGGAGACCCATTTTACTGGAAAAGAGGCATTCTATCTTAGTCCTCACGGCTGACAACGCATCTGCGTTTTAATTCGCAAGCGAAGATAGAAGTAGATGTCTATAGGCCACAGCAACTACTTACCATTAGGTGGACTGTGCTCGTTTGTCACCCTGATACACAATAAAAAAAACGTACAACTAAGTTCCACTTTAAAGATCACTTTAATTCAGTATTTAAAATTATCATAATGTTTATTTGCATGACATTATCGAAATTCCTTACCACTTTCTTCAATCTTCTGTGTTATAAGCTCAAATGTTTGTTGGTGTCTGTCATGGTAACTCACTATCGCCGGTATTTATATGAGAATTTTACTAATTTACATTTCCCGTTGCAAATGTTATAAATGTTTCCAGGGTACAGGGACTTTACCTTTCGTATTTATATCGTGTTTTCCTTATTCGAGTTCAACGCGGTCGTTATATATATTTTATCTTAGAAGAATGATTACGGGCGGTGAGGCATACCATGTGGGTGACAACGCATTCATTTGTTTTACGTTGACTTCTGTTGTCCGTTTACTGCGGTAGCCTATTGTGAGTTTAGTTTATGAAAAAAGTTCAATTTTATTACCGTAAAAATTGTAATTTATTAGCCGACGTACGGACGAGGTTATCAATTTGACTGTCTTATTTGTTGTTTATACTTGTATTTTAAGTGAAGTCTGTGTTCATTGTGAGCCGATTTTAATGATTCTTTTTTTTAATAAGTGATCCATTTCAAATTTAAAGAAAAAATCCTAACCTAAGGATAGAAAAAAAAGGGACGATGTTTTAATTATAACTGTATTTGTGAAGAATAGAATAGAATTGAATATTTTTTTATTCAATATTGATTATTACATGATACTTATTGAAAGTCATTTTTTATTTACCACTGGTTCGGAAAATACCTCAGTCCTGGGAAGAATCAGCAAGAAACCCAGCGGGACTTTTTTTTAAAACATAAATAATTTTGTTTATACAATTTTTAAATGATATTTTCATAGAACCAGCATGGTGGCGATCACCTTATTCCCAGGGGTTATTTTCATTCATGTATTCCTTGATATTATTATAACCCTTTTTGTACAGTTTTTCTTTAATAATACTTTTAAACTTGTTTATTGACAAAGTTTGAATATGTTCTGGGATTTTGTTGTAAAAGTGTATACATTGCCCCATAAATGAATTACTGATTCTGTGGAGTCTAGTAACTGGCATTACAAGCTTATGTTTGTTCCTAGTATTTAAAGTATGCACATCCTTATTCTTTTTAAAGCTATTTATGTTTTTATGCACATACATTACATTCTCATAAATATATTGCGATGCCAAAGTTAATATGTTTATTTCTTTATATTTTTCTCTGAGAGACTCTTTAAAATTTAGGTTATAAATCGCCCGTACGGCTCTCATTTGCAAAACAAATATAGTTTCAATATCAGCCGCATTACCCTATAGCAAAATTCCATAAGACATTACGCTATGAAAGTAACTAAAATACACTAATCTAGCTGTCTCAACATCTGTGAGATTTCTAATCTTTCTTACAGCATATGCTGCAGAACTAAGTCTGCTTGCTAATTTAGATATATGGGGGCCCCATTGAAGTTTCGCGTCAATAGTTATACCAAGAAAAAGAGTTGTATCCACAAGATTCAACTCCTCCCCATTTAACAGCACATTGGTATTCGAATGTTTTACATTAGGTATTATAAATTTAATACACTTTGTCTTATTGTCGCTTAAGAGCATATTGTTGGCGTTAAACCAATGTACTAATTTCGATAGAGCATTATTTACATCGTCATAATTAATTACAGAAACAGAAACTTTTTTATTCAATATAGATTATAAATAATGCTTATTGAAAGTCACTCCTTTGTATAATTACCACTGGTTCGAAAAAAACCTCTGTCCTGGGAAGAACCAGCAAGAAACCCAGCGGGACTTTTTTTTTTAAAATAACAGCTTACAATCATGTATGTTACACAAATTAACAACACAACAAATTAGAAATAGCTTGGTAGCGATCACCTCATTTCCAGGGGTTATTATCATCTATAAATTCTTTAATACTATAATAACCCTTTTTATACAAACTTAGTTTAATAAAGTTTTTGAACTTTGAGCAGGTCAAATTTTGTATATTTTCTGGAATTTTGTTATAAAAGCGTATACATCGCCCCAAGAATGAATTACTGACTCGATGGAGTCGAGTAACCGGTACTACTAGCTTGTGTCTGTTCCTAGTATTTACAGAATGAATATCACTTATTTTTGTAAAACTACTTTTATTTTTGTGTACGTACATTACATTTTCATAAATGTATTGAGAGGCCAAAGTTAATATATTAATTTCCTTAAATTATTGTCGCAGCGACTCTTTAGGCTTTAAATCATAAATTGCTCTTATGGCCCTCTTCTGTAAAACAAATATAATTTCAGTGTCAGCTGCGTTAACTGTCGTTTTAGTTTGAAAATTAAAGAGGTATCGTCAGCAAATAATACTATATCGTGATTGTCCCCTACAAGATAAGGTAAGTCATTAATATAGATTAAAAACAGGAATGGGCCAAGAATCGAGCCCTGAGGAACGCCCATTGATACTACCGATCCGGAGGAACCTTTATCATTAATCACTACTTTTTGAATTCTGTTACTTAAATATGAAGTAATAAGTCTAAGCGCTAAATTTTTTACACCGTAATGTTGTAGTTTCCTGATTAGTGTCTCATGATGAACACAATCGAGAGCCTTGGAAAGATCACAGAAAATACCTAAGGCATCTTGTGAATTCTCTCAGGCATTAAAAATATATTTCAGAAGCTCAACACCGGCGTCAGACGTCGAGCGACCCCTTGTAAAACCAAATTGGTTTTTATGAAGTAATTTATTTGTATTAAAAAAGTTAACAATTGATCCATAATTATTTTTTCAAAAATTTTACTGAGAGTTGGTAGTACAGAAATAGGTCTGAAATAAGCGGGTTCCAATGTACTACCAGATTTAAATAAAGGTATTACTTTACTATACTTCATTAAATCAGGAAACACACCAGAATCGATACAAGTATTAAAAATAATAGCAAGATGAGGTGCAATTAAATCTATTATGGACGCAATAACTGTCACGGAAATCCCTCACAAATCTGCGGTTTTCTTTACATCAATGGTTTTGAAGTATTTTACAATATCTTGCGGTAATACTTTTTTAAATCTAAATTCTTTTAAACAGATATTAACATTCTGTTTGAGTAATGACTCGGCGACAGCTGGAGAAGTATTCAAAGACTCTGTTGTCAAAATAGGAATATCAGTGAAATATTTCTCAAACACCGCTGCGACTTCTTGATTTGATTTAGTCAACTCATTGTTAATTTTTAATTGATAGTTTGAGTGACGAAGTTTGTCTTTACCGGTTTCATTGTTAATTATACTCCACGTCATTTTAATTTTATTCTTAGCCGTCTTAGTTTTGTTGCTAATATGTAACGATTTGGCTGTGGAGCAAACTCTTTTAAACATTTTAGAATAATTTTTAACATATTCTTTAAAAGCATCGGAAAGATTATATGATTTTTCATGGTAAAGGTCATATAACCTTCGTCTGCTTCTATGAATTCCTACTGTCACCCACTCATTAAATGCCTTGCGAATGTTTCTG
This sequence comes from Parnassius glacialis, assembly GCA_033319125.1. Taxonomy (NCBI): domain Eukaryota; kingdom Metazoa; phylum Arthropoda; class Insecta; order Lepidoptera; family Papilionidae; genus Parnassius; species Parnassius glacialis. The sequence goes on along the minus strand of JAVANC010000023.1, from coordinate 22,297,763 downwards.
GAGAATGTTTTAGAAGTAAATGTTTTTTTAAATTCATTGCTTATAAGGGTAAATAATTGTCCATATAAATAGTCTGCATTGTTGTTATAAGAAAGTGATGGAAGGTTTTTTACCATATTACTTCTAAATCTCTCCAGGCGTTTTGTATTTCGGATAGCTATCGTAGCTCTACTGTACAATCACTTAAGCACTTCGACATACCGAAAGTCAACTTGACACTGCTGAAGGGACTGCAGCACCGCCCAAATTTCGACGGAATCAAAGGCTTTCTCATAGTCCACATACGCAAGGCAAAGTGGCAGATTATACTGATCTGTCTTCTGTAAAATCTGCCGCAAGGTATGCATGTGGTCTATGGTACTAAAGCCTTTTCGGAAACCGGCTTGTTCAGGAGGCTGGAAGTGGTCAAGTCTGCGTGCGAGACGATTCGTAATGACTCTCGAAAACAGCACGTAGACGCGGCTCAGAAGGGAAATCGTAGTTCTTCAAGAGAGCGTTGTCGCCTTTCTTGAAGAACAAGACCACCGCACTTTTGCTCCACGCCTCCGGAGTAGTGCCACTATGGAGGACGGAATTAAATTGTTTCTGAAGGACTTTAAGTACCGGTTTCCTACCCGCTTTCAGAAGATCCGCTGTAATTCCATCCTCGCCTGGAGACTTGCCGTTTTTAAGGTGCTGGAGAGCCATTCTAATCGCGCTCAGACTGACGTCCGGGATATCTTCGGAATAGTATCGGATAGGACTCACTCTTGGATCGTTACTCACACTTGCGTGTGGCTCCAACGATGACGTGTACCGCTGCCAATAGAACCTCTCAATCTCGCTCAAAATCTCAGGTGTCCCTGAAACGATGCTGCCACTCTCGGTCTTCAGCTTTGACAGTTGGCTCTTTCTGGCAGACAGGTCTCTGGCAAAGACTTTGGAGCCTTGGTTCCACTCGATTGCTTCTTCAATACAAGCTGTATTGAAGTTGTGTAAGTCCTGCCGCATGCATTTGGAGATCTGACTGTTCAGTTGCCTGTATGCTTTCAATCTGTTGAAGAGTGTAGCTTCATCTTCCGTTTTCTGTCTAACAACCATGAGATTAAGAGTGTGATCGGAGAGTTTTTGTGTTCTTCTGCGGCGGTTCTTGCAGAACTTAGCATGAACAGTAAAAGCTATTGTGTGGATATTATTAAGAATTCTTTTAATTTGAACTTTACTCACATTTTTATTATATATATTAAAATATAGAGATTGGATTGATTATACTTTTTATAATATAACTTAAAAAACTACTTAATTTAATACTTACATTATGATTTCCATTTAGGAGTGATCCTTCACTAAAAGAAGTTAGCACTGGAGCATATCCATGGCGTCTTTGGATCTAAGTTGATCTTAACCGAGTTTTGTTGTGTTCTACAAGGAAGGACAACATTGGTTGTATTACAGAAGCAGAAAAGGAAAAATAGTAGTTCCTTCTTTAATTAACAGGCGCGCGTGTAAAAAAGACTATTTTAACCATTTGTTATTGAAAATTATAATTTTAAGAATGAAATTAATTAACTGAAGTCACTTTTATTGCTTTTGAACTAGATCATCCCAAAATATTTCATGTGCGTCCATTTTAGAAAAAAAATACAATACAATATTTTCGTCAGATCTTGCCTTTAGATATGAATTAATATATATACATATTTCCTATCTTACAATAACGTATTAATATTTATTTTCATAAGCGAAAGTGCTTATTCTTAGATTTCCACTTCAATTCTTTCCTTATTGTGAGTTTATATGGGCTTATAAAAACATAAAATTATCTTCCTGACTTCTAAGCCTTATTTTAGTAACTTACTGATTAACTTGTTATTGATTACGCCGAAAAATATAAAATATTATATGATATTTATCAGATAAATCAAACTAATATTTGACTTTTTAACTTTACTTCTTCAATTCTTTAATCCCCTACCTACGTTTCAATTCTTACCAGTCAATATTTAAATCCTGTTTTTGTCTTTGTTACTTGTCTGTAAAACTATAAGATTTACCACATTCATCTTGCAGGTCCTTTTAAACAATATCGTTGCTCCACATCCATACTCAGTAATAATTGAGTTCTGCAAATTAGACAATTTTGACTACTGCATTCTTTATATTGAAGAAGAGGCAAACGAACATACGGTTCATCTGATGGTTCGTGATGTGTTCGCCGTCGTCCATGAACAGCTGCAATACGATTGAAATGGCAGCTGCATTGTCGGCCTTTAAGAAAGGAGTAAATTTTTTTCTTCTAAATCTAATCGATCCCGAAAAACCGGTGGCGACAGTAAATTCAATAGTGTGCTTGGGATTGCGAGGCAGAAGATTCCGCGTAAACCGCACGGTTAGTGGACCACCATTCAAATAACTGTGGAACTATATGTCTCTCATAATTTCGACGCCAAGGATTCCGATACTGCAAGAGGAGTGCCCTGAAATGAAGAAAGGACGCACAAAACTCCTGTTTAGAGTATTAAACTAAACTGCATTTGTAAGTTAGCCATAGCCTCCTTCCTAATTTCACTTAAGTTGAAGTCGCCACTTGCGATAAAATTAGTACATCCCGTTACTCCCCTCTACTGCACAGGAAAAGATGGACGCCGTGTTAAATAGCACGCCTGGTGTTTCAGCGCACTTTGCCTAAAGAAGATATTGGAGATAAATTTGTTTTTAATGCTGTATTATCCCTACGGATATGCTTACGCATCCAAGGATATTCACATTGTACACAAAATCCCTTAAATTGTTGCCGGGATTCCATGTTAATTTAACTTGTATAAGGCCTGTGTTATCAGTGAATTAAAACTGATGTTTACAAACAGTATTATCACACTTCATACAGACTTTACTAAATGTCAAATTGATGACCTGCATATTTTTTCATTGTTTGGCATTATTGTAAGATTAAAGAGATAATATAATAGTTTTAATGAATTAAAAACGATTCTAAAGTAAGTACAAATATATATACTTATAATGGAAATTATAATATTTAGTACATATAATACTAATAAAGAAAAAAATTATGTATTCGAAAACGAAAACACAAAATGCACGTTTTATGTAGGTTATACAAATCAAACTCTACAATTTCAAGTTTATACGTGGTAAAGCACGCTGCTGTTATATTATGGTTGTAGCACGATTGTATCAGCTCGATCGGGGAGGACCACATTTTCACAGCATACCAGCTTAGAAAAGCAGAAAGATGCTGCTATGTTGTGTTGTGTAAAGAACCCATGACCCTGCTTACTTACTGATAACGAAATATTCCATCTTAGTTCACGTGGGTGAACATGCATACTTGCAAGTAATTATACTGGCTAGGCAAGGACACCTAAATTTCTTTTAGTTGTTTATCTGTGGGAAAGTTCGTTATTAAAACTGCTATAGAGATTGACCCTCTGCAGGTCTCAATTACTTCATTGGTGAAGTCGAAAATCTTGGTGTGATTTGATCTTTATGCAATTTCGTATTACAAGATATAAATAAATCTTATTTTTGTATAAAACTGAACTGACAACCAAACTTAAAATTACTGTCCATCCGATGGCAAGTCGCTAGTGTAGCTCAAAAATACCTGCAACCACCTTCAAACAAAGATCTCTGAAGACTAAGATGGAAAGCCTTACAATTTGTGAATATACTACCTTTTTTTTCTTGCGGATGGAAAATCATCAAATGACGCCTTTCGCTCTGGGTGGAGCGGAAGGGAGTGTCAGACTTTTACTGACTAAAAATCATCCTTGTTCCTTCAGTGCCCTTACGTTCCGGAGCCGCGGTATCTCTTTCGAACAGCCCGCAGCCCCAGCAGGCGTTGGCCCTTGCGGGCCCCTTCACGCTGCTGACAGCTCTTTGAGGCGCGCGTGGAACAAAACGCGCCGTCGACACGGCCTGTCGTCGTTAGATGGACGGACGGCGAGCTACCCATTGCTTGCCGTCCACAGGCCCGCGCCTACGGTGGCCGGGGGCCACGACGTAGCCCCCGACGCCCGGGGCGTCTCCCGCGGCGGCCGGGAAGGAAAGCTGCTGCTCTCTCCTTCTCCCGCTCCGCCACCTCCTTCGCTAGCATCATTGCTTCACAGAAGGTGGTGACGGCGTCCCATTCCGTCTCGCTCCGGATCATGGCTTCGACCAGGGCCGGACGCGAGAGGTCGCCGCCGCCTATCGCCGCTACGAGGACACGGCGGTGCTCCGCCCAAGCAGGGCACACCTCCACTGTGTGCTCCACCGTGTCCTCCGGTCGATCCTCGCAGTGGGAGCACCCGGGCGTTTCCTCCCGCCTGATTCGGTGCAGGAACCTCCCGAACACACCGTGTCCGGTGAGGACCTGCATCAGGCGGAAGGTGAGGACGCCGTGGCGTCTCTCAAGCCACTCCTCAAAGAGAGGTCTTATCGCCGCTATAGTGGCGTGCCCAGCACGGGGTTTCGACAGTCGCTCTCTCCATGTCGCCATGAGATCATGCCAGAAGTCTGTCCGCTGCACGACAACTTGCCGCGGCAGCGGGGTTTCCCCCCGGTATAGTGCCTCCGCGCGCCATTCGTGCAGGCGCGCGAGGACTATCGCCTCCAGATCCCATGGCGGCAATCCGGCATGGAGGCACGCCGCCTCGCGGGAGATCGTGCGGTAGCCGCAAACCATTTTCACGGCAACTACCCTTTGGGGCGCGTTCAGGTGGTGGACGGCAAGCCGCGCCAAACCACGCGCCCACACCGGGGCCCCGTAAAGGGCCATGGACCGCACAATCCCCGCGTAGAGCCTCCGGCAGGAGGCGTTTGGCCCCCCCAGGTTCGGCAGGAGCCGCCTGAAGGCAGCCTCGGTCCGTTCCAGTTTGGGAGCCAAACGTCGTAAGTGCTCAACGAAGTTCCATCGGCCGTCGAGGACGAGTCCTAGGTACTTCAACGTCGACTCGACGCCGATGGATAACCCTCCTACCATCGCTGAGGATCCCGGTGGTGGCCTGTTTCGAGGACCATGGAAGTGCATGGCCTCAGACTTGTGCACAGCCACCTCAAGACCCAGCTGCCGGATCCTCTGAACGACTATCGCTACCCTGCGTGTCATAGTTTCCAACGCCGCCTCGTACGACCCCCCCCTGTGCCAGTACCAGCGTGTCGTCAGCGTAGCAAACTACGCTGACGCCGGTAGGGAGGTCGGCGCGCAGCACCCAGTCGTAACCAATGTTCCACAGGGGCGGCCTCAGAACCAAACCCTGTGGGACACCGCACGACATCTCTCGCCGGTCCCACTCACCGTTGCGACCGGGGTAGATGACGGCCCTGTCCGTCAGATAGTCTCCGACTATACGACGGAGATAGGTCGGCACCCGGTGATACCGGAGTGCCTCCCTAATGCAGCTCCAGTGCATGGAGTTGAAGGCGTTGGCGATGTCGAGAGACACCGCCAAAACAACCCCCCTCCCCCTGGCCACTGCATCCCCAATCGTGAGGGCTCTCACGCGCATGATGGCGTCCACCGTAGAGCGCCTCTTGCGGAAACCAAACTGGTGTTCCGCAAGATCCGGCCCCGTCCCCGCAAGGTGCTCGGCGAGGCGGTTTGCAATGACTCTTTCAAAGAGCTTGTCCACCTTGTCGAGCAGCACCACGGGCCGGTATGCGGACGGAGAGTCCGCAGGGCGCCCCGGCTTCCGAACGAGGACCAGCTTCCCCGTCTTCCAACGAAGCGGGAATTGGCCTCTCTCCAAGCATGCGCTTAGGAGCCCCTCCAGTCGAATATACTACCCTTAATACAGGATCACAGCAGTACAAGCACAGCCGTTTAGCATAAAAAAGTCGAATGGTAGTTCAATTTTGCCGAGCTTGCAGAAACTTAACCATTAGGTTATTGTCACCTTATTAAGTTTAATATTGGTCATATTTTTAGTCTATTTCTTTTAATTTCAATTATTTTCCTGCAGGTTTATTTTGATTCGCAGTTTGATACATAATATAGACATTTGTATGGCGAACACTCTCTGTTTTTACCTCCACTCTTATAAGCTTAAGTATATTTAAAATGTTTAACTTTTGTTTCTGATTGTGCAAATACGAATTAAAAACAAAATATATTTTGACATTGTTTTAAAACCAATAAGAAGTATTAACTATTATGTTTTACTCTTTATTACAATGATATTTTAAAACCACAACTTTAATTCCATTACAAAAGTTCTTAAAATGATTGCTAAAAACTACACGGTATAACAGCTGGATGGGTTTTATTGTGAATTTAGTATGTAGCTTAGTACAACTAACATAAGGCTTCGCTCGTCATTAAAAAGAGTTCCATATACCTTCTTATCCCTATCTCCTTTGTCCATAGTTACACCCCGTTGGTGATAAGAAACTTATGAAAGTTTGTAATATTTATAGTAACTGAAAGCCATATTTAAGTTAGTAGTTAGTTTTTACGTTTTCGTTCGTTGATTTTTTTTTGTTGTCGTTGATATTTAAAATATTTAAAAAAAATATTTATATAAATAAAAATCATGTGTAGATTAAATCACAATCATAAACATTTATGACTGTGAATTAATCTACACACCATTTGGTAATGTGAGTAATAATTAATACATTTTTATTAATTGTAAATAACATTAATAACTCTAGTTTTAATATATTCTAAAATTTAAGCGACCAAACCAATGTAAATGGTATTGAGTAAAGTAATACCCGTTCCACACGTATCGGCTAACCCTCTAACGAGCACTATAATTCCAACAAAGCTAACTTTACTAACTCTCACAAAGTAGCCTATTACACATCAGACTATTTTATTTCGAAGCACAATGATGCATTCATTTCATAGTAGGTACTCGTACTTCTGATAAAAACACTTTATTGTGGTACTAAACGATCATTCAACCGTCCAACTCCAAAAACCAAGTTGGACGTTGACGTTAAAACATTTTTATTAGATGAAGTGCAAAGAAAATATAAATTCTTACATCTCTTTGTAGCTTCGGTGACACAAATACTTGAGTGGAAACATAGACCGTGAATCCAAATAAAACAAAGAAAACTCTGTAGTCCATTTCAAACTGGTTGTGCCTAAAAGTTTTAGTACGAAATACGAATATTTCGCTCTCTGATATAGATATGAATATACCGGTTTAAGTTTTTATAATACACAGTTTTAGTTTCTACAGACCGGTAAACTCCCTATGATTTAACGTATTAGTGAGCGTTCAACGGGGATTCATGACTCATAAGACTTTGAGTCCGAATATTTTTAAGTGGTAACAGTGGTAGAGCCACACGGCAGCTTTTGCTGTCGCACGGATGGGCCGGCTCGAACCGGGGTGGTACCACGACCTCACAGAAAACCAGCGTGAAGTATAGGTTTACCTCTGCGTTTCGCTTGGTGAGTGCAGGTGGCCGGAGGCCCTTTTTACTGGAAATGCGGCATTCCATCTTAGTCCTCACGGGTGACAACGCATCTACATTTTGATTTGTAATAGAGGATAGATGTAGATGTCTATGGGCCGCAGCAACTATTTACCATCAGGTGGACTGTGTGCTCGTTTGTCACCCTTATCCTATATAAAAAAAAAGTTGTAAGTTTTTTTATAGAACTTGATCTCTGTATTTGCTGTTCTGGTTTTGATAATTACTTAACTGACAAGAAGGAATCCTATTTCTGGGTAACTCAGAGTAACATATGCTACTACGTGGTACATCTACGAATCAGCTATATTATGGTTGCTGCACAAGTGGATCGGCTTAACCGGGGAAGTACCACGCTATCACAGAATACCAGCGTAAAACAGCAGTTGAATGATTCTGTGTTTAGTACGATGAGAGTAGAAAACCAGTAAATCATTTTACTGGTTTTCTACTCGTAGTAATTATGTATTTCGTCTTGGTCCTCAGGGATGATAAAGCATTTGCATTTTGATTCTTTTGCAAGGGTCTGTGGGCCAAAGTATGCACTTACCAACATACGTTTTTTTCATATAACAAGGGTGACAAACAAGCACAGTCCACCTGATAGTAAGTGGATACTATCAACCATAGACATATACATTAATATTCAATTAAAATCAAAATGCAGATGTTAAATAAAACTAATTTGGCACCATGGTCACGGGGGAAGACTGAGGTGGTTGACGTCCTGATGTCATACTTAGCCCGGCTACCTTCACGTTTTGAAATTTTGTCCCGATGTGATAAAAGCCGGGCTAACTATGACATCGGACACCCAAAACTTCGGTAATTATAAAGTTAAATTAAACGTGATAAAATCCGTTAAAAATAGTTTCATTTAATGTGTACTCATCGCGTAATTATTAGAAACCAAAATGCAGATGTGTTGTTACCCTTGAGGACTGAGAAGTATTGGCCAGTTTCCAGTGAAAAGGGTTTCCGGTTCTTAACACTCACCATACGAAACACAGCAGCATTCAACTGTTATTTTACGCTGGTATTCTGTTATAGCATGGGCTTACCCTGGTCGAGCCGACCGATTCATGCTACAACCTTAATGGCTCTGCCACGGATTAAAGCCACGCTGCACTATGGAAGACGGTTTTCCTAAAACATTATTCTTGTATTATTTCCTGTATTGTGGTAGGAGTAAACAGACATAAATTGCACATAGGCAAACATACAGACCAGAAACAATTATTTGTAGGCCATACGAATACATCTTTATATGGGGAATACATACTTATTTCTGTTTGTATGGGATTTGAACCCACGGCCTTTAGCATAGCAATTCAATGTTAAGCCACTGGGCTACGGAGCTAATAAAAAGTTTCTACATGAAGATTATGCTGCCCATTTCCTGTTTAACTTCCATCATTAATGTTGGAGCATAATAACCTGACAGGTATGAATTAACAATACTTTTTTATAGTACAAATGTGACAAACGAGCACACAGTCCACCTGATGGTAAGTGGCTGCTGTGGCGCATAGACATCTACATCAATCCTCGATTACGAATCAAAATGCAGATTCGTTGTCACTCAAGGGTGACTACTACGATAGTATGCCTCGTGTCCAGTAAACCGGTCTCCGGATTCATACACTCACCGTTTGAAACAAAGCAACATTAAGTCGTAATTTTACGCTGGTATTCTGTGAGAGCGCGGTTCTTCCCCAGTCGAACCGACTTATTCATGCTACAACCTAAACTATACTACTAAACCTGTTACGTTAATGACCATTGTGGCACATTAAAATGTCATTTCGTTTCCATCACCTAGTAAATGTTGTAAAAGACAACTTAGGGAAATGCCCTGAAGATCTTAGACCATTCGATGTTATTACCATACAAAAAATTAAAACACGATAATTTTATTTGAAAAATTTATTTAACCAAAGGCTACGAAATATATTTTCAAATACATCATTTATTATAAGTTTTCTAGGAAACAATCACCAGTAATGTTGGAAAGTAGCCTAGACACCATAGTCCGACTTTCCACGACCATATTCTTGTGTCACAGTACCACCAGCTGATAGACGAGTATTTTTGCCAAAGTTCCACACTTTAGATGCTGATCAACAAACAGAAATAAGTATGTATTCCGCATATAAAGATGTGTTCGTATGGCCTACAAATAATTGTTTCTGGTCTGGATGTTTGCCCTTCTGCAATTTATGTATGTTTACACCTTCCACAATAGAGAAAACATACAAGAATAATGTTTTAGGAAAACCGTCTTACATAGTGCAGCGTGGCTATTCTACGTACATGAATGGATCGGCTCGACCAGCATAAGACCACGCTCTAACAGAATACCAACGTAAAATGACAGTTTAATGCTGCTGTGTTTTGTATGGTGAGCGTAAAGAACCGGATACCATATTACTGGAAACTAGGCAATACTTCTCAGTTCTCAATGGTAACAACACATCAGCATTTTGATTTCTAATATTTGACGCGAAGACAACATATGAAATGATACTAATTTTTACGGATGTTATCGCGTTTAATTTATTTTTTTAATTCCCGAAGTTTCGGGTGGTGTACAGCACCCATGGTCACGTTGGAATGACGCGATAAAAAACGTAAAAATTAGTTTCATTTTAAACAGTGGTAGAGCCACGCGGCAGCTTTTGCTATCGCACGGATGGGCCGGCTCGAACCGGGGAGGTACCACGACCTCACAGAAAACCAGCGTGAAGTAGAGGTTTACCTCTGCGTTTCGCTTGGTGAGTGCAGGTGGCCGGAGGCCCTGTTTACTGGAAATGAGGCATTCCATCTTAGTCCTCACGGGTGACAACGCATCTACATTTTGATTTGTAATAGAGGATAGATGTAGATGTCCATGGGCCGCAGCAACCACTTACCATCAGGTGGACTGTGTGCTCGTTTGTCACCCTTATCCTATAAGAAAAAGAAACATCTGCATTTTGATTTTTAATTGAATATTAAATTATATATCTATGGATAACAGTATCCACTTACTATCAGATGGACTGTGTGCTTGTGTGTCACCCTTGTTATATGAAAAAAAAACATATGTTGGTAAGTGCATACTTTGGCCCACAGATCTTTGGATAAGAATCGAAATGCAAATGCTTTACCATCATCCCCGAGGACTAAGATGACATACATAATTACTTCTAAAATAATTTACTGGTTTTCTACTCTCAACATACTAAATACAGAAGTAATCAACTGTTACGAGTATTTTAAACTGGTATTCTGTGATAGCATGGTACTTCCCCGGTAAAGCCGATCCATTTGTGCTGTAAACATAATATAGCTGCTTCGTGGATGTTCCACTTATTAGCATATGTTACTCTGGGTTACCCAGAAATAGTATTTCTTCTTGTCAGTTAAGTAATTGTCAAAACCAGAACAGCAAATCAACAAATCATTTTCTATAAACAAACTTACAACTTGAAAGTATTCGTACTCAAGGTCTTATGAATCATGAATCCCCGTTTAATGCTCACTAATGCGTTATATCATAGGGAGTTTACCGGTCTGTAGAAACTTGAACTGTGTATTATAAAAACAAACTAGAAACTTTAACCAGTATATTCATATCTATATCAGAGAGCAAAGTATTCGTACTAAAACTTTTAGCCACCTTCAGTTTGAAATGGACCACAGAGGTTGCAGATATTATTACCTTACAAAAAATTGAAACACGAAAATTTTATTAGAAAAATTTATTTAAGCGAAGACAATGAAAAATATTTTCAAATACATAACTTATTATAAGTAGTCTCGCAAACAATCACCAGTCATGTTGGAAAGTAGCACCGACACCATAGTCGGGCTTTCCGCGACCAAGTTCTTGTGTCAAAGTACCACCAGCTGATAGACGAGTATTTTTGTCAAAGTTCCACACTTTAGATGCTGATGCGTCCAGCTGCAAAATAAAATTGGTAATTTAGTATGCTTGTAAAACATTTCACAGCAGACGCGGTTTGAACTCACTTTGTGTTTTTAAATTTAAATTTAGTCTTTAAGTTCAGAAATACCGGTTTTAGCCGTCATTATTATGAGTTTAGTTTAGAGTTTTATTATATGTAGTATGTAAAAGCAATATTTGTTTTGGAAAGATAATTGAATTTTATTTGAATACAAGTAGTTTATTAAATAACTATGGATCGTTACGTCGTAGTTTTGAAATTGAATTCTGGTTTCTGATGATATCAGTGCTGTATTTATTTAAATTTTTATGCACAAATGAAATTCGTTCATATGGCGGACTTAATGCCTTAAGGCATTCTCTCCCAGTCAATCAGTAGGCTAAGCAGAGATAAACTTATGGGAGGTAGTGCAGCAAAAGTAAATTAATAATGAGAAAAATATGTGAGCCTTTCGGCTGTTACAGCTTCATCGGAATCAGCTATTTATGGCTGACACCCATGAAGCTGTAAGAGATGATGAAAAATTATACCCAATATTAAAGTAAGGTATGTTGAAAAATTTTACCCAACGTTGCTGATGTAACGAAGTTAACCTACGATAGGTTACAGTGCACTTAGATGAGATATCTAACGGCCGTCCGAACAGGGGGTGGCAGGCCCTGGCTCAGAGATGGCTAACTTGTATCGTTCTATGTTCTGGTCAATCAGAACCACCCAGGGATGCGAGTGAAATATGTGTACGCGTAGTGGAGGGGCGTGTGGGGTACCTATCTGCGAACTCGTTGTGACCAATCTATTGACCTAACGGTGTTTGTGACACTAGGTGGGTGTGTAGTGTTATAGTGTGACGGGCCAGGGACATTTAGGTCTGGGTCTGGGAACTGGGGGTTCGATTAAAAATTTTACGGGGCCTCCGGTAACTTTCCGTAACCCTTAAAATCGGAGCTTAGGTTGTAGCGGAGCGGGTTCGGATGTATCCCGGCCCTCTCAAGGCAGCGCCTAGATATTTCCTTGAATTATTCAGAGATGATCGGAAGTTGAAAGTCTCTGTACAAGTCGGAGTTCGATGGTACCACAGAGCTCGGGTGGCTACGCGAATGTATCTATTTTGGGCGACTTACAGGTCGTACAAATTACGATGAGCGGTGTGCGAGAGCTAATCTAGCGTAAAACATGATAGGTTTTACGCACGTTTGCAAAGATGGAAAGCTTTGGACAGTTTGCTTTTGCTGTTAACTAGCGGTTGCACGCTATAAGTGATAGAATTTGATACGGTTGCGGACATTGCGAATGTGGTTCGCGAATGTATTTCATAGAGTTGTCGAATATGACCCCTAGATTACCTATGGGATTTGGCTGTCGTTTCCCATGGATTCTGGCGGTCGAATAGGGTGATGTAGGGTGATATAGGGTGATAACTAATGATTTTATGCAAACTTCCTGGGTTTCTTTGACAATATATTACTATACTTTTCTGGGTGAAAGTGTTTTACACAATTTACGATTACCATGACGGAGAGTTCGCCCAAAACGCACTGCACTTTGAATCACAACAAGCGTCCCACTTCAAATCACAGTGAGACTGCTGTCTCCCGGTACAAGTAATACAGTGTAGTTTAAGCATAGACTTAAAATATTCTTACGCCAGTATATTCTTAGTCTATGATTTTAAGTGTGTAATATCAATTTTGCGCATGAGTATTGAGCAAAAAGCGAAGAGTAACTAATTAAGAAGACAAGCAGAGCCCGAGCGCAGAATAGTTTTTGATTTTGAATTTTGTATATCAACAGAAATTAATATTTGTGCTATTACTAAATTGTTTATTTTCAAAAGTATAATATAAATGTTATTATTCATTTGTTTTTGAATCTCAATTTATTTAAATTGGGACACTGCATAGATGTAACAAGACATGAATGTTGTTTAGACAAAATCCGAGTATTTGTAGATTTTCTCCTGGCATTATAATATGTCGTTCAGAAGCGATAATTTCTGATAATACTTGATATTGTAACTTATTTTTCGTATATAACTGCTTCAATTTAATGATATATTTAAGTTTTTAATTTAAAACACTTACATTAGTAGGTCCATGTATCTGCTTGGTTAGCTCTAAAGTAGCTCTGGCGTCCTTGTTTACATTATTCCAATCTAGCTTGCCACCGAATGAACTAGAGTCACCATTGGGTCCCAAGACTCTAGTTCCGTACGCTTGGCCTTCCAATTTTCCTCTAGCATCATTAAAAATATCTTGCTTATAACCACCTTTACCCTAAAATAATTATTTTATATGTATAAATATTTGTCCTTTAATTTGATAATTATTTCTTACTTCCCCTTAGACATAGGCCTCCTTTTCTCTAAGAGAGTTCTGGAGCAATTATATTTATTTTATTTAACATTATTCAAAGCTTTTAAGAACAAACAACACTCACGAAAAGTCCTTGATCGTTGTCACCCAATGTTCCGAAAACTGTTCCCTTGCCAACTTGCTTGTCCCATGTCACATCGCGCTTTAGTCTTGGATCTAGTCTAAAACATACATAGAAGGTAATCATTAAGATTTGTTAAAATATAATGTAATTCTGACAAACCTGTCTTTTTATAATTTAAGCAGGTTTTATAGAAAACTTAAAAAAGTAAAGCATTGATGTAGATTTTAGCTGATTATTTTTAACATCTTTAATATACTGGGATTTTGCAAAGTAACGCTTGATTCTATTCATTATACAAAATGCTATTTAAATGTATAACTTACAGAGATTACATAATGAAACCGTCTAATAGTTATAGAACATGAAAAGGCTTATAATTTCCAGATTGTGTTAAGAACGTATTTTATGAAGTCGTTTATAGTTTTTATATTATGAAAAACAACGAAAAAGAAAAAGATCCGGATGATGAAACTCAAAGATGTATGACTGGAATGGCCGGGGCAGTCCAGTGCTCCATCTTCAAGGTAGAACAAGAGTTAACAAGATAAGAAAGGAAGTTTTGCATTTCGAAATTATATTAAATGTTACGTACCTGAGACTTTGTCTGCCTTCAATCGACATGCATGAACTGAGCTGAAGGCATGCTATAAAAGCAAAGCCAAGAATGGATAACTGCTGACGATGCATATTTCTGTAATAAAAAGTTAAAAGGTACCATATTAGCAAATTATTATAAAATAAAATTAGTAAAAAATTAACATTTAGTTAAATTATTTCAAAAAAAATATCTTTTATAATTAGCAGAAAAGTTGCTCTTTAAAGTAAATTATCAAAATGATAATATGCATGATATTAATAAAATTGCTTACCCTTTTTTAATCCTCCGTGTTATAAACTCAAGAGATGGCTGGTGTCTGTCATAGTACCTCTTTGTCGCCTGTATTTATATGAGAATTTTACTACTGTCCATTTTCAGATACCATTGGGGCATTATTATTTCCAGGGTACAGGGACTTTACCCTTCGTATTTATTTCATCTTTTCCTTATTAGAGTTCGACGCGGTCGTTAAATATATTTTATCTTAGAAGAATAATCACAGGCTGCCAGGCATTCCATGTAGCTGACAACGGTTTCAAAAGCCACCTTTGTTTCATGTTGGTTTCAGTTGTCTATTTACTCTAGGTTTTATTTACTTTAGGTCATGAAATTTTGTGAAAAGTTTAATTTTTTTTGGGAAAATGGCAATGAATTAGCCAACGCATGTACGAGGTTATCAATTTGACTTATTTGTTGTTTATTTTTATAATATGTTATGTGAAATCTGCGTCAATTTTGAGCAGAATTTAAGGATTTTTTTTAAATAAGGGCGATCGCTTTCAAATTTAAAAAAAATGCTTACCTAAGGGTTTAAAAATAAGGACGATGTTTTATTATAACTGTTTTTGTGTAATCTTTAAAACACTCAAAAAGGTCAAAACATTAAACTTTTATATAAATAATTAAAACTGAATTCAAAGAACTTAAAGGAATATAAAAAAATCTTAATTCATAGACTATGACTTAGCACAAACTTTAAAGGCTATTGTGTGGAAATTATTAAGAATTGTGGGAAGTTGATCGCTATTCTTTTTATTATATTTATTAAAATATCAAGATTGAATTGATTTTATTTTTTTAGTATTAAATAAAAAAATATGGTATAAGTATAGTCTAGATATAGAACTAGTGATAGAAACTAGATACATTTATTATGATTTCCATTTGAGAGTGATCCTTCACTAAAAGAAGTTAACACTGGAACATGCTTTGTTGTATTCTATGAGAAGGAACACGAGATTTTTTTTATAGGATAAGGGTGACAAACGAGCACACAGTCCACCTGATGGTAAGTGGTTGCTGCGGCCCATAGGCATCTACATCTATCCTCGTTTGCGAATCAAAATGCAGATGCGTTGTCACCCGTGAGGACTAAGATGGAATGCCTCATTTCCAGTAAAAAGGGCCTCCGGCCACCTGCACTCACCAAGCGAAACGCAGAAGTAAACCTCTACTTCACGCTGGTATTCTGTGAGGTCGTGGTACCACCCCGGTTCGAGCCGGCCCATCCATGCGACAGCAATTCTGCCGCGTGGCTCTACCACTGTTAGAGATTTGTTGTATTACGAAACAGGAACGGAAACCTAGTAGTTCTTCTTTAATTTACAAGTGCGTGTGTAAAAAGACAAAGCCTTTTTATTGAAAGTGATAATTTTACAAATGGAATGAGTTAACTGCGGTCCCAAATATTACATGTGCGTCTGTTTTAGAAGAAAAAAAAAACAGTATATTATTTACGTTAGAATGTATATCCATAACAGAAATACTATGTACACACATTTCCTATCTTCCAATAATGTATTAATATTTCATAAGCGAAAGGGCCTCTTCTCGCATTTTCACATCGCATCTTTCTTTATTGTGAGTTTATATGGGCTGATAAGAACATAAAGTTGTTTTTATGACTTCTAAGCGTTGTTTTATTAACTTATTGATTAAGTTGTTATGGATTAGGTAGCACAATAGAAAATTTTATATGATATATATATATATATATATTTAATATATAAAATTCTCGTGTTGCGGTGTTTGTTACCAAACTCCTCCGAAACGGTTGAACCGATTTGTATGAAATTTTGTGTGCATATCGGGTGGGTCTGAGAATTGCTCAAAAGCTATTTTTCAAACCCCTGAATGAAAAAGGTGACTACCCCAAAATATTTTTTTTATTTTTGACAAAATAATTTATTTTTATTTTATTATGATTTAGCATTGAAAAATACATAAAACTTCAAATTTTTAACCTTCTACGACCAACCCCTGTTTTTTAATCGCGATTTTTAAAACTAAAAAATATTACCTAGAAATAATGTATATGGCAATACAACGTTTGCTGGGTCAGCTAGTATATATATACACACTAGCTGACTGTCTGTGACATGCTGTCCCAGTAATGGTGGATTAATGTGGAACGTACGTGTTTGGGCGGAGGTGAGGTGACCTCGGTTCCCTAAAAAAAATTCTACCCCGAACGGTTCGCGCTCTACGCCATGTTTTATAAAATTCCGTAAATTCGTACTTCTGCTCACATTTGTGGTCATCACGTCCACAGTTTATTGTCTAGATCGGATTTTTTTCTTTAGATGTGTTATCTAATAATGATGTTCCTAAATTACCCTTAAAAGTTTTCAAGTACTATGGGTAGTATTTTACAAGACGTCACTAAACATAAGTTTAAATTTTTTACTTTATTTATCTGCTAAGTTTGAGCACCTGTGGTGAAAAAAAAGTACATCTGTCGCTATAGAATTATAAGCTATGTGAGCGAGACAAACAGTGAAACTTGACATGTTCTATTATGCACAGCTGTGAAAATATGGTTTGTACTCTTATCCATTTGTTAAGGATGCGTAAATTAATGAAAAGGACATGAGATATATCCAATTTTTTTATTTAAAATCATTTACAGAAAATGCTCGAACTGGTCTCCTCCTGCCCTTATGAAGGCTCTACATCTTTTTACAAACGATCTTTCTAAAAGTCTTTGATAATTTTTGGTTGAAATAACCCTTGCTGCTTCTGTGACGCGATGTCGATTGTTTCAATTGGTTCTTTATAAACTTGCTCCTTCAGACAGCCCCAATAAAAAAAATCTAATGGGTTAAGAAGCACGTGATCTTGGTAGCCACAATAACGACTCGGCCGATTCATCGATGACACTAGGCTTCGTTTAAGTAACTCCTTACTTGAACGGCGTAATGTGCAGGACAACCATCATTTTGGAGCCACTTCGCCGGATGGCTAGTGGCAGCTCATTTTGCAATTCTAAATAATTGGCCCCATTCAGGTTACCAGGCTTAACATATGGGCATATGATTCTTCCGTTGAGTATTCCTGTCCAATAATTTATTTTTACACTTTCACTGTCCGGTTTCCAGACACAATAGTAAGACAATAGCAGTGCCCTATATGTAGTGCACGGGACAGCGAAAGGGTTAAACTGGTATCGCGACCTATTTTCTCCCATCAAATATGGGTTTGCTCGCTCCCAACTGTGCAGATTATGCAAGTTAATGAACCCGTCTCTTTTACACTTTGACTCGTCGCTCCACAAAATTTTTCTAAAATACCCAGGATCTTTATCCACTTGCCCCAGCATTTCTCTACAAAAAGTAACTCGTGCTGGGTAGTTACGTTGTTAAAGCGTTTGCCCACGTGTAACGTAATAAGGGTGAAGTCTCCATTTTTTGTGAATCCGATGTGCTGTAGAGTGCGATACTCCAGTGCGTCGGTCGATATCTCGCATCGAAGTGACGGATCTTTTTTAACCATATCATGGACAATTTCTTCAATGTCAATGTTCAGGTATCGTCCTCTGTTACTGGCACCACCATATAAATACAATACAAACACTCCCGCCTGTCACCCAGAGGAGTAGGCAGAGACTACGGACTTTCATTTGGCGCGATCCTGACACACCTCTCTCGCCTCCTTTACATCCATATATCTACGCATACACGCTCGTCGGTTAAGGGTACTCCTAATCTGGCCCATTTTTAATGTATCGCCGATTTGGTCGATAAACTTATGTCTAGGGTGTCCCTTCCCGACCCTGCCATTCACTTCTGCAACATAAATTTGCTTTGTCACTCTTTCCTCGTTCATTTTTTCTACATGACCAAACCACTGAAGCATTCCTTTCTTAATCCTTGTCACAACGTCATCTTGCAAACCACACTTCTCTCTTATTACACTATTTCTCACCCTGTCATTTAGATTCAGCCCTAGCATACTCCTTAATGACCGCACTTCTACAGCATTTATTCGACTCTCATGCTTCTTTTGCCAGACCCAACTTTCACTACCATACATTAAGTAGGGACTAACACAGCATTATGAATTGCCATACGTGCCTTATTTGACATATTCTGACTAATCATAATAGCGTGTAGAGCCCAATTCACTCTATTTCCTGCGTTCACTCGTCGTTCTTTATCCTTATCATATCTATCCTCCCTGTTAAATAAACATCCCAAATATACAAACTCATCCACTTGCTCAATCAACTCCCCTTCTATTCTTATTTCACATAACGTTTTTATTTCTTCTCTTTCAAAAACCATCACTTTCGTCTTATTTGCGTTCACTTTCATACACCTTTCTTTCAATGACCAGTTCATTAAAGTAACCATAATTTGCAACTCGGCCGCTGACGATGCAAATATGACTTGATCATCGGCGTACAAAAGGCATTTGACGGTTATCTCGTCCATTCTCAACCCACATTCTTCAACTTTCAAAGTTTGCAAACAACTGTTCATAAATAGGTTAAAAAGCCATGGGGAAGCCACACATCCCTGTCTGACACCTTTATGAATGCCAAACCAATCCGAGTAGACCCCGTTGATCCCCACACAAGCACTAGAGTCCCTATAAAGAGACCTTAATGCCTGTATCAAGCCAGCGCTCAACCCAAATGAGTTCAGTGTTTGCCATAACACATTCCTGTCCGCTCTGTCATAAGCCTTTTCCAAGTCCATGAACGCACAAAAACCTTTCTGGTTTTTGGCCAAAAACTTCTCCGCAATCATGCGCATGTAAAAGACTTGATACGTACACCCCATCCCCTTTCTAAATCCAGCTTGCACATCCCAAATTTTTCCATCAGTTTCTTCCATAACTCTTTCAATTAACACCTTAGCATACAGTTTACCCACAATGCTAAGCAAGCTGATACCACGGTAGTTTTTACAGTCCTGCTGTGAGCCCCTTCCCTTATATCAATATATAAGGGAAGGGGCTCACAGCGTTATAGTTCCAATGGACTATAACGGCTTTACACCAGTCTTTCGGTACTCGCTTCAGTTCCCAACATAAATTAAACAAGGTGCACAGCAGGCCTGTAACCACACCCTCTCCAGCCCTTTGCATCTCGAGTGATATTCTATCATATCCGGCTGCCTTTCCTGCTTTCATGCTTTTCATTGCTTTCATTATTTCATCTACATTTATCTCCCTACCTCTCTTCACTTCTTGCGGAGTTTCTATTACACTTACTTCAGACGACTCTTCACTCTTAAACACGCTTTCAAAGTATTCCTTCCATCTCTTTAGATTCGAAACTTCATCATTCTGCATGCAGCCATTCTCGTCTCGTATAGCATTCATTCTAGGCTGTTTTGAATTTACCCTGGCAGTTCTTACGAGTTTCCAGAACATTTTAATATTTTCCTGGAAGTTATCAGATATCCTTCTATCATTCTTATCTATCCTTTCTTGATTTTTCTTTTCAACGACTTCTTTTACTCTCTTATTAATACGTCTAAAGTCTGCCTTTTTTCTTTCAATCACATCATTCATACCGCCAGAATTACCAGCTTTGATTGCTAGTAAATCTAGCCATGCTCTCTTCTTTGCTTCAACTTCCATCCGTACCTCATCATCTCACCACATCGTATTACTTTTAGTTTCATTCTTTCTCTTACTTACACCACATACTTCGGTGGCTGTTCAAGTCTAAATAATTCATACATAATTCATTCAACCCACTTATATTTTCCCTCAGTATGCATTTACACTTCTCTTTCACACCTTCATCTTGTAACCTTTCTGTTCTTATACGCTGAAACGCAGTGGTAGACAGAGATGTCCGATGCCGCCAATGCCTGAATAGACCATTAATTCGGCATAAGACCATGTAATGATCCGTCCCTACGTTGGATCCTTGGTAAACCCTTGTATCTACCACTGCGCTCCTCATTTTTTCATCTACAATTATAAAGAATCCTCTTATGGCGAAAGAAAGTGTTCGCCACAAAAATATTATTTTCCACACATACGGTGAGGAGGTCTTCACCATTCTCATTTATTATTTCATCGCCAAACGTTTCTAATATCCTTTCATAACCAGACCTCTTCACCCCAACCCTTCCATTAAAATCTCCTAACATAATAATATTTTCATTTTCCTTACATTTCATCAACACCAGCCTTATCATGTCCCAAAACTGCTCTCGGATATAAGTGGGCTTAGACATATCTGGGGCGTACACCCCTAGCATAAACAACTTCTTTAAGCCCACTTTCATTCGTATCCACAGCAGCCTTGGGTTTACACATTCATACTCTTTCACACATTAACCCATTCTTTCTGAAAGGATGACACCGACTCCCTGGCATGCCCGCTCGGTCTCATATACACCAGACCAGTAAGCGGTATACTTGCCATGTGCAGTGACATCTCTTATCTTTCGTTTCGTCTCGTTTACACATAACACATCTATTCCTCTATCATTCATCATTTCGCATATTATCATTCATTGCTCCATATACATTCAGCGTAGCCAGACGGGCCTCCGCAATCCACTTTTCGTCCTTCCGGGTGTCAGGACGTGACGGGTGGCGAACCTCGTCGCCGGTTTTTCTTCCGGAGATTCTTCGCACCCCTGCCCCATGAAAGGGGCGCCGGAAATTCGGGGCACATCTTTTATTTCTTATCTCATGGTGTGAACTAAGGGGTGGTAGATTTTACGCCGCTACCATACGGCGAGGTGCCGAGTCTATCCTATCAGCTTTGTCGGCAGTGGCACTACAAATACATTGCATACCACGAGGCATTCTCCCCTCTGAAGAAATGCAGTGCACTCTTTATTAGATCTCTTTCACGCTACATTCACCACAGATAAAATGCATGATAGCATACTCTTGGGGTGTGTACATTTCTTGTGACATGACACAGTCCTGTTGTTGTGCACAAATCATGAGTCCAGTAGAATGCCGGGTTGTCACAATTATCACCAAATAAACAAAATCCAATCCAAATGCACAAGTCAAGAGTGCAGAAGAATGCGGAATAGTATTTTTAGCCAAGAGTCCGAAATAATAGAGCACATGCGATGTCGCGAAGGTCGAGATACGCACTAAACATATTTAACAATAACCAAATACGAATTCATACAATGGAGAATCTGTCGATCCTTTTTACGCACATTAATCCTAAGCACCGTTTGTCTCGCTCACGCAGCTTATAATTCGTCCAAACAAGGCAAGCAGGCAGTAAAGTAAAATTTTCAAGGGCGACAGATGTACTTAACCTAATAAAGACATGCAATGTTTAAAAAACTAGCTGCCAAGAATTTTGTAATTTTGTGATGAAATGCCTACTTTTACATATTAACGGCTATAGCTCAGTAAGTAATGATATTAAGTAAATAGTATGATAATGTTTTAGAATCCTCATGATGTAGGCAAATTTTTAAATGGTTGCCACACAGATCCCATATGTTTTTTTTTTCACCACAGGTGCTTAAACTTAGCAGATCATCATTACAGCCCTTCACAAGTCCACTGCTGAACATAGGCCTCCCCCAAGGAATGCCACAAAGCACGGTCCTGAGCCACCTGCATCCATCGACTTCCTGCATGTCTTACCAGGTCGTCACTCCATCTTGTGGGGGGACGCCCTACACTTCGCCTACCGGTACGAGGCTGCCACTCGAGAACCTTTCTTCCCCATCGGTTGTCGGTTCTTCGAGCTATATGGCCGGCCCACTGCCACTTCAGCTTACTAATCCGTTGGGCTATGTCGGTTACTCTGGTTCTACTGCGGATATCCTTATTCCTAAGTTTATCACGCAGAGAAACTCCGAGCATAGCCCTCTCCATAGCTCGCTGAGCGACATTGAGCTTCCTCATACGGCCAGCAGTGAAGGACCACGTCTCAGTTCCTTAAGTCATCACTGGCAACACGCACTGGTTGTACAATTTTGTTTTAAGGTTTTGAGGTATTTCTGACGAGAAGATGTGTCGTAGCTTCCCGAACGCTGCCCAGCCGAGTTGAATCCGTCGATTGACCTCTCGGTCGAAGTTGGACTTACCTAGTCGGACTATTTGTCCCAGGTAAACATACTCGTCAACAACTTCGAGCTTAGTGCTCCCAACAACTACCGGCATAGGTGTGACATGGACATTAAACATAATCTTTGTTTTGTCCATGTTCATCTTAAGACCTATCCGTTGGGAGACACTATTGAGGTCATTGAGCTTAGTGCTTAGCTCCTCCAGCGATTCTGCCATGAGGACTATATCGTCGGCAAATCGAAGGTGACTGATGTACTCGCCATTGATGTTAATTCCGTATCCTTTCCAGTCCAGAAGCTTGAAAACGTCTTCCAATGCAGCGGTGAAGAGTTTCGGGGATATAACGTCACCCTATCTTACACCTCTCTGCAATTGGATAGGTTTCGTACTCTGGTTCTGTACTCGGATAGCCATCGTAGCTCTACTGTACAAACACTTCAGCACTTCGATATACCGACAGTCAACTTGGCACCGCTGAAGGGATTGCAGCACCGCCCAAATTTCGACGGAATCAAAGGCTTTCTCATAGTCCACATACGCCAGACATAGTGGCAAATTGTACTCTTCGGACTTCTGTACAATTTGCCGTAGGGTATGTATGTGGTCTATGGTGCTAAAGCCCTTTCGGAAACCGGCTTGTTCGGGAGGCTGGAAGTCGTCAAGTCTGCGCGCGAGACGATTCGTAATGACTCTCGAAAACAACACGTAGACGCGGCTCAGAAGGGAAATAGGTCTGTAGTTCTTCAAGAGAGCATTGTCACCTTTCTTGAAGAACAAGACCACCGCACTTCTGCTCCACGCCTCCGGTGTAATGCCACCATGGAGGACGGAATTAAAGAGCCTCTGAAGAACTTCAAGTACCGGTCTTCCACCCACTTTCAGAAGCTCCGCAGTAATTCCATCCTCGCCTGGGGCCTTGCCGTTTTTAAGGTCCTGGAGAGCCATTCTAATCTCGCTCAGACTGACGTCCGGGATATCTTCGGAATAGTGTCGGACAAGACTCGCTCTTGGATCGTTACTCACACTTGCGTGTGGCTCCAACGATGACGTGTACAGCTGCCCATAGAACCTCTCAATCTCACTCAAAATCTCAGGTGCCCCGGAAACGATGCTGCCACATTCGGTCTTCAGCTTTGACAGTTGGCTCTTTCTGGCAGACAGATCTCTGGCAAAGACTTTGGAGCCTTGGTTCCGCTTGATCGCTTCTTCAATACGAGCTGTATTGAAGTTGCGTAAGTCCCGCCGCATACATTTGGAGATCTGTCTGTTCAGTTGCCTGTATGCTGCCAAATCTGTTGAAGAATGTAGCTTCATCTCCCGTCTAACAGCCATGAGATTAAGAGTGTGATCGGAGAGTTTTTGTGTTCTTCTGCGGCGGGTCTTGCAGAACTTAGCTCCGACCGCATGGACAGTTTTCACGAGCTTGTCATTCAAATCGTCCACTTCATTGCAGTCTTCTAGGCACTGAAAACGGTTTTGTAACTCGAGCTGAAAGGTTTCGGGACTTAGGATTAGAGCACGAGGGGGACGGAGCGTTGACTTCATTAGACGAGACCTCTCCAACTTAACGTTTAGGTTCAGTGTGCCTCTAACCATTCGGTGATCGCTGCCGGTTTTCACCCTCGCGATCACTGAGACATCACTGAACAGTTGTCGTCTGGTCGTCATAATGAAGTCAATCTCATTTTTTGTCGAACCGTCGGGGCTCGACCAGGTCCACTTCCTGTGGGGCCGCTTCTTGAAGAAAGAGTTCATCATAAAGAGTCCCTCTTTCTTCATGAAGTCGGCCAGCTGCTGGCCCCTTGGGTTCCGTTGCCCTATTCCAAATTTCCCCACTTTCAGCTCACCGTTCTCTCTTGTGCCTAGTTTTGCATTGAAGTCTCCCATTAACACCGTATATTGGGTTTTGGAGGAATGCATGGCTCTAGAGATATCCTCATACATTTCCTCCACCTCCTCATCGGGGTGTGCCGAGGTTGGTGCGTAAACCTGTATGACCTTCAGCGAATACCGTTTGGTGATTCTGAGTATAAGGTACGCAACCCTCCTCGACACACTCTCAATCTGTACAACGTTGTTAACGAGAGACTTGTGGACGATAAATCCGACACCTCCTTGGGACAGATGGTCGCCCTCCCGGTGATAGAACAAGTTGCCGGATTCTAGGATTACCGTGTCCTCCCCCTCTCTTCGGACTTCGGATAATCCTATAATATGCCAGCGCAACTTGTCTATCTCTTCTTCCAGCTCCACGATCTTCTCGTCAGTCCTCAGGGTGCGTGCGTTGTAGGTTGCCAGGTCGAGTCGTCTAAGGTGGCAACCGAACCTCCACCGGAGATTCTTAGCACCCCCTGCCCCGCCGTTACTATGGTCGCCACCGTAGCCAGGAATAGCGGGGCCGCCGGGGACTGGGGGCCGTTTATTATTGTCATTGCTCATGGGGGGTATATTGCCATAGTTGCCACGCTTGGCGAGCGGGTTGGCAACCGCAGTTTTTTTATTGTATTTATTCCGTTACCAGGAAGATGCTGCTGCCCATCTCCTGCCTGTTTCCCTTTGTCGCCTTTTACGACACCCACGGGAGGATATGGGGTAGTGGATATTCTTGACCGCCACTACACGGCTTATAAATAAAGTAAAAAATAAAGTAGCAGATAAATAAAGTAAAAAATTTAAACTTTTGTTTAGTGCCGTCTTGTAAAATACTACACATAGTAGTTGAAAACTTTTAAGGGTAATTTAGGAACATCATTATCCACTCAACCGTCCACGGTGACTACAGTCCCCAAAACCATTATTGCCTCACCTGTCTAGGCACCAAACGACATCTTTCGGTTTAAACGCGTACAGCGCAAAAGATAGCTGTTATTAATACAGTAAAAAATTATAGATGGTGCTATATGAAATTTGTCGTCTGTGAAAGTGAATTTTATCTGTATAATAGTAACAAAATATTTAGAAAAAAAATGTTAAAATTAAATTTCGCCATTTTTGTTTTTGGAATGTTAAAGTGTGAGAAATTCGATCAAAAATGTGATAACTTTTCTGTTTTTATACGTTATTTCTAATATTATTGTACATCAAACTAATTGTGAAGATATTTTCTTTAGTAAATATGTATCATTACGACAATTCCAAAACGTTCACATATTATAATAATTTAGCTCTAAATTTTAATCACTATACGCGATCATCGTTTATTGAATATATGTTGTTTAAAATGTATTCTAATCAGTTTTTTGTATTAAATGAATGCAAAATATAAAATAATGATTCACTATTAACACATTGATAGCAATTTGTAAACGAAATATCTGTTGAGATGTGTCTAGAAATTATTAAAACCTATTATTTTCATTTATTTACTAATTTATTCAAATTTATATTGGGTAAACAATATATACTTATGTATATTGAGTATATAAGATGTTATTGATATTGGTGACATTTTAAAGGGAATATCATGTACTATTATAATATAAAATAATTGTCTACAGTAAGTATTACACTTTTCTTGTAAAACTCGAAATAAAAACTAAATACAATTTTTTTTAAAAAAAATTTTGAATTCTTTGAGTGTTTGGAGAATATTTTTATTTGAATGTATCTATAGTAGATTTTCAGTAGTAATCGTTTTTGTTAAGACTATCTCGCGCAGTCCACCATTTCTGGGATATATATATATATATATATATATATATATATATATATTATACAGTCTAATAGTCATTATCAGCCACTTTACAGCTATATTATGGTTTTAGCACAAATGTGTTGACTCGGCCGGGGAAGGACCATTCTCACAGAATTTCAGCGTAAAATTGCAGCTTAATGCTGCTGTGTTTCGTATGGTAGGTATAAAGAACCCGAGATCCTTTTTACTAGAAACAAGGTATTCCCTCTAAGTCTTCAGGAGTGACAATGCATCTGCATTTTGACTCTTAATCGAGGATAAATGTAATCGGAAGTGGTGAAATGTGTGGTCTTTTGTCTCCCTTATTTTATAAAAAAAACACTACTTGTATCCCCTACCTAAGTTTCAACTCTTACTTGTCACTCTCCTCTACACTCAGCAATTGCCATTCAAACAACTGCGGAACTGTTGATGTCTTGAAATGTCGGATTCCGATTTCTGGCTGAGGCAGCAAAAGGAGTGCCCTGAAATTGAAGAAAGATAAACGCGCAAAACATTGTTGGTTGTTAAGCTGTTCTGCATTTATTAGTAAGCTAAAGCCTTCTTCCTAATTTTCCTGATGTTGAAGTTGCCGCTTGAAATAAAATTGGCAAATTCCTTTTATACCGGTCTGTTGCGCAGAAGAAGATGAAAGTGTAAAAAGGCGTGCCTGGTATTCTAGCGCACTTTGCCTGAGGAGGAATAGGGAAAAAAGTTTACCTCAAAGCTACAAGTCTACGCATAAATGCTTACGCATCCAGGGATACTCCCACGGAACACAAAATCTCCGTTACATTGTTGTCTGGATTTCAGCTCATTTTACTTAGATAAGACCTATGTCATCAGTTAACTAAAACTGATATGTTTACAAACAATGATATCACACTGTGTTATACCGACTTTATTAATCGTAAACTCGATTATGCGCATATTTTCTCACTGTTTAGAATTATTATAACATTTAAGAGATAATATATATTATTTGAAGATGTTACAAAAATATCAAAAATGTAGTACATAAATATACAAATGACTGGAATATAAAATTTTAAAAAATTATAAAAATTTATAATTTCTACAAATCGAACTCTACAATTTCAATTTTATACGTGGTAGACGGAACACGCTACAGCTGTATTATGGTTGGAAAGCAAATGAGTCGGCTCGATATAATGATGATAACGCTCTCACAGAATACCAGAAAAATGATGCTCTGTATCTTATGTTGAGTGTAGAGAACTGGAGAGGCTTTAACTGGTAACGAGGCATTCCATCTTAGTCGTCAGAGGTGACACCCATCTGCATTTTGATTCTTAATCGGGGATAGATGTATATTTATACTACCCAAATTACACACTTACAATTAGGTGGAATGTGTACTCGCTTGTGGCCTTTATACAACAAAAAAAATTTTAACGGCCCGTAAAAATCCACTGCTGCACTTGAGACTCCCGCTTTAGAGACGGTTTAACCAGTCACGCTCGGTAGGTGGATTGACGGACGCAGCACCAGAAGTCTCCCACCTTTGACGCTCTGCCCGTCGGTCTAGATATTTTACGTCTGACGCAACCATATGTTTATACCGCGTATTGTAAAGTTTCAGAAGAATTTGAAAGGTTTTTTGGGAATTCTGATAATCACGACACCTACTGGATGAATGATGATTGATGATGGAATCGCTTAAACCGCCACCACCAATCGGCACATTTTTATTATAACACACACATCTTACAGGTACATCTTTGGTTTTTCAATATGATACATTTATAATTTAGTTATGTATAGGCCACTTATCTTAGATTTCATTTTCGTGGACTTAATTTTGAACTGGTACCGGCACTACCGAAAAAATCTATTGCAAATAGTATACACCCAAAGAGCCTCGCACACCGAACGAAACGCACTGATCCATTCACTTTGAAATAAGGCAAAACAAATTCCCCGTGTGTGGTGATGTTAGAATATCTACTACCCCATATCGTCCGTGGGTATGTTAAGAGGCAACAGAGAGGCAACATCATCCTGATAACACTCAATGGGTATTGTCAAGATAACACTCAACCTAATAAAAAAAAACTTCGGTTGCTAAACCGCCTGCCAAGCGTGACAACTGTGGTGAAATCCCCCTGTGATGCAAAAATTGAGGAGGTTTATCTTCAAAAATGGACTTTTATATGCTGTAAAGGATGGAATCGATAATAGAATAGAATAGAATAGAATAGAATAGAATAATTTTTTATTCAATATAGATCACATGTGTAATTCTTATTGAAAGTCATTTTTTACTTTACCACTGGTTCGAAAAAAAAACCTCTGTCCTGGGAAGAACCAGCAAGAAACCCAGCGGGACCTTTTTTTTTAAAGCAAATTTTACAATAATGGTTGTACTAACTATATAAGTACAAAATTTATTTTAGAAACAGCTTGGAAGCGATCACCTCATTTCCAGGGGTTATTATCAACCATGTATTCATTTATACTATAATAACCCTTTTTTATACAGTTTCAACTTAACAAAACATTTAAACTTGCTAATGGAGAGAGCCTGTACACTTTCCGGGACCTTGTTGTAATAGCGTATACATTGCCCCAAGAATGAATTACTGACTCTGTGGAGTCGAGAAACTGGTATCACTAGCTTGTGTTTGTTCCTAGTGTGTACAGAATGCACATCACTTTTTTTTACTAAAACTACCTTTGTTTTTGTAAACATACATTAAATTTTCGTAAATATGCTGAGAGGCCAAAGTTAATATATTTATTTCTTTAAATTTATCTCTAAGAGACTCTCTCAGTTTTAGTTTGTAAATAGCTCTAATGGCCCTCTTCTGTAAAACAAAAATAGTTTCTGAATCAGCCGTATTTCCCCATAGCATAATCCCATAAGACATTATGCTATGGAAATAATTGAAATAAACTAATCTAGCTGTCTTGACACTAGTGAGACCTCTAATCTTTTTTACAGCATAGGCTGCAGAACTTAGTCTGCTTGCTAGTTTGGATATATGGGGGCCCCACTGAAGCTTTGCGTCGAGAGTGATGACAAGAAAAACAGTGGATTCAACAGGGCTCAGTTCTTCCCCATTTAAAAACACATTGGTTCTCAGATTTTTAACATTCGTTGTTGTAAATTTAATACATTTAGTTTTATTTCCGTTTAAATGTAAATTATTAACGTTAAACCAATGCACTAATTTTGATATAGCATTATTCACTTCGTCACATTTAAATGATTGACGTTTAAGTTTAAAAATCAAAGAAGTATCATCAGCAAATAATACTATATCATGATTATCCTCTACAATAGAAGGTAAGTCATTAATATACACTAGAAATAGGAATGGGCCGAGAATTGAGCCCTGAGGGACACCCATTAGTACAGGTGAGCCGGAAGAACTTTTACCATTGATAATAACTTTCTGCATTCTATTACTTAAATATGAAATTATAAGTTTAAGCGCTGTGTTCTTGACACCATAGTACTGTAGCTTCCTGATTAATGTCTCATGGTGAACGCAGTCGAAGGCCTTGGAAAGGTCACAAAATATACCCAAAGCATCCTCTGAATTCTCCCATGCACAAAAAATATGTTTAATAAGCTCAACTCCAGCGTCAGTTGTTGAGCGACCCCTTGTAAAACCGAATTGATTTCTATGTAGCAACTTATTAATATTAAAGAAACTTAACATCTGATCTAAAATTATTTTTTCAAAAATTTTACTAAATGTTGGTAGTAAAGAAATTGGTCTAAAATTGGCGGGGTCTTATGTACTACCAGATTTAAATAAATGTATAATTTTACTATATTTCATTAAATCAGGAAACACACCAGATTCGACGCTTGTATTAAATATAGTGGCTAGATAAGGTGCTATTATATCTATTATAGATAAAATAACTTTAACGGAAATCCCCCATAAATCTGCCGTTTTCTTAACATCAATAGTTTTAAAATATTTAACAATATCTTTTGGCAGTACTCTATGGAATTTAAAAGTATTTGAACAAGCCTTTACCTTTTTTTTGAGCAATGATTCAGCGACAGTAGAAGAAGAGTTTAATGATTTAGTTGTCAAAAAAGGAACATCAGTAAAATATTTCTTAAAAGCCATAGCAACTTCTTGATCAGATCGGGTTAAATTATTGTTAATATTCAATTGAAAATCCGAGTTGCGCGGTTTGACCTTGCCCGTTTCACTATTTATTATTCTCCAGGTCATTTTAATTTTGTTAGATGCAGTTTTAATTTTGTTACTTAAATGTAAAGCCTTAGCTGTGGCGCACACTTTTTTAAATATTTTAGAATATGTTTTTACATAATCTCTAAATATAACACTACTATTATATGATCTTTCATTATAAAGCTCGTATAACTTTCGCCTACTCTTATAAATTCCTACTGTCGCCCATTCATTAAATGATTTGCGACTGTTAAAAGAGGAAGTTTTAGAAGTAAATATCCTACTAAATTCACAAGTTATAATTTTAAATAATGTACCATACAAATAATTAGCACTGTTTTTAAATGAAAGTAATGGAAGTCTTTTTATTATATTACTTCTAAACCTCTCCAAGCGATGTTCATTTATTGGAACAAACACAATTTTCTTATTTTTCTGTTTCTTGTGTATGTAAGGCAATGATACCAACTGTCCACAGTGATCTGAACTTAAATTTTGAATAATTGATTTATGCAAGGGCTTAACATCTGTAAAAATATTATCTATACAGGTCGCACTAGGCCCAGCAATACGTGTTGGTTCTAAGAATAAATGAACAAGATTATATGATTTAAACAATGAGCTAAAGTTAATACTAATGGAAGAAGTTTCAAGGAGATTGATGTTTAAGTCTCTATATAGATGTTAAAGTCTAAATAGAAGACAAAAATATAAGTTAAAACAACGTTATAAATTATCATATGCAGTTTTATTCTCGGGTTATTGTCCATTGTTTATTTATTGGACCTGGCTAGTCCTCATGACATGTAACATATGAAATTATGCGCAATCAAAATAAAATAAAATCCTTAATTCTCTACAATGCAGAGTATAAATATAAGATAAAAGATATAAAAGAGAAATGAAGACAGTAGAACTATTGCCATTGATATAGTCCAGGTATTTAGTTTGCAATCCGCATCCTATTATGAAATATTGTGTGAACCTCTTTTTAGTACCTATTGATCAGTTTTTAAATGAAAAGTATACATTATCAATCTGTAAACAAACTAAACGAATACATATATCATCTATGCTATTGTGAACAAATTGTTTGCATCACTGACTCAACCAATTCAAACTATAGATAACAAACATTCGAAATATGCTATGCAGTAAAAACAGAATCAGTTGGGCTATCAGCAATGTACACATTTGTACTTGAACAATAATGCTGGTGGGGAAAAATAGAGTTCGATTCCGAAATGAAAAAAGCTACATTCAATATATATTTTGTTTTAATTTTAATAATATTTTTTTATAGTAACAGAAAGATTTATAAGTTTTTATTTTTTATTTTTCAGTTATTATAAGCCGGACTACTATCCCAGAATCGCAGTAACTTAACAAAAACCTTTACTCTTGTCTTGAAACACATTGTAAGTGGATGTAAAAATAGACGAAGAATTTAAATTTATATTTTAGAGTAAATTTCAATCTAAATATAAATTCAGTGCAATAGTCTGAATCTCCGCACTAAATTGCTATAGTAACTAATTAACAAATCGCAAATCTGTTATCCGGAGAGTATTAAGTAGATAACATCTAAGACATATGCAATCATTGAAATAGGTTAAAGCGAATATGTACTAAGTTACGTAACGTAACATTGAACGAGCTTTGCTGTTTACAGTACTACATTAGGTCATTAAGACACTAGTTTGCAGTTGCAAATATATACGAGTATGTGTATGCAGGAACACGAATGTGGGAGTATTTGCAATTGTTGGATAAACAGCGAGACATGCGGGAAGCGCGGAGCGTCGGATTTGGAGTGGCTGATTCTCAATGTTTGCTATGTAGCGTCAGCATATTCATTATTTTAAAATAATTTTTAAACATAAGAAGTGGTAAAAAGGATTTCCCTTAATCGTCACAATTGGCAGATGGTTGATGATCTGAGTACCAGACGTCTCGCACCTGTGAATCTGCTACCTATCGCGAGTCTCGGTGTGTATTTTACGTCCTGGCATTCACCAGATGATATTTCTGGCATTTCTCAAATCCTATTTTGCTCGTCGTATATAGAGGTTGGGCAAATGGTCTTATTTATCAGTGGCCACGACCTATAAATTAATCCTAGATATGCCAATGATAATAGCATAGCAAATACCTGATAAATTAAGTTTGCAATTAAAATCGATCCCATATGCTTATAAATGGACGTACAATTAGTTACTGTGAAAATTTTATAGTATGGGTTGCCGTGTCGCACCCATACCCATTTTTGTATATTTAATCATTAAATCAACTCAAAATATTGTTTTTGCTGACCGTCCCAAAAAGTTTCATTTGCAAACTATTCACTATATATATAGATAGGTGGCTGTTTTTGTGCTAAAACGCTGATGTTTTCGGCAGTTTTAACATTTTTTCATATATAAGTCCACAGTCACCATACAAAGTTCACCTAATGGCAAGTGAATGGACTATAGACATTAACCTATTGCAGATGCATTATCAACTCTAACATACCGCTACCATTAAAAAAGGTCTCTAGTCCTTGTCACCCATCATACAAAACACAGCATAATTATGCTACTATTTTACGTCGGTTTTCTGTACGAGCGTGGTGATGTAGCCATAATAGGCTACAGCGTAACACTGTCTAATTAGGTTGTCTAATTGCTACAGCCTATCAACGTCCACTACTGTACATAGACCTTCCCCATAGATTTCCGGAACTTTGCGGGCCGGCTGGCAACATTAGGTTTTTTGTATTTTAGGTGTTATTAGAAAGACACTGTTGCTTGTCTCCTGGTTTGTTTCCCTCTGTCGCCTCTTACGACACCCACGCGACTACACGGGGTAATGAATATTCTTACACCACCACTACACAGTGAAGTGGGTTATTTAATAAAGACTACAATTATTATAGTACTGTGTCTCAGACTAATTAAGAAAGATAGTTGGAGCACTGCGTACATTTCCAGTGACTCCGAAAAAATGATCAACTTCTTGACGCGTACTCAAGCACAAATCTTTCTTCTTTCTTTCTTTCTTTGTCAGCCCGCAAGTGTGTACTGCTGGACGCACATATATGCCCCTAAAGCCACGGGTACATGATTGCGTGTTCTTACAATAACTTGAGCATTGTGTTGGGTTGGTTCTTGCACCACTTGAAATTTACGCAGCGCTCCGCCTTATTTCTTCCTTCGTCTGAATACCTACTCTATGTACTAAACTTTAAGAGCGAATTTTTCTTTTTTTTATAAGACAAGGAGACAAACGAGCACACAGTCCACCTGATGGTAAGTGGTTGCTGTGGCCCATAGACATCTACATCTATCCTCATTTGCGAATCAAAATGCAGATGCGTTGTCACCCGTGAGGACCAAGATGGAATGCCTCTTTTCCAGTGAAAAAGGGTCTCCGGTTCTCTACACTCACCACACGAAACACAGCAGTGTTAAGCTGCTATATTACGCTGGTATTCTGTGAGAGCGTAGTCCTTCCCCGGTCGAGCCGACCCATTCGTGCTACAACTATACTACTAATTTAGCTGCAGCATGGCTCTATACTTTTATATTTATTACTCAATTTTTCAATGACTACAAGTTTTCTTGACCATATTTTAAGACGGCTTTAGGACTCATATGGGAACTGTGCATATATTTAATTTGTGGTGTGATATACACTTGCTAATACCTAAAGCTGTACTTTATATTTATTTAGTAATGAGTTTTTGTAGTAATGAATACGCTAAATCATGAGATATTCCCTTGCAAAAGTACATAAGTAACTAACTATAAGTTATCGGATATCATCATAATGATCATCACCATCACATAAATTTCCACCTATGAATATGGGTGGGTACTATGGTCATGCTTGGCGGGGTATTGACGATCACAGAATGGGTCGTCTTACAAATATTCCCTTGCTACCCGTCTCTGTTATGAGTAAATATCGGATGTATAGGTTAATAAAATTAAGTACGATAACATACATACATAAACTCTTACATCTGTCACCTACAGGGGTAGTCAGTGACTACGGACTTCCATTTGGCACGATCCTGACACACCTGTCTCATCTTCTATACATCCATATACCTACGCACACATGCTCGCCGGTTAAGGGTACTCTTAATTTGGCTCACTTTTAATATATTGCCAATTTGGTCAACAAACTTTAGCCCAGGGCGTCCCTTCTCAACTATGCCCTTCACTTCTACAACATAGATTTGCTTTGTCACTCAGTGCGATAAATGAACATAAAAGAAAACCTATAATAATAATAATAATGCCATTTAAAAGCCATATGTGCAGGACAGGACTATGGTGTACGAGTGTGTGCGTAAGTACACGTGCACACTTACTCTCATGGTCCGATGAGACGGCAAACTGACACGACGGAAGAGAATTAAGGCGCAGGACCAACGGCTTTACCTAGAAACGGTGGCACGAAGGTGAAACATCGCTAACTTCATGACTCCGGGCAGCTACTAAGAATCTCTTGACATAAAACACTATAACTTATTTTGCCGCGACCCCGAATTCGAACGCGGGGCCACATGTTCAGTAGTTGACCCTACCCTGAGACCCTTTAGTTAACCCTGAGACCCTTTTTACTGGAAAAAAGGCATTCCATCTTAGTCCTCACGGGTGACAACGCATCTGCATTTTGATTCGTAATCGAGGATAGATGCAGATGTCTATGGGCCACAGCAACCACGTACCATCAGGTGGACTGTGTGCTCGTTTGTCACCCTTATCCTATAAAAAAGTTACGCCTACGACCACGAAACATTTTAATAGTACATATTCACCATAACAATAATATTGGCACAAGCATAATATTGCTTGGAATAAGTTTTTTCGGGCAGTCAAAGAAAACCTATACATGGGTTATTTTAAGTGCACATTTTGCAGTTTTTATTCAAGTTTAATTTTTTATGTTTTTGAATGCAAAGAGCACATTATTAAAATAGAAGATATCGATCGAAGCTTCGTTCCGCAATACATCCGATATCAGAAATTCAAAGCAGCCGCATGCAGCAATTACGTAACTACTGATGTCACTTTATATTATAAAATAGATATCGGGATTATCTCGGTCGATACTGGCACTGCGTCCAAAACGACTGTAATTAAAATGTTATAACATAAATAGACTATTTGAACGATTTATATGTAACTTCCGCTGGAATATCAAAGTACTGTCTAAAATTCGAGTGGACAGGTATATAATGGAAATTTGAGTGGTAACATTTTAAAAGTGTATGTGAATAAAATATGATGAAATGAAATAATATCCACCACGGCCGAATATTTTTCTGCTAGTACCTGAAAAGAGGTACATTTTCTACAGGTTATTTGTAATTTTGTTTGAAATTTTTTAATGTTAGATGAACTAGATATGCTACCGGGTTGCATAAAAGTGGCTGTAATACTTTCGGTGACAATGATTGTTAACTGGCGATTCGCTCTAGCTTCGTACAGGTGATTCTCGGCAACAGCTTCAACTACCGGGTCTCTCTCCGGGTCCGGGACATGAATCTAAACTATCCCGAGACCCAAACATTCAAGACAATTAAACACACTTGAAAATTTTCATCAAAATCGGTCGAGTCAGTTTCGAGTTTTAGCGAGAATAACGGATAAGTAATTTATTTTTATATAAAAGTAAAGTTATTTTTATAAATAGAAGATTAATTTTGTATATATAAATAGCGACAGAGGGAATCAGAACTACAAATAAAAAACTGTGCAAATATCTCCCATATGAGGCAATCTATGGTGGAGGCCTATGTTCAGCAATGGAATTTAATTGCCATTAATGATAACGGTAACGGTAATTACATAAATGGCTCAAGCTCTGCCTGAAATAATACTATGAAATAATATGCAACGTATATCTTAATACAAATACTGTTTTTTACAATATTCTTTCCGTAATACATATAGGTAATACTTTCTCTAATAAGTACATAGATATTTAAGAAACGCAATAGTACACTGGAGCTTATGTTGAGTTACCTAAATCCATACATTTTGGGGAATGGACCCACTCCGGACATGTAACATGCTTCAATCACAGAGCACACTCAAGAGAGTTGTATTTATCCTGTATATAAAGTACTCTGTGTCCATTGTAACTCACGTCACATTAATGTTACAACTGTTTTGCAACAATTTAAAATACTACGTTTAGGGTCCGTTGCGGCCACTTTGTTAGGAATTGAGTTGTATAATACAGCAATTTTGTTGAAATATTTAGAATTGGATTACAGCTACGCTAAAATTAATTGTTATTGTTTGATTTATATTTTACATTTCGTCTTATACGTCAGATTTGATATATTGTGCGTGCTATACCATCATCATCATCGCCATCATCGTCAACAACAGCAAAGTGGATCTCTCCCATTTTAAGAATAATCTGCCTGAATCACTATGCTTGGCAGGCGATCACAGTACCAGACTTTTCGCAACTGTGGTTCTGGTCCCAATCATCGGTCTAGGTATTTTAACTTATTTTTTTTTAACTTAAATGATTACAAAACTATCTATCGGATGCTTTGAAATCTTTCTGGCATATTCCATAGTCAGCTCTAAAGACACCCACCTGAAGAAAACCAATATTACGGCTACCCTATGTCACACTATATCACAACCAAGGAAACTAGGTAATATTTTCCATCAAATAAACTATGATATATAACTAACATCAAATAAAAATGTTGGATGTCCGATGGTGTCAATAAATAGACTTTTATTTAGCGACAGGGCGTTTAATCATCTCCGGTTATGTCACTACTTACCATCTCCTGGGATAGTAATCAAGCACTGGCTTAGGACAGTACAATCGCTATTAGTAACTTGACTGTCTAGCAAGGCAACTATGAAAAATATACGTACATAGATATAATCCCCGAGGGAGGTAATCAGAGTCCAAAGAAGAGTGTACCACTCTAAACATGTTTAGATAAAAATTGAATATGAAAGACAAATTGTGAATTGAGCGACAGGTGCCAATCCCATCGCAAACACAAGACACAATATTCTATTAATCGCCTTTTTCGACAT
Source organism: Parnassius glacialis (assembly GCA_033319125.1). Taxonomy (NCBI): domain Eukaryota; kingdom Metazoa; phylum Arthropoda; class Insecta; order Lepidoptera; family Papilionidae; genus Parnassius; species Parnassius glacialis. Next base: position 22,260,147 of record JAVANC010000023.1, on the reverse strand, counting down.
GGTAGGCAAAGTAACAAAGTTGGCACACGAATACAGCAATAAAATAATGCTTTTTTGTTACAGGTCCCAAATAAACATGGGAACTATCAGTCCTAGACCAACAGCCTCCACTGCTCTACACTGCTGGGACACTGTATTTTGGCGGCGTACGTGAAATTAAATATTTTATTTGTAATAACTACTAACACTAATGCTAACACCTATATCAGAAGAATCCATAAGAAGATGGTTATTTTGGTTTATTTGATCAATATTTAGTCAAAACTATCGAAAACATTGGCAAATGATGATATTATATTATATTTTTCTTGTAAGGAAAAAAGAAGAAGGCAAAGAAGTCATGATTATCTCCTCAAATCCGATGAATATAACACTTAGTTTGGACGCACTCATATATTTTTTGGACCAATGCATGTTTTGTAGTATTCAACCATAAATCGTCATCCGCCAAATGTAGTGACTGATGAGTCCACAGATCATATAAAATATGATTATAATAAAAAAATTATGTATTTTAAGTCTAAGTTAAATTAAAATCTATCTGTATTTCAAAATTATTGCGGCGTTTCTTTCGCCGATTTTCTCCGGTCAGAGGAAACTCATTTTGAAGCGGTATTAGAATTATTAGGTCTAAAGCTGGCATTTGACAAAAAAAAAACTAGAAATATTTCATTTAATTTTATATAAAATTCAAATATATATATATATATATATATATATATATATACATATATATATATATATATATATAAAGGAATGTAGTACCACTGACCTCTATATATACAAGCACGCTGAACTGGCTATATACCGTAACATAATGGGGCGATTTGATTTTCGGCATTTTGGCGCTGATAGCAGTAGTGAGCGTTCACGGAACTAATAATAATGTAACAAAATATACCGATAAAAATTCTATACCCAAGCCTGCCCATAACGTCAATTCTATTAATGTATGATTTTAATATAACACCATACAATTAATAAACGTACGTCTTAGACACAAGCTTTATATACCTAATTTAAAACAAAAATCGACGCTGCGTCTATTTACGTTTTTCTTCAAAACTCTAGAACGCAGTTCGTTCCGGGTTTCACTAATAGCTATATATGGTTCAATCGAGAGGTTTAAAAAGGTCCAATGAATATGAAAAATTGGAGTAGGTAACTACAAAATAAATGATATATAATTTTGTAAAGAATTTATTGTTAACCATTATATAGTGCTCGTACTAGATATACATGTTAGTTTACATTTAATAAAAGAGGTGACAGATTTTTAAGTGCCTATATTATCAAACAGCTTAATTTTTTTAATATATTGAACTGTAAATTGCCTTACTTGTGGAATGTTATCACATTTCCTTTCTTTCTACAAATTACGCACATTATCATTGTTTCTAAAATACTTTTTAGTATTTTACTAGCATAAAACATAACGAATTACATGACATACACTCTTATTCTCATGTAAAACTTTAAAATACTTTTAACGTTTTGAGCAACACAACTGCCATTTGAAAATTATGTCAAATTTAGTTCCCGGTACATTCAAGGGAGGCGCTTCAAATTGGCACAAAAGTTTTGTAGGGAGGTCAGTGTGTAAACTAACACAAAGTTATGCGAAACTATAAAAATCTGAAATTTTAAATTACGAGTACAGGTCAATTAACGTGACGTATCCGACACTGGCACTCCGATATTTCTTGTGCACTGCCGAGTCAACATAATGGATGAGCATTGCATTTGGCGAACGCCCAAAATTTACTGCTAGAAACTGTATGTATGTACTCCGGCACGTATGTTGCAAGTAATAGATATGGGTCCATAATGGTAGCCAGGAGCCAATATTGCTGATATCAAACGAAGTTTATTTGAAACTAACGACGTTCGAGTAATATTTCAGTGAATAACTCACGAACAACTTATTGAGTTCAAGCTGTGTTAATAACATTACCTTAAATATTATTCAGTATATTATTTTCTACAATTTTTAGTTTGTAAATCATATTTCTATTGACTTAATTATGTATTTTAAGATGGTTTAAGGTATTTACAATAAAAAATCAGCCGTGCAATTTCGCTGTTTAATGGTGGCGCAAGATAATACATAACCCGGTTTTGTGAGTTTCGTAAGTGCAGGGTTAATATAGAATTTTAAATGGTACAATTATCTTGAATAATATACTAGATGCAAAATATTTAAATTAAGTTATTTAAACAGGCTCAAAGGTGCGAAACAGTTGCCACTGCCGTCGCCACATCGTTTGCCACGTATAAGGATTATAGTGAGGGGCTGATGAGGCTGATTATTCATGCATGTCATGTATCGTCGCGTATATGTTAATAGATTTATGTTACTAATTACTCTGTAACAATGTACAACTAATTACTCTGTAGTTATGTATTATCAATTTTTTTAGTAGCGGAAGAAATTGCACCCGGGTTGGTCGTACATATACTGTTAATTTTAAAACGAATCCTTATCCCCTATGAGCTACTACGACTTTTAGACAGAGTCTATCTTTAATTTAGGTATTTTAAATTAACACCTTAAATAAAGATAGAAGCTTCGAACTGGATGCAATTAAGGCAGTTCCATTGCAGAATTATGATGGATTGCATTAGAAGTTATAAGGGCGAGGGACAAGTTATACGTGGTAGAGCCATGTTGCAGCCATATTAATGGTTTAGTTGTAGCACGAATAGTTCGGCTCGACCGGGGAAGGATCATGCTCTCAGAGAATACCAGCGTAAAATAGCAACTTAACACTGTTGTGTTTCGTATGGTGAGTGTAGAGAACCGGAGACCCATTTTACTGAAAAAGAGGCATTTCATCTTAGTCCTCACGGGTGACAACGCATCTGCATTTTGATTCGCAAACGAAGATAGATGTAGTTGTCTATGGGCCACAGCAACCACTTACCATCAGGTGGGCTGTGTGCTCGTTTATCACCCTTAAATTATAAAAAAAAGTTACTGGACTTAAGAAGACCCTTAATTTACAGATAGAAAAAAATTATTCTTGCGTTCTTTCACAGTTAAGCGTTCGCAAATAGACACAGCGGTAGTCGTTTATCACTTCAAAGTGGAACAACATTGGACATTGTCCCTCGTATCACTAACATTCGTTGGCAGCATTCCACGAGCAGTTTTGTTTCGTTGAAACGTTGAGATTTTCACATGTAATGGGACATATAGGAGTAAATTCTCTTTTAAATTACTTATTCGTGTTTATCTTTTACGTCGTAGTACAAAAACTATGGTATTCTTTTATAGGAATAGGGAGGGTAGGAATAGGGAATAGGGTTGCTGTGACCTATAGACATCTACATTTATCCTCGTTTGCGAATCAAAATGCAGATGCGTTGTCACCCGTGAGTACTAAGTTGGAATGCTTCTTTTCCAGTAAAAAGGGTCTCCGGTTCTCTACACTCACCATACGAAACACAGCAATGTTAAACTGCTATTTTACAATGGTATTCTGTAAGAACGTGGTCATTCCCCAGTCGAGACGAACCAATCGTGCTACAACTATAACTACTACTAATATCTGCAGCATGGCTCTACCACGTAAGATATTGATAAAGATAATTAATTGGGGAAATTGTTGAAGATTGTTATAATTATAAGAGGTTAGTGGTAGCTAGGGAGGCCGAGGTCGCATGTGTTATAAGTATTAGTATGGATGCGTATCATGAGATAGCTACACTGTAATCAGTAATTGTAATTTTATTGATGTTGGTGTGTCCAAGGAAAAGATTTTGAGGAAACCAAAAAAAGACATTTTCTTGCCATTTCTGAAAGAGCAGTGAAGTCAGGCGTTACAAAGGGTATGGAAAGACGTCTACGACGTGGAAAGTCGTTCTAGTGTAAATGCGCTAGTTTCCGTTTTTAATCATGATTGGCAAGTTCGGGTTTTTTAATATAAAAGGGACCAAACGTGCATGCCACGCAACTTATGCTAAGTGAATACCAGCGCCTGTGAACAACTGCAACACCAAGGGAATTGGATCCTTTCTATAAAATACCACCGGTAAAGCTAAAGCAGCTAAGCCAAAGTTAGGTTCAAGGTGCTCCTACAATTCCTTGGAGTACTCCACGTAGTGTAAACTGTAAAAACAATTAGGCCCACGGCTGGGCACATGCTCTTCCCATGTCTATCTAGGAAGACGTCGATTCGGGCCGTTTTCACTTAAAACAATTGCTACCTCTAGATACAAAAATAACCCTATTATCTAGTTACCTCTTTCATATAAAACGGAACTGCCAGTGCAGTTCTGTGTAGTCACCACTTTTTGCCTCTGAAACATACAACGTTCGGAAATATACAACTCATTTCTAAAGTACTACACTATCTTTATCCCTAAATAGTCATTGTCAATTTGTTCATACATTACAGAGTATCAAAAAATCACTACGTAAGAAAGGCCTCTTCATACATTCCCTCATATATTCATTTTGAAGTAGTTGCCGCTTGGCAGTCGGGTTAGTAACCGCAATTTTTGTTTCTTTCAGGAACGTTTTATTACTCAAATCCTGCTTATTTTCCCTCTGTCACCTCTTAAAACACTCACGGGCGATATGGGGTAGTGGTAACACGGAAATAATAACCTAAACAGTACCTTACCTTGAACCCTACAAATCAATCAACAACAAATTAATCTTGTCTTTGTATGCTATATATAACTACTAAAAAATAGTTACACATTCTTAACGGGATTTAAATATAATTCTTGTTTTAGGTTTAATAATGTACATACTTAACTCTAAATCTGAAACGTAATTCGGTAATGTTGACATTTTAAATTTCCGTGTCTGAAACTTCACTAACGGAAGTGCAATATAGTGTGAGGGTAGGAATTGCTTTAGAAATTTTTTGTCGCTGATTTACTTCATGTTTTTCAGAGCAAATCATTTCTTTATTTTTAATACGCACAGTAATTTCGATTACTCATATCTATTTAATTACGGAGGTACAATTATTTGTGACTCCATTGGGACACGGCCCGTGTATTCCCATACCTGTCGCTGATAATTCTTGACAGGTGCTTTTATTTTTTTGCCGCGAATTATGAACTTGTGCATAAGTCAACAGGAATTTCCTGTGTACCTATTGGTAGGTAGAGCCAGTGGACACACGGTCATGCACTAGTTCCTTACCACTGAGGGAAATCGCAGAAAATTTTCATAGTTTCTGATAGATAACGGTATAACCATCTCGTGATTATGACAGACGTAAGATATCCAACCGGCAACTGGGAGTACTATCAAATAGCCAGACATCTAGTACTGCATTCGCAAATCCGCCTGCCATGCTAGGAGAATAAGGTAAATCTACCTCTATCTATCATTCTACGGGGAGATGACTCATGTCGAACAAGGAACCCTTTTCAAGGAAGATAATGTTGATTTGACTAACACATCTTACCTTTTCTACCGACTTCAAAAAGGAAGAGGTACTCAATTCTACTGTATGTTTTTTTATGTGTGTACTTCATAACTTTTTTCTAGGTGAACCGATTTCGATAACTCTTTTTTATTTGAAAGCTGGTGCTTCTCGTGTGGTCCCATATAAATTTGACCAAGGTCTGACCACTAGTTTTTGAGTTATCCTTAATAATTTATATTGAAGTCGGTTGTACAAAATTTTAAATTTTATATTATTTATTGTGTATTACTTTTTTTATATAGATTAAGGTGACAAAAAAACACACAGTCCACTTGATGGTAAGTGGTTGCTGTGGCCCATAGACATCTACATCCATCTTCGTTTGCGAGTTAAAATGCAGATGCGTTTTCAGCCGTGAGGACTAAGTTAGAATGCCTCTTTTCCAGTAAAAATGGTCTCCGGTTCTCTACACTCATCATACGAAACACAGCTGCATTAAGCTGCTATTTTACGCTGGTATTCTGTGAGAGCGTGGTCCTTCCCCGGTCGAGCCAACCCATTCGTCCTACAACTATACTATTAATAGAGCTGCAACATATCTCTACCACGTACGAAATTATTGCTTTAAGGTTAATAGTCGATTTAAACTTAAATAGTCTTCATAGGATACATTTTGTACTTTAATCAAATAAAAAATTAAGTGATCTATGTTTTTGATCGAATATTTGAGCTATAAAGTCGTACGGTTTAAAATAACATTAATTTACAAAAAGGATTTTTAGTTAAATTTATAGCTTTGGTCTTAGAACAAGAAGAGGTTTATTGAGAGTTTCGCGCTTAAAGAAGAATAAAGAAAATCCCCTTTACATTTATGAAACAGCACTGAGTTTTAACACGAGACTTATTATAAACTTATTTTTAAAATGACGCAGATTGAGATTAAACCTAGTAAAATTGCTTGCGCTGCAGTAATTCGTCACGTCAAAACGCTACAATATTGGAACGTTCACGCTAGTATCTCTGAACCGCTTACTGGCACCATTCCACGGCTTGTTGGTTATGTGATTTATTTAAATGTTAATAATGTTTTAAAGACAACAAGAAATAATATTAGTTATTATTAGTAATATTTATTTTTCCTTTTTTTAACAGTGCTTGACTACAATTCCACCTGGTGATAACATTTGGTTAAGCCTTAGATGGTAAATCGCAATGTCTTAGCGTAACAAAAGCTTATTCACCCTTGTCTCAAATACACCCAGAATGTGATCAGCCGGTAAGACAGACGCCGACAAATTATTTCACTCCCTTGCTGTACGAAATGACAGAAGACGAAGCAAGCCGTTTAATTTGCTTTGAATAACTTTTTCATACAATTGGGTTAAGTAGAAAAATATACTAAATTCAGCCGTTTCCATCTAATCTAACTACATAAATAAAATGTTAGAGGTTTGTAGTTGTGTGCGCATCACGGAAGAACTACTGGATATATTTCAATTAGTTGTTATATGTTTTTTTTCTTAGGCACTTGGCTCTTATCTAATAAAAACATGCGATAACTTCATTTAATACATATTATAATATATATAAAAATATTAATATAATTTTTAGAGATGTGTTTTCTTGCCGCGACGAAGTGGGGAGAATATATTATAATATGTATATAGGTATATATACAGTCAGGTCATAAGTATTGTCACACAGTAAAAACTTTTCTTTTAGAATGCTGGCCACAAAAATGTTTATTGAATTCGAATTTCGAATTGTTCATGAAAATAAAACTGAATACATTTAAAATTTTACTCCTTTTTAAATATGGAGTGGACGCTTAAAGAAGACCGTGATGCAGTTATTGCGTTGCATCGTTGCGGTTACGCGCCAATCCAAATTTTGACATACTGAAAATTTTGAATATAACCAAAAGATTCATTTTTCGTACCATCAAACAACACAATGAAGACTCTAGTGTAGATGACGGGTCAAGAAGTGGTCGCCCTTTGTCTGTTAGGACTCCAGCAGTGATAAAAGCTGTGAAGGCGCGAATTCAAAGAAATCCCAAACGTAAGCAGAAACTGTTGGCCCTTCAGATGGGATTAAGCAGAACCACGGTAAAAAGGGTGTTGAATGAAGACTTATGGCTTCGGGCATATCGAAAAAAAACAGGACATCGTTTGAATGCTCGTCTAATGGACCTTAGACTGAAGAGATGCCGCGCTTTGTTGAAGCGGTACGGGGGAAAAAAATATCGGGAAATTCTTTTTTCGGATGAAAAAATTTTTACCGTAGTAGAGAGCCATAACAAACAAAATGATAAGGTGTACGCACACAGTAGTGAAGAAGCGAGCAATCGTATTCCGCGTGTCCAACGAGGTCATTTTCCATCCTCGCTCATGGTATGGTTGGGAGTTTCTTATTAGGGCTTAACAGAGGTACATTTTTGTGAGAAAGGTGTAAAAACGAATGCAGTTGTGTATCAAAATACAGTGCTGAAGAACCTTGTGGGATTTGTTTTTCATACCATGTTCAATAACAGGCACTGGGTATTCCAACAAGATTCGGCGCCAGCTCATAGAGCGAAGAGCACACGTGACTGGCTGGCGGCGCGTGAAATCGACTTCATCCGGCACGACGACTGGCCCTCCTCCAGTCCAGATTTGAATCCGTTAGATTACAAGATATGGCAACACTTGGAGAAAAAGGCGTGCTCAAAGCTTCATCCCAATTTGGAGTCGTTCGTGCTGCGATGACGACTGGCCGCGCAAATTGAAGGCCTGTATTCAAAATCACGGAGGTCATTGTGAATAAAATTTAGTGTTATAAGAATCTATGTTTTGTTAAGTTCATTTTGGTATATAAATGTTTACATAATTAATAAACTTGTTCCAATTATTTTATATTAAACATGTGACAGAATTTATGACCTGACTAGGTATATATATAGTAGTGAAGCTGCTATTTGACGCTGGTATTCTGTGAGTACCTTATACTCAGAATCACCGTTTGGTGATTCTGAGTATAAGGTACAAACAGAAGAATTCTGAGTATCAGGTAAGGTAACCCTTGTCGACACACTCTCAATCTTTACAATGTTGTTAACGAGAGACTTGTGGACGATAAATCCGACACCTCCTTGGGACAGATGGTCGCTCCCGGTGATAGAGCAAGTTGCCGGATTCAAGGATTACCGTGTCCTCCCCTCTCTTCGGACCTCAGATAATGCTATAATATGCCAGCGTACTTGTCCGTCTCTTCTTCCAGCTCCACGATCTTCTCGTCAGTCCACAGGGTGCGTGCGTTGTATGTTGCCAGGTCGATTCGTCTTAGGTGGCAACCGAACCTCCACCGGAGATTCTTAGCACCCCCTGCCCCGCCGTGGTCCATGGTCGGACCATGGTCGCCACCATAGCCAGGAATAGTGGGGCCGCCGGGGACTGGGGGCAGTATCTTTGTTGCTCTCATCGTTGGGGAGTATTTGCCATAGTTGCCACGCTTGGACAGCGGGTTGGCAACCGCAGTTTTTTAATTGTAATTTTGCTATTATCAGGAAGATGATGCAGCCCATCTCCTGCCTGTTTCGCTTTGTCGCCTTTTGCGACATCCACGGGAAGATATTGGGTAGTGGATATTCTTAACCGCCACTACACGGCGTATTGAAACGATAGTAGATTTGTAAATATGACATTTGAAAAACGAAATTTAAGTTTCTTACGTTATAGAACTAATTATATTTCATTTCAAATCAATACCAAACAGACTCGTAAGCAGAAAGATGTTCTACCACCTAGAGAATATAAACCATTATGGCGGGTTTCCATAAAAAGATATCTGGAAGAAAATTTATATTCATCATATTTGTGTAAAACAACAGTTTCGGTGGATTAATTAGTGTACAATTCGACCCAACTCTTGTGTCTTATCAGGCCGTGGTTATAACAGTATCGGGTAGATCAACTATAATAATTATAATAAATCAACATAAACGTCAATGGTTTATCGCACAACCACAGCCGCATCATAATTAATATGTATTGTAATATTAATTATTAAATAGATAGCATCTATTTATGCGACAAATATAATTAATTACGTGTTTAATTAACCTATTTCTGTACATATACATCTTAAAAATTATTTAAGGGGATTATTTCATTGTGTAGCAGAATTATGAGTAGAACATTAAGATAACAATGTCCTTCAGATTGAATTTCGGTCATGGCCAGAGTCATCGCTGACTAGCCATCTGCACAGGACAGGATTATAGTTCCCGAGTGAATACACAAGCACAGGTGCACTCTCTATTCCCTCATTATCATAGTCCGATGGGACGGTAATACGACACGTCCGGAGAAAGATCAGGCGCAAAACCACCGGATTTAAACCCGGGAGCTCGTGATCAGCAGTTACGTTTACGATCACTAGACCAACAAAGCAGTCAAACACGTCGAGAGCATTAATTAAAAGGTGAGCCCATCTCTTTATAATTATTTTTCAACCTGATGGAAAGTGACTACCGCCGCTCATGAAAAATTGCATCTTTAGGTGAATTACATGTGCGTTGCAGATCCTTAAAAAAGGCTTATTAGAATAGGTTCTTTTCGCGAGGACTATTATCTCGTATCGGTACGGTAAAGTCACTGATGGTAGCCGATTCCACAAAGACCAGAAATAAAGAAAACTTTTGTTGAATCACCCAGTGGTAGACCGCCAAGCACCCAGGTCGTATGAAAAAAGTTGTGGTGATGGGCGATGGTGAAACATGGCGGCTCAAATGAGTCCAAACCATTCTTCTGAGTACTTCCCGTGGTAGATATAATAGAAGATACAAAGAAATACAACATATTTTGGACAATTTATTTTTATCAACTTTCTATTTTACAAAGTCAATACATTTTTTATATAAAATATAACCTAGAGCACTCCTGCCCTTGCTTTCTATAACTCTCTATTTCATTAAAATTGATTCAGCTATTCCGAAAATTAACCCGGACAGACAGACAGACACACAAACCCTTCGGAATTGGTTATTCACATCTTAATGGCATAAACTTAATAAAGGACAGTTATTTCAATATTACAGGCAGAAAATTTTAAATGTATTTATGTATATATATTTAGATTTAGTAAAAATATTTCAATGAACAGTCTAACAATTTAGGTTGAACGGAAATTGACTAGATGTTTACTGCTTTGCAATATCCGCTGACGTCAAAATCAAAGTCTGCGACGACGGTAATCAATCAATTATATTCGTTCCTGGATTTTAATCCTTTGAGCTACATTTTAAATTGGTCGATATCTAGTACTTCATTTACAATTGAATAAATTACTTAAATTTATTTCGTCCTTCTTTTATGAAACTGAAGTGACAAGGGAACTAACAGTCCACCTGATAGTGTCTACTGCAGTCCATAATTACCTGCAGCAACTTCAAACAAAGAACGCTACAGATGCGTTGTCACCTCAAAGGACTAATTAATATACTGGCTCTCTATACCCTTCAGCCAGGAACACAGCAGTGCCTGCAGTGTTTAATGCTTGCACTGCTTTTACCCAAACGGATTCAAAGGCAGAGATGTAGATCTTCTCGTAGGCGTAGTTGCGCCATAAAATAATTGGACGTAGTTATGCAAAAAGGATCCAATAAGTTAATTTGAGTTTATGATATTTGAAGTATCCATACTTCAAATATCATAAACTCAAATTATCGGTATGGTTTCTGTCTGTTTGTAATTTTTCTTCTTATTTGTGTTACGTTTGCTAAAATTAATACATCATGTAATAGTATAGACCACAAGCATTATTTTCAAAGTCAACATTTTTCACACAAATTCGGGTTGGATCCTTTTTGCATAACTATGTCCAATTCACTGTCCTACAAAGCGGGGACATGGGGCAGTGAATTATTTTATATTTATTATTTTATATTATATTATATTTACTCTCGTAGGTATTGTGAGAGACGACATTGGAAATTAAACATGGGATGGACAGTTGTAAACAACTCAAAATAATAAAAAAACTGCGGTTTGTTAGCCGCTTGCCAAGCACAGTACTATGGAAAATTACAAGGCAGTCTATGGAGATGCCTATTTTCAGCCGTGAACATTTGATATGCTATAATGAATCGTGAATGGATTTTATTCACTAAATTAGTTTGTACACAAGCATAGTATTACTTTGAACAAGTTTTTTTTATAAGAATGAATAAATAACATAAATTTCATCGGGCATACTTTCGGATATATTGATTAGTTACGGGTCACCGGATCACGTCGTCGCTTTTCACCAACAAGAAAAACATCGTGAAACAAATAACAAGGTAAGTTATAATTGCTTAGTAAAATAATGTTTTACATGTTAAATCTCAAGATTTTTTTCCATATTAGAGTACATATTATTTCTTTGTATATAATACTTATTTATTTTATTTATAATTATATTGTATCTACATTAGACTGTTATTACTACTTTAAATAATATGGTGGATAAGTCAGACATTATTAATACCAATAGCACATACCATCAGTCTATAAACCAAAACTAATTACATCAAAGTAGCCTTTGTGAATTGAATTAGAGAAGATCTGAATAAATCAAGCTGCTCAGCTACAATATGTAGTGTATTACTTAATATAGTTCTATATATTTGTTCATTTTGTATCAATAAAATTATCTACATGCATAACACATAAAAACTCACGCTTGTCACCCAGAGGGATAGACGGAGACTACGAACTTCCATTTGGCACGATCCTGACACACCTCTCTCGCCTCCTTTACATCCATATATGTACGTATACATGCTCGTCCATTAAGGGTACTCTTAACATGGCCCATTTTCAATATATCGCCAACTTGGTCGATAAACCTTCCTCTAATTAATAAAAACATAATCGGCCAAGTGCGAGTCGGACTCGAGCATGTAGGGTTCCGTTCCTAAAGGAACTCCATCCGTGGCAGGACGTTGCTGCTGGTGATAAGAGGGCTGGTTTTTTCTCGCTCAAAGGCTAAGCAAAGCCATTCAGCGGGGAAACGCAGTCAGCGTTCTTGGCACGATACCGCGGAGAGTAGGACTATATGATAATTAAGTTTCTAGTTTTAGTTTTATTATTATAGTTTTTAATATTGTATATAATAAAAAAATATTTTATTACACCATGAGGTGTAAAACAAACGCTGGAGAGCGGGCACTCGTCCGCCGCCTCTTAGATAATTATAATACACGCTTAACAGAATGTAATATTTTTGCTCTGTCATCCTTAAAGTTTAAAATAATTATAACTAAGCTGCTAACTGACTATAATGATTTATAATTATGTAACAATTAGCATAATTATCTACACTCTCATTAATTGCGCAATTGTATTAAACATAAGAATCAGCATCTAATATTACTGTTCGCGCAAAAGCGTTAGTGTCAATAATAGAGGTCAGAGGGCGTGCGTGCCTCTACGATACCGGTTTTGGACGTCCGGTCGTTTCGAGGGCACGCTAGAACAAGTAGTCTTTTTCATCGCGTGGAGAGAGCACGCGGTCCGTATTTGGTCGGGAGCTCTTAGATATATTTTTATGATAAGCGCGTATAGTAAATATATCACTGGGAATGTAGCGCGGGCCCCTTGCTGAGAGTTTAACCCGGGACTTTAGGTTCAACGCAGAATCTGTATAAGTGGATTCGACCGTATTTGTTACTAGTGCGGTAGTTGATATTCTAGAAATAACGGTGACCTTTGATCCGTACGTTCTGTGTTCATTTTCGCGAGTCAAGCGTTATAACAAACGAGAGTTAGTGGCTTATGTAAGGTAGTTAATCGTACGACAGAGTTAAAGAACTGTTATTGTAGAAAACGAAGAAAGTGACTGCGGAAGGAGACCGTAGTTTGGAGAGGAACTGGGGGCCGAACTGCTGCAGAGGGAACGGTCTATTAAGGTCAATAACACTACCAGCCACACCCAAATACACATCACTGACCCTTACTTTCCTAGCACTACACATCTACACGCGACCTGACCGAATCCTGAGGGACCAGTCGGCTTGGATAGAGGTAAGTAAGCTCTGTTCAATAATTGTAACGCTCCCCCCTGATCGTTTAATGTAATTAGAAACTTAACCCTTGGCGTTAGGACGCCCGACCTATACCTGCTTGTAGGTTCTTCCGTTCATGGGCCGCGGAGGATCCTACTCCTGGGATAGGCAGTTGCAGGCCGTAACATTTGGTAGCAGAGCGCGGTACTGGGATCGATTCCCGGTCGATCCACCGACCGTAGTGTTTGATAAAAATTAAACAATTATGATGGCAGGGAGCGTTGGGTTGATTGGTTTAATTTGTGTCTACAATCACGCCCGTCCGTAATACGTAAAAATATATTTTTTTATTATATACGTAATAATAAAATCCCTTTCTTTGGTGGCTTGCTTTTTTTTGTTGTTAGCGGGTAAATTTGAAAAGCCGCGCCCGGCTAGCGCACAAGCGGGAGTTCGCGTCATGTAGGTAGATGGTTATTTTTACGTAATCGGTTAATTATCGTTGTTGGATAGTTGTAGTGGATTACTTATCGAAGGGTCGATTTCCGAGATAGGCATTTGTTGTTGATCATTTTTTGTTGATGTGTATCTTCGTTATGTATCTTTCGTATTGTAATTTGTATTTGAACTAAAGAGTAGTAATTTGTATTTACGTAATTTGAATTTAACTTGATTTGATCGCACTAGTATTTGTTATTGTTAATTTGATTTGTCTTTTCTTTTGTACTAACTTGTATTTGATTTGATAAATAGCGGTTCTTAGTTGTTTAATTTCTATTCAACTAATTTGATAGGAACTGCATTTGTTAGCTGTTAATTTTTTTTGTATTTGTTATTTGTTATTTTTGTAATTGTGCGCGAGCCGCGTCGTAATTTGTATTTAGTAGTGATGTCCTCGCCCAAGATGCTAATCCGTTGCCTGCGGACTGAGTTACGCTGGGCCACCAGCGCCCATGCTTTGATAGGTCGACCGGATAGGGTCCATAACTTGATGAAGCGGTTCGAGCAGGTCGATGCTCGAAGGGCTGCAGTGGAGGAGGCTTACGCTGAGCTCGAGGATTCGGATGTGGAAAAGGGAGTCCTGGACTCCTGCTTCGCAGACTATGGGCAGTTCCTTTCGCTCACGGACGAGTTGATCGAGGCTGAAGGCAGGTATGCCGAGGAGGCGCGTGAAGCTCGGACAAGTGGCCTGCCCGAGTCCTTTCGGAAGCAGCCTCAGCCGGAGCTGTTGGGACGACTCCCAACTCTGGACTTGCCAAGGTTCTCCGGGGTCCTTTCCGAATGGCTGACCTTCGTTGGTCTTTTCGACGGCCTAGTGGACGCCCGGAGTGACTTGACCCCGAGCCAGAAGATGGTGTACCTCCTGGCCTCACTGGAGGGAGAGGCCCTGGGCGTTGTCAGCCTGTTGGATCCAGTCTTGGTGGCCTGTAATACGTTTAGGCGGCTGGATTTACCAGTGGGCGAATGGGCCTTTTTGTTGCTCCGCATCTTGCTGTCCCGCCTACCTCTCGACCTTAGAATACTTTTTGAGGAGAGGTACGGCGGGGACGAGGCCTCCTATATTCCGCCCTTCTGTGACCTGCTGCGATTTTTGGAGGAGCAGTGCCGGCAGATTGAGAACGCAGCGGTCACCGTTGACGACTAACGAGCCGTGCCCAGTGAGATGCGGAATCCGCCGGGCAAGTCGTCGTCAACCCCCCCCCCCTGCTCCTATTGTCGAGTATTTGATCACCGGGTAAAATCTTGCCCGAAATTATTAAGTAAGCCGGTTCCGGCGAGGCGAACTATCGCCAAGGAGCGCCGCTGGTGCTACTCATGTGTGGAAGGGCACCTCCAGCGAGACTGTCCGCACCGGCGTCCCTGTTCGCATTGCCAGGGCAATCACCATGCCGTACTGTACCTGGGTGCGAACGGCGTCTCCTCTCGGGGCGCTGCCAGGCCCTCGACCCCCACGGGCGGGGACGCTCCGCCACGCCCTCTGACGGGTGACGCTCGGCGCCCGCCGGCTAGCCAACAGACCCCTAGGTTTGAAAGGGGTCCCTCCCCCGACCAACCCTCCACCTTCCCATGGCCCCACCAACCTCACGGTTATACGGGCCGAATCTCGAGAGATGCATGCAGTACTTGCTCTGGGCTCTTTCCCGCGTGCACTTTCTTGACTCTCTACAAGTTATTTAATCTAATCCTTGTCCCGTAGTGTCACTCTCCCTTTCTGGGCTGGACGTACACAACACGGCTTCGGTTCCGGGCTGATCTTCGGCTACTAGAACGTCTCTTACTGCCATTGCCGTCCTTCTCGCGTGCCATCCATGCGCAAACTCGCGCAGCCGGCCAAAGTTCACCTTACCGTCCACGAGTTCCGGGTAGAACACGGGACCTTCCCTTTCGCGTACAATTCCGTCCATCATCTTACATCACAGGTCATCATACAACACACACTCCCACAGGACATGGTGCCTGTCCTCATAGGCCTCACCGCACTCGCACATACCCGATTCAACCAATTTCATATCACACAGTCTCTTTCTGAAACATCCATGCCCGCTGAGCATTTGTAAGACTTGATAGTCCGGCACGACCCAATTAGCATTGAGTCGCACCGCCACGTCCGGGAAAAAGCGGAATAGTTCTCTGCCATTCGTCTTATTCGTCCACCGTTCCTGCCATGCACTCACAACTTCAACCCAAATTTCGCGCTTGCGCCTGCTCAACTCCCCATTATCTGCATTCCCACGCATCCGACAAGTTCTACCCGCACGTATAACCTCCAGGTCAGCCGGTAGGACGCCGGCTAATACCGGAAGTGCCGCAGTACTTGTCGTCCTATAGCCCTTTGTCAGCAATACGAGTGAAGATCTCTGTGTTCTAAGCAGTGCCGTGCGCACTGTATAATTCCCCACCCGGTCAACCCAAACGGACGCAGCGTAAGTCAATACTGGGACATATGTTCCCTTATACAAAACACGAAGGGCCGGGTAGCGCACGCCCCAAGAAGACGCCGACACCCGCGACATCTTCCCAAAGCATTTCACAGCCCTTTCTCCTATGTCCTTGGCATGCTGAATGAAAAATAGACTAGAATCTATCGTGACACCTAATACCTTAGTCGACATTACGCTTTTTATCGACTCCAGCCCCATCCTGATAACAGGTGGTCGCTGGAACTTGCCTTTGATGGTCATGGTACATGACTTCGCGGAGGAGAAGGACAACCGGTTCCTCTCACCCCACGACGATACCAGCTCCAGTGCAGATTTGGCCGCTCTCTCTATTTCTGCTCTAGAGTTCGCCTCTATCAAAAGTGTCACATCATCTGCGTACGCCAACATTTTCGTACCAAGAGGAAATGGCAGCCTCAACAAATCGTCCAGCAGTAAATTCCACAAGGTCGGTCCAAGGACCGATCCCTGGGGGCAGCCCATGGTCGAGCGTTTCCACTCAGCACACTCACCTACGAATATGCCCACTCGCCTGTTGGTGAAATAGTTCACCAACATACGGTAGACATTAGGTGGAATCCCCCCTTGCTTGGTCTTCAGCAGTATCATAGGCCACCACGCATTATCAAATGCTCCCGATATATCTAAAAAGACGGCCTGTACATACTTGCGCTGCGACTCGCGCGCAGTACTAAGCACGTCTTGCAGCGCCGTTACTGTGGACCGACCTGGAGAAAACCCGTGCTGGTATTCAGATATACCCCTCACCAAGCTCGGGGCATATCGTATCAGTACACGCTCCAGCAGTTTCCCAAAGATGGGGAGGAGCGTTATCGGGCGGTACGCCTTGGGATCCGTCAGAGGCCTGTCATTACCTTTCGGAATAACTATCAGCCGTCCATTCTTCCATACTTCGGGAAAAACCCCCTCTTCCACGCATTTGGCATACACCCAGTGGAATTCCCTGGGTGCAGCCTTCCACACGTTCTTAACAAGTTTTGCGCTAATTCCGTCCAATCCCGGAGCAGTGTTGGGCAAAGCCCTAACTATACCTTCCAAACACTCAATGGTAGGGGGAGCGGCGGCCGGCCCAGATGGTGCGAGAGCAGCCATCAGGCGTACCCGCCCGTGGTATTCTGTGTCCTTTGACAAATCGTCGTCCGGACACAGCGCCCCGAGCAGATCCCGCATGGCCTCTCTCACACTCCCCGAGTGCCCCTCCGCAAATTTTATTGCATTTATAACATTACTTGGAGGACGGTACCTCCCACTCGCCACTTGGTAAGCACGCCCCCAAGGTTCAATGTTACCAGTATTGGCTATTTTCCGAAACTGGGCCAGCTCCGCGTCCCCCATCATCTGTCGGTATCTCGCTCTCACACTATGGAATCGTTCCATAGCTAATTCCTCAGACCTGCCTCCCTTTTTTCTGGTCTTCTGCCACTCCCTTCTCGCATTACACACTTTCTTCCTTACCCTGTCAAGTTCAGGCGTCCACCATTCATAGCCACCGTCCCGACCCGAGCGCACAGCTCCCAACACGTCCTCCGCAGATCGAATGACGATCTTCGTGAACTGCGCACAGAGTCGGTCAGCCGGCTGTTGAACTTCCAAATTACCCATTCTTACATGAATTGTACCGCGAAAATAGCGCCAGTCAACCCCCCGGTCCCGAAAATGGGCAGGCACCTGCACCGACCCCGCGAGCTCCGCACGGCGCTCCCTCTCAACTCTGAAGACAATGAGGCGATGATCGCTCATGCTGGCGCAATCCAGTACTCGCCACCCTGATACTACGACACCTCTCGTCGCGAGGGTGAGGTCGATGTTAGACTCACCCATGGCCCCAGCGAACGTGGACGGTTGTCCATCAACGTTGGCCAGGGTGAGCCCTCGCGATGTAATAAAATCCTCCATCATACTTCTTCTATGTTCCGCTTCATATCCTCTGCCCGTTGTTTGTGAGTGATCGCTGTACCAGAGCGGCGAGTGCGCGTTGCAATCCACTCCGATTACAACGCGCTTGCCCTTTAACTGGTCAAGTACGGTCTCCAGATGGTGTAAATGATTGTCAATATTCTCGCTATATTTAAAATAAGCTGAGATGACGTGGAGACCGTACTTCTACACATGGCACACCACGCAATAGGGGTTACTAAGGTGTGGTAAACCAGCAACACCTATACTATTTTTGCTGACCTTAATGCCAGCCTGCGGTCCATCGCCAAAGTTAATAATATCCTGCGCCTGCGGCCACTGTTCTTGGACTAGGACTAAATCCAAGCCATAGTCCCTGGAGAGTGCTGGTAACTCTTTGGTGGCCATCTCGCTCCGTCCCAAATTGAGCTGACCTATTATTAAATTATTTTCAACCGCCATATTGCGTAGTGTTGACCGCCCTTTCTTCTGCGTACACCCTAGCCGGGCACGCCTTCGCCATCGTGGCATGGGACTTTGCACCCGGCTTGCCAAACTTCTTACATGTGGCACAGCACACATTATCGGAGGTGCAGTCCTCCCTGGCATGGCCTTCCTCACCGCATTTGCCACACGTTGCCTCTTTGGCCCTGCAGTATTTGGCCGGGTGGCCGTACTGCTGGCATCGCTGGCAACAGGTGACGTCTACGAAGTCGCATGGTTCGACCACGTCCCACCCTATATACAATCGCCTTCGGGCCGTTAATGCATCCCTTAGAGCCGGGGAACACTGCAGCACCACGGTAGTCCTGCGACTGCCCCTCCATGACTTCTTGAAAGCCACCTTACTGTTCTTTTGTAATACCTCCAGGGTCCACTTTTCGTCGTCTCCGAAGTTTTGGTCATGGAGAGCTGGCAGTAGGTCTTCACTTTTTACGTCATCTTCGAACCCTCGCAAGGCCACAAGTGGTAAGCGCTGCTTGGGCTCACTTACTCGAAGCGTTGGTGGCGCTGCAGATCTAAGTTTATTGGCAGACTCTTGGGACGTGGTCTGGACCACTACCCCCGCATTACCAACTTTCCTGAGTTTAGATACCTGCACACTTATTTCCGACGGCTTAATGGATTTTTTCAACTCCGCCTTAGTGTCGTCGGCCGTCTTCAGGTGCTCCTGCTCGCCTGCCGGGTAGAACGCCAAAACTGGACCCGATTTTTCCGGAATAGGCATCGCTGCCACACCTTTCGGCATCCTTAATACTGATGCAAAGGTATTGCCGACTGCGGAGGCATGGTCCCCGTCACCTGAGGGTGCACGCGCGGCCTCCTGGTGCGCCAGCTTAGCTACAGCCTGAGACTTGTCTCGCTCAGCCCTGCATAATGCAAGCTGTGCCTCCATCAGCTGCACTTCCATCGCAGCCACCATTGCGATAAGGTCCTGCCCAGTTGCCGATATCTTATTAACCTCCGCCTTATTAAGTTTCGAGTCTGGTCCAGATACTACTCCCATTATAGTCTTAATGGCTGCCCGCGTGTGCTCAATGATTTCTAATGGGGTTGCCTTGGAGGCATCGAACCCCTCATCCAAGGATTCTAAGTCCTCCTCCAGCGCTTGCCTACTCAGTTCTGCAGACGAAACCCCAGCGACTGGAGCAACAGATCCTCCTTTCTTCTTTTCTTTATCAACTTTCTGACGCTGCGTCATGGGTTGCTGCTGTTCCGGAGACGTTAACGGACGTTTTTCAGCCGTAACGCTCGAGCCACCCTTAGGGTTTGGCATACTGGGACCAGCAGGCCTCACTGGAGCCCCCCCAGGGGGCGTGCGCGCCTGAGATTTTCGTGGGGCAAATATGGGGGGTTCGTCCCCCATTATCAGAAATTCCTACTTATAATGTTCGCAGTCACTATTTAAGTCGTTCAGTCCAAGAAACGAAAAGAAAAATTTAAAAACTAAAAAGTTATAAAAGCTTTCTAACTTTGAAAATTTAACCTGCGGAGGGGCATACCCAATAGTTCACACCTATATGGAGGCAAAAGGTTCTAAAAATTTTAAAAATTTTTCTAAGTCCGAAAAAAAAAATTTATAACGACACAAGTGGTTGACAGATGTATAACAAATATACACCAGCGCCCCCTAGCGGAACACACTGAGACCGAAGACTTAATATTAAAAAGGGTTCAAAACTAATTAAAACTAAGAGTGTCACTGTCACAGCCAGCCACGAGATGTCACTGACTTACCACTATAGTGGCGCCATCTGGCGACACTAACCTAAACTAATAAAATATAAGCTAAACTAAAACTAAAGTGTCACTGTCACAGTAAAAAGTACAACTTACAACAGGTGTCGCTGAGGTGCGGACACACATCTAGCGCCTCTCAGCGGCGGCGGCGCAACAGACGCCACACCCGACCTGACAGGCACAGACAGCACAACCGCGATGGTTGCGCGCACGGCGCCCGCAGATGGCGTCGCAGTGCCGGAAGTGCAGACTATCACCCCCTAGCGGCAAGTGGCCACCGAATGTTCCAGAAGGCACTCGAACGACACGTCTGAACCAACTACCCACTAAAGTTATATTGTCACAAAAATAATTCACAAAGTACACAAAAAAAACAATCTAATTAAGCGTTAATTCGCACAACACCGATATCAATAATGTATAATATAACCAAAATAAAAGTACATATAACAGAAAGCAGTAAAAAAACACAACAGTAATACTTAAAATAACCAATAAACGAAAAAAATAAAAGAAAGCGCGAGCTCGCGACACGTCCGATCGAAACAACGACCGGAACCGAAGTAGCAGCCTCCCCCGACCAGTCGGGGGGTAATTCCCCCAGGGGCGGGGGTGTCATCGCCCCCCCTCAGCGTGCGAAGAGGAACTTCACGGCCACTCATCGGTCCGCTGGACCCTTCTCACTCCCGTTAGCTGAGTGGCCGCGACCGGTGTACCACTGTACCCCATTTGATGGAGGCGGCCCTAGCCAGCTGCCGCCTTAGCTCCCACCAATGCCGCCTCTACTGAGCCTTAAGCCGTCAACAGTCCACTTGTCAAGCTGTTCTGTTGCCGACGGCCTCAGTGAGGGCGTACAACCCGAGTGGCGACTGTTAGCGGTTGCGCTCTGTTAGTCTCGGGTTCACGCGGTGTGGCCTCCACTTGGTGGTGGGAGAATTGGGACCCACTGGAGCGTTGAATCACGCTCTCGAGGGTTATTGGATTTAGTTTGGTCGAGCACTTAGTTAAGAATTCTTTGAATTAAAATTAAAATGCTTTGAGTTTTTCGCGAAATTCATATCGTAGCGGTTGTGATTAAAATAATTGAATTTAAAATACTCCTTTAAATGCTGCTGCATATGTTTTGTGAATACATTTGATCACTGCGTTTGTTGTTGCACGGAAAATTGAGATTAAATTGTGTGCTCTTTTTTAATGCTTGTGCGTATGCTTTGTAATTTGTATTTGATTGTCGCGTCTGGGCTTAAAGGAGGGTTTGAATTCATTTGAAATTTGAATGGCGCGCTATTTTGAAAATTATGTATATGTTTGTGATAGTGTTTAATCATTTTGCTTTGTGATAAGGAAGGTTGAAATTAGATAACCCTGTTGTTGCCGAAGGAAATAGGAGTCAATTCTCTTTTGGTTTAGATTTGTTGGCACTGTCTAAGATATTTATTTGAAATAAGAAATAGGGCTGTCTATTACGTTTATTGTTTTGTTTACTTTGCCAAGTTGACGTATGTGCATCGGTGATTACTTGTTTTAATTAATTCTGTAATTGAACATTGATGCTTTTGAAAAATTAGTTGAAATATGAGCATAGGATTACCTGTCTAAAGGGCTATCTGGTTTGTAGATTATCAGATGGAAATCAGCTGTCGCACCATTTGGTAAATGATTATAGGATGGCTTGGTTATGCCTACTTGTTTGAAAATTCATACTAGGGACTATCTGTGCGTTTCGTTCAGCTCTCCACAGACGACGTTCATGGGAAATTCGGGGGTGCTCTCTGCACTGAAGCTTGGAAGGTCCCTTTGGGCCGCTTCGTGTCGCGTCGCTGTTTGCAGACCTGATCCGGTCGGATTGCGGAACTAATCATAGGAGCGCAGATAGGTGTTTGAAGGAGGTCGTCGGACTTCTGTCTAGGAATAGGACTTATTTATGTGCTGCGATGTCCAGGAAGGGCATCCAGTTCAACTCTCCGGCTAGCCCACGTTGGGGCTGTAATTTTGAGGCGTTGGTTAGGGTTGCAAGATCTGATGGGGTGCGTAAGGTGGCCTAGTTTGGTTGTAGATTCGGTCTTGCAACTTGCCGTCGCGACCCTGTCCCGCTGACCAGTTTGCTCGCGGACCTAAATCCTTATGTCCGGGACGGGGGTTTGTTCGCGCAAAAGCGTTAGTGTCAATAATAGACGTCAGAGGGCGTGCGTGCCTCTACGATACCGGTTTTGGACGTCCGGTCGTTTCGAGGGCACGCTAGAACAAGTAGTCTTTTTCATCGCGTGGAGAGAGCACGCGGTCCGTATTTGGTCGGGAGCTCTTAGATATATTTTTATGATAAGCGCGTATAGTAAATATATCACTGGGAATGTAGCGCGGGCCCCTTGCTGAGAGTTTAACCCGGGACTTTAGGTTCAACGCAGAATCTGTATAAGTGGATTCAACCGTATTTGTTACTAGTGCGGTAGTTGATATTCTAGAAATAACGGTGACCTTTGATCCGTACGTTCTGTGTTCATTTTCGCGAGTCAAGCGTTATAACAAACGAGAGTTAGTGGCTTATGTAAGGTAGTTAATCGTACGACAGAGTTAAAGAACTGTTATTGTAGAAAACGAAGAAAGTGACTGCGGAAGGAGACCGTAGTTTGGAGAGGAGCTGGGGGCCGAACTGCTGCAGAGGGAACGGTCTATTAAGGTCAATAACACTACCAGCCACACCCAAATACACATCACTGACCCTTACTTTCCTAGCACTACACATCTACACGCGACCTGACCGAATCCTGAGGGACCAGTCGCCTTGGATAGAGGTAAGTAAGCTCTGTTCAATAATTGTAACGCTCCCCCCTGATCGTTTAATGTAATTAGAAACTTAACCCTTGGCGTTAGGACGCCCGACCTATACCTGCTTGTAGGTTCTTCCGTTCATGGGCCGCGGAGGATCCTACTCCTGGGATAGGCAGTTGCAGGCCGTAACAATTACTTTGTGGGCATTGGTGTGGATAACACGTTAAGTACTCCTTTATAAAATAATTCTCTTGTATAACATTACAGTGTAACAGTTTCTTTTTATCCCAATAAAAAAAAAGAATTATGCAAGCAGATGAAGTTCACATTTGACTTTTTATAAAATAAGGGTGACAAACGAGTACACCCGATGGTAAGTGGATGCTGTGACCCATAGGTATCTATCTACATTTGTCCTTGATTAAGATTCAAAATACAGATGCATTATCGATGACTAATGAAGTAGACTGACCAAACATGGAAATGAATTTAAAAATATAAGATAAATTATGACAGATTAAGTGAATATTACAGATCAGAGATGCAACTCTCTCCTTTATTATAAGTATAGTCATAACAGTGTATCGCTAGGTTGGTGCGTGTGTGAACGTCTACGAGTTACTAAGAATATTATTCATTAAGCATCCCTGAAGTAGGACATTACATGGCGACCCTTCCAGCATTTGAACCTGGAATCTTCTGATAGAAGAAGAAAAAAAAACATTATACTAAGATGAACTGCCTCTTTTCATGGAAACGGGGTCTCCGGTTCTCTAAAGTTACTATACGTAACACAGCAGCATTAAGCTGCTATTTTACACTGATAATCTGCAAAATAATAGTCCTTCTCTAAACGAGCAGACCTATTCGTGCTACAATTATAATAAAGCTGCAGCATAGCTCTGTCACGTAACAAACAAATTAAAACATAACTACGTTACACCCTTGTCTCTCTTAATTTAACTGGTTTGCTGTCTCAACTAACATAATATCTGCAACCCTTTATTTTGTGTAGCGTGACGCTTCCTAATTTATTGTTAAAGTTAAATGCTTGCTGTGTAAATTTCTAATTTTGGTAATTTCTTTCATAGAGGAAGTGTAATATTTTATCTTTAAAATATACAATACTTTTGTTTGATTACTTAAATTTCAGGTAACATACAAATTAATACTTATCACTACTTTATTTAAGAGAAGTCGCTTTGATAAGTTTGAAGTGTTATGGCTTTCATAATAATAATGTTATAAAGCCGTGTGATATTTCAAATTTTTGTTGTGAATGTCGTTAAGTCTACGAAGAAAGTATTAAGAGGATCTTCACACCCCTCGTCTGATGCTGATAAAACTATCGTGTTTATTACATTGTACTGTGCACATGTACATATGGCTCGGTGACGCAGAGACTTAGAATTCCGTTACGGCGTTAAGTGCCGCGGGTTTGAATCCCGCGCGGAACATGCATTTGCATTGCCTTCAAATAATTGTTCTGTGTCTAATTTCAGAAGCTTTTACCTGGAAATTATTCTTTTTCGTGCTTTGGATCCGTTTTTACATTTAAAGTAAAATTTTGGACCCTTTATACTGGATTAAGTAATATCACAAAGCTCAAGGTAACAACTAAAGTGTCGTATAAATAGTTACAGTAAATATCTTATCGCTTATTTGGTAAAGGAGATGTTCGATTTTGGGCTACCACTATGTACACTACATAGATAAATAGGAAAAAAATTGAGGAATTTCATAAAAATACTAAAAAATTAATTTGAAAAAGGGTATAGCCGTACAAAAATGATAATTTAAAAATATTTTTGTTATGATAACCCTATTTTAAGGGCAGCCATGACAGTTGTGTTAGATAATAGATATGACGTTTGACGACTTTGACAGTTTTAAAAAGTGACTAGACATCTTTTGAGTCTTTCTTTATTCTTTAGGGTTATAATATATGTTCTGAGATTGGATGTGTTTCAGAGATTTAGTGATTGATTTTGTTTTGCGACCCAGTTTACTACTACGGACATTAATTTATTGCTTCTCTGTTGACCCTCTGTTATATGGTTTCTGATTCGTCTGTGATTTGGGTTCCGTCATGTGTTATTTTACAATAACAAGTTCAGTTTCAGGTATGTCCCCTATCCGTGCATTTACTGGTTGTTTTGTTCAAATGTTATTTCTATGTGATTTTTTCGTCCCTTGTTCCATATTCTAACAGATTTTAACTCACTTATTCCAGTTTATTGACAATGGCGTGCCTACAGTGCACCTCTGTAATAGATAAAAATGAACAATATTATGCTGCCGATGATATGGGTCCTGAAATAATTTCCGTCATCGAGCGGCATCTTGGCCATCTGGTAAAAAAAATATTTATCTATATACTGTAACATATCTATAAACACTTAATAACCCCTTTTTTGTTTTAGGTTGATGGAAATGGAGTGATGTGCTCACAATGCTTTGGTATCATAATACAAGAAATGTCTAATGATAGTGCCCTTGCACGCGGAGATCACAAACTCCAGCATTGCCATGATAGTAATGTTTGTGTTAGTTGTAGGACATCTTTGTTTAGGAGTGCTCACTCTATTCCCGAGGGTGCCGAAAGGCAATATATTGCTGAAACAATTACTCCAAGAGAGGTAAGCACCCCTTTTGTTTTCTTTTTTATTCATACAAAGGTATGCAAATGTAGATGTTTCTTAATTATAGTCAAAGACAACATTGTTTCAAGAAGAAAAACAACAGTCACAGTTTAATTTTTGGAAATGTGTGTAGACATGTGATTTATATATAACATCATTTCGGATGAGTCTATAAAAGTGATATTGAAATAACTAAATCTTGATTAATTTAAATTATTTAGAAATATTGAGATATAAATAAATAAATCTTAATTTCATAGAATATAATAGAATGATTTTTTATTCAATATTGATTATTACATAATACTTATTGAAAGTCATTTTTTATTTACATTTTTTGTTTTAGATACCTTAAGGTGCTTTAATATGTTTTGCTTGTTGGGTACATACTTGGCGTACAATACAACAACAAGGAGTCATATCAGCTTCTACTGTTGTTATAAATATGAATGTATGTGTATGGTGCCGATGGTCTCTTGCCTAGACACACAGCCACTTCATACCTGAAGGACCTGAACGGACCATAATAACAGAAACAATATATCCAAGAGAGGTAATGTTAACAACTTACTCAATTACCTAGTGTTGGAATTAAATAATTGTGTGAATAGCCAATACATATTGTATTCTTTTCTTTTATTCAGATTCCACCAGGAGGACTGGTTTTCTATGCTTGTTGGGTAGCAACATGTAAAAATGTGGAGCATGCTACAGGGATTGAGGATAATCGGCAAACTCCAACCCCATCTAGCCTTCACCAAGTCTAATGTATGCATGGTGTAGAATGTCTCCACACTGAAGGCTAACATACATGGCTAGTGGTCCTGTAAGAGATAAACTTACAGCAAGAACTTACCTAAATCAGGTTAGATTATTTTAATTTACCAAA
This sequence comes from Parnassius glacialis, assembly GCA_033319125.1. Lineage (NCBI taxonomy): Eukaryota > Metazoa > Arthropoda > Insecta > Lepidoptera > Papilionidae > Parnassius > Parnassius glacialis. Next base: position 22,233,334 of record JAVANC010000023.1, on the reverse strand, counting down.
CCACCATACACAAGTAATGTTACTGTACATTCAACTATAAGTAACCTTATCTGTTGCCCCTATAAGTAAATTGTTTCTTGTATTGTTTCAGTTACCAGAACATGTGCTTATTTGTTCCAACTGTTGGACACATGCACAGGAAAATATAGCAATAGAGCAAGAAGTTGTGCAACAAATTGATATGCAGCCACTAAGTGCATCAATAACACTTGATGGTTTTACAAACACAACACAGACAAGTGCTCATTGTTTTGTGCCGGCTTGTAACAATGTAGAATGAAATAGAGTTGTGGAATACTTAAGAAAAATTATATATATTTTATTATTATTATTATATATAATCAATCACACAATAAATGATTTAATTAATAGGAATTTATTAATACCCGAGGGCTTGTTTGGGAACAGAGAGGCAAGAGCACCAATAATAATATGTGATGGTACCTATATATATATATCTTAAAAATCATCCAACTACTTGTTTCAAAAACAAACTTATAGCTTGCATAAATATAGAAACCTTGTTAAACCTTTTCTCATTGTTGCCACTGATGGTTACATTATTAATATTTTGAGGCCCCATCCAACAATTAAATCAGATTATGACATCATGAAAGCTTTGTTCCAAAATGAAAATGAGGGTCTAAGGGCTTTTTTTCAGCCCAATGATGTTTTCATTTTGAATCGAGGCTTTCGTGATTCCATTCCAATGCTAGAGGGGTTGGGCTTCAAAGTATTTAAACATGAATCCTTAGAACAAGGAGAGACTCAGTTAACGACCATCAATACGAACAAGACAAGGTGTGTGACACTATGCAGATGGGTGGTAGAGGTATAGTATGTGCCAAATCGATTGAGAAAAACGGACAATGACCTTTCGGTCGTTTAACCAGGGGTTACAAACCTTCAATATATAGGCACATTTTATATGTAGTACTTTCTTTATTTATAATGATTTTTTTATAATGATTGATATAATATATATTTATTAACTATTATTAAAAAGTTATGTGAAAGATCGCTGTAGAAGAAAAATCATCTATTGTTATAAAGTACTTTATTCATTTAACAACAAAAAACATTAATTTATAACACATATAAAGATTCGAGTGATAACGACACCGAATAAGTACGTACTTATGCAAAAGATAAAACTTTATTTTTAATATTATATAAGAACTTTATTTTTATTCGGTGCAATCATCACTCGTATCTTCACTTGATGAACTATCTGTAACATTAATTATAAAGCGATCTGCAGTTTGGTCAATTCTATCATCCATGCCACGCATTTTTTGTTCAACCTTAAGGACATGCTGAACACAGTTTTTCCATTTATCTGGCGTGATTTGAGTTAAACCATCTTTAAGTAAATTTTTAACATCTTTTAACTTGAAAGTTGTATTTTTTCGTGCAACGTACCCTTTCACATCTGCCCACACAAGTTCAATGGGGTTAAGCTCACAGTGATAAGGAGGTAACCTTACCACTGTGATGCTTTTTTCTTTTGCCATCTCGTCGGTGACGTAACTTCGATAGTTATCTTTAACTGCCTTTATTTTTTCCATTAAGTGGGTCTTTGTGTCCGAGGGCACGTATGCGATCTGTTTAGATTCTAGCCATTCCTGCATATTTTGTTTCCGCCAAGACATTGTTGGGGTTTTTTCTAAACGTCTGGAGTGGTAACTAGCGTTATCCATAACTATGACATCGCCGCTTTGCAGTTTTTCTATTACTTTTCTAAACCAGTCCTCGAAATGGAGAGCGTCCATACTCTCATGGTAGTCACCAGTAGATGATGATTCAAATACCCAATCACATCCCTCCAAAAAGCCATTTTCATTGCCAACGTGTACAACTATTAATCGCTTTCCTTTACCCGAAGGGGCTTTCGCGCCAGTAGAGTAGCCTTCTAACCGTGATTGACGAGAAGATTCAATTGTGGTGTCTTCCCATACCTTTCCCATAGTATGACCTGCGTTAATCCATGTTTCGTCAAGGTAAAAAATGTTACGTCCCTCGTTTCTTAATATTTGTATTTCTCTCAAATATCTGGTACGCCACAGAACTATCTCTGGGCGATCTATTAGACCACTTTTTCTGTTTCTCTTTATATATTTGAATTTTAAATGGCGCAACACACGTCGCAGGGAAGTTTTGCTCAAGTTTGGCAACTGGTCATCTTGATTTATACTGAGCAAAATTTTGTCTAAAGTCGGTAATTCTCCTGCAAGAAAGAACTGATGCACTTTCGCTCTTATAGCCGATTTATCAAAATCGTCCAACTTGTCAATTACAGACTTTTTTCTTTTATTAATTATTCCCTTTTCTGGTATTTTATGGGAATCTCTATACACGCTTAATACGCGATATATAGTGCTCTTGCTGACTCCTGAGATCTCCGAAACCTTTTCTACCATATTAACGTTTGAAGGATACACGTCTTCGGGCCAGGTGTTTTTGACATATTTGTATACATTAATGATAATCTCTTGTTCCCCGACCGACAAAGTGGTAGGTTTTCTCTTTTTTACTGGTGACGTTAAAGGTGCTCCAGAAGATGGGCCTGTAAATAAATGACAAAAATATACTACCATAGTACTACATCACATAAATACATATTGTTTTAGAAAATAAATACCACATGGTCACATAAAAAGAGCGCTTTAAGAAATAGAAAGGCTACGTCGTCGCATTTGTACCTATTTGTACGTACCTGCTACGTTTATTATGGGTCGGCGACGTCTCTTTCCACTTGATGTTGAAGGACCGGGTCCTTCACCAAATTCTCCTGAACTCATGTCGATTTAGTAACGACCGTCACAGTAAAACTAATATAACAGATTCAAAAAACAAAAACTTAACGATATAACAAATTTAACAGTAAAAACTCAACTAAAACAATGCAATGAATGCTATGAATTACCCGAGACGTACACACGCAAGCGCTATCCGAACACGAATGAAAACAAAATGGCGGACCGGCCCAAAAAAGGTGACGCATCTCTGGCTGCCATTGTCACGTTTCTTTTAGAACGAACTGACGTAACGCGCGTTTTGTTTATTTTAAAGGGATGAATTTGCAAAAGCTCAATATGGTGATTATATTGCTTCAAATATTTTTTTAATATGAAACTGTTATTAAATGAATTGCTGCGTTACTTACCATAAATTGAAATATAAAATATAACACATTTTTCGCGATGTACCGTAAGATTTTACTATGTTTATAGGAACCACAGACAATATTATTTAAGAAACAAAAAAACAAAACATATGTGCTGACCTAGAAGTGGGAATAATATCAATATTTAAATATTGTTATCACATCTAAATTGAGATTTTGTAAGTTACGCCTTTTGACACTCGGCTCATATCTGAGGTCATTGTCCGTTTTTCTCAATCGATATGGCACATACTATAGTTAATGTTCGATTTAAAAGAGACTTTAAGCGACTGAGACATGAATATTTTGATTTGGCTGCCACCCATTTGATGGACGATGTTAGTATTTGGACGATGTTATAATTAATGCCTTCCATCCAGTGATTGAAAATAAACCAAACGCTGTAGCTATACTTGAGCAATACAGAGTGAAAATATGCCCAACCGGTTAGCAGAATTTATAATTGCTAACCGAATCACCCGCTTTAGAGCCCAATTCACAAGAATTGATGGTCAACTTCCAGAGTTAAGTATTTTCCCTAAAATGACTATGTCTGAATTGATACTTTTTGGGCTTGGTACCTATCAAATAAAACAGGCTAGAAGCTATTTCGGGGAACATATTAGGCAGCATAGATCATTTCAGGTAGAAGTATTGGACCAACTGGAAGTAGTAGCAGAAGCAACCCTATCCCAACTTGATCCTTTTTTAATAAGAGCCTGTATAAAAACTCGACATAGCTCAGGACGAACATATTATACCTACATATTGCTGGCAAGGTAAGGATCAAGAGGGGATGATAAAATAATTAGCTATTATTGTAATTGTATCTCAGGACATCGGACAATGGGTTACTGTGCTCACGTCATGACCACTGTGTGGTATTTTGGGTTGGGCTCAGTACCAAGAGAGCATAGAAGCACCGGTGTCATTCCTGGATGGAATATTAATAAGGGATGTGTGGAAAACTAATAAAATCATAAGTTCCAACAAGTTGTTTTATTTATATACCTCTCATGACTGATTTCTCATCTTTTTAATGTCGCTAATACTAGGAATTATATAACATAAAACTTGTTTGAAAAATTGATAGTGTTAAGTTGGGACACTGGGCTGGCATGGTAGATTACACAGTCCAATCCCTCACAGAAAGGAAGTATATGTCCCATCAGTGGGAACATTATAGGCTGTTTATGCTGCTCCTGCCTAATTGAACTAAAATAGTTGGTATCTTCTCAGCTGTTACTGTGTAATAGGAATAGATAACTACTTTAACAATAACTTGCAGTTGTCAGATATTGCACAGCTCACTGCTCGCCTATGAATTATCGAAGTCCAGAATATATTGATAGGCGCTAAAGAATGAAGCAGCAGTGTTACTAAACAAAATAACTTTCAAGGCTTCGTTTCGTTTCGATATAACCAATCTCTAACTACTCTAATAGGTGATATAAGACGTGCTGCCGCAATCGAGTAGATTATCCTGTAGTCTAATATTATCGAATCCCAAGATCACCAAGATTTTCGAAATTCGTATTGTTTTTTTTTATTGCAGATTTTACGATACACGTCAATCAAATGTCAATGTCAAAATGACATTTTTCGTGTTTTTCTGTGATCCACCATGTTTAATTTAATGTTGTGTTGCTCTCCTTGACCAAGTTAATTTGAATGTACATTGAAACGAAGTGAAATTAAAGAAAACTAACAATAAAAAACGGTTACTATATTATATAGCGATATTTATATATAGTGTACATAGTGCTGGCCCAGGCTCCATACATTTCTGGAACATCTCCTTTACGGCAGGATTTTTTTTTCAAATTTAAATGTGGTCCCATTTAAAGCCCTCAAGAGATTAGTCTTGAGGTATACCCAATTTAAAAAAAACATTGGAGTAGGTTCACTTTTGGCGAAGATATCAAGTACAAAATACTTCTCCTTTTTTTAAGTCGGCTATAATTAATATTGTGCTTATTATTTTTCTTTAACCTCTAGCCTCTAGTCTGTGGCGTTTCCAAATAGAGAGTCTGTCAATTAAAAATCACTAATTAAAAGGATAGCAGCTAATACAATCTTCAATAATTTCAGGTCATTATTAAATGTGTCTTATAATTAGAATTCTGGCGACAGCCTTATAATTTGTACAAATTAATGAGCGATGAAAATGTGAAGTGGCGATAATTAAATATAGTAAAGCTTACTATCATAATTGATGATGATAGTTGAAAAGCTTTTGATACACCGACTTCTATAATTTCTTTGGGATTTAAACTTTTTAACATCCAATACTCTTACACATAAATTATATTAAGTTTAATGGCCAAGTAAGGGAATCCACCGCACAAAGAAACATCACGTGTCCTCTGAAAGAAAGAAAGAACATATTAATTTATTGCTACATATTGCTGCTACAAGACATTAATACTACAATCAAAAAAGTAATACATGACGAAATATTAAGAAAAATAAATTATATGCGGGAACAAAAAGACCACCAGCTCAGCAAAATGCTGCAGTAACAGAATTTCCGAAGGCGACATAACCATCATGTTTACGCCACACGTAAAAACAACTAGACTAGTGACGGTCAGCAGCATTAACGATGAGAGACATCTGTTACTACGACCGACAACCTGCTTTACTAGCGTGTCGATTAAAGGAAATGAAGGGTACAGGGGAAGAAAGATCATAGTCACTTGATGGTTGTCTTGAGAAAACTGATAAAACTTATTTAACTTTCTCAAAGTATTTATTTAAAAACATTGTGAAGTATCTTTTAATAGTACAATATATGAGTTACAAAATTATACCAACATGATTTTTTTTTAGTAATGCTACATTAGAATTTAAGTAAAAAAACAATTATACAATCTAAGGATTACTGCAAAAAAGATCAAAGTCACTGGATTGTGATCGTTTTTACATTTTTATGCATTTATATTTTTTATATCGTATTGTATTTATTTACTTGTTTCTCTATAACTTTGTCATCAACATTATTGGTAAATCGAACTTTTTTTATTATATGATAAGGGTTATTATATGAAGTGGTTGCTGTGGCCCATAGACATCTACATCTATCCTCGATTACGAATCAAAATGCAGATGCGTCGTCACCCTTGAGGGCTAAGATGGAATGCCTCGTTTCCAGTAAAAGGGTCTCGGGTTCTCTACACTCACCATACGAAATATAGCAGCGTTACACTACTATTTTACGCTGGTACGCGTGGTCTTTCCATTTTATTATATTCTATCTGAATGGCGACCCCTACCATATAGGGACGATCTTGTAAGATATGCAGGAAGTCGATAGGTGCAGGTTGCTCAGAATCGTGATTTGTAGCATTATTGGGGGAAGCCTAAATATACCTATATATCAGTGGAATTGTGAATCTTTATAATGACGCAGACCACGACGATGATGATTCCCCGGCCGAGCCGATCCATTCATGCTACAACTATACCAGTAATATAGCAGTAGCATGGCTCTACCACGTAAAATTCTAAATTATCTGTTACCGAAATAAATATTAACCTTCTGTGATCAATCACACGCGTACTAGACACACCAAATAGTTTTAGTTATAATTTAAAATTAAAAATATTGTACAGCCGACTTCAATATAGGTTATTTGAGAATAACTCAGTAACCATTGGTCTGACCTTGATCAAATTCATATGGGACCACACGAGAACTATCAACTTTCATATAATAAAGGAATAATCGAAATCGGTTTGCCCAGTACAAAGTTATGAGGTAACACACATAAAAAAAAACATACACTCGAATTGAGTACCGTCTCCTTTTTGGAAGTCGGCAGAAAATAACTGGTATCGAAGTTATGGATGCGTAAATATCTACCTACACGTTTTTGTTCGTGCTTTGTAAATAATTTTTATAAAATGTATAAACTATACTAAAAATATTTTATTTTATCGGACACGTTTCTATTCAAAATTATTATTTTACTTTACTATCTAAATAAATTATTTAATAATATACATTTTATCTTCTCGCTTGCCCTCTATTTCTCTGTACAGGGCTAAAAATTAAAAATCGAACTTCTTACAATTAAAACACTTCCAGTAATAGTTTAGTCTATGATACCGTCAGCTGTGACGTCATAACGGTCGACGACGGCAAATTCAAGTTTAACGCGTAGTAAATATTATGTAAGTAAAGCGATACAAAAATATAAATATAATCATTTAATATTTAAAAAGCTAATTCGAAATAAGCTCAAATAATAAAAAAAATTACTTTTTATTAAATATTAATTTTAACTTTTTATTTAATATTATATTTGATCGTTGTTTAATTACAACTATTTTAAAAAGGAGTTATGGAACAATTAGTGCGCCGCTCTGGTCTTAAGTTGAGAATAAAAATCGTAGCCCTAATACGGCTGCTAGTTGAGCCAAGTTGTCTTATTAAAAACACATGGTTAAACTGAGGCCTAAGAGAAGTCGTTTATGAAAATGGCTGTTGCTTAGTAAGAAGTGTGTTATTTACCATTAATATTATTAACTTTTTAAAAGCTACTTAATAAGTTTAATTTCTTGTAGTTTCGAATTCTATTTTCTGTTATTATGCCTATTAATAACAGTTATAACTATAACAGAAAATAGCATTCGTATTTTAATTTTCCTGTTTTAGTCCGCAGGTCAACAAACCGTAAGCGACATCCAAAGTTACGAGTGCGTCTGACATAATTTTATGTCTATAAAACATCTAAAAAATCTTGCACGGCATTATAATCTTTATTTTTTAGTAATATAGTAATAATAACGTAAGATCCCGAGATCAAATTTCAGTCATTCGATCTTAACGGATACCATTAAAACTAGCAAGACGGGAAAAACAGCTAAACTACATAAGTGGTCAAGTGTCATTTGACCCATTACTGTTACCTAGTCTCTAATTATGCATATATGTGTAATGTATTTTTAGAAATAGTAGAGAATATTTATTGTTACAAAAGCAAATGAAATATTTTTGGTTTCTAGTGTAAATACATGTTTAATAAAAAAGTTATTTACAGTTATGACATATGAATATTTTTGATAGATTGCATTTGCCACATAATGGTTTTTTGCACAAGTCACACACTATTAGTTTTATTCATACATTGAGTTTGATAGCAATTACGCCTCTTCCCCAACTCAGCTGCTGTCATTTCTGAAGTGATAGAAAATTGCAGTGACGTTTCTCGAGTGGGTTCTTCTAAAATGCTACTCAGTTCTACTATCAATTGCAGAATAAATTCTTTTCTTCGTATTTTGTTCTTGTTTATTTATTGGTACAACACCCAGGCATTTATTGCAGATAAATCTGAAATATAAAATACTTGTAACGGAAAATCTAATAGAAGGTGCTTTTGTACTTTATCTTCTCAACATTTGATTAAACACGTCAACACCATATTTAATTGAATTGTAAAACTTAACAATATACATAGTGGCGATATCGAGAAAAAAAAATTTTTTCTCGATATCGCCACTATGTATATGAACACTATCAGGTAATGTACTCAATAACAAAACATTTTTGCTTCTCTTTGTTTGGTAAACAGTTAATAGGCATTGGTCCTTTTTTGTTTTTAAAGCTTTGGTTTTATATAAATCCAATGTTAGATTTTTTACATACGATGGAATGCTACGTCTACCTTTATTTATGGTACCAACCAAAGTTGTACGTTTTGAAAGAAATTTCTGTGCGAGAGATATGAAAAAGTTATCTGTAGTCACATTTCTACCTTTATTCAAAAATCGTTCCATAAGATGCATGACGACGTGTTGTCCAAGACTTTGCGGTCGAGTTTCATTTTTCCCAAGATATGGGTAAGCATTAAACAAGTATTTCAATTTGACATAAATACAGAGCCAAAATCTTATTTCAAATTTATCAGGTTTATTAGCCATATTCTGGATAAAAGGGTAACGAACTTTTATAGCAAACAACTGTTCATCTATTGTTACATTTTCTCCCGGTTCGTATCATGAACTGCAGTTTTCAATAAAACGATTCCATACTTGAGAAATCAACGCAAATTGATTTGTTAGAATTCTCGTAGATCGTTATGATCTCACACTGAATCGTAAATATTTCATAATTTCTTTGAATATATCCCCAGCATACTTTTAGAAAACTATGGAACGCCCCATATTTTAATCCATAAATCATTTACAGATATATTTCTTGCTACAAAACTACCTCTAACATATGTAATGGAAATGAATCTTTCATGTTATTCTAGGGAAATATAGCATGAATGACTAAGCTGACAATTTGCTTTGGCCTCAGTACAATTTTTTATGTGTCGTAAAATCGTATCATCTTTCAAAAGTTTGCAGGCTGTCATGAATTTCCCTTTAACTAGCGTTCTTGCAAAGGTATTAGGTCCTGGCTGTTCAGTCACAACATTATGACTTCTTCTGCGAGCTGCCACCTGTGAGCCATTTTCAAATATGGATTTCCATAATATTCCACCATATTATTTTAGAGGAATTTCCATAAAATGATGTTCAAATGCCACGTATTCTTCTACGCCAAGACGATCTTCCCCCAGTTTTTTGTTGAATGGTAGTCAACGGTATGTTGCTGTCTGAATCATCACTAGAACTTGACCCAGTAGATGGAGGAATATACGAATATTTTTCTTCAATTTCTGGTGTTAGTGAGACAACTTCACCTTCACTATCCGACTGATCTTCTAGAAACGATTGCAATAATATCAATATTTTTGCATCACTGACACACTGAGATGACACAATGAGAATGCGTAGAGTAATGAACATATAAACTAAAATATTTAGGTATGTAAAACAAGATCGGGCAGTAAAATTGTTGCAATTAATTATTAAATAGATCAAATGACCCTAGCCATCATTTTATGTGAATGTTATTTTTATTCATATTTGTATAAACTTATTACAATGTAAATACTTTTGTTTACAAAAAATCGTAATTTAAATCTTAATATAAATTACGAATCACGAATTACAAAACTGTATAAATATACAGTGACAAAATAATCAGCGCTGCAAGTTCAAATACAGGTCAAAACCCCTTGCCATCTTGCTAGTGTTAACCATCAGGACAGGGTCATAATGCACGAGTATGTATGCACACATAGGTGCGTTTTCTATTACCTCATTCTTATAGTCCGATGAGATAGAAATCCAACACGATCGGAGAGATATAAAGCGCAGAACCAATAGCTTTACATGCTTTGTGAGGCACGTAAAAAGTGAAATACCGTTAATTTCCTGACTCTGGATTTTTGACTGAGAATTTTTGACATAAATAGCACGATAGCTGGTTTTGGCCTGACCAGGAATTCTAACCCGATGATTAACTTACAACTACCAACGGGGCAATTATAAAAAGTAATCCCTACATATGTCGCGCTGGTTGGCACGGGATGCCTCCTCTTACTGAGAGCATTTTGGGGCAGGGAAGAGTTCGCCGAGCCACTCCGAACGCCATATGAACGAAAAGTATATGTTCAGCAGTGGACTTTTGATAAGCTGTAATGGTAAAGGAGATTTTCTCAGTGTAGGTAACTTGTAATGGACAGTAGAATTGATTTTCGTGTGCTTGATATTTAATTTAAATTATTTAGTATCGTTAAGAATTATACTCCAAAAGTGCAGTAACATGGTAGAACTAGGATGTTTTATTGACATCGTAAATCAGTGATTAAAACGGTGATCAATAATTTTAGTGCCACTGCTGGCGGGCATCGAATTAAGTTTACTCCTGTAATAAGAAATCCCCAAAGATTAAGGCTAGCTTCAAAATGTTGTCCACAGCTCAATCTTTTAAAAAATTGCGTAGTAATTATAGTGCATACAATATTATCATTTATAATATAATATAGTAAAGCGGAAGAGTTTTTTGTTTTTGTTTGTTTAAACACGCTAATCTGTGGAACTACCAGTCCGATTTGAAAATACTTTTTTGTATATTATGGCTAGATTCATGAGGTATTGGCTACTGAGGATAAGTATAGCTATAGTATTAGGCTACAGATGTCAGCTAGCCATAAATATTGATTTTGTTAACCCATCAAGCACCTGCCAATTTTTATTTTTTACTCGCCTAACGCACTGGCCTGTGCGGAAGGTACGGTAGTTTCGGTAGGTAAGGTAGATACTGGCAGGCGCTAATGTAAAAATGATATATTTTTAATTTTGTATACCAGTTATATATAAAACAAAAACCGGCCAAGTGCGAGTCGGAATTGCGCACCGAGGGTTCCGAATAAATCCGTAGGTATACTCGTATTAGTTTAAAATTATTAAAAATTATTTTTATTATATGATGTAACTAAAAATTTATGCTTTTCGCATTTTTTTCTTTATCTGTGCTATAATACGTTGCTTCGTACCAAATTTTAAGATTCTGAGATCACGGGAAGTACCCTGTAAGTTTTGATTCCCTTGCGAATGTCGAAAATTTGCGGCATAAACAGCTGTATCTTTTGATTGCCTCCAAGAGACAGTAGACCTGAGTATTTGATATGAATTTCAGCTTGATATCTCCACGTGTTCCTGAGAAAAAGGGTCTTGACAGACAGACAGACAGACGGACAAAAAAGTGATCCTATAAGAGTTCCGTTATTTTTCCTTTTGAGGTACGGAACCCTAAAAATATTAAATAATTATGAATTAAGATATTTAATTGTAAATTAATCAGTGCACTTCTAAAAATATTATCAATCTAATTTCAAAATTGTGTGACAAAATTGTGCGATCGACGCACAAACGCTAGCCGCGTGATGTGGATCGAGGAAAAGCAGCAGAGGACGCTTCTACTAGTTTAAAAATTCTAGATATCAATTTTTCAATTGATTGAAATTGGTTTAACAGGCAGGGGTTAGGCAGTCATAGACGTTCTACACCGAAAATAAAATCACACCACGTTGGGTTCGGGAACAACGAGGTGGACGTGACCCCCGTGAAGGACTGTCACACAAGAACGTCTGATGCCCTTTCTGAAAAAAAAGGTTGAAAGACTAAGATTACGGAACCCTTTGGAATGGTCCCCGTCTTGACTTCACGTAGTGGACTATATTTTCATCTAATTTGGAAGGTACAGTAGGAAATGGAACAGTAATCATATCTTCGTAATTTCCCGATAAAAGTGCAACGTTGAAACTTTTACTACTTTCCTATCAATTTCCTATTGCTTTATTATATTTGCTTTAAGGCCATAACAGTAGTTGAAATGCCTAAATCTTGGATATTTAAGTGAAAAAATCTCAATAACTGTTCATTTAATCCACAAAGAAAAAATACAAGGTAACAGAAGAAGATTTGGTAAATGTTTTTAATTGAACAAAATTGTATTTTTGTCAACCCCTTATTAGAAAAAAAATCCCCAAAGAGTACCTATCTCTTGTCATATTTTGCAAAATTTCTCCAAAACGGACAAGCTTTTTTAATAGTTCTTACACTAAAAAAAAGGTCTTAAAAATATTAATATTTTTAATTGAGAGTTTTATTTTTATTCCCCGTTTTATAAGAGAATATATAATTTTTCCCTGAAATTGAATATATTTACGCGAGCGCGCATCCTCCGTCGCCCTGTCAGCCTGTCACAGTCCGTTTTCGACATCGTCGAGGGTGGACCACACGTCGGTGTTCGGGCGACTTCGTTCAATTATATATTAGATTTATAAAAGTTTATACTCAATTATAAATATTTTTATGACTAAAAATACTTAATTTAGTTAATATCTGTACACTGGTGACTGTGAATATTATTTTCTAAATAAATTAATTTTTAAAGTGCCCAAAGAAGAAGAAATTTTCGCGGCGACGTTGATTAGTGAAATTGAAAAATTCATTTTTATATCATTTAGATGTGAAACGACCAACATAGAGCATGTTGGTCGTTTACTCGTCGTTACTTAGATTTCGATAGTTTTTAATACCTATGTAATTTTATTGTTGCATATTTTTATTAATTAGTTGATACTGAATTTTATAATTATGTATTACAATAAAACGCTGTTTTTATGAGTATGACTTTATAAAATATTATTGGGGAGGGAAATATAGATACAGATACTTACATTTAGGTACACTGTTATCAAATTAAATCAAACAATTTAAATAAATAAAAAATGGTGTTTCCCTAAGTATAAATAACTATATAAAGACATTTTTGGGTTTTGGTTTTCTTTTTTTACCCGCGACGGAACGGAGAAGGTGTATGCGTTTAGGGTGAGAGGTTGTTTGTGTGTGCAAACGAATGTTCCCATTTATCTCCAAAACGGCTTAACCTATTCCAGTACGGTTTTTGGCAAAGGGTTTGTGACTCATCAGGAATGGTTCCTAGGTAAATATTATGGTGTTAGCTCGCCAGGGGGCGCTGCAATGAGCATTTAGGGTGCAAACGAATGTTGCCATTTATCTCCAAAACGGCTTAACCGATTCCAGTACAGTATTTGGCAAAGGGTTTGTGACTCATCAGAGATGGTTCTTAGGTAAATGTTATGTTGTAAGTTTGCCAGGGGGCGCTGCAATGAGCATTTAGGGTGCAATCGAATGTTGCCATTTATCTCCAAAACGGCTTAACCGATTCCAGTACGGTTTTTGGCAAAGGGTTTGTGACTCATCAGCGATGGTTCTTAGGTAAATGTTATGGTGTTAGCTTGCCAGGGGGCGCTGCAATGAGCATTTAGGGTGCAATCGAATGTTGCCATTTATCTCCAAAATAGTTTGACCGATTTCGATATGGTTTCCTGTAAAGGGTTTGTGGCTCATTGGCGATGGTTCTTAGATAGGTTTTATGGTGTTATCTTAACAGGGGATGCTGCAAAGAACATTTTGTGTGGAAATGATTATGCCTTACGGTTCCAAGGATATCGTGATGAGTCAATACATAGGCGGAAATCTCTCACATACATGGTTCTTAGTGATCACTATGTTAATGCCATAATAATAGGTCCAGATTAAAGACAGCTTTGTGGCCTCTCTTCAGCTTCTGCGATTTGCGACCCGCGCAAAATGCTTCTCAATCGCTCCAACTCTTCCAACGCTATGATATTGTGTGGGTTGTGGAAGAGTTTTCGTTGATATAGATCATATATTTACTACGCGAGTTACTTAGTTCTCTAAAAAGTTTAAAATAAAAAGCAAAATTAAAAATTTTGAAAAAACTTGCAATGGATGTAAAAGTTGTAATCGAAAAAGTATTAAATAAACATATTGAAAAACCCCAAATTAAAAGAAAGTAAGTCACGAAAGATAAAATTAAAAAGGGTTTTTAAAAGGGTTGATTTAGCGCGGGGTCTGTCATTATAAACAACTAATTATGTCTTTCCGTAGTCCTTCCTACCTTTGTGAACCCATTAGTTTGTCTTAGCGATAGACACAGCAATAATATAAAATATAAGTGCTACACCTATTCACCTACCTATTAGGTAATATACTTATGTTATGACGTTATGACATTATCACATTAGAGAGAGAGAGAGAGAGAAAGCTGGATATATTAAAAAGCATCGAACAGCGATAATTTTTATAAAATGACTTAGCGTCTTTATTAAGAAGTACAATAATAATGACTTTTTTATGATTACGCGTTACATCGCATCCCATCAAGAATTTCTAATGTAATTCTTGGTGTAAAGCTAAGACGTGATAATAACTGTAAACAATAGAATAACAAAATAATGAAAACATTTGTAAATACTTGCTTTATAACCTAATAAATATTATTTCACCGTCATAAAATAAAACAAGGTAGTCTTCGGCATGAAATTATAAATAAATATTTTCGATTATTTTTGCAATATCTAACAGCAGGATCAGCACAAGTTTCTGATCCATCTAAATATGCTAAATTTCAGCAAGCACTGTCAAATTCAATAGGAGTGACAGAAAAAACGGTTTTTGATATAGAAGGGTAAATAAATTATTTAACCTATAAAGTAAAATCACTTTATTATAAATCAAAATAGTCCAATAGCTTTATTAACATGAGACACATAATTGTAGGAGTGCTTACAATACTTAACATTATTTTACTGAAATCTCAGAATGTTTTTTTTAAAGAATAAGGATGACAAACGAGCACACAGTCCACCTGATGGTAAGTGGTTGCTACGGTCCATAGACATCTACATCTATTCTCGATTACGTATCAAAATGTAGATAACTTGTCACCCGTGAGAACTAAGATATAATGCCTCGTTTCCAGTAAAAAGGTTCTCCGGTTCTCTACACTCACCATACGAAACACAGCAGGGCTAAACTTCTATTTTACATGGTATTCTGTGAGAGCGTGGCCCTTCCACGGTCGAGCCGACCCGTTTGTGCTACAACTATACCTACTACTAAAGCTGCAGCATGGCTCCACCCACGTAAGAAAAAACTGACGTTGAAAATTTAAGTATTTTCAGAAGCAACTTTGCATTTATTTTCTATTGAGTGAATTTTTGTGGAATCGTGGTTTGCAAACCGCCACCTGAAATACGTACAACTTTTTTTCGATAACGACGTGAAATTACAAAATGATCCCCATGCATATTAATGTGGCTCTATTCAGCCTCTTAATATGGACATACCTCGGGATTCAGAGATTTTAAAAGTTTTCATGCGTAGATAATGGAAGATATAATATTATATTATTACTGTCCCGTGTGAGGCAACATTTATACTTATATACATATTCTCATCATATTTTTATGGTTGGTTAGAAAAATTATATCTAAATGCAAACTTTCACAGGGTAAATTTTTTTTTACTATTTCTACCCAGCAAGTAGTAAAGCAACTACAATCCCATCGGTAAGTGGTTATGTAGCCTAAGATGGTGAATTGCACTGACTTAACAAAAACCTAATCACTCTTGCCTAATAGTACTAGGTAAGTATTATTTGCGACCTATTTGTGTGTGTGTGTGTGTGTGTGTGTGTGTGTGTGTGTGTGTGTGTGTGTGTGTGTGTGTGTGTGTGTGTTGTGTGTGTGTGTGTGTGTGTGTGAAGAAAAGCGTATGAGAATACGTGAAGAGGAATAAAGGTTGAGTACTACTTCGCTTACCTGTACGAGGTTGCCACTCGAGAACCTTTCTTCCTATCTTTTATCTGTTTTCCAAGTTATATAACTAGCCCATTGCCATTTCACTGTAATATTCCGTTGGGCTATGTCAGTTACTCTGGTTCTACTGCGAATATCTTCATTTCTAACTTTATCACGTAGAGCAACCCCTCTCCAATTTAAAATTTTTACATGTTTTAGATAATAGTTTGTCTAACATATAAAAAGCCAAATTAAAAATTTTGAAAAAACCCACGACGGATGTAAAAGTTGAAATCGAAAAAGGATTAAATAAACATATTGAAAAACCCCAGACTAAAAGGAAGTAAGTCACGAAAGATAAAATTATAAAAAGCAAAATTAAAAATTTTGAAAACACGCACGACGGATGTAAAAGTTGTAATCGAAAAAGGATTAAATAAACATATTGAAAAACCCCTGACTAAAAGGAAGTAAGTCAAGAAAGATAAAATTAAAAAGAGTTTTTAAAAGGGTTGATTTACCGCGGGGTCTGTCATTATAAACAACTAATTATGTCTTTCCTTAGTCCTTCCTACCTTTGTGTACCCATTAGTTTGTCGTAGCGTTAGACACAGCAATAATATAAAATATAAGTGCTACACCTATTCACCTACCTATTAGGTAATATACTTATGTTATGACGTTATGACATTATCACATTTATGAACACGAAGTAAAATAACACATTGAATGTTTAGAAATCAAAAAAGGCGTTAACATAGATTTTACGTGGTAGAGCCATGCTGCAGACATATTAATAGTATAGTTGTAGTACGAATGGATCGGCTCGACTGGGGAAGGACCACACTTTTACAGAATACCGAGTAGTTAGCGAGAGAGATAGTGAGTATAGAGAACCGGAGACCTTTTTTCTGGAAAAGAGGCATTCCATCTTAGTCCTCACGGTTGACAACGGATTTGCGTTTTGATTCGCAAACGTGGATAGATGTAGATGTCTTTGGGTCACAGCAACCACTTACCATCATCAGGATGACTGTGTGCTCGTGTCTGCAGCATGGCTCTACCACGTAAAATCTATGTTAACGCCTTTTTTGATTTCTAAACATTCAATGTGTTATTTTACTTCGTGTTCATAAATGTGATAATGTCATAACGTCATAACATAAGTATATTACCTAATAGGTAGGTGAATAGGTGTAGTACCTATATTTTATATTATTGCTGTGTCTATCGCTAAGACAAACTAATGGGTACACAAGGGTAGGAAGGACTACGGAAAGACATAATTATTTGTTTATAATGACAGACCCCGCGCTAAATCAACCCTTTTAAAAACTCTTTTTAATTTTATCTTTCTTGACTTACTTCCTTTTAGTCAGGGGTTTTTCAATATGTTTATTTAATCCTTTTTCGATTACAACTTTTACATCCGTCGTGGGTGTTTTCAAAATTTTTAATTTTGCTTTTTATAATTTTATCTTTCGTGACTTACTTCCTTTTGGTCTGGGGTTTTTCAATATGTTTATTTAATCCTTTTTCGATTACAACTTTTACATCCGTCGTGGGTTTTTTCAAAATTTTTAATTTGGCTTTTTATATGTTAGACAAACTATTATCTAAAACATGTAAAAATTTTAAATTGGAGAGGGGTTGCTCTACGTGATAAAGTTAGAAATGAAGATATTCGCAGTAGAACCAGAGTAACTGACATAGCCCAACGGAATATTACAGTGAAATGGCAATGGGCTGGTTATATAACTTGGAAAACAGATAAAAGATAGGAAGAAAGGTTGTCGAGTGGCAACCTCGTACAGGTAAGCGAAGTAGTACTCAACCTTTATTCCTCTTCACGTATTCTCATACGATTTTCTTCACACACACACACACAATACACACACACACACACACACACACACACACACACACAAATAGGTCGCAAATAATACTTACCTAGTACTATTAGGCAAGAGTGATTAGGTTTTTGTTAAGTCAGTGCAATTCACCATCTTAGGCTACATAACCACTTACCGATGGGATTGTAGTTGCTTTACTACTTGCTGGGTAGAAATAGTAAAAAAAAATTTACCCTGTGAAAGTTTGCATTTAGATATAATTTTTCTAACCAACCATAAAAATATGATGAGAATATGTATATAAGTATAAATGTTGCCTCACACGGGACAGTAATAATGTAATATTATATCTTCCATTATCTACGCATGAAAACTTTTAAAATCTCTGAATCCCGAGGTATGTCCATATTAAGAGGCTGAATAGAGCCACATTAATATGCATGGGGATCATTTTGTAATTTCACGTCGTTATCGAAAAAAAGTTGTACGTATTTCAGGTGGCGGTTTGCAAACCACGATTCCACAAAAATTCACTCAATAGAAAATAATTGCAAAGTTGCTTCTGAAAATACTTAAATTTTCAACGTCAGTTTTTTCTTACGTGGGTGGAGCCATGCTGCAGCTTTAGTAGTAGGTATAGTTGTAGCACAAACGGGTCGGCTCGACCGTGGAAGGGCCACGCTCTCACAGAATACCATGTAAAATAGAAGTTTAGCCCTGCTGTGTTTCGTATGGTGAGTGTAGAGAACCGGAGAA
This sequence comes from Parnassius glacialis, assembly GCA_033319125.1. Lineage (NCBI taxonomy): Eukaryota > Metazoa > Arthropoda > Insecta > Lepidoptera > Papilionidae > Parnassius > Parnassius glacialis. Next base: position 22,214,522 of record JAVANC010000023.1, on the reverse strand, counting down.
CCTTTTTACTGGAAACGAGGCATTATATCTTAGTTCTCACGGGTGACAAGTTATCTACATTTTGATACGTAATCGAGAATAGATGTAGATGTCTATGGACCGTAGCAACCACTTACCATCAGGTGGACTGTGTGCTCGTTTGTCATCCTTATTCTTTAAAAAAAAACATTCTGAGATTTCAGTAAAATAATGTTAAGTATTGTAAGCACTCCTACAATTATGTGTCTCATGTTAATAAAGCTATTGGACTATTTTGATTTATAATAAAGTGATTTTACTTTATAGGTTAAATAATTTATTTACCCTTCTATATTTAAAAACCGTTTTTTCTGTCACTCCTATTGAATTTGACAGTGCTTGCTGAAATTTAGCATATTTAGATGGATCAGAAACTTGTGCTGATCCTGCTGTTAGATATTGCAAAAATAATCGAAAATATTTATTTATAATTTCATGCCGAAGACTACCTTGTTCTATTTTATGACGGTGAAATAATATTTATTAGGTTATAAAGCAAGTATTTACAAATGTTTTCATTATTTTGTTATTCTATTGTTTACAGTTATTATCACGTCTTAGCTTTACACCAAGAATTACATTAAAAATTCTTGATGGGATGCGATGTACCGCGCATACTTTATTTTCATCAAGAACTATAATATATATATTTGTTGTTGTTTTTACCAGTAGAGTTTCAACACAATCTTAAAAAAGTTCAATGAATTAAAAAAATTCCGATAATCATATAATATCAAGTCAGTGTTTTAAATTTAAAGATCATTTATAAAGAGCCAAAGTTCTTATTTTCATTTCGATTAATTTAATTCGAGACTAAAATAAATGTGAAAGGGCTTTTATCTGCAATAACAATTTTCATCAAAAACAACATATACTTATAATAGTCACACACGCGGTCAATCATACTGAAGATTATCTATTGTACTACAAAATATTTAAAAAACTATTTCCAGTATAATGAACCGAATTGCATCATTAATGGTTGACTGGCACACTCAAAAGTTTTATCAAATGGCTAAATGATTGACTATTATATATTATGATAAGGTCATGCTTTTCTATTAAAAGGTGCAAGAAATTTTGAATCACGGACATATTGGTTTGTTTTACTTTTCAAATAATTAGTGAAAAACAAGATGGACTGATCTAAAAGTTTACTTTCTTGTGTAAAAAGTGCTATTTAGAATTTTTTAAATATGTAATTTTTTAATATTAATTTATGTAAATAAGTGTAACATAGCGGATATTATATTCAATGGTAGCGGCCATCCATATTTGCAAAGCCAGCATCATTTTCTGCACAGAAACCGGCAAAGTGTTGCTCAAGGCACTATAAACAAAGCAGCTGATAAAATGTTACACTCATAACTGTTAACAAAAACTATTTCTGCAAATGGTCTTATAGATAATAATAACTATTCCGCCGTGTTAGGTGCAGGAGCTATTATTAGAAGGAGAAGAGGTAAACTTTTGTTTTAGAAATTCGCAATCAATAATGATTTGTCTGCAATTGAGCATAAAATTAAAACACTATGTTTAATCACAAGAAAATCCATATTTATACTAGAGAAAGGAAGAATAAGAGAAGTATGATCGATTTGTTTCTGGTGGATGACCGACTGCTAAAAAAGGTGATGGATACGCGAGTGTTCAGGGGTGCTGACCTGGGAACGGATCACTATCTAGTGATTACTAGATTTAGGGGTCTATTCGCGAGTTGGCGCTACCGGATGGCGGTAACAGAACCACAGTCGGTCTGACGCATCCAAAGCTGGAAGCTTCAGGAAGCGGACACTAGGGATAAATATCATGCGAGGGTAGCCGAAAAGCTTGACACCATCGATGGCAGAAATGAATGTGTGGAAAAAACATGGCAGAACCTTAGGGATGGAATGGTAAGTGCAGCGGAAGAAGTGTGTGGAACAATAAAAAGAGGCAGTAGTAAAAGAAGAGATGCATGGTGGAATGATGAAGTGAAAAAAGCTGTAGAGAAGAAGAAGAAAGCATGGTTAGACTACTTGGCCTCTAGTAATGATAAGGATATAAGAGAAAAGATGAAAGAAAGATATAAGCTGCAGAAAGTTCACACGAAAGCATTGATTGAGGAAATGCGTGAAAGGTGTAGAATGGAAGCGGACGAAAGGTTGTCGCACATCTTTAAGGAGAACTCCAAACTTTTCTGGAAAGAGGTTGGAAGGACCCGAAGTGGTGCGACGGCCTTAAGAATGAACAAAGTGCTTTCGAGAACTAATGACGTCCTCACTGAAAAATCGGACGTCATGCAGCGATGGAGCGAATTTTATAGAGAAATGTATGCGTGTGATGATCTTAGTGAGGGATCCGGGGATGACGCCGTGACTGGTACGCCAGACCTGGACCTCGATGACACTGAGGTCATCAGTATGAAAGAGATTGAACGTGCGATTCGAAGTTTGAAATGTGGTAAGGCTGCGGGACTAGACAGAGTTACTGCTGAAATGGTCAACTATGGTGGGCCTCGCGTCTGGGACAGCTTTTATCAGCTGTGCAATTGGCGGACGTGGGATGTCCCGGATGATTGGCGATCCGCAGTCACTGTGCCTTTATATAAAGGTAAAGGTTCACATTTTGACTGCGGGTGCTATCGGGCAATCAGTTTGACCAGTTTAGCAAGTAAAGTTTACTCGAAGGTTTTGACACGTAGGATGCAAGAGAAATCGGAAAGATTTCTATGGGAGGCACAATGGGGATTTAGACCTGGAAGAGGATGCACGGATCAAATGTTTTCTCTACGCATGATCATGGAAAAGCTTCTGGCTGCTAACCAGAAGATTTTCTGTGCTTTTGTGGATCTTGAGAAAGCATTTGATAAGGTTGTAAGGAAGAAAATGTGGGAACTGTTTCCGGGATACGGTGTGGATGGTCGATTGCTAAGGGCTGTGCAGTCACTTTACTGTAACTGTAAAGCCTGTGTGCGGGTAGGGCATGACCTGTCACCCATGTTTAGCGTCCAAACGGGCATAAAACAGGATTGTGTCATGTCTTCCTGGCTGTTCATACTGTATCTCGACAGCTGTTTACAGAAGCTGAAAGATAGCTGTTTGGGTGTGTAATTGGGTGACATAAAAGTAAATTGTCTGCTGTATGCTGATAATGCAGTGCTTATTGCACCATCAGAGGCAGAACTTCAGGCATTAGTCACGTGTATGAAAGAGGAATGTGAAATTAAAGGTCTCCGTTTGAATGCTAATAAAACTAAGGTTCTGGTATTTGAAAGGGACGAAGAGAGAACGAAGTGTGAAATATGGGTAAATCAGGAATGTCTAGAACAGGTAAATGAAATTGTATACTTGGGGAGTGCTTTAAGCCGGGATGGAAGATGTGATTTAGATGTGGACAGGCGTGTCGCTGCAGGGAACAAAGTCAATGGTGCCCTGACTGCGTTAGTCAAAAGGCAAGGCGTAGTGAAGAGTGCACGCCTTGCAATACATAACGCAGTGTTGGTACCGACTTTGTTATATGGCAGCGAAACCTGGGTGTGCCAGAAGAAGCATAAAAGCAAGTTGAATGCAGTGGAGATGCGATCTCTTCGTAAAATGTGCGGCGTTACCATGGCCGACCGAAAGCGAAACAAAGAGATTCGCAATATGGCAGGTTTGAAAGATGACCTTATCACAAAAATTGATAAGGGCGTGCTTCGATGGTTTGGGCACGTTGAGCGAATGAGTGAAGACCGAATGGTGAAGAAAATATATAGCGCGAAAGTTAATATTTAAAGGTGTCGAGGTAGACCGAGACTAACTTTCGAAGACCGTGTGAGCAAACTGCTCGAAGAAGGGAGGGTCAAGAGTACTCGGATACCTAGACGTGCATGTATGAAGAAGATAATGAATCTGAAAGAAGCGAAAGAGGTATGTAAGGATCGTGACACTTGGCGATCTGTTCTCTCTGGCTACCCCGTCAGGGATTGTGCGTGAAGATAAGTAAGTTAGTAAGTGAGCATAAAATAAAAAAAAAACTTCAGCCAAAGAGCATAACTGGCATTATACTCAGGCCCATCAATTGGTATGGAAAAAATAATTTTACCAGGTTTAAAAAAATCAATCAAAATTCAAAAAAATATAAATATTAAAATCAAAAAATTAATATATGTATGTCTATACATACATATAATGATTTATGGCTGCTTAGTAACTGACGGTGATCCTACAGTCACGCCGAAACTAAGAGGCGAGAATCACTGTAGAAAAGGTAATAATTTATTGCGGAAATTTTGTGATAAAATTAAAAAAATTACAAACTTATCCAAGTTAATCTAACTTAGTCTAACTTATCATTATGCCATACAAAAAAAAAACAAATAAGAAAATAGACAGATGGCGTCAGTTTTTAAGAAGATATAACAAATATAAACAAAAAAATAAATTTCAAAAAAGTTCAGTATTTAATTGATTATATACCGCTGACACTTAATCTCGCTTTTCGAAACCACGCCAAAAGACAAAATCTTCTTTTCAAATTTCCGCCGAGCTGTAAGTAGAAAGCCAAATAGGTCATGCGTCAAAAAAGTTCAGTATTTAATTGATTATATACCGCTGACACTTAATCTCGCTTTTCGAAACCACGCCAAAAGACAAAATCTTCTTTTCAAATTTCCGCCGAGCTGTAAGTAGAAAGCCAAATAGGTCATGCGTCAATTTTAATTAAAGGGCGCGTCCGTAGGCTTCGACCACCTAATCCTAGGCCCACCCTACACGTGTCCCCCGGGTGGTGCTAAACAAGCGACAAAGCCGAAAGAACTGACTCGGCTCCTCGCCGTGTGGTAGCGGCGGAAAAAAAAACCATACCCTACTTTCGCACCATGAGGCATTAACTTAAGTGAATGGTCCCGAGTTCCCGGCGCCCCTTTAATGGGGCAGGGGTGCGAAGAATCTCCGGGAGGAAAACCGGCGACGAGGTTCGCCACCCGTCACGTTCTGTCCCCCGGAGGGGCGAAAAGTGGATTGCGGAAGCCCGTCTGGCTACATTGAATGAATGTGGAGGAATGAATGATAAGATGGATGAAGTATGCGATATGATGCATGATAGAGGAATAGACGTGTTATGTGTAAATGAGACGAAACGGAACTGAAAGGATGTCACTACACATGGCATGTATACCGCGTTCTGGTCTGGTGTAGACGAGACCGATCGGGCATGCCAGGGAGTCGGTATCATCCTTTCAGAATGAATGGGTCATTGTGTGAAAGAGTATGAATGTGTAAGCCCGAGACTGCTATGGATACGAATGAAAGTGGGCTTAAAGAAGTTGTTTATTTTAGGGGTCTACGCCCCAGACATGTCTAAGCCCACTTATATCCGAGAGCAGTTTTGGGAGTTGGTAAGGATGGTGCTAATGAAATGCAAGGTTAATGAAAATATTGTGATATTAGGCGATTTTAATGAAAGGATTGGGGTGAGGAGGCTTGGTTATGAAAGGATATTGGGAACGTTTGGTGATGAAAGTATAAATGAGAATGGTGAAAGCCTTCTCGCCGTATGCGTGGAAAAGAATCTTTTTGTGACGAACACTTTCTTTCGTCATAAGAAGATTCACACGTTTACATGGGAAAGAGATGATGAAAGAAGTGTGATAGATTTCATAATTGTTGATGAAAGAATGAGGAGCGCGATGGTAGATACAAGGGTTTACCGGGGCTCTAACGTAGGGACGGATCATTACTTGGTCTTATGCCGAATTAATGGTCTTTTCAGACGTTGGAGGCATCGGACATCTGTGTCTACCACTGCGTTACAGCGTATAAGAACAGAGAGGTTACAAGATGAAGGTGTGAAAGAGAAGTTCAAATGTAGATTGAGAGAAAATATAAGTGGTGTGGCTGAATTGTGTATGAATGATTTAGACTTGGAGACTGTGTGGTATAATGTCAAGAAAGGTTTAGTGGATGTATCTACCGAAGTATGTGGTGTAAGTAAGAGAATGAATGAAAGGAAAAATAACACGTTATGGTGGGATGATGAGGTACGGATGAAAGATGAAGCAAAGAAGAAAGCATGGCTAGATTTACTAGCAACCAAGGCTAGTAATTCTAGCAGTATAAATGATGATATTGAAAGGAAAAAGGCAGTCTTTAGACACCTAAATAAGAGAGTAAAAGAAGTAGTTGAAAGGAAAAAGCAAGAAAGAACGGATAACAATGATAGAAAAATATCGGAAAACTTTCAGGCAAACATTAAAATGATCTGGAAATTCGTAAGAACTACCAGGGGACATTCGAAACAGCCTAGAATTAATGCTATACGAGACCAGAATGGCTGTATTCTGAATGACGAAGTTTTGAGTTTAAGGAGATAGAAGGAATACTTTGAAAGCGTGTTTATGAGTGATGAGATGTTTGAAGTAAATGAAATAGAAATTCCGAAAGAAGACGAAATAGATAGAGATATAAGTATAGATGAAATAATGAAAGCAATGAAAAGTATGAAAGCAGGTAAGGCAGCCGGTTATGATAGAGTAACTCTTGAAATGCTAAGGGCTGGAGAAGGAGTGGTAGCAGACCTGCTGTACACCTTGTTTAATTTATGTTGGGAACTTAAGCGGGTACCGGGAGACTGGTGCAAAGCCGTGATAGTCCCAATATATAAAGGAAAAGGATCACAGCAGGACTGTGAAAGCTACCGTGGTATCAGCCTTCTTAGCATTGTGGGGAAACTGTTTGCTAAGGTACTAATTGAAAGAGTTATGAAAGAAACTGATGGAAAAATTTGGGATGTGCAAGCGGGATTTAGAAATGGCATGGGATGTACGGATCAGGTTTTTTTCCATGCGCATGATCGCGGAGAAGTTTTTGGCCAAAAACCAAAAAGTTTTTTGTGCGTTCATAGACTTGGAGAAGGCTTATGACAGAGTGGATAGGGATGTGTTATGACAAACACTGAACTCATTTGGGTTGAGCGCTGGCTTGATACAGGCATTGAAGTCTCTATATAGGGACTCTAGTGCTTGTGTCAGGATCAACGGGGCCTACTCGGAATGGTTTGGCATCCATAAAGGTGTCAGACAGGGCTGTGTGGCTTCCCCGTGGCTGTTCAACTTATTTATGGACAGTTGTTTGGAAAATTTGAAAGTAGAAGAATGCGGGTTAAGAATGGGTGAGTTAACCGTCAAATGCCTTTTGTACGCCGATGATCAAGTCATACTTGCGTCGTCGGCAGCCGAATTGCAAATGATGGTTACATTATTGAACAGAACATTAAAAGAAAAGGGAATGAAAGTGAACGCAAGTAAGACGAAAGTTATGGTTTTTGAAAGAGAAGAAAGTAAAACGATATGTAAAATAATCATAGAAGGGGAGTTGGTAGAGCAAGTAGATATGATAAGGATATAGAACGACGAGTGAATGCAGGAAATAGAGTGAATGGGGCTCTACACTCTATTGTGAAAAGTCAAATGTGTCCAAAAAGGCACGTATGGCAATTCACAATGCTGTGTTAGTGCCTATTTTAATGTATGGTAGTGAAAGTTGGGTGTGGCAGAAGAAGCACGAGAGAAGAATAAATGCTGTGGAAATGCGGTCATTAAGGAGTATGTTAGGGATGAATCTGAATGACAGAGTGAGAAATTGTTTATTTTTATTATTTATTTTTATTTATTTATTTTGGCAACAAACAGACATAACAACAACAAACAAAAAGATACAAAAGAAAATAAAATAAAAACAACTTATGCGTTAAAAATTGACCTACAGTGCCGAAAAGTTAAACACAAATTAAAAGAAAGTTACATGGTAACACTTCATAGCGATTATTTACATAACACATAGGTTCATAAAAATAATAATAAAAAAAAATACAACTCACTTGCAAACCTTACTTAAATTGGTTTTTAATGTTTGTTTTAAGGAATTGAGAGATGTGTTAAAAAGGTCGATATTAGTAAATTGTTTATTATATATGTCAGTGGAACGGTATAAGAATGAGTTACGAGTATATTTATTATGTAACCGCGGAGGAACAAAAAGTGTTATTTTACGTGAGGATCGCACTGGAAGACGAGCACGAGCAATAAATGATACCTTTGAGAGAAGTAGAGAAGAGTCAACTAAATTATTCAAAATTTTATATAGAAAGATTATATCAAACAATTTGCGTCTACTGCAAAGGGATAACAATTTATACCTAAGCAAAGATTCATCAAATGATTCGTTAGTAATGTTATTACGATAGTTAAGTGACCTTAGGAATATCTTTTGTACTCTTTCAATTCTGTTCTTATGTATATGATAACAGGGACTCCATACAATACTACAAAAATCTAAGATTGACCGAACAAAGGAAAAATATAGAGTTTTAAGCGTTATTGTTTTATTAAAGGGTTTGCTAATTCTAAGAATAAATCCCAAGCTACGAAATGCATTGCCTAACATATAATCAATGTGTAGATTGAACGACAATTTTGAATCCATTATTATACCCAGGTCTCTAATACTATCTACTCTTTTAATAATGGTGTCATTCAAGCTATAATCAAATATTATATTGTTGACTTTACGTGTATAAGATATAATATGGAATTTATCAATATTGAGGTATAACTGGTTATTTCTACAATAATCACATAGAGAAGTTATATCTTTTTGCAGCTTTACACAGTCATCAAATGTTTCGATAACTCTGAATAACTTTGTGTCGTCAGCATAAAGTAGGTAATCACTATTTTTTAGAGCAAATCCCATATCATTAATATATAAAGAAAACAGCAAAGGGCCCAAGTGTGATCCTTGAGGAACGCCTGATGGTACGGGTAGAAATTGTGAAGAGTATCCCTTCACACAAACTGCTTGAAATCTATTTTTAATATAAGATTGGATCCACCTGAGAAGGTTGCCGTGAATGCCAGCCCTTGTAAGCTTCTCAATAAGTAGATCGTGATTTAATTTGTCGAAAGCCTTGGAAAAATCTGTGTATACAATTGCTGTGTTTAATAAGAGAAGAGTGTGGTTTGCAAGATGATGTTGTGACCAGGATTAAGAAAGGAATGCTTCGGTGGTTTGGTCATGTAGAAAGAATGAATGAGGAAAGAGTGATAAAGAAAATTTATGTTGCAGATGTGAACGGCAGAGTCGGGAAGGGTCGCCCTAGGCGAAAGTTTATCGACCAAATTGGCGATATATTGAAAATGGGCCAAATCAAGAGTACCTTTAACCGACGAGCGTGTATGCGTAGGTATATGGATGTGGAGGAAGCGAGAGAGGTTTGTCAGGATCGTGCCAAATGGAAGTCCATAGTCTCTGCCTACCCCTCTGGGTGACAGGCGTGAGTGTTTATGTATTATGTATATATTTTATATGATGTGATCTTGACTACGTTTCATCAATTAACCATCCTTCGGTCAAACATCCTCAGAGTTTACCGCTGCCTCCCAGGACTTCTATGCAACCTTTACAAATTTCGGAAAAAGACACTTTAGAAGCAATTATGTCATTTTCGAATGGCTCTGCTGGCGGCATTGACGGAATTACGCCTCAACATCTTAAAGATCTTGTAAGCGCTTCTGCCGGTGACGCCGGCGGAGTACTTCTTAAAGACATTACAAAATTATGTAACTTTATGCTTTCTGGTAATGTTAATCCAAATTTCATTCCATTCTTATATGGGGCAAGATTATGTGCCTTCAAAAAAAAGGATAACGGTATCCGTCCTATTGCCGTTGGTTCCACATTTCGACGTTTAACTTCAAAATTAGCTTGCAGGCACATAATCTCTAACCTTAAGACCAAATTTCAGCCTACTCAACTAGGTTTTGGCACTAGAGGTGGCTGTGAGGCGGCGGTACATTCAGTGCGTACATTTTTAACAAGCTCTGATGCAGATGTTCTTGTGAAGGTTGACCTAAGGAATGCTTTTAACTCTATCGATAGGGTAACCTTGCTGAAAGAAGTGGCTAATAATACCCCCGAAATTTATCATTACGTTTGGCAATGTTATAGTCAAAATACTAACTTGTTTTACGAAAACCATGTTATCTATTCCGCTGTCGGTGTTCAGCAGGGTGACCCACTGGGTCCAGCACTTTTCAGTTTGGGAATTCAACCAATTATTTCAAATCTGAAATCCAAGGTGAATGTCTGGTACCTAGACGACGGTACACTGGGAGGTAGAGCAGATGACGTCCTCAGTGATCTTACTCATATTTTTCAAAATTTTAAAAATATTGGTCTTGAACCAAATAGCAATTAATGTGAAATATTTTTTTCCAATAATTTATCTACTTCTCATAGAGACACTTTAATTCAAAATTTTAATCATATTTGTCCAGGAATAAAAACTGTCAGTACGGAATCACTATACCTGCTAGGTGCCCCGTTGTTTTTCGATAGTATTAAACCTGTTTTAAAAACAAAATTTGATCAGTTTTTAAACCACGTTGATAAATTGTATAAATTAAACCCCCACATAGCTCTTACTATTTTAAAATATTGTCTTCTTGTACCTAGATTTACATACTTACTCCGCTCGAGTCCAGTCTGGAAATGTTCGGATATTTTACAAGATATTGATAATAATCTTAAAATAGCTATTGAAAAAATTCTAAATTTAACTTTAAATACTACAGCCTGGACTCAAGCTACTTTACCTATAAAATTTGGTGGCATTGGTGTGAGAAATCTTTCTAGCATTGCATTGCCTGCTTTCCTTGCTTCCGTAAATAGTGTCAGTGACTTATGTTATATAATTTTAAATAATAAAGCAGACCTATGCTTTGCTACGGAGGCAGGGCAGACATGGCAAACGCTCTGTCCTGGTGAAAATGTTCCACTGGAAGTTAACCAACAAAAACAGTGGGATATTCCATTGGTACAGGGCGTGCAGAAGGATTTGTTTCATAATCTCCAGAGTGACCTAGATAATGCACGCCTTCTAGCTGATTCGACTAAGGAATCTAGTCACTGGTTACACGCTTTACCATCAAGTAATCTCGGCACATTACTTGATGCGGAAAGCTTACGCATTGCCGTAGGAATCCGACTAGGAGCGGCGATTTGTCAACCCCATCAGTGTCCCTGTGGTAGCAGCGTCGACAAGTTTGGGCTCCACGGAATTTCATGTAAGAAAAGCGCTGGTAGATTTTCACGACACAGTTCTTTGAACGATGTCATCCGAAGGGCTCTTGTCTCTATAAATGTTCCCTCGGTTTTAGAGTCTTGTGGAATATTTAGAGACGATGGCAGGACCCGACGGTATGACATTGGTCCCTTGGGAGAGAGGTAAAGCCTTAGTGTGGGATGCTACTTGCGTAGACACTCTGGCGGTCTCTCATCTCAGGGGTACCTCGTTTAGAGCCGGGGCGGCATCAGAGGCAGCTGAACTGAGTAAGTGGCGCAAATATGAGTCTCTGAGAGATGACTACATATTTGTGCCATTTGCTGTAGAGACTATCGGTCCGTGGGGTCCACGTGCGGTGAAGTTCCTAAAGGAACTCCATCCGCGGCTGGTCGTTGCTGCTGGTGATAAGAGGGCTGGTTCTTTCCTTGCTCAAAGGCTAAGTATAGCCAGTCAGCGGGGAAACGCAGCCAGCGTTCTTGGCACGATACCGCGGGGAGTAGGACTATATGATATTTAAGTTTCTAGTTTTAGTTTTTTTTTAATTATTATTATAGTTTTTAGTATTGTATATTTTAATAAATATTATATAATAAAAAAAAATTAACCATTGGTAAAAATTAAAAGAGGAATTTTACGATTATGTTTACAAGAAACATTATTAGTTGAACCTTGCAGCTTGTTCATTATTTTTATTATAAATACCTATAAATGTATATATTATTAATAAATAGTTCCCATATTATTTTGGATTATTTTTTATTTTGCCCTATTTGCAATGTTCTACGCTCTATAGAAAATGTGGCGTATGACATGACTGACAATCTTTCGAACGTTTTATTTAGGTACAAAGATGTTTTACGTTTTCGTCGACTCCACATGATTTTTTTGTCAGCATAAGGTACCCTTCTGTATCTGAAACGAATATAAATATTGCTACAAAGTAAAGTAAAAGGCTATACAAGTTCCTCTACTGGGCATAGAACTCTTTTTTTTATTTCTGAGAGGGTTTTAGGACCAGGAAATGCTCGCCGAACTGCCCCAATGCGTGTTGACGAAAACTGCAATTACAAATTGCATTCGTGCTGTCGGGGATCAAACCCGGGAATAATTTACAGCGAACGCTTTGACCCAGATGTACTAATACGATACAAATTAATAGGATTTAACATATATAATAAAAAACTCTTACGTACTTGAAACTCGAACACTTGATAGCTCGTGACGCCTACCGGACAAAGCTACAGCACAATGTAATTGAAGATGCGTAACCACGACATAATTCTCAGTGATGCGCAAGTATAACAGGCAGAACGTCGTTTTATAGTTGTCATCTCTGCAGTCTATTAATCTTTGCACTTTCATAAGTAATACAGAACGTAGTTGCTAGACGGTGTTGACGTTGGCTAAAATCTCTGCGATAGCCGTTTCATCAAGGTTATTCAGGCTAGTTAAAGCCTTAAATTATAAAACTGGTAGCTGGTCCCAAACCAATTTTCAAATTATCAGCTTACTATCCTAGTCGCGAGCTATACGTGAAAGGGAACCGCGCACCTCGCGCCATTTCGACATACCTTAACATTGATTTTCACCATTGCACCCTTGTATTTTTTCCCATATCTTTAATTCTATAAAACAAATGCTTACACAATTTTATTTATAAGAATCACACACAAAGTCTTATTATTATAACAAACATTACATCGTTATCACATAAAAACATATTAAGATAATCAACAAAATACACCTATTTTACAGAAAATTTTTAAAGTTAGACATTTTAAATATCTAACACACATGGTTAAAATAACAATCTTTATTAATAAACATGAATATCTTAACTAATTCAATAGTTTCACAACACACACGTTTGAAGTCTGCAGTGTGAACATGTTCAAGATCGTCCCGCTATTACATTCGATTTGATAGATCACAAATCCTCGCAAAAGAACACCGATTGTTACCAAGGATGATTAGTGAGGCTATTGAAATTTAAAAAAAACATCCTACTTTCAATAGAGAGGATGGATGGGTGCTGCCATCTGCTTGAGATCCTATAATTAATAAAATAAATCCAAACCCAAGTATACCACTGCAAAACTTTAAGATATTGTAAGCTCATTGTGCGTAGATCGAACTAAAACTATATGTAATATTCAAAAACTGAAAGCAGCCGGGCTAACTATGACATCAGGAATTCAAACACCTCAGTCCCCTCCGTGACCATGGGTACTGTAAAGCACCTGAAACGTTGGAAATTAAATAGTTTCATTTAATAATACTTTTATTCGTATTGCATTTCTGATCACTATGTAACACGTGACTCTAAATTAATCTAAAAACATACTTTTGTAAAATTTACTCTCGACCGGGGAATCGAATCCCGAACTTTCGTTCGACATTATATAAAATATATTTACTTTTAACATAGATTATCTCTTTTTTCGAAGTGTCTTATGCAATTTAATAGAAATATCTTCAAAACATGAAATTGTTTAAATAACACTAATTTTACGGATTTTATAATATCTAATTTTACGGGGGGAGTCCCCGCCGTGACCATGGGTGCTGAAAAGTGTCCGAAACGTCGGGAATATAAAATAAGTTAATATACGTAATAAAATCCGTAAAATTAGTTTTATTTAAATGTGTAGTGTTCGCGTTAATTTATATAAGAAATCATTATGAAATTGTTTATTTTTTGTGAAACTAAAAATGATAAACTATTTTCGTCGATTTCATCCATTGATGTTGGCGCGTCGCCAACATCAATGGATGAAAAATTGGCAAAAGTAAGGGAGTACTTTTATCCATCGGCATACGTACGTCAAGAGCGATTTTAAATAGAAAATGTTCCGAGGAGCGGTTTTCTCCACTTTTAAAGAAAACCGTACACTATGTAAAAATCTTAAAATTTAACTTTGCTCTATAACGTACATTTGTCGACAGATAAAAGTGCTCCATTAATCTTGCCAATGTTTTAGCTAAAATGATTGAACTATATGAGCGAGGAGTCATGTCATGTCACGCGGCTCATATGGGTGACATACGCGGGTGAAACCGTGGGGCACAACTAGTCATTTATATTATATTATTTTCGAAGAAACAGACATTTAACACTGCAGCCTGGCAAAGTTCACAGAAGCGGCGCACATAACTTGTGAGATATTTTTATAATTATTTTTTTAAGTTATAATAGTATATTATGTAATATTTTTTATGTCAGTGGTTATATTTATCAGTTTTTGTTTGTTTTTGTACAGCAGTGTCTTGGTCATGTACAGTTGCGATGCTCTTACTGTTTTTGTTGTAAATAAATAAATAAATATTCCGAACAAAACTATAAATTATGAGGCAATATGGCTCTCATTATGGTAAGTGATCACCGTCACTCATGAACATCTGCAACACCAAAGGAGTTGCGGGTGCGTTGCCGACCTTTTAGAAAAGAGGCTTTTTTTAATTAAAGAATAAATAATACACAACGCTTTACGCGTTTAAATTAAGAAACCTGCATTATACTCATACTCTGTTTAGTAATTATCTCTGACTGCAGTTACGTGCATTATTAATAATTTTCTGCCGACTTCCAAAAAGGAGAAGGTACTCAATTCGAGTGTATGTTTTTTTTATGTGTGTTACCTCATAACTTTGTACTGGGCAAACCGATTTGGATGATTCTTTTTTTATATGAAAGCTGATAGTACTCGTGTGGTCCCATATAAATTTGATCAAGGTCAGACCAATGGTTATTGAGTTATTCTTAAATAACCTATATTGAAGTCGCTTATATTGAAGTCGGCTGTAAAAAATGTTTAATTTTAAATTATAAATTAACAAGGTTCACGAACCTTTTTGGAAATACAAATCGTAGCTATACCTCAAATAGTGACAAATTGTAATTTGAAGAACTACAGTTCTAAACTAAAGTGTACATTTTGTTGCCCTCTAAACCTCATCAATTTATCAGTTATTTTAAGGGGAGCACACATAATTTATGTGTATTGCATCAATAAACTATAATAAAATAAAATAAATATAATGTAAGCTGTGAGTAATTTGCACGGAAATATTCTTATGAATATTCATTCAATTTCACAGACCGTCCGTCCGAAGAAATTAATTATTCACAGATCATGCCAACGCTTGTTAAAAAAGAAAACTAGCTAAACAAATAACAAGGAAAAGTTTTCCGACGTTAATTAGTACGTAAATATTTTATTTTGAAAATATTTTTATGTTGAAAATACAAATATATTAATTTATCTATTCTATTTATTATTTTTTAGCAAGAACTTTTCAAAGATTATCAAAAGTTTATGTAATTTTGGAAACAAATAAACCTATTTTTATGAGGCTTTTCTTACAGTGGAAGAATGTTGAATTTAATTGATTAGTTTAGTTTATTTTCCATGAATACCTTATGGTATTAAGTATAGTGAAATATTGGTGAATCCATCATCCTATTCTGTCCCGAGAAGTGCAAGAGGCGGATTATAGGAAAGTCATAGGGACGCCATAGGGACACCGTAGCTTGAAGTAGATGGCGGTAAAACTGTCTCGTCTTACCGATGTAGCACAGATGTATGTCATATATACCGAGTAGTGGTGGCTTATGACATTTATCACTCTAGTTCTTTCTGTGGGTATCGAAACAGTTGACTATAAAATGTTAGAAAAATCTTTTGGTTTGAAATAGATTACAAAAAACCATCTCATCAAACGAAACATCTAAATAATCAAAAATTCCTACGGTTGCCGAGACAAGCAATGGGCAGCGGCATCAAAGGTGCGAGACGTCTTGTTCTGCAATCGTCAATCCGTCAGCTAGTTGTGACGATGAAAGCAAATTCTCCCTTCAACAGGAAAAACCCATATCCAGCAGTTGACTTTCCAATAAAGAAAATAAAGAAGAATATAAACCAGATGTAAAATACTTTGACAAGCTAAAGGACATAGCATCAAATGTACATGAATAGAGTAATTAATACTTGAAGAGAACATTTTGTATCACCTTTTTAAGCATATATCTCGCCGGGAGGAGTCTTAAATTTGGCAAAATTTAAAAAAAAAGTTAAAGTTGAAATTGATTGCTTAAATGGTGATTTAACACGTGCTCGGCGGTAAAGGAAAACATCGAAAAACACGAGGAAATCTGCATGTCTGAGAAATAAGAAAATAATTTATTTCGGAGACATGTGAAGTTCACCAACACGACATTTCCTTGCCATAAAACCCGTTTAGATATCAAAGGACACTTGTGTCCAGCATTGGGCCGTATATAGGCTGTACTTTAACTAAACTTTAAAGTTTATATGACTAGAAAAAGTTAAAATTTATATATAATATGTATTACAATTACTTTAAACAAAATATAACAAAACATTGATTGTTTACGTTTTTTTTTATAGGATAAGGGCGACAAACGAGCACACAGTCCACCTGATGGTAAGTGGTTGCTGCGGCCCATAGACATCCACATCTATCCTCGTTTGCGAATCAAAATGCAGATGCGTTGTCACCCGTGAGGATTAAGATGGAATGCCTCATTTCCAGTAAAAAGGGCCTCCGGCCACCTGCACTCACCAAGCGAAACGCAGAGGTAAACCTCTACTTCACGCTGGTATTCTGTGAGGTCGTGGTACCACCCCGGTTCGAGCCGGCCTATCCGTGCGACAGCAAATGCCGCCACTTGGCTCTACCACTGTTAAAATATATGTATATTAATTAATTAATTTAATTAATTAATACTGCTAATGTTAATTTTCATTACCAGCTACTCATTTTCATCAGTACCAGTTACTCGACTCCATCGAGTCAGTAATTCATTCTTGGGGCGATGTATAAAATATACAAAATTTGACCTGCTCAAAGTTCAAAAACTTTATTAAACTAAGTTTGTATAAAAAGGGTTATTATAATATTAAGGAATTTATGAATGATAATAACCCCTGGAAATGAGGTGATCGCTACCAAGCTATTTCTAATTTGTTATGTTGTTAATTTGTGTAACATCATGATTGTAAGCTGTTGTTTATAAAAAAGTCCCGCTGGGTTTCTTGCTGGTTCTTCCCAGGACAGAGGTTTTTTACGAACCAGTGGTAATCAAACAAAAGAGTGACTTTCAATAAGTATTATTTAAAATCTATATTGAATAAAAAAGTTTCTGTTTCTGTTTCTGTTTCATAGGTACACATACTATAGTCAAACAGTCGCACAGATTAGGTATTTTCGAAAAAGAAACGAAATAATTACCGACAGATTGACTGAACGGGCTGTAAATTTTGTGTGATTTCTAATGTTCCTTTTTTAATAGTCTCTGTAGTGTATTTAAAGACCAAAAGCGTTTATTTTATATTTTGCATAATAGATATCTGTGTTATATGTATTAACAACATCCCTGTCGGCGGAAAAACCACAATAGATAAACAATCGAAATGTTCTTATATGACTCACGGGATGATGTAAATGGTTAACGTGTAGTTGAAAGTGAAATACTGTTTACTGTTTTGCATATGTCGAATATCGACCATTAGGCGAGCACTAGTATAGAGTAATTTTCGCGAGTAGTAAATTAGCTTACCAATATAGCGACTGAGGTAAGTCCGTCCTACAACGGGAAAAGGTTATGTCCACTAGCGTACTGTTGTGGACTGATAAAGTATTCTCTTAAACTCTCTAAAGCTCGAAACTGGCTCGAACGATTATGATGATTTTTAATGTTTGTGTTAAAGTGGGTACCTGGATGATTTAGATTCACTATTAGACCTGGTAGGTCTAAAAATAATCCGTGCTAGAACGGGGCGGATCGCTAGTCCAAAATATAAATCCTAAAATGTTTCAGAATTCAAATTTGGAACTAATGAAAAAATCGTTAAATTGAAGAAAGTTTTTTTTTTAAATCCTCGTTTAAATCGAATTGAACAAGCAACTTACAGGTAAGAATTCATTTAAAATAACTCGACGAAGCTTAAAAGAGTTTACGTTGTATTTTCCTTTCTACTTGTAAAACTACTTAAAGTGCTTTACCGGAGATGGTCTCGTTTTGATTTAGTAAACCTTTTGCAGTGAAATATAGTTATTTGCTATTTTAACATATATTTTATTAGCTTCACTTGAATATATGTATGTATTGTTTATGCAATTTTATGTTTCAGTTTTCTCCTTATTCCGAACGTCTGAATAATCTGAAATTATGACTATGACCAGTAGGTATATTACAATATTAATTGTATTTAGAATAATTACAGCTCATGATCTTTTTTTTTACACTTTACGACCACACTAGGATTTTCGACTGTATCGTGGAGGCAGTTTACAAACATAAATTGCACGAGGACAAACATCCAGACACGAAACAATTATTTGTAGGCAATACAAATACAATACAAATGGGGAAGAAAGGTTCTCGAGTGGCAGCCTCGTACCGGTAGGCGAAGTGTAGGGCGTCCCCCCACAAGATGGAGTGACGACCTGGTAAGACATGCAGGAAGTCGATGGATGCAGGTGGCTCAGGACCGTGCTTTGTGGCATTCTTTGGGGGAGGCCTATGTTCAGCAGTGGACTTGTGAAGGGCTGTAATGATAATGATGATGATGAATACAAATACTAGTTCCGTGAGGGATTCGAACCCGCGGCCCCCATCGCAACAACGCATTGCTAAGCAACTGTGCCACGGAGCTGTCAAATCAATCCTTATTGTTTGAGTTCTTTTAAACTCTAATTCTTATTATGTAAAAACATAATAAGAATTAGAATTTATCTCAAAAGATATAAAAAAGTGGTATCCTATAATACACATAGGCTGCCATTTAATCTTTTTAGTTAGCCCATTAACGTCTTTTACTGGAAATTTGCCTGCTTTTAATTTAAACGGAGCATTTGCCTCAACCGTCAGATTTGGCAGACGAAATAACGATCACAGTACCAAGTTTCGAAACTTTCACACTGTTCTTCGCCGTTTGACTGGGGTGGGCTTAAATTTCCTCTTCTTTACCAGTTCGTAAAATTCTGATGAGTAAAAAGAAAGAAAAAATTCTTGAAACTATGCACGATATTGTTATGGATTCCAACTTTTCAATAAAAGTTTTATGCTTTAATTTAATTATCTTATTGAAGTATGTATATTAAAAGTGGAGTGTATTGAAAACAGATTTCTTTAATTTGCGACTGCAACAGAGAGTGCACCTGATATTTTAGCTTTTAAAATGCAACTATTTAATATTTTAAAAGCAAAATACGCAGTACAAAATGAAAACACAACTCACTGTGGAAGTTAATGCTTTAAATTGATTATTACTAAATGTTAGTATCCGATAACCCTATTGACTGCAGACGTGGTTAAATGACAAGAAAATCACTTAAAATACAAGTGTGTAATGTGTGTAAATACATGTTCCACTACTGGGTAGTGGCGTCTTCTCATTTCTGTTAGGGTTGTACAGCAATTAGTTAACTGCTCTAGTACGTGTTGGCGCATTGTGCACCACTACAGTTCCACCTTGGCAGAGTGGTCGGTTCAAATATAATAGGAGGACATTATTCATTTATCTTTTTATACGATAGCTATTTAGCGTATCTGTATCTAGCCTCTTCACTCTACGATTACCACTATACTATTGCTGAAATTTTATGTAGAGATTTCCATGGTCCTGAAATATAATATCAAATATTTTTTATGCCGAGAAAATATACAGTTCCTGTAGGGTTTTTAATTAAGTTAAATATAATTCGAATTCGATGTTCTACTTTTTAATATCGGCATATATAAAAAAATGTCTTATTATATTCATATAAGAACTATATGTGTGTATAGGATTAATACAAGGACGCATTATAGGAACATGTCGTACATAGACTACAAGACACGCGTAATGATTTGATCATCAATGAAGTAGCAAAGTTTATTAAAGTGTTTTATTAATATCTGGCAAAAAGCTGACTAGCTTTTGTATCTCCACAAAGCAGTAAAGGGGAAAAAATATATGTCTAGCGATGTTGTCAAGCAGCTCTGATTTAACGTCGAGGATTTAATAATCTCCGTGAATAAAATGTTGTCACGTTTGCTTCTGCAGCGTGGTGGACTGGAGCTCTACTTTTTCGACGCACCAGGGTTTAAACATTTGTGTTGAAATTACTGACAGACCAACTCGCAAGGACTGTGATTTAGCCATGACTGTAGCTTCCATGGATATCTTGTTATAATAAAGGTGGAATTGCACAATGATTTTTCAATATTATGTCGTTTTCCGACGACAACGCGGACGAAGCCGCTGGAAAGAGCTAGTAATATTGAATGGAATAGAATAAAATAGAATAGATATTTATTGTGCTAGTTGTAGGTTTCAGATATTTAATATTATACTAGTTATTAAGTATCACTACAACCTGCCTAGAATATTTTTAAAATCATGATATTTAAAACATAACGCATTTATTCATTAAATTAAATAATAAATTAACAAAATCCAAAAGGTGAAAATAAAATATTTTTACATAACAACATCATACTTCTCATGAGTATAAATAACACCCCTATTATTAACTTTTATAAACTTCAAACAGAAAAAGTTTACACTTCCTTATCCTAAGCTGAGCCACTCTAAAAACATTATTAATAAAGCCACAAAATCTTTAAATATCTAACACAGTTTATAAAACCAACATGGGTAATCCATACTGAAAACGTGGAAATAACATACAGGAAAGTTAATCATCCAATGTTTACATACGCAGTGGGCACATGGGGGTCGGCGACAAGATTATATTCAATGCGTTAGGCACTTAGAGAATGTCAAAGACAATTTGCCATTCGAGCAATAAGAGGATTTCGAATTATCTTTGCTAATGCTGCCACTGCACTGGCACAATTCATGCCACTATACTTACTTATACAAGAAGCAGAAGACATATGAAAAACAAAAAACTCTGGAAAATTGAATACATTACCGGACGACATCACATTAAGGAGACCAACGAGAACGAATCAACAATGACATCCAGCATACAGACTAACAATATCATTCACAGAAGCCAATAAAATTTTTAAATGATGTTTTGTATATATACTAATACTTACTAAAAAATTACAGACACAACACCAACCAAAATCTTTACAGATGGAAGTAAATTAGACAGTGGTAACGTGGGATCTGTAATAATAATCTATTTCTCCAACGGTAATACAATTGTTAAAAAACAAACTATGTAATCCAACCTCAGTATTTACAACAGAACTATACAACATAGAACTAGCATTAAAATGTTTAGTAAATAATAACAAAAAGAATGACGCAGTAATTGGATCAGACAGTTTATCAGCATTAAAAGCGATACAAGACAGAAGCAATACAGACCCCATCATAAACTCAATTCACAATAGTCTACATCAATTAAAGGGAAAACTGGAAATCAAGTTCATTTGGGGCAAAGCGCATAAAGTAATATCAGGAAACAAAATGGTAGACACTACAGTGAAAAAAACTGTAAATAGCAAAGTCCCAATAGAAGAAAACCGTTTCACACTTTCGTATGCAAAACACCAAATACATAAAGAATATACGAACAAATGGAATGAAGAATTCAAAAGTAACCCGCAAGGTAAAGAACTGAAAAAGTGGTTCAATAACTTAGAAGAAATTCAGAATTTACGTAAATACATCCCTATATTATTTCAATTAATGCAAATACTCACGGAACATGCATAACATTGAGAACATTTACACAGATTCAAAATAAGCAATATCGACAGTTGTCCATGTGATAATACCTCAATACAGAACACTGAACATTTAATCAAAAAATGCCCAACATTTAATAAATCAAGATGTGAACATGAAATTATATGTGAAAATATGAGAATAAGCCCGTACAAACCTGAAGAAATTATCAAAAAACAGGTAACAGTACATACTTTTATAAAATTAGCAACAAAAATAATCAATAATCTTAAAAACATAAACAAACTATAAAATGAAAACTTGGTGACATGTGAACAACTTGTCATTCGATACTAAAAAACCACTGTGACATGTCACTGACTGGTGACAAGTCAAGTTGTCAACAAGAGTGGTTGAGAATTTAGTGACAGGGTGACAACAAAAAAAAGTGTACAAATAGTAGTGCTGCATTAAATAATAGAGTGGTGAAAAAAATATATATACGCACGAGATAAGGCACCTAATAAGAATTAAGGTAATAAATTAGATTGTAAAATTACCTTTATTAAGAATATATTAAATATAACTGCCATTACTATTAAATTAAAAACTAAAGTTAGGAATGCAGGTTCAAATGACTAGCTTAACTCTGATTACTCATTATTAGAACTAAGATCATCAACTTCATCAATTCAAATTTTAGTCATAAGAAAATAAAATAGTATGTAAGATATGGTACAGCCATTTCTTTTTTATTATTTGTTTGAAATGTAGTTTCATAAATCTATAATATTAAGAAGTTAGAAATAAATACCATGTTTTGTTTTACTTGACAACATACGGTCAAACATAAGAAAAATATTATTTTGTTAAAATGTTTAATACCATTCTTTGTTTCATTAAGTGCTTAGATATAATTTTAATTGTCACTTCCAATTAATTAAAATTTTAGTCATAAGAAAACAAATAAGTATGTAATAAATGGATTTATTTGATTCTTGTTCGAATCTATAAAAATAAGAAGTTACAAATAAATACTGTGTTATGTTATACTTGACAATATAAGGTCTGTTACGGCCAACAGCTGCTTATCCCAGGAGTAGGGTCCCCCCGCGGGCCCATAGATGGAGAATCTACAAGCAGATGCTGGTCGGGCCTGCTACAGGCCAAGGTTTAACTTTCTAATTACAATAAACAATCAGGGGGGAGCGTTCTTTTCTATAAGGGGAGCTTACTTACCTCTATCCAAAGCGACTGGTCCCTCAGGATTCGGTCAGGTTGCGTTTTCTACGATGACAGTTCTTTAACTCTGTCGTACAATTAACTACCTTACAGAAGCCACTAACTCTCCTTTGTTATAACGCTTGACTCGCGAAATGAACACAGAACGTACGGATCAAAGGTCACCGTTATTTCTAGAATATCAAATACCGCACTAGTAACTAATACAGTCGAATCCACTTATACAGATTCTGAATTAGACACTAAGTCCCGGGATGAAGCTAACAAAACAGGAATGCGCCTTACAATTCCCAGTGGTATATTTACTATACGCGCCTATCATATTCCGCTTCCGACTTCCCGACAAAGAACGCGTGTTTATCTCTCGACGCGATGAATTGGACTTCCATTTTTTCTCGCGTGTCCTCGAAACGACCGGACGTCAAAAACCGGTATCGTAGAGGCACGCACGCCCTCTGACGTCCATTATTGACATTAACGCTTTTGCGCGAACAAACCCCCGTCCCGGACATAAGGATTTAGATCCGCGAACAAACCGGTCAGCGGGACAGGGTCGCGACGGCAAGTTGCAAGACCGAATCTACAACCAAACTACGCCACCTTACGCACCCCATCAGATCTTGCAACCCTAACTAACGCCTAAAAATTACAGCCCCAACGTGGGCTAGCCGGAGAGTTGAACTGGATGCCCTTCCTGGACATCGCAGCACATAAATAAGTCCTATTCCTAGACAGAAGTCCGACGACCTCCTTCAAACACCTATCTGCGCTCCTCTGATTAGTTCCGCAATCCGACCGGATCAGGTCTGCAAACAGCGACGCGACACGAAGCGGCCTAGAGGGACCTTCCAAGCTTCAGTGCAGAGAGCATCCCCAAATTCCCCATGAACGTCGTCTGTGGAGAGCTGAACGAAACGCACAGATAGTCCCTAGTATGAATTTTCAAACAAGTAGGCATAACCAAGCCATCCACCTATAATCATTTACCAAATGGTACGACAGCTGATTTCCATCTGATAATCTACAATCCAGATAGCCCTTTAGGTAGGTAATCCTATGCTCATATTTCAACTAATTTTTCAAAAGCATCAATGTTCAATTACAGAATTAATTAAAAAAAGTAATCACCGATGCACATAGGTCAACTTGGCAAAGTAAACAAAACAATAAACGTAAGAGACAGCCCTATTTCTTATTTAAAATAAATATCTTAGACAGTGCCAACAAATCTAAACCAAAAGAGAATTGACTCTTATTTCCTTCGGCAACAACAGGGTTATATAATTTCAACCTTTCTTATCACAAAGCAAAATGATTAAACACTATCACAAACATATACATAATTTTCAAAATAGCGCGCCATTCAAATTTCAAATGAATTCAAACTTTTCTTTCAGCACAGACGCGACAATCAAATACAATTACAAAGCATACGCACAAGCATTAAAAAGGGCACACAATGTAATCTCAATTTTCCGTGCAACAACAAACGCAGTGATCAAATGTATTTATAAAACATATGCAGCAGCATTTAAAGGAGTATTTTAAATTCAATTATTTTAATCACAACCGCTACAATATGAATTTCGCGGAAAACCCAAAGCATTTTAATTTTAATTCAAAGAATTCTTAACTAAGTGCTCGACCAAACCAAATCCAATACCCCTCGAGAGCGTGATTCAAGGTTCCAGGGGGCCCCAATCCTCTCACTACCAAGTGGAGGCCACACCGCGTGAACCCGAGACTAACAGAGCGCAACCGCTAACAGTCGCCACTCGGGTTGTACGCCCTCACTGAGGCCTTCGGCAACAGAACAGCTTGACAAGTGGACTGTCGACGGCTTAAGGCTCAGTAGAGGCGGCCGTGGTGGGAGCTAAGGCGGCAGCTAGCTAGGGCCGCCTCCATCAAATGGGGTACAGTGGTACACCAGTCGCGGCCACTCAGCTAACGGGAGTGAGAAGGGTCCAGCGGACCGATGAGTGGCCGTGAAGTTCCTCTTCGCACGCTGAGGGGGGGTGATGACACCCCCGCCCCTGGGGGAATTACCCCCCGACTGGTCGGGGTAGGGACCCCTTCCAAACCTAGGGGTCTGTTGGCTAGCCGGCGGGCGCCGAGCGTCGCCCGTCAGAGGGCGTGGCGGAGCGCCCCCGCCCGTGGGGGTCGAGGGCCCCGAGAGGAGACGCCGTTTGCACCCAGGCACAGTACGGCATGGTGATTGCCCTGGCAATGCAAACAGGGACACCGGTGCGGACAGTCTCGCTGGAGGTGCCCTTCCACACATGAGTAGCACCAGCGGCGCTCCTTGGCGATAGTTCGCCGGAACCGGCTTACTTAATAATTTCGGGCAGGACGTTACCTGGTGATCAGATGCTCGACAATAGGAGCAGGGGGGTTGACGACGACTTGCCCGGCGGATTCCGCCTCTCACTGGGCACGGCTCGTAAGTCGTCAACGGTGACCGCCGCGTTCTCAATCTGCCGGCACTGCTCCTCTAAAAACCGCAGCAGGTCATAGAAGGGCGGAATATAGGATGCCTCGTCCCCCGCCTTACCTCTCCTCAAAATGCATTCGAAGGTCGAGAGGTAAACGGGACAGCACGATGCGGAGTAACAAGAAGGCCCATTCGCCCACTGGTAAATCCAGCCGCCTAAACATATTACAGGCCACCAAGACTGGATCCAGCAGGTTCGGACGTAGTCTGGCCCGGTCACTAAGCAGCGGGAGGCTCAGAAGCTACTTAACATGTTCGTCCGCAATTCGCCGGACGTTGGCGTATCTTCGGGCTAGGAGGTCCCGAGCAGTCTGGTAGGCGTCGTCCGACAAGCTCAAATGGCTGACAACGCCCAGGGCCTCCCCCTCCAGTGAAGCCAGGAGGTACGCCATCTTCTGGTTCGGGGTCAAGTCACTCCGGGCGTCCACTAGGCCGTCGAAAAGACCAAAGAAGGTCAGCCATTCGGAAAGGACCCCGGAGAACCTTGGCAAGTCCAGAGTTGGGAGTCGTCCCAACAGCTCCGGCTGAGGCTGCTTCCGAAAGGACTCGGGCAGGCCACTCGTCCGAGCTTCACGCGCCTCCTCGGCATCACCTACCAAAGCACCTATCAAAGCATGGGCGCTCGTGGCTCAGCGTAACTTAGTCCGCAGGCAACGGATTAGCATCTTGGGCGAGGACATCACTACTAAATACAAATTACGACGCGGCTCGCGCACAATTACAAAAATAACAAATAACAAATACAAAAAAAATTAACAGCTAACAAATGCAGTTCCTATCAAATTAGTTGAATAGAAATTAAACAACTAAGAACCGCTATTTATCAAATCAAATACAAGTTAGTACAAAAGAAAAGACAAATCAAATTAACAATAACAAATACTAGTGCGATCAAATCAAGTTAAATTCAAATTACGTAAATACAAATTACTACTCTTTAGTTCAAATACAAATTACAATACGAAAGATACATAACGAAGATACACATCAACAAAAAATGATCAACAAAAAATGCCTATCTCGGAAATCGACCCTTCGATAAGTAATCCACTACAACTATCCGACAACGATAATTAACCGATTACGTAAAAATAACCATCTACCTACATGACGCAAACTCCCGCTTGTGCGCTAGCCGGGCGCAGCTTTTCAAATTTACCCGCTAACAACAAAAAAAAGCAAGCCACCAAAGAAAGGGATTTTATTATTACGTATATAATAAAAAAATATATTTTTACGTATTACGGACGGGCGTGATTTTAGACACAAAATTAAACCAATCAACCCAACGCTCCCTGCCATCAAAATTGTATAATTTTTATCAAAGACAATGGTCGGGATCGACCGGGAATCGATCCCGGAACCGCGCTCTGCTACCAAATGTTACGGCCAACAGCTGCTTATTCCAGGAGTAGGGTCCCCCCGCGGGCCCATAGACGGAGAACCTACAAGCAGATGCTGGTCGGGTCTGCTACAGGTCAAGGTTTAACTTTCTAATTACAATAAACAATCAGGGGGGAGCGTTGTTTTCTATAAGGGGAGCTTACTTACCTCTATCCAAAGCGACTGGTCCCTCAGGATTCGGTCAGGTCGCGTGTGGATGTATAGTGCTAGGAAAGTAAGGGTCAGTGATGTGTATCTGGGTGTGGCTGGTAGTGTTATTGACCTTATTAGACCGTTACCATCTGCAGCAGTTCGCCCCTAAGCACCTCTCCGAACTACGGTCTCCTTCCGCAGTTACTTTCTTCGTTTTCTACGATGACAGTTCTTTAACTCTGTCGTACGATTAACTACCCTACAGAAGCCACTAACTCTCTTTTGTTATAACGCTTGACTCGCGAAATGAACACAGAACGTACGGATCAAAGGTCACCGTTATTTCTAGAATATCAAATACCGCACTAGTAACTAATACAGTCGAATCCACTTATACAGATTCTGAATTAGACATTAAGTCCCAGGATGAAGCTAACAAAACAGGAATGCGCGTTACAATTCCCAGTGGTATATTTACTATACGCGCCTATCATATTCCGCTTCCGACTTCCCGACAAAGAACGCGTGTTTATCTCTCGACGCGATGAATTGGACTTCCATTTTTTCTCGCGTGTCCTCGAAACGACCGGACGTCAAAAACCGGTATCGTAGAGGCGCGCACGCCCTCTGACGTCCATTATTGACATTAACGCTTTTGCGCGAACAAGGTCAAACATAAGAAAAATATGATTTTGTTAAAATGGTTAATACCATTCTTTGTTTTATTAAGTGCTTAGATATAATTTTAATTGTCACTTGTTTACGGCTCCGTGGCGCAGTGGCTTAACAATGAGTTGCTGCGCTGGGGGGCGCGGGTTCGAATCCCGCACGGAACAATTATTTGTATGGCCTACAAATAATTGTTCAGAGTCTGGATGTTTGTCCTTGTGCAATTTGTGTTTGTAAACTGCCTCCACGATACAGGAGAAAATCCTAGTGTGGGGGTAACGTTCTTTAAAAAAAAGAAGAAAGAAGAAGAAGAATTCAAATTTTGGTCATAAGAAAATAAAATAGTAAGAAAGAAATGGCTGTATTTGATTATTTATTCGAAATTTAACTATAAATCTATAAAAATAAGAAGTAAGAAATAAATACGAGGGTGGAATGAAAAGTACTCGGCCTAACACAGATCCATTCAATTCTAAAAATCAAATCTACCCACATTATTTAGTTCAGTTCAGACTTGTTCATTGTGTGAAGTTCGAAACGTGTGCGATAATTAGTTGTGATTTTATAAATTTATTAACAAAGTAATCGGACATAATTTCCGCGAATGGAGCAAATCGAGCAGCGTGCCGTCATTAAGTACCTCCATAAGAAGGGGCTATCATCAAAAGCCATCCATGATGACATGGTCAGTACATTAGGCGATTGTGCTCTGTCATATTCATCCGTCAAAAAATGGATAGCAGAATTTAAGCGTGGTAGAGAGAGTGTGAAAGATGAACCCCGCTCTGGAAGGCCTTCGACGTCAACTACTGACGAAAATATTAACAAAGTACTTGATTTAATAATAGGAGACCGCAGATTAAAAATTAGAGAGATAGCCGAGATTATAGGCATCTCTTATGAACGAACTCAAAACATCATTGTCAACGAGTTGGGTTTCCACAAGGTGTCTGCGAGGTGGGTTCCGCGACTGCTTTCAGTTGAACAAAAAAGGACGCGATTGATTATTTCACGCGACTGTTTGGAGTTATTTGAAGCCGATACAGATGATTTTTTGAATCGTTTTGTTACTATAGACGAAACATGGGTTCATTACTGTACACCGGAAACAAAACAACAATCAAAACAGTGGAGAAGACCTGGTTCACCACCCCCTAAAAGGCTAAGTCGATTTTGTCGGCAAATAAGGTGATGGCTTCAGTATTCTGGGACTCGAAAGGTGTGATTATGATCGATTATCTTGAAAGGGGTCAGACTATAAACTCTGATTACTACTGCACCTTACTACGTCGTTTACGAGAGGAAATAAAAGAAAAACGTCGAGGAATGCTCAGAAGAAAAGTCCTGTTTCATCAAGATAACGCCCGTGTTCACACGTCAGTACAGTCAATGGCTGAAATTCACAACTGTGGCTTTGAACTGTTACCGCATCCGCCGTATTCACCTGATCTGGCACCATCGGACTTCTTTCTGTTCCCTAACCTAAAAAAGCACTTGGGAGGTCAAAGATTTTCGACAAACGACGAGGTCAAAGCAGCTGTAGACGCATATTTTGACTCTAAGGAAGAATCATTTTTTTTCAACGGTCCAAATGCTTGGAAGGGGAGGTGGCAAAAGTGTATTGAACTTGATGGTGATTATGTAGAAAAATAAAAATATAACTGATTTAGTATGTGTTTATTTTCTTGGTTAGGCCGAGTACTTTTCAATCCACCCTCGTACTATGTTATGTTATAATTGACAATATACAGTTAAACATAAGACAAAGTAACGATTTTTTTAAAAATGGTTAATACCATTCTGTGTTTCTTAAAGTGCTTGGATATCACTCGTGCATTCTGGTCTCTCGCCAAAGCTGTCCAAGGGAATTTCTGTAAACCATCACTACCATCTCTGCACAGGGAGGAGGACTCACTGGCCCGTGCTGCAAAAGACAAGGCCGACCTTTTAGGCTCCCTTTTTGCATCCAACTTGACTCTTGATGACGAGGGGAAAACACCGCCGACCATTCCGCGGTGTGAGTGCTCCATGCCGGATGTGCTGTTCTCACAGCGCTCGATTCACAAAGCACTCATCTCCCTGGACATCCAGAAGTCGAGTGCGCCTGATGGAATCCCCTCCATTGTGCTGAGGACGTGTGCTCCAAAGTTGGCACCGGTCCTAACGCGTCTTTTCCGGTACTCCTACACCCAAGGCGTAGTCCCGAATTCATGTTTTTATCCATCCGATCCCTAGAAAAGGCGACTGCTCAGACCCGTCCAACTATAGGCCTATCGTTGTTTAACTTACTGATTAAACATTTTTTTTTTGATTACTGATTAAACATTATCATTTAGCCCTACTGTGTACCAATGACATCTTGTCAACATTGGTGACGGATAGTCGTGGATACAGTTCCTTTAGGAACTTCATCATACTTGAATCCTACGTAGCGGTAGTATTTGCAATAATAATAACTTAATTCATATAAATAAATTATTCATTTGAACTACATAACATCGTATTTGGAGTTGAAATCGTATAAAAACGAATTCAATTTTAGAACGTGTTTTTCCAAAGTAACAAAAATACGACGTTTAAAGTACCAAAACTAATAAAGATAGAGCCTATATAAGTCCCACCTGCTGGGCCAAACTCCGCACACTCTGCTACCGTTTTAGGGAAAGGGTTTTTTTTTAATTTAAACTAAATTTTCTTGTCGGATTTTCGTTCTATTACTTTAAGTGGCTTAGCCTAGTTTTTCGAAAGAGTACTCAAAACGAAAGGAACATACTTGTACTTGTCACATCCGGTGTTTTTTTGGTTTAGCATTTAAAAAATACATGTATATTTTTCATGTTGGGGACAGGTTTTTTATCAGAGGCTGATATCAAAACCGCAAGTAACTTTTAACAACAATTAACTATGTTTGGCACATTAAGCAAGATTGGCGAATTCTATATTACATAGATGTACTTTATTCTTTTCAAATATTTAGAACCTATTTCTAGTTATACCAAGTACCAAGCCATCGGATGTTATAAGATATTTTTCTTGGTGGGCTTGTTGTTGATTCTAAGTTTAGGCTGTGGCGGCGCGCCACAAGCGAAACACATCGCAGCCTAAATCGCGCTAACAAAGTTCCGAAGTTAAAGCAATATATATAGAATAGCTACCACCCGGAGCATTGGCCGCTCCCCGGGCAGAACACCTTGCCCGGCGGGAGATCTCCCCTTTTCCTTCCTCACGCCACAGTGGTGACCCCGACGTGATATGAACACGCAACCAATAACTTTCGGAAACTACAACTTCAAAACCTTCGTCATCGTCCTCAAGTACCACATTCATTCGCTCCCGAGCAGATATTGTCTGCAGTCTTCACATTCCGCAAGCCATCTAGCTTTACAAAGGTTCATCGTAGCACTGGAATAATAATGCTTCCTGTTCCTTCAATCTACTCTCTACGCTACAGTGTTCGGCACAGCTCTGAGCCTTACTGCTCGCCTCTGCTTCACAGCACTCTCGCAGATTACTTGCCTTCTTCTCGACTCACCGCCAAACTACAAAGCAATCCTTGGCACTTGCTCCGGCTTATCGTTCTCACCGGCATCACTTGCGATTGCGTAGTACGGCATGCATTACACACCGGCATATCGTTAGCACCGGCGTCACTTGCCCTTACGCACACAGCATGCATACCCCACCGGCATGAAGATCAATTGCACCGGCAATCGGACTTCACTATCGACCTCCGGTCTGAGCAGGGGGGTGATGTGGCGGCGCTGTCGTCGCACCACAAGCGAAACACATCGCAGCATAAATCACGCTAGCAAAGTTCCGAAGTTAAAGCAATATATATATGGAATAGCTTCGAACTACCACCCGGAGCATTGGCAGCTCCCCGGGTAGAACACCTTGCCCGGCGGGCGATCTCCCATTTTCCTTTCACCCGCCACAAGGCTAAATGTCAGGATCATGGGTAGTAAGGTCTTAACTCTAAACTCATTTTTTCTGAAATGTTAAATAGTTCTTACAACTTTTGTTCTTACAACAAACGTTGTAAGAACAAAACAACAACAAAACAAACAAATTGATCAACAACAAACAGAACAACTCTTTACTTGCTCAGTTGGCGCTAAATAGGTGTTTGCATAAACCAGATAAAGTTGATAAAACAAGCAAATAAGACATCGTCCACGCGTTTTTATTTCTTTTTACTGTTAATCTGACACTTTTTTTATTATTTCTGCATATGAAAATCTGAATTCTATTCAGCCAATAAAATAAGAACTGCGTATAAAGGTTAACGTTTAACGTAAAACGTACAGTATATTTCGAAATTGACTTTACGATTACTATGAAAAAACTTCAACACACTTCATACAGTTATAATTTATCCGCATTATTTTTTATGTTATGTTTTTATTGTATCGTAACCAGGATATATTTTACAATTGTAATAAATGATATTTGGGTGTGCTTATTATATATAGTTTTTATTACTGTAATTATTATGTTATGCATACTAGCAGGCCCGGGAGACCCTGTTCTGCACTTTCCAGTAGGTGACGCGATGAGTTTTATTTCGAATTCAATTTGGACTTTTTTATAGTATAATAATAAGATTTATAAATTCCTTGACCACAACCCTAATTATCGGGTTCAGACTAGGTAATTTTCTCTTTAAAATTATTACGTAAATCTTTGTGTAACCTACATATTGTTACGAGCTTGGGGTTCGAGATAATTAAAAACTGCCGAGTGAATTACCAAAATTGACACTTTAATTACACAACACTAATTACAACTTAAAATCACACTAATAATAAAACACATTTGTACCACTGATCACTTTAGTTCGCAATTGTTTCGCTTCTAATTATTCTCTTGTATCGCTGATTCAATACTGACTCGGTCGTGGTCTATACCGGCCTTATATAGGGCCTCAGATAGTTTCCAGAACCTTCTACTGTAGCGACATCTAGAATGTTCGAGTACATATCGGTCCCAAAATTTCTAGAAGGATCTTGACTCTCCTAGTTCTGCTACTCGACACTAGAGGGCGCTAGTGGAAACTAGTGTTGCCATATACAAGACATTAATAGTGGCACGCAACAATACGTTCAACAGTAGTTGCGATGGGCTGTAATAATGACGCTAAAAATCAGGCTAAGAGAGAAGATACACGGTGCGGTGCGGTCGCGGCGCGGCGCCGAAGCGATGTCGTTGCGGCGTCCTGCATATTAAAATCAATGATATGCCAGACGGTGCGTTCCGGCGCCGCACCGCAGGCACACCGCACTTCGATTATACCTAGCATTTCTCTTGGATCTACTGGATTTCTCATATTAGTATATTGCTTCCGTAAATGTGGTTCCAAGGTATTTAATAAACTGTTGGAAGAGGATACACTCATTCGACAGAAGTTATAATTTTTTTTTTGGATCCAACAATAGCTCATTGTATTCTTTAAGAAAAAAATCTCCGTCACTGTTTCTTAACGCGATTATTGGATTGACCCAATATCGTCTGATTCTACGTTTTCGGCGGTGGCGTAGTAGTAGAAGCAACAAAACACGTCTATTCCGATCCTAGGCTAGGGCCCCGCATACTACGGCGTAGCATCGGTGCCGTATTGCGGCAACTCATACCACATGTGTACAGTGATGCGGCAAAATGTTTGCAGTGCGGCGCCGCACCGCACCGTGTGGCTTCTCTCTAAGGGTAACTGGGTGTATACTGTAGAGCGTATGGTAGTGTGTGCGTGGCAGCGATAACAATCGGCTTACTTAATTTTTGCGTGCGTTCGGTATTTATTTTATAAAGCAGTTTTAAACGTGGTTAAGTCACGCTGCAGATGTGAGGGTGTATATGGTTTACTACGTCCACTTATTAACAAGTGGATTGCTCGTTTCTTACTTCCTGGGAATAAGGTGATCGCTACCAAACTGTTTCGAAATGTTTCATACTTTATTTTATGAAATACTAGCTTTCCACCCCGCGGTTTTACCTGCGATATAATGATTAGGATTTTCCCACTTGAAAATTTTCCATTACCGCTCAGCAGTTTCAACTGAAGACGAAGTTTTCGTGTTTTCCCGTGGAAATAAGTTATTTTACCGCGTAAAGAGTATCCTATGTGTTATTCCAGGTTATATTATATCTGTATACCAAATTTCATCCACATCCATCAAGCCGTTTGAGCGTGAAGAGGTAACAAATACACACACACACACACACACGCACACACGCTCAAACTCTCGGATTTATAATATTAGTATGTTGTAATTAATGTTTAAAAAAATAAGTCTCGCTTTGTTTCTTGATGGTTCTTACTAGGACAAAGGTTTTTCTCGAACCAGTGGTAAAACTAAAATGACTCTTAATAAGTTTTCTTTTAATCTATATTGAAAAAAAAAATATTTTCTATTCTATTCCTCATACAGGAGGGCATGTATGTCAAGTAGGCCGAAACTTCAAGTACAATGCTCTCCACTAATTCCATACCACAGAATACAAAACATAAGAAATTGAGCACTTGTTATTGTTATTTTGTGTGTATCTCTATGTGTTAGTATAATTTTACGATAGATTACGAATTTATTTTTCATTACCGAAATTCGCAAATGTTGTCAATAGACTAGAATGTTTTTTTTTAATAATTTTAGAGCGTGCTCAATCCACAAATCCTGTGGTGGGCTTCGCCGTAATTTTTTTTTGTAATGAATATATATAAATAAAATATTTTTTTTGTAAAAAAAATAAATTTTTTCCTGTTTGATTTAGAGACAAAATTAAGATGTTACTTTTTACTTCTGTATTTTAAATTACTGAATAAACATTCGAAGTAATCATAAAATGCTCATGTAACGAATGATTCACGACAATAATGAAATGGCGGATTCGAACTCACAACTTTAAAGCTCAAAAAAATGACAACTGATCGATAAAATAATTAGTCTCGTACCAAAAGATGCAGCAGATTAGGCCTGTAAAGAATTGATACATTCATGCCACTCAGTACCGATATTATTGGTACTTTATGGGGGAATGGCTCAGTGGCGGAAAAGGAAAATTATCTAATTCTTTGACTAAACTCAAGTGACAAAATAGAAACAAAACGTTGCTGCTTCTTTATGTATATCGAGGATAAATAGCGAAACCCTGTCTTGAAATGAAGCCTTGAATAATATATCACATTTAAATAAAATATAAATTCGCAAAAATAATTTTAGTCACCTAGTTGAAAAAATTAAAATGAAAAATACTTTTTTTGACAGTTAGCACCTTTACAAATAATTTAAAAGTGATTCTCACACTACGCTCAGGGACAGTATTTCATGCAGGCACACCGCGTGCAACTTTACAAGGCGCAGGTTCGGCCTCACATGGAATACTGTTTGCCCATCTCTAGACAGGGGCTTCCCAGTGCCAGCTCCTTCCACTTGACCGCATCCAGCGCAGAGCGGCTCGTATCGTTGACGACCGAGTTCTTTCCGATCAGCTCGATTGATTGGTACTGCGAAGAGATGTTGCATCCATTTGCATTTTTTTCGCATTTACCACGGGGAGTTCTCTGAGGAATTGTTCGGATTAATCCCAGCCGCCAAATTTCACGAACGCACATCGCGGCTGAACTCCCGATACCATCGACACCATCTGGATGATTGGCGGTCCACCACTGTGCGATTTAGAAGATGTTTTCTTCCTCGCACTATTTCCTTGTGGAATCGATTACCATCAGCGATTATTCCGGACCGATACGACTTAACGACCTTCACGAAAAGAGCCTACTCCTTTTTAAAAGGCCGGCAACGCACCTGCAATTCCCCTGGTTCCCCTGGTGTTGCAGTTGTTCATGAGCAGCGGTAGTCACTTACCATCAGGTAAGCCATTTTCCCCCACTCCTATAAAAAAAATCGCTCGCAGACCTGTATCGTGAGAGACATATACACATATTAACAAAAACAGAATTAGTGCACGGCTGACTTTACAAAACTTTCCTTACTTCATTTAAGCATTAACCTACTTCTGCAAAAGTGAATAAACTCGTTTAAAATAGGGTTACAGTCAGAAACAAAACTGACTCGGCTCGTAGAGTACGTAAACTGTAGCTGTAATTAGTGGAGCTGTCGTTCCGGTCGTAGTTCTGTTACTTTTGATACTTTGTCTCACTAAATAAAACTGATTGTTTTTTAACTCGATATTATTCAACGAAATATAAATTTTAGATACTGACGTCTTTGTCTTTATTGCTTGACCACAAACTTATTTGATGATCATAAGACTTTCAGTTCGAAAATACTTTTCATTACTATTTATTAAATAATTCTGCGTTTTGTTTAAAAAATTTTTCTGAAAATATGTAACCTCTTGCTACAAATTACTCCTTTGTCGTGCATTTTACTCTTGGATCTACCATGTAAAATTTTTTAACAATACTACATTAGCCAATATATTTAGTTTCCAAATAAAAAATCTTGCAAAAACGACTTCAATAGTTCCCTTTTTAACTTTATTTAAACGTTAAATATCATTGATAAGCACACTTTATAATACAATTTTTCATCTGCGCAAAAACACTATCATCAGTGTGTCAATGTATTTCAATAGACCTTTATTTTTTGGTTAAATAATATTCCAATCCAATAATAAAACGTACGTATATGTAAAAAAGACTAAAATTGCGCAGAATATTTTATCCTACGTTATCAACTGCATAGAAAATCCAGCATATACATCCCAAATTTTTCCGTTAGCTTCTTTCATTACTCTTGCAATCAACCTTGGCGTAAGGTTTTGCCATAATTATAAAGTCCTC
The DNA here is from genome assembly GCA_033319125.1 of Parnassius glacialis. NCBI lineage: Eukaryota > Metazoa > Arthropoda > Insecta > Lepidoptera > Papilionidae > Parnassius > Parnassius glacialis. Next base: position 22,178,026 of record JAVANC010000023.1, on the reverse strand, counting down.
CTGTCCCTTTCCCTTATACAGTGGGACTACAACGGCTTTGCACCAGTCTCCTGGCACTCGCTTAAGATGCCAGCAGTAATTAAAAATAGTGTACAACTATCCTGTCACCTCTCCTCCAGTCTTTTCAGCATTTCGTATTAATTGCCCTAATTGCTTTCATTAGTTTTTTTTTATACAAACAGCAATTGTAAGAAATCATTGCAAAATAAAATAACAGGTTATGTGTAGATATGTTAAATAAATTATAAAGACTTCTCCTCGTATATCTTTAATTTCCGATATAATTGGTGTCGTATATATTTCACAGAAAATTATTTTAATTACACAAATAACTTGTTTTTCTATACTTATCTGTTTTCTTTTTCTTTCGGAGCTCGGTAACATCAGATGCCTCCTAATATTTATAGACGCTTCCAAATTTCTGTTTACCCACACAACATCCATTTTAGACCGTTTTGACTTCCCCTGACAGTTCTGTTGAGATTTCGCAACATTTTGATATTTACCGGCAAATTTTCAGCTACTTTTCTATCATTCATATTAGTTCTTTCTTGCTTTTTCAATTCTACTACTACCTTTATTCTCTTATAAAGATGCCTAAATTACTTATACTTTATTTTTTCAAACTTACGTCCCTCATAATCATCTATACAGCTATATTCAGCCTTGTTATTTTCATTGCATCTAATTCCATTCTTTCTCTGTACCACGTACTGCTTGAAAGAAGAACGGCTTGAAGGTTACGAAGCTTCATCCACCAAACCCTCAACTACAAGTTAACTTTATCACACACAGTCTACAATTTTATATTTATTATACACTTTTTATTGAAAATTCATCCAAATCATTTTGTTTTCTTCATTTAAATTGATAATTCATTTTAAGACATTAAGAAATGAGGCCTATGTTCACCAATGGACTTGTGAAGGGCTAAATAAAGTGAATGAAATATTCATATTTTCCTTCTTTTTTACCTTCATATTTTTATTTATTTATTCTTTTTACATCTACCTTATAATAAGAGATATAAAGGGCGGACTTAATGCCTTGTGGCATTCTCTACCAGTCAACCCTGGATGATTTGAGAAGCTGTGGTATGTGCAACACCACTCCATTAAATAATAAATAAGTAAAAACATTATACCTTATAACAAAAAGCAAATAAATAAAATATTTTTAAATTATACAAACTTAATATCTACTAAGTAATAAAGAAAAAAAAATAAAAGTAAATATAGAAACGGATACTTATATATACAAAATCATTAAATAAATATTAAATAATATAGCACAAAAATAAAATAACATGATGTATATTAACACTTTCACTGTCCGGTTTGCAGACCAAATAGTAAGACAATAGCAATGACCTGTATGTAGTGCACGGGACAGTAAAAGGGCTAAAATACATATTATACAAAATATCAATTGCAAAGCGAAAGAGGGAGAAAAACAAAAATCGGATGTATTAGGTGGTATTATTTCTATTAAAAAATTCTCAAACTAGTCTATAAAAATAATGTTTGTTACTGTTTTTTTTGATATAAACAGGCAAGGCATTCCAGAGCAATATGGACTACACAGTAAAAGAGAAATTAAAGAAACCACTCGTATGTTGTAGAATACGAATTTTAAGACTATTTTGGGAACGGGGAACTCTATCATGAGTAGAATATTGGTACTGAAAGTTATCCTTAAGATAAGAAGGAAAATTTGTTTCATTTAAAATTGAATATAGTACTTGTAAAGTTCGGGAGCTACGCCTTTTACGAATAGAAAGCCATTTAAGCTAAGAACGGTACTGAGAAACATGGTCATACTTACGTAAGCCGAAAATGAACCTAATGCAATTTTTGAGAAGGCGCTCCAACTTATCGAGAAGATATTGAGATAGATCTGGGTAACACACATCCGCATTATCAATAATGGGTAATATCAAAGTCTGGATAAGTAGAAGTTTAGTTTTAAAAGGCAGAAAGTTTTTGAGACGGCAAAGAAAACGTAAGGTGGCAGTAACTTTACAGCTTATTTCAGCATCTTGAACTCGCCAGCTTAAGGTATGGTCCATATGTAAGCCCAGATTTTTTTCAGATTTACAAAATTGCAGCAATGTTCCATTGTCAAACACGGGAGAAAGATCATCGTTTTTAATCTTGGCTAATATTCTGCTACTACCTATAATAACCATTAGCTTACATTTGGAAGGGTTAACTGAAACACCATGTCTGTACGACCAATCTCTTATGGCATCAAGTTTGTGGTTGATTTTGTTAATATTATGGTTAAGGTCATTAACACTAGATTGCACATAGAGCTGAAGATCATCTGCATACAGATGGTACGAACAGTTGAGAACTGAAGTAAAAGAATTTATAAATAGAGAAAACATTATAGGAGAAAGTATTCCGCCTTGCGGCATGCCTGTTTCAATGTCAGCCCATGTTGAGAAAGGTTGTCCTAATTGAACTGATTGCTGGCGATCGCGAAGATAGGATGAAAACCATTCCAAAGCTGATATTGAGAATCTAAGATTAGCTAGGAAGTGTAGCCTTCTATCTATATATATCTAGGATATCGTGGTCGACTGTGTTAAAAGCATTTGAAAAATCAACAAGCACTACTACCACTGTAAGCTTCTGCTCATCCATTACCATTCGAATGTCATCTGTGACTTTTATCAAGGCAGTGGTAGTACTGTGACCTGCGCGAAAGCCTGACTGATATTTATTCAGCAGGTTATGTTAAGTTATGAATATAGAGATTTGCTTGTGAACTCAGGCTTCCAGAACTTTAGATTGATATGACAAAATTGAAATTGGTCTAAAATGGGTAGATAAAGGATAAGATATTTTAAGAAATGGTCGCACGAATGCTTTTTTCCACTGAGTAGGATATTGGCCTGAATCAAGGAAATAATTTACGATGGGTGTGATTGCAGGTAAAATGCACTCAAGGATCATGGATATCATAACCTTATTAACCTCATCTCAACCCACAGCCTTGGATTGAATAGCTAATACTGATTTCTGGATCTCATCCTCAGTTACAGGTAAACAGTGAAAAAAAAGGAATAGGAGGAGATGGTATAGATTGTATGGAAGCTGTTGTTGTAGAACGAACTATGGGATCCAAAGGAGAAGTAAAGATAAAATGATGATTTATTTCATCCAGAGTGATTTATGGACCATGATCAGATGTAACAGCCTTACTAATACCCACTGTTTTAAGAAATTCGCACACATCGGCGGTCGAAGAATTTGTAATATTGCTATGGATATAACGGCGTTTAGCATTTCGTACCATCTGATTGCATCTGTTTCTTAGCATTTTGTAGCAATACCAGCTTTTCTGAGTACGATGCTTCTTAAATTTCACAAATGCTGCAAAAATCTCGCCTGGTCATTGCCACCTTTACGGCCCTAGTCATCCACGGAGCTGGTGGACGCTTTACTCTTACTTGATGTTTAGGAGCATGATTGTTGTACACACTTAGATCTATATTATTAAGCATGGAGACTTTATCTTCAATAGATGCTGATTTAAAAACAGAGGTTAAGTCCAAATGATATGCGTCACTTTTAAATTTATCAGAATCCATTTTAGCAAAATTACGAATACACAGTACTGCGGGATTGTGCTTAGGAGAAACAAGCTTATATAATATATAAGTAAGGTCATGTCGTGAAAAAACAGGAGCCGATAGTAGTCCGTGCTTAATAACATAATCAGAAGAAGTTGTGATAATATGATTAATCCATGGGTCATCAGTGTCAATGTTGTGGTGAGTTGCCTCTAAGGGGAGAATGTGGAGATCGTCTTACTCAATGACTGATCGAAATTTTTGAGAACGAGAAGAATTTCTCAACAAATCAGTATTAAAATCACCCACTATTATGCAGTGCGTGTACTCAGATGAAATGGTAGAAAGAGCGCTTTCAAAAGCGTTGAAAAAGTTAATAGCATGTGAACAGTATGCCCCAAGAATTGTCCTTACACCTTTGATGTCGATTTCCAGAAACAGAAACTCCAATGAGGCAGAATAAGGAGATGGTGAAGCTAAAATTGTTTTATAAGGAATATCTGCCAACGTTGGAACCATTCTTTCATACACCGTTATGAAATCTAACATGCATTTATGAAGATTTATAATATTTACGTGAATGTGTAATCACATTAAATAAAACTATTTTACGGATTTATTTATTATGTATGTATAAATCTTTCTTATAAAGAAAAAAAGTGTTGATCGCAAGAATATTTCTTTCTAAACATACTTTGTGAAGACTTTTATTATTTTAATTTACACATTCATCACGCAGCATTTCCGATACCTTGTGGCGGTGCCGTTATCGTTATCAAAGTTCCGAAGATCTGCACTTTATACAGCATCACAGTTCTGTACTAAAACACGAAACATTGGCCGCTACCCAAGCTAAACACCTTGCTCGGTGGAAGATCGCCAATTTAGCCGTGGAAGGTAAAGGAAAGATCTCTACTAATCTGATTAAAAAATTATTACCTTCTCCTAAAATTACTCTCATATTTGAGTGCAATATGTCTATGGCTCAAAGACAACTCCTTTAAGCACATTTTCATTGAAATCCATAGCAGCTTAAGGTAGAATCATACTATTTTCACGCACGTACCAATTTTCTGAAAGGATAAAACCAACTTCCGGGCACACTACCTCAGTCCTGCCTACACCAGACTACTAAGCGGTACACATGGAATGTACTGTGGCATAATTTACTTTTCTTTTCGTCTTATATACATATGTTACATCTAACCCGCTATTATACATCATTATATCGTATACTTAACTATTCTTATTATTCATCGCTCCACACACATTTAACGTAACCAAACGGGCGTCTGCAATCCACTTATCGCTCCTCCAGTAGACGGTGGCGTATATTAGTCATGAGCCACATACCATATTTTCCAGGGTTTTAATTCTCTCCTACACTATGCACTTCTGAAACCTGACTCCTAACCAACACCTTCTGAAACTGTAACGAGAAAAATATTTAATCGTCTTTAGTTCTTTGAAGTCGAGTTTTAGTTTTTTGAAGAGTATTTAACTCTCATTAGGCTATTTATTAGTAAAAAAAAAATACAATACAAGTATATCTAACAATTTCGTTTTGATGATCTACGGTAACAATACATAAAGTAAACATTTTATACAATCGACTTCAATTTAACAACTTTGACAGAAATTAGTGTGTACCGTGCTATACTAATAGTTCAGTCAATCTGTCAAATTAATGGTACAAAAATTACCAATTGGATGAAAGTTGGTGAGTCGTTAGAAGATGATGTAAGAAAGCTTACTAGGGCATGGCCACCTGATCCGTCTGTGGATTTTTGAAAAAACTCAAAAAAATTTTGAAATGCATTTTTCTCGAAAACTATGCATTCTACAGAAAAATTTATTTGAACAAAAATGTAGAGGGCATCGTTATCTACAATTATTGTCATTGGTGCAATGTTGTAAAACAAAAAATGTGCACAGCAGGTGGCGCTAAAGTGCCAAAAAACGTGTTTTTCGACTTTTTCGCCCTTAAATTTTCATTTTTCAGCTACGATCCAAATGGAAAACTTGTTCCTTACAATTTTACAAACAACTTTTATTTAAACATTTTTTTTATACAACTTACCGTTTCATAGCTGCAGCTTGTTAAAGTATGAAAATTCCAATATTACGCTCTCACAAAGTATAAAAGCAAGGAAGGTGCATAAAAAAAGATGTATTTTTATTTTTTCACTTGAGAAGTAATAATCTATATTCTTTATAACAAATAAATAAAAATATTAGGAATAAGTATCAATATTAGACCTTTATGATAAGTTTTCGTCAAATTTGTATATAAAATATTTTATTCACTTGAATCAGTTGTAAAATTAATTATTTTTGTTAAAAAATAATGAACTAAAAATGTTAACAGTTACAACAATTTTATCGATTATTTGAGAAATTTGGATTAGGTTTACGAAATAACTTAATTGATGTCGAAATTTTTTTTGGTAAATACACTAATATTTCTTTTATAATATACATGTTTTCATATTATAACAATTGAGTAATGCTAAGGTTACACTTGATTAAAATTGTTGTTACGCAAACACCTATGCTCATTAGCGTTATTGCAGGAACGAGTGTTAATTTATTTTTTGCGTGCACTGCGTAGTCTCTTCGTCGGTGGCCCTTTTGTTAAAACTATGCCAACACCGCCGGAGAAAGTCCCAATAGGACCGACAAAATTACCGTTAGCACCACTGCGCTGTTCACGCAGCGCTATATTACACTATAACTTTGAAATGATAGGTTGTATAAAAAAAATGTTTAAATAAAAGTTGTTTGTAAAATTGTAAGGAACAAGTTTTCCATTTGGATCGTAGCTGAAAAATGAAAATTTAAGGGCGAAAAAGTCGAAAAACACGTTTTTTGGCACTTTAGCGCCACCTGCTGTGCACATTTTTTGTTTTACAACATTGCACCAATGACAATAATTGTAGATAACGATGCCCTCTACATTTTTGTTCAAATAAATTTTTCTGTAGAATGCATAGTTTTCGAGAAAAATGCATTTCAAAATTTTTTTGAGTTTTTTCAAAAATCCACAGACGGATCAGGTGGCCATGCCCAAGTAAGCTTTCTTACATCATCTTCTAACGACTCACCAACTTTCATCCAATTGGTAATTTTTGTACCATTTTGATTTTTTTTTCGACAGATTGACTGAACTATAAACACATCTGCGTACTCTTTTATAGACACGATGAGGATATTACAGGTACAGGTGTGATGTTATGTAGTATAATTGCGTAATTATTCCAATGTTGAAAATCCATGCGTTAGCAATGTTATGGCTGCAAAACGTATAGCTCAACCTAAGCAGGGAAGGATCATGCTCGTACAGTAAAGCGACATAAAACTACATAACTAAAATAAATACAAAAAAAAATATTTCTTAGTGGGGACAGTTAATCTCATGTCTACAGCTGCATGTGACCATTTATTTACTATTACATGAACCCTATGTTCTATTTTCAGAATTGAATTAAAAGGCCAATGTGCAAGGAAAGGCTGAAAGCCAGCACTCTAAAAACCTGCTACTTATATTAATCTAAAGGCGAACATTACCCTGTATCCATTAACCTACATTAATTTCAGGTGATCCCCTTTTAAGGAAAAAAGTACGCATTGTATTCACGAGAAGCTATATTAAAAGGTCGATAAATCGAGTCGATCTTTACCATGTGATAATCGCGTCGAATCGATAGATTTACAAATTATTTCTTGTTTGAGATTTTTAAATAAGAAACTTTTTTATTTGCCTGGATCTGGTACCATAGCGAACATTTTATTATAGAAATTTGGTAATAATAAAAATATTGGATGCTTATAGAACATTAGTAAAGTTCTATAATTAAAGTTATATAATTTAAAAAAAAAAGCAAATAGCATTATTTAAAGCCAGAAACGCAGTAATATCTAGTAAATTTCTTGCTTACTTGCTATCTACGTAATCTAAAATGACTGAAAAGCCTTAGACCAAGAAATAATATTAGTAGAACGCGAAGAGTCAAAAAACTAGTGGTTTTTTTATAGAAGAGGGGCAAACGAGCATGTGGCTCATCTGATGGTAAGTGACTACTGCCAGTAAAGACATAATAAAGGTAAAGGTGAAGCAAATTTATTATTATTCTATGAGATTGTCTACATTTTTATAAATGAAATGTTAAATAAAAAGATAATTTCATAGGACCAATAGATCTATTATTAAACGTTCTAAAGTACTTGAACAATACGAGCGGCACAGTGCGTTCATTAAACAAATGGTTAGTGCCGTCAGATGCTGCAAGTACACACTTTTTATATCTGCATGCTTGTGACCTCGATTCGAAGAATTTAATCTGGAAATTGCTTGCTTAGCAGATTTCCATCGCATTGAACATAAAACAAAACGATATTGCTTCTGATCTCGTTGTGTGATTATATCACGGTTTAATACGCCCGTTCTTTAAACGTCACTCTTAAAAAAAGATTAAAACGATAGGGAAGGGAGTATATGTACCGCAAAGTTAAGACCACTGCTACTGGGTAGTAATAATTAAATTTGCAGTGTAAATGAAACTTTGCATTTTCTATCGCATTTACCACGGGGAGTGCTCTGAAAAATCGTTCGGATCAATTCCAGCTACCAAATTTCACCAACGCGTATAGCGACCAACTCACGAAACTATACGCACTATGATGCTTGGCGGTTCACTTCTGTTCGATTAACTAGGAGTTTTCTCCTTGCACGTTTTATTTGAGGAATCATTTTCCACGCGATTTTCAAGGACCGATACGACTTAGGGACCTTTTTTATAGTGTTGCAGTTGTTTGTGAGCGACAGTCAACACTTATCATCAGGTAAGCCACATGATCGTTTGACCCCTCTACCACAGTCTATAAATCCATACAGTCGTCCGACGAACACGTCTAGACGGGGCAATCATGCGGGGTGTGAGGGGTGAGACACGGGAAGGACGAGCCCGAGCTGCTCATGCCAATCGTATTAGAAGCTCGGGACACGTCTTCCAGGGTTGTTAAAGCGCGTTTGCTTTTATACTTTTTAAATTTAGTGTTTATATATAATCTGCGATTTCACCAAATCCCCCACACAGAAGAAAGGTAAATAAATATTGTCATTATTTTAACATTATGTATATTTTGTTATGTCATGCCAAATTGCTAACGTAAAAAAAAATGGCAGACGTAAAAAATAGGTACTAGACGCTGGGCATTACTGTTTCGAAGTTTGATTTTTTTTTCTTCATCTAAATCGTTTGGTTGGACAGGCTAGGGTTTTAGACCATACTATAGAGCCTCGTATTCGGTCTTTCGAAGTTTTTTATAAAATATTAAGATTTAGGGCTCAATTTTTAGGTTTGTCGGGGTGCTAATTACGAAAATAGCATTTATTTTTAAATCCAAGATGTTTTTAATATATGTATGATATGGAGGTCAATTTCAAGGTTTATTGGGGTGCTGATTACGAAAATGGCATCCATTTTTATATCAACGATGGCGGACATTTTTTAATAATATGATATGGGTATCAATTTCGAGGTTTCTTGGGGTGCTAATTACGAAAATGGTATTGATTTTTAAATTCAAGATGGTGGATATTATTTTTTTTAATGTTAAGGATGTTAATCTCCAGGTTTCTTGGGGTGCCAATTACGAAAACGGCATCAATTTTCATATCCAATGTGGTGGATTTTGTTTAATAATACAATATGGATGTCAATTTTAAGGTTTCTGGGGGTGATAATTATGAAAATTTATTTATAAGTATTGAATTTAAAAATTTCAGATGCAAATTATGGATGGAAGTTATTGGAAGACCTGATTTAGTTGGAAGAACTTTCGAAAGCCTAAAGAATCAATTATAAGAAAGAAGTCATTGTAACGTTAATAATAATATGCATTTGATGTCTAGCTAAGAGTATAAGAACGATTTTATGTAGCGAAATTGAGGTATGGCCACATATCGAGAGTAGAGCACTCCCTCACGTTGTGAGGCGTGCGATTAACGTTTTGAGTACTTTCAGGAAAATCTAAGAACAAATTGGTACTTATTTTTTATATTAGTAATCATACTGTTGATGACGAAGTAAATCTAAAATAAATAATTAAATTAGTAAAAGTTGTTAATTTGTGACAACCCTAACCTTCCATACGCTGTCTAGACGTTGTCGGCATTTACCACGAGATCAAAGGCGTCGTCCTACTGTATGTTTATTATACTGTGCCTCTACTATGAAAAAAAAATTAAAGGACATCAGGACATCCCGATATTTAGACCTAAATTAAAAATGTCACACACGGGACAGGTGTCGCAGAACCGCCTACTAACCTCCCTAATAGTGACTTAAATAAGCATCACTAAGTAGTAAAATTCTTTTAATAATTATGATAATAAATTAACTTATTATTATAATTTAGAAGCAAATATTTTAGTTTGTTTTATATATCTCGCGTTCATCGAATAAACTATGTTTTTTTTTAACGTAAAAGGTTTCAAAATCCTGCTTTTCCTGAGAACAATCTGATAACGCTGAGCTCTACGTACATTAAAACAGTCTTTTAACTACAAAATACCCATCTCAGAGATCTAGATTTTTCCACACATCGTGCTTTGAGTTTAGGCCCAGACGCACTTAAGTGATAATCACAGCAGATGCGTTAGCGCGTCCCATACTTGCTCGTAAGTAGGGAAAGGTTTTTACACACTAACAACTGTTTAAATAGTTATTATTATGATATAAATAACTGCATATTATTATTGCTAGCTTTGAAATGTATTAAAAAGTGTAAAGTTGGCTTTTTTTTGCTTAATAATTCTGAGTACAAAAACATCGTCTGATAAATAATTTAGTAATAAAAACGAACATATGGTGGAAACTCTTTGATAATTGTGATTTTGATTGCAATTTTGCAAAAGGAACCGTGTAGTTTTGGTGTAAGTATTTTTTTTTATATGATAGGGTGACAAACGAGCACACAGTCCACCTGATGGTAAGTGGTTGCTGTGGCCCAAAGACATCTACATTTATCCTCGTTTAAGAATCAAAATGCAGATGCGTTATCACCCTTGAGGACTAAGATGGAATGCCCCTTTTCCAATAAAAAGGGTCTTCGGTTCTCTACACTCTCCATTTGAAACACAGCAGCATTAAGCTGATATTTTACGCTGGTGTTCTGTGAGAGCGTGGTCCTTCCCCGGTCGAGCCGACCCATTCATGCTACAATTATACTATTAATATAGCTGCAGCATGGCTCAACCACGTCGATAAATATATAATATTTACTACCCCATATCATTCCGTAGGTTTCGTAAGATGCGACAGAGGGAAAGAAATCAGGAAATGGACAATCTTCATAATAACAACTAAAAATAAAAACTGCGGTTGCCAAGCACCTTGCCAAACGTGGCAAATTTAGCAAATATCCTATCTAGGAAAGTATGAAGCAATCTATGGCGAATGCCTATGTTCAGTAGTGGACTTTAATAGGCTATAACGATAACGATAACCGGTTTGCAAAAGGAAGATTTTAATTTTTTTAACAGTGGTAGAGCCACGCGGCAGCTTTTGCTGTTGCACGGATGGGCCGGCTCGAACCGGGGTGGTACCACGACCTCACAGAATACCAGCGTGAAGTAGAGGTTTACCGCTGCGTTTCGCTTGGCGAGTGCAGGTGGCCGGAGGCCCTTTTTTACTGGAAACGAGGCATTCCATCTTAGTCCTCATGGGTGACAACGCATCTGCATTTTTATTTGTAATAAAGGATAGTTGTAGATGTCTATGGGCCGCAGCAACCACTTACCATCAGGTGGACTGTGTGCTCGTTTGTCACCCTATTCCTATAAAAAAACGGAATGCTTTCACAGTGGCTCAGTAAAAACGTTAATCAAATCTCATGATATTTTGGAAACAATTTATGTTTTTAAATTGTCCTATTATTCTGTTAAAAGCCGAAAGCTGCACTACTATGAACTAATCGTCCCTTTACTTAGACTAGACCTATATCGGTAAATTTAAAATGTGTTGAAAATCTGGTATCGCTTTAATACAAATTCATTAAATGGACGTTCATGGCCAGCTGTAGGCTAATACGAGGATGAGATTGTATAGCTATGTTTGGCTTGTCTTCTTTATTATTTAGGTTTTTATTGTCCCTTTTTATGCTATATCACAATCAGAAGAAAGCATATTGTTAGGAAACTAACATCCACGTTATTACTATTTTGAGATAATACTCCACTTTCCGACTGTAGCATATCGCAAGCAATTATTATAGCTTCAGCCGGATTACTAAGCTCACAGTCGCAAGTGAAGTGACGTTGCATGTTGTTACTGCACCATTGTTAGCACAAATGTAGTGAGTGCTGAGACGGGCGCGATATTGTTTCAGACAATGGCATTAGCGTATACATCATTTAAATTTTGATTACTCTTTCCCACTTCGGCACTTTGTTCTGTAATTAACAAAACAATACATTTTACAAGAGGTAAGTATTTTCACACTTTTATCGCCACGTTAGGGAGAGCATTGGGTGGTTCTAACACTCTTTTGTTATTGTTAGAAAAAAAAAACAAGTGGATTGTTTATTTTTTAAATGATTACGATGGCAAACGAACTCACAGTCCTAATGATGGTATGTAAATGATGTGGTCAATAGAAATCCACATCTATCCTCGATTAAGAATCAAAATGCAGATGCAACCCTTGAAAATAAAGATGATAATCCTTCCTTGCCCTCACGAGGCAGTGGTAAGATATGTCTTGTAGTCAGGTTTAGTTCCATATAATCTCGATAAATCTTCTACTATAATATTATATTCCTTGTTGGTAGGTTCTTTATAGCTCTCATCGCTATCATATTCTCCTAAGGGGCTACGTTTGATGGATTGGGTAATATGGCCGCAGTAATATTCCTTCTGTTCATGTAGATCTTATTTAAATATAAACGCGAACGATAAACATACTAAATTTGGTTGCTCAGAAGTTAGACTTATTTTCGTGTTCACGGAGTGAGTTCGCAAAAGTGAAATTATTTACAACATGTTATTCTCAAATTGAATTATACAATTGATTGTAATGTGTTGTTATTTAAATTAATTATTGTGTTTTGTAATTAGTAATATTATTAACTTTTACAATTTAAATTGTTACTTTATGCTTTACTCTTTTTTTTGCGAACTTTTTTTTGCGAGCTAGCGGCGAGTGCCGGTCTTAGGCGCGGTGGTGAGAAACCCCCACGCACTTCACATACTCCCCGCAAACATCGTCGGTGCTGTCGTAACGGCGCCGACATACTCCCGGCGCTGGAAAGCTTAACAGCTTTCAAGATCTTCCAACTCATCGGGCTTCGGTAGTAGGACGATTCTGTTTAGGGCGCGCCGCACAATTCCTCTTGCAGTGTCTATATCTGCGACGCGTGTCAATCCGTCAGATCCCGTGAAGAGTTTTCTTACACGTCCGAGACGCCAATAGAGCGGTGGAGCGTTTTCCTCTTTCAAGAGGACTAGGTCGTCAATTTGTAGGCTCTCTTTGGACTTCATGCGCCACTTCGTCCTCAACTGCAGCTCCGCAATGTACTCGTGGCTCCTGCGTCGCCAAAAGTGTTGCTTATACTGCTCGATGCGCTGGAATCTGTCGAGACGATTGGCATTAGCGGATTGTAGACACGGAGATGGCAGCGAGCTTAGTGGTCTACCAATTAAAAAGTGGCCCGGAGTTAAGGGATAATAGTCAGTGGGAGAGGAACTTAATGGACATAGGGGGCGGCTATTTAGGATACATTCTATTTGTGTGAACAAAGATGACAATTCCTCATAGGTTAGGTGCGTAGTCCCTAATATCCTAGCCAGGTGGAATTTGGCTGACTTTACACCGGCCTCCATCAAACCATTGAAGTGAGGAGCGTATGCAGGCGAAAAACAAAATTCAACGCCTTCGTTAGCGGCAAAATTAGCGATAGTTTTGGCATTAATTTCAAAAAACTCTTTAAGTTCCTTTGAAGCAGCTACAAAGTTTCCACCATTGTCGCAGAATATCTGCTTTGGTAGCCCTCTCCGTGAAACAAAGCGTCTCAAAGTTAATATAAAAGCATCCTTGGACAGCTCACTAACAGCCTCCAAATGGATGCACTTATACCTAAAACATATGAAAATACACAAATAACATTTTGTAATTTTACAACCACGACCTTTGCGATCCGTGACCATAAATGGCCCAGCGAAATCAGTCCCTACTGTAATAAAAGGAAAGTCAGGCATTAGTCTTTGAGCAGGTAGGTTGCCCATTATGTTTTTCATAGACTGACCCTTAAAACGCCTACATACGGTGCAATTATGCACAGTACGTCTAGCCAGACTTCTTCCACTAATGGGCCAAAAACGCGTTCTAATAGAAGCCAGTAAGGCTTGGGGCCCTAGATGTAGAAGCCGTACGTGTTCTTGTTGGAATAAAAGTTGAGTAAAATGGTGTTTAGAGCTTAACAACATGGGATGCTTCATATCGAAACTATATTCAGAAGCCTGAATTCGACCACCTACTCTTATCACTCCTTTATGTAAAAATGGATTAAGTGCCGAAATGTGCGACTTAGGACTTAGGGAATTTCCTTTTAATAATAAATCGTATTCTTTAGGGAATGCCTCTAATTGGGAAATATACACTAATGAATTAAGAGTTTTATTGAGCTCGGCGGTAGTTAAGGAACCTGTAATTTTAGTTTTAGAATTTTTACAGTTATTAATAAATCTATGTACATAGGCTAAAATGTGTTGTAATTGTTTTAATTTAGAATATTTGTTAAAGTTAATAATTGATTGATAATTATCACAAATAGCAACTGGATGTGCTTTAACTTCAGGCAAATTCTTCATCTCAATAATAGTCTGCGACTGCATAGAAGGCCACTCGGACTCCGGCAACGATAAAAGCTTAGGTCCATACCACCACATATCACATGCAGCGATCTGTTGTGGGTTCACGCCACGGGATAGCAGGTCAGCTGGGTTGTGTTCTGTAGGAACGTGGTGCCATGAATTTGCGTCAGTCAACTCTCTAATGGCGGCGACTCTGTTGGCAACGAATACCTTCAAGTTAGAAGAACCGCAGCGCAACCAACTAAGAACTACGCTCGAGTCAGTCCAATAGACATGACGCGATATTTTACGTCGCAAAGCTTTGGTCACAGATGAGCTCATTTCAGCTGCCAGAAGAGCACCTGAAAGCTCCAAACGAGGAATTGTAATAGGGCTGGATGCTGGGGCAACGCGAGATTTCGCACATAAAAGTTGGACATGTATTTGTCCTTCTTTATTTGTAGAGCGAAGGTACAAACATGCACCATAAGCGCGTTGCGATGCATCGCAAAAACAGTGGATTTCAGCAGAGACTGGATATTCTATTGATACCCATCTAGGTATATTTAGTGAAAAAAGGCATTTAAGTCCATCAACAAAAGGTCTCCAGACATCGACAATATCCTTTGGAGCGGGCTCATCCCAGTCCAATTTGAGAGACCATAAGGTCTGAATTAAAATTTTGGGAACGATAGTGGACAAGGATAGGAGGCCCAAGGGATCGAAGATCTTGAAAGTTGAAGAAAGTATAGTGCGCTTAGTGACGACCTCAGACTGATCCACTGCAATGGGAAAATTAATGCTGTCGGTCGAAGGACTACAATCTAGGCCCAGCGTATTTGTAGACTGACTCAATGTCAGGTTGCCGGATGACTGGAC